>JARQOC010000010.1:123691149-124291149 GCA_033576535.1 Allobates femoralis | reverse complement strand
TATTTCTTATAGGGAGAGAAGCCAGCTGTTAAAAAGCCCGGTGGGAAGCGATGCCCTGTCTGTAATAAGAAGTTTCCTTCCCCTTGGGACAAGAAACTCTGCCAGGAGTGTACGGATCGTGTAGTTCGGGCCGAACATCCCTCCATAGTGGAGGAATTACGCTCCATGGTGAAGCAGGAGATCCAGGCCTCTTTGGCTTCCCTGACTCCGGCTGCTCCCAACCTGGTCTCAGGTCCTCCGTCTCCAAAGAAACGGAAACGGCAGCAGGACCTGTCTGACTCTGACGCCCAGTTAGACTCAGACTCGGATAATTGGGATCATGGTTCTTCCCCCATGCCCTCTGACCCTAGCAGATTCCTGTTCTCCTCAGAGGATTTGGCTGAGCTCATTAGTGCAGTCCGTAGCACTATGGGTCTGGAGGAGGAACCGGTCCTCCACTCTGTCCAGGATGCTATGTTTGCTGGGCTTCGTCCGGTCAAACCGGTGGGATTTCCTGTCCATCCCAACATTTAGGATCTCATTGTTCAGGAGTGGGAATTTCCTGAAAAAAGGGTTAAAAGTACTATGAAAAATAGGTTTCCCCTGGAGGACACCCCTTTTTCTTGGGATGTCCAGGTCACTCGGGTGGCTAAAAAGACCTCGCTCCCTTTTGAGGATACGTCCCAGCTGAGAGATCAGATGGATAGAAAAATTGAGGGGCTGATGAAGCGCTCTTGGGAAGCATCAACATCTACCTTACAGGCGAATATTGCTTCCACCTGCGTTTCCCGGTCGATCCTCAGGTGGTTAGATCAGCTTGAGTGTCATATCTCCCAGGGTACTCTGAGGGAGGAGCTTCTGGAATCCTTGCCTTTGTTGAAAAAGGCAACTGGATTTCTGGCTGACGCCTCTGCAGAATCAGTGCGCATGGCCGCCCGTACCTCCGTCCTTTCCAACTCGGCTCGGCAGGCGCTCTGGTTAAAGATGTGGATGGGGGATTCCACATCTAAGATGCGCCTTTGTTCCATTCCCTTTAAGGGGGATTTGGTTTTTGGGCCTGCCCTGGATGACATCCTGGCAAAGGCCTCAGATAAGAAGGCTCTCCCCGAACAACGTGTGGCGAAAAAATCGTTTTTTCGTTCCCAGGTGACTCAGGCCTCCCAGCCCAGAGGTAAAGGGAAGGGGGGTCGTTGGTCCTACCCGAAAGGTAGAGGGAGGAACATCTTCATTCCCCCCCAACAACGTCCTCAACAGGACAAACAGTGACTCGGTGCGGGTAGGGAGAAGGCTCTCCGCCTTTCTTCCCATCTGGCGCGGCATTACCAACTGCCAGTGGGTGCTCAACATTTTATCGGAAGGTCTCGATAGAGTTTGTGTCTCCTCCCCCACCGGTTCTTCGAGTCACTACCCTGCCCTCGCGGGGATCTCAGGATCTCCTGTTTTCCAACCTGCTGGAACTCCTGGCTTCCAATGTCATCTCCAGAGTTCCGGAGTTGGAATGCGGCAGTGGACATTACTCCCGGCTCTTCATGGTGAAGAAGCCGTCGGGGGCTGCCCGGATTATAATCAATCTGAGGCAGCTCAACCAATATGTCCGCTACCGCAGATTCAAAATGGAATCAATCAGGTCAGTGATCCCCTTGATAGGGCCCCACTTCCAGATGGCCACCATAGATTTGAAGGATGCGTATTTCCATGTGTCGATTCATCCTCGGCACACGAAATACCTGCGGTTTGCGGTGTCTTACTGGGGGGAATCCACCACTTCCAGTTCGACGTTTTGCCTTTCGGCATCTCCTCTGCTCCTCGGATTTTTACAAAAATCATGGGGGAGGTGGTGGCCTTCCTAAGGTTACAAGACGTCTGTCTGATACCATAGTTGGACGACCTTCTTCTGGTCGCGCCTTCAGAGGAGGTCCTCAGGTCGGACGTGGACAGGGTGTTGTGCATACTTCGGTCGTTGGGGTGGCTCCCAAACCTGTTGAAGTCTCAGATTCTCCCCTCCTCAGTCAGGAGATTCCTGGGGGTGCTTCTGGACTCGGACAGACAGGTGTCCTTTTTGCCGGAAGATCACCAATGGTCCCTTATGTCGAGAATCTCTTCCCTGAGAGCTCAACGGTCCCCCACGCTCCGGGAGTCCATGTCGGTCCTGGGGTCTATGACGGCGTGCATCCATTCAGTCATGTGGGCCCAGGCGCATTCCAGGTGCCTTCAGGACCACATTCTGGTGCATTGGAATCGTCTCCCCTCCTCCCTCAACAAGAGAGTTTGCTTGTCGGGGAGGGTGGTGTCCTCCCTCAGGTGGTGGTTGTCCCCTGTGAATCTGGCCAACGGAGTCTCTTGGTCTCGGACTCCTCTGGTTACTGTGACGACGGATGCCAGCCAGCGGGGCTGGGGGGCGGTGGTATCGGGGTCCCCGTTTCAGGGTATCTGGGGTCCTCTGATAAGCTCTCGGTCCTCCAACTTCCGCGAACTCAAAGCGGTAGAGGAAGCTCGTCTGGCTGCGCAGGATCTGGTCCGGGGGTCACATGTGTTGGTGTATTCGGACAATGTGACCACTGTGGCCCATCTTCGTCATCAAGTGGAGCCTCGACCAGGCAGTTTTTTGCAGCCTGGTGGTGCGCTGGGGAGTCCCGGAGGTGGATTTATTCGCCTCAGGACTCAATTGCAAGGTAGGAACATTCTTCTCCCTCAACCCCAAGGACGGGGCAATCGGGGTGGATGCCTTCACCCACGCTTGGCCGTTTCATCTAGCCTACGTGTTTCCTCCGCTCCCTCTGCTAGCCCGGGTTCTGAGGAAGATCAGGGACGAGAGGGTTCCTACTATCCTACTTGCCCCTTTCTGGCCAAAGAGAAGCTGGTTCAATCTGGTCAGGTCTCTCCGGGTGGACGGTCCTGTGCATCTGGGGGAGGACCCGAGCCTCCTCTCACAGGGTCCGTTCTTCCATTCGGCTCCGCAACGTCTCAGTTTGGCTGCCTGGCTTCTGAGGCCCGAGTGCTGAAAGCCCAGGGCCTTTCCGATAAAGTTATCGCAACCTTGCAAGATTGCCGTAAGCCGATCACTAATTCCATCTACAATAAGATTTGGAAGAAGTTCTCCTCCTGGTGTAGGGCCCGGGTGCCGGACCCTTTTGCTCCGAATGTTTCTCAGATTTTGGACTTCTTGCAGCAAGGTTTGGATCTGGGACTTAAGCCTAGCACCCTTAAGGTCCAGGTTGCTGCCCTGAGGTCTGTGTTTGATGTGAGACTGGCTGATCATCGTTGGGTCAAACGATTCATGGTGGCGGCTTCCAGACGATGTCCCTGTCGGAGGAGTGTCTCCCCCTCGTGGGATCTGAATATTGTGCTTACGGGCCTGACTCGTTCTCCTTATGAGCCTCTGTCGGATTGCTCCATGAGGTCCTTGTCTCACAAGCTCGCTTTCCTGGTGGCTATTACTTCAGCAAGGAGAATTGGTGAACTTCAGGCCTTGTCCCTATCTGACGGTGCGGGATGACAGCATTGTTTTTCAGTTGGATCCGTTTTTTTCTGCCGAAAGTGGTGTCGGAGTTCCATCGATCTCAGTCAATCGTTCTACCATCCTTCTGTCAACATCCTAGATCTGCGAAGGAGATGGAGTTTCACTCTCTGGATGTCCGTCGCCTGGTGTTACACTACCTGGAGGTCACGGCTCCCTGGCGTATCGACCTGAATTTATTCATTCAGCATTTTGGTCGCAACAAGGGCCGGAAGGTGGCTAAAGGCACTATCGCCAATTGGATAAAGAGGGCAATCACGGATGCCTATCTCGGTCAAGGCCTCTCGGCTCCTACTGGTTTTACGGCCAATTCTACCCGGGCCACTTCGGTCTCCTGGGCTGAGCGTGCTGGGGCTTCTCCGGAGCAGCTCTGCAAAGCGGCTACATGGTCTTCTCTACATACCTTCACCAAACACTATCGTTTGGATGTGATGGCTGGCAGGGACTTGGCCTTTGGCCGGAAGGTCCTGCAAGCTGTTGTCCCTTCCTAGGTAAGGATTCGTGGGCATTCCTCCTATGCTGTCGTGGAAGGTGACTAGAGAAAATAGAATTATTCTTACCGTTAATTCGGTTTCTAGGAAACCTTCCATGACAGCACTTATTTCCCTCCCTAATTTCCTGGTTTATGGATTTTATGCTTGTTTCTTATGCGTTCTGGGTTCGTTGTAAGACACTGGCTAATGGGAGGTGGGAGGGGCCTTTTAACCTCTCTTGTGTTCCTGTCCCCATTAGGGCGTGGAGAGGCAACCTCCTATGCTGTCGTGGAAGGTTTCCTAGAAACCGAATTAACGGTAAGAATATTTCTATTTTTAAACCCATTTCTTCAGAACAGCCTACAACCTGCAATGACCACGGTGCCACCTCACCACCACTGGACCCAGTGCTCCATCACCATTGGACCCGGTGCTCCACCACCACTGGACCTGGGGCTCCACCACCACATAGCAGACCCAACCTACTGTCTCTCCTCACCGCCCTGTAGAATGTAAGCCTGCAAGGGCAGGGTCCTCCCTCCCCTCTGTACCGGTCTGTCACTGTTAGTTTGTTCATTGTATTTTTAACTTGTCTGTATGTAACCCTTCCTCATGTACAGCACCATGAAATCAATGGTGCTCTTTAAATAAATAATAATAATAATAATAAACCATATTTCTCAGGCCTTTAAGGAGAAATGCATGTAGAACATATGCTGGCTTCACCCTATAATAAGATCGACCTGATTCACACCTGTGTCTTCACAGAATGATTGACCGCACTAACTGAACTCCACACTGCTATTATTTTAAACTTTCAATTACTTATTCAAATACACAAACACCTGCAGATCATGAATGCGGATTCTGATGGTTTTCTACTGCAACCACTGGTAAATTGTGACATGTGGTGATATGGGAATAATCTAATTAGTCATATTGCTATTATTTTGAACACTATTGTATATGGGGAGGGGTCCAGGGTTCTAGTTCACCACATCTATTAATTGTCTTTCTAATATGCCTCCACTATTAATTTCTCAATCTTTTTTGATACATGACGGTGATGAGGTCTACAATAGTGTTATGTTCCCAGCACGGATGATGCTTCTGTCACAGCACATCATCACTGGATGCAGTAAGTGACATTGTAATAATGAGTTTGGAGGTAAAGCATCAATCTGGGCCTGCTTCCATCAGTATGACACAGGCTGACATATGGATGTGGCCCCTTGGGTGCAGTTTAACTGAAGTGACGGAGCCGCTCTCTGGGGGCATTCACCACAGATGAAAGTAGAGGACTGGCAGGAAAGTGCCACAATGTGACACATGGACAGTCTATAGTAACAATGGCCATTACTTTAACTGCATCCCTGACTACCTTCACAGAAGCCATCCAGAAAGAAAGGGCCATGAAGGCCACCGGAGCCCATCAGTAAATTACATTATCATTACCCCCCATAGAATGGAGAGGATCCAAGAGTGAAAGATTTATTATTATTATTATTATTATTATTGCCTGAATGTATGGAAATAACTAATAATTAGGAAATATCTATCTATCGAAAAAAATTGAAAACCACCAAATGAATGTAAGTGATAGGTGAAAAGCAAAGCCTTAGGCCGGCTTAACACCACGTTTTAATCCGATCCGCGGCTGTCCGTTGTAAACCAGACAGCCCCAGACCAGATTTTGGCCCCATAGCATCCTATGGGGCCGGATGGAGCCGGATGGCATCCGGTTTCCATCTCTCCGGAAGAATCTGTGAGAATTCGGATTTTTATCCCAGACAAAAAACGTTGCTTGCAATGTTTTTGTGTCCGGGGAAATAAATCTCCCCAAATTGCCGTCTCCCGGATTCCCCCAGATCCTCCCGGATCCAGGGCAATCCGGCGCTCCCTAATATGGGAGCCTATGAGGCTGGATTGCCCTGGTCCGGGAGGATCCGGGAACCGGACACCTTCGGCTGCACGCCGCTGTTGTTTCAGGACTGCGGCTGGCTACCTGCGAGCCACGGTCCTGATTCATCAGCAGCTGCAGCTGCCTCCAGCTGCACACCGGACCGGAGGGCATATTAGCCCTCCGGTTCTGTGTGCTGACCCGGTCCAGGGCTGTCCGGCCACAGCGGACAGCCCCGGAACGGATTAAAACGTGGTGTGAAGCCGGTCTTATTTACAAATATCCAATTGTAGATAGATATACTGCAAAAAATAGGCAACACTCCAAAATTTGTAAAAAGGAATGTACCCTTCCTCAAGATTGTTCACCACTGTAACGTCACCACATCATATGGGCTGAATGAATGAAGGTCCAATATTTTTTCTAATTTTTGAGATCTATCCTATTATTATTATTTATTATTATTATTAATTATTATTTATTCCATGGCGCTTTACATGTGAAAAGGGGCATACATAGGTAAGTACAATAATCATGAACACTACAAGGCAAACACAGGTACAGGAGGAGAGAGGACCCTGCCCGTGAGGGCTCACAGTCTACAAGGGATGGGTGAGGATACAGTAGGTGAGGAGAGAGGACCCTGTCCACGAGGGCTCTCAGTCTACAAGGGATGGGTGAGGATGCAGTAGGTGATGAGAGAGGACCCTGCCCACAAGGGCTCACAGTCTACAAGGGATGAGTGAGGATACAGTAGGTGATGAGAGAGGACCCTGCCCACGAGGGCTCACAGTCTACAAGGGATGGGTGAGGATACAGTAGGTGAGGAGAGAGGACCCTGCCCACGAGGGCTTATGAGGGCTCACAGTCTACAAGGGATGGGTGAGGTACAGTAGGTGAGGAGAGAGGACCCTGTCCACGAGGGCTCACAGTCTACAAGGGATGGGTGAGGATGCAGTAGGTGAGGAGAGAGGACCCTGCCCACAAGGGCTCACAGTCTACAAGGGATGAGTGAGGATACAGTAGGTGATGAGAGAGGACACTGTCCACGAGGGCTCACAGTCTTCAAGGGATGGGTGAGGATATAGTAGGTGAGGAGAGAGGACCCTGCCTGTGAGGGCTCACAGTCTACAAGGGCGGGTGAGGATATAGTAAGTGTGGAGAGAGGACCCTGCCAGCGAGGGCTCACGGTCTACAAGGGCGGGTGAGGATACAGTACATAAGAAAAGAGGACCCTGCCTGCAAGGATGGGTGAGGATATGACCCTGCCCACAAGGGCTCACAGTCTACAACTACAAGGGAGGGTGAGGATACAGTACATAAGGAGAGAGGACCCTGCCCATAAGGGTGGGTGAGGATATAGTAGGTGAGGAGAGAGGACCCTGCCTGCGAGATTGAGCCTTCAGGTTCCTTATGAAGGTTTCCACAGATATCGATAGTGTGATAGTGTGAGAATTGCAGGTTGCATGTAGGTAAGTAATGGGAGAACATGTCAAAGATGTGTGGAGAGGACAGATATGGGATGGCTTTGTATTTCATGGTTAGGGTTTTGAGTCCTAGCTAACTCTTTAGTATCTATCTAATCTTTAGTATCTATCTATCTATCTATCTATCTATCTATCTATCTATCTATCTATCTATCTATCTATCTATCTATCTAGATGAAAAAGTGAAAGGCAGCACTTCCTCCAGTTCAATTCATGTGGGTTTAATAGTCCTAGGACTGCAACATTTCGGTACACAGCCTTTCTCAAGCAGTCTGCTTGAGAAAGGCTGTGTGCCGAAACGTTGCAGTCCTAGGACTATTAAACCCACATGAATTGAACTGGAGGAAGTGCTGCCTTTCATTTTTTCATCTATTCAAATACCAGTGAAGTGGTAGGAGGGCTTTGCACCCGAATGTGTGTGACTGTGCTGTTTCGTTTTTCTGTCTATCTATCTATCTATTCAATTTGTATCTCAGTTGTGTAAAATCTGTGCAATAAGAAGACCCCTCACTCATCACATAACAAGGGTCACTACGTCAAGACCCCACCGTGTACAATACAGATTAGACGAGAGGTTTCTAATTTGGGCTGAGCGCTCCGGCCTCAGGTTACAGAGGAGCACCAGGCCGGATCCCTGTTATGGAGACCCGGCAATCACATTGTGTCATCACACGTTCTGGACAGTAATGACATTGGGTGATGGGGCCCTCGGTGGATTCTATATTTGTGCAGCGCTCGGTTACACCGGGATGTTTTCCATGTTATGTCTTGTTGCTGGAGATCGCCAGTCTCAGGGCTATGGAGGGTTCTAGGAATTTTAAAATGACTGATGAAGGGAAAACTGAGAATCTGATAATCCGGAGTAATTGTGGACCTTTTCTGTGAAGCCTCTAGCAGTCGTCCCACATCATGTTCATGTTTCATCTTTCTCTTATAGAAGGCTGCGGATCTTCCCTGTGAAGTGTCTAGCAGATACATCCTTCATCATGTTCACCTTCCATCTTTCTCTTTTAGAAGGCTGTGAATCTTCTCTGTGAAGTGTCCAGCAGTCATTCCCCATAATGGTCACCTTCCATCTTTCTCTTATAGAAGGCTGTGGATCTTCTCTGTGAAGCCTCCAGCAGTCATCCCTCATCATGGTCACCTTCCATCATTCTCTAATAGAAGGCTGCAGATCTTCTCTGTGAAGTGTCTAGCAGTCATCCCCCATCATAGTCACCTTCCATCATTCTCTAATAGAAGGCTGCAGATCTTCTCTGTGAAGTGTCTAGCAGTCATCCCCCATCATGGTCACCTTCCATCTTTCTCTTATAGAAGGCTGTGGATTTTCTCTGTGAAGCCTCCAGCAGTCGTCTCTCATTATGGACACCTTCCATCTTTCTCTTATAGAAGGCTGCAGATCTTCTCTGTGAAGCCTCCAGCAGTTGTCCCTCATCAATGTCACCTTCCATCTTTCTCTTATAGAAGGCTGGGGATCTTCTCTGTGAAGCCTCCAGCAGTCGTCCCCCATCATGGTCACCTTCCATCTTTCTCTTATAGAAGGCTGGGGATCTTCTCTGCGAACCCTCCAGCAGTCGTCCCCCATCATGATCACCTTCCATCTTTCTCTCTTTCTCTTGTACAAGGCTGGGGATCTTCTCTTTGAAAACTCCAGCAGTTGTCCCCCATCATGGTCACTTTCCATCTTTCTCTCTTTCTCTTGTAGAAGGCTGCAGATCTTCTCTGTGAAGTGTCCAGTAGTTGTCCCCCATCAGTCACTTTCCATCATTCTCCTATAGAAGGCTGCAGATCTTCTTTCTGACGCCTCCAGCAGTCGTTCTCCATCACGGTCACCTTCCATCTTTCTCTCTTTCTCTTGTACAAGGCTGGGGATCTTCTCTTTGAAAACTCCAGCAGTTGTCCCCCATCATGGTCACTTTCCATCTTTCTCTCTTTCTCTTGTAGAAGGCTGCAGATCTTCTCTGTGAAGTGTCCAGTAGTTGTCCCCCATCAGTCACTTTCCATCATTCTCCTATAGAAGGCTGCAGATCTTCTTTCTGACGCCTCCAGCAGTCGTTCTCCATCACGGTCACCTTCCATCTTTCTCTCTTTCTCTTGTACAAGGCTGGGGATCTTCTCTTTGAAAACTCCAGCAGTTGTCCCCCATCATGGTCACTTTCCATCTTTCTCTCTTTCTCTTGTAGAAGGCTGCAGATCTTCTCTGTGAAGTGTCCAGTAGTTGTCCCCCATCAGTCACTTTCCATCATTCTCCTATAGAAGGCTGCAGATCTTCTTTCTGACGCCTCCAGCAGTCGTTCTCCATCACGGTCACCTTCCATATTTCTCTTATAGAAAGCTGCAGATCTTCTCTGTGAACCCTCCAGCAGTCGTCCTCCATCATGGTCACCTTCCATCTTTCTCTTATAGAAGGCTGTGGATCTTCTCTGTGAACCCTCCAGTAGTCGTCCCCCATCATGGTCACCTTCCATCTTTCTCCTATAGAAGGCTGCAGGTCTTCTCTGTGAAGCCTCCAGCAGTCGTTCTCCATCACGGTCACCTTCCATATTTCTCTTATAGAAAGCTGCAGATCTTCTCTGTGAAGCCTCCAGCAGTCATCCCCCATCATGTTCACCTTCCATCTTTCTCTTATAGAAGGCTGTGGATCTTCTCTGTGAAGCCTCCAGCAGTCATCCCCCATCATGTTCACCTTCCATCTTTCTCTTATAGAAGGCTGTGGATCTTCTCTGTGAAGCCTCCATCAGTCATCCCCCATCATAGTCACCTTCCATCTTTCTCTTATAGAAGGCTGTGGATCTTCTCTGTGAAGCCTCCAGCAGTCGTCCCCCATCATAGTCACCTTCCATCTTTCTCTCATAGAAGGCTGCAGATCTTCTCTGTGAACCCTCCAGCAGTCGTCCCCATCATGGTCACCTTACATCTTTCTCATATAGAAGGCTGGGGATCTTCTCTGTGAAGCCTCCAGCAGTCGCACCTTCCATCTGCCTTGGTATCGTTGTTCCATCTCCTTAATATCCTAATGAAATCTTTCTCCTTGCTCTTTCCGCTTAACACCGAAGTTTTCAGGAAAGTCATCCAAATTCGAATGTAGAAAATTTAACTTCAAATCCATCAGACATCGAGGCTTTGAAATGTTTCAGGATGTTCTGGATGTTCTGACTCACCGTGGCCGGCTGACCCCGGTTGATACAGGCGATGCTTCCTTCCTCCTTGTCACGGGTGGACTGCGCCTGCCGGTAGTGGGGCCCGGTGTAGTGCAGATCAAAAGTGAAGACGTCTTGGTGGAACAGATTAAAGGGGTTTTTAATTTATTCGTGACGCCACCTATGAGTAGATTCGGTAAGGACTACCGACGCTGCGGAACCTCCGGGGGATGGACAGCAGCTAGATGTTACGCTCCCCACAGGCTGAGCGGTGATCCCCGGAGGCTGGAGCTGCTCAAGATGTTGTGCGGCAGCTGCGGTTACCTTGTTGTGCGGACGGACAGTTCATAAGGAAGCACAGACACAGGTAGTCTCTGCAACGGGTCTTTACTGTAACCAGCAGGCAGTACATGGCATACAGTGGTTGAGTAGTAGACCGGGTGGACTCAGCAGTGATAGTGTTCCTCAGAGATCCGCAAGTGTTCCTCCATTCTACCTAACTTGTTTGCCAGTGTCGCCCAGGAATACCAGGTCGGGTACGGGGAGGCTGCTTCAATGCCCTATCCATGATGTACGTTCTGGATGCTTTGGGGAGCCTTGGATCCCTCAGTGGGTACACCGCTGGTTAGACGACTGGAAACTGACTGGTGGTGGGGTGCTCCTGTGAAGCTGCTCCTCCACTCTTCTGGTTCGCGTGGCAGAGGTGAACTGCTGCCAGCTTCGGTACCAGTGAACCGGCTGTGAGTTGTGGGCACGGGAGTCTTTTGGGGACCCGTGTAGATAATGCCCAATCCCGGTAGTTAAGGCCTCAGGTGCTGACACCCGACCGGTGACGGCCCAGGGGCCCGCACGGAGTGCGGAGCCCCCGCTCCTCTCCAAGTTCTAGTCTGCTCTTGTCAGGTTCTAGATCCTCCTTCGTTCTCTCTCAGACTCATCTAGATTATTGTGTGTTCTACTGCACTACCCTAACACTCCACCCCCCAGGAACTATGATTGGTCCCCTGTTCTAGGTGTTGCATGTTGGGTTGGATCTCAAAGTTAACTATTTCACTGCTGTGTCAGAGAATATTGCGGCTGCAATACTCCCTTGTGACGCACTCGTTGCGGGGCGCCACAGTTCTCCATGATGGACTTACATTTTGGATCTCTGTTATGTAGACATTTATTCATGACTTCTTTAAAAGTTTTCTAAACCTTTTTCTCGAATCAAGAGGAGAAGATGGTTCCGGCCTTGGGATCACGCTGCTTTGCCATGTCTCAGAGGAAGGATAATCAAGACCATAGAATCCAAGGATCTTTATTTCAAGTAAATCTCAACGTGTTTCGAGTGCACCTGCACACTTCCTCAGGAGAATGAAATTGCGGATGCACACAAACGCGTTGAGATTTACTTGAAATAAAGATCCTTGGATGATTATTTTATGGTCTTGATCATCCTTCTTCCGAAACTCTGCAAAGCAGCGCGATCCCAAGGTTGGAACCATCTTCTCCTCTTGATTCGTACGAACCATCCGGCTGATTGCAGCAGGTACTTCTGGATACACCCAGGCTTTCCAAGTGGTTGTGTCTGACACAACCCAAGAAGATTAGTGGAGCCATATAGCTTCTTTATACATTGTGTATACACGGATAAGACCCTATTGTGCGCTTATCTTTTTTCCCAGTTAAACCTTTTTTTCCACAGCTTTCATTTTTGTTTCAAACCCATCGCCCTTCATGAGTTTCTGAATTTCCGGACCCACCAAATGTGTTCCTTCACTTTTGCTTCGGATAGTTCCTGAAACTTGGTTCACAGGTATTTAAACGAGAGATAAAATATTTTTGTACAGTTCCTGCTCTCCTACATGATGAAGCAGAGCTGGGAACTACAGTTCTAGGATCTATAGGTCACTTATAAATCAATAAAATCATATCTGTTCCTTAGCACTCACCCCTCCCTCAGGGGACAGATAGTGCTAAAGTTTCAGGGGGATAGGAATCTACAAAGTTGATATGGGGGAGGGGAGACCATGGCAGTGCCAAATCAATCAATGCGGTGCTCTGCCTCTGCTCCTAGCCTGATGTATGGCAGTACAGATTATGCACCATCATATCATTGTGCAGTAGAAGATCACAGCGTGTATTTATATCTTCTTGGTAACATGATTGCTATTTGAAGGGAGAACACCCCTGTTCTAACATTATACAGGATTGTATATCAGGGGCTGGATTGTAGTGTGACAATGGGGCCGGCGACCATGCTCCCTGTTCATACAGAAGTACGAGGGGCGGGAATGTATAATGATACTGAAGCCTCCAGGCTTCACGTCCCCTGACACACCACCTGTCACTGCAGCAGCATGAGCTGAATTTCTCTGTCCCTTGAGGGAGGGGTGAGAGCTGAGGAGCAGATATGATTTATTGATTTATAAGTGATCTATAGATCCTAGAACTGTAGTGTCCAGCTCAGCTTCATCATGTAGGAGGGCAGGGACAGTACTAAAAAGTTTTATCTCCCCGAAGATCCCCTTTTAAGTTTCTACTTCCTCCAGTAAAGCCTATGGAGTCAGTGTTTGTGAAAAAACTGTATGTGATGGAATTTTTTTATATTTTTACTGAGTTCAGAGATCGAAAGTAAATAAAAATCACCTTTTACTTTTAGATATTCGGGTTAGCATTATTTGTACCGAATATCTGCACAGAACCGCACTTGCCGCACCAGACTGCAAGCCCCATAGACAACGCATGGGACTTGCCGGATCGGCGTTGCAGGTACATCTGTTAGGTGGACCCAAGTCGAAAAAAATATGTATCCTCCTTTCTTTATGTAACTAATATACAATGTATTTTTTATCATTTTGTTATTTCTGTATATAAGTGAAATGTTTCTCTGCCCTTAGTTTTCTCATGAGCACAGTATACTCTGTGGCGGTGTACTCCCACACCATAATTATGTCATGGTCGACATCACCGCCAAACTGTTCCTCTGTGAAACTCACCAAGATGCAACTTGTCCTGGATGTTTCGGTGTCTAATCTTTGCCCTCATTGTGTAGATGAGTCCGGGATGTTACACATAACTCCTGAGCGATTGTTTTAGTAATGTTCAGTGAGCCCAAAGGCTGCGATCAGGGGTGTAACTACAACAGGTGCAGGGGTCACAATCGCACCCGGACCCTGGAGCCTAGGGGGCCCCAAAAGTCTCTTTGGCCTATTGAAAAAGACTAATGCTATTAAAGATTTGCAATAATCGGGGGACCTAATGGAGTTTTCGCATCAGGGCCCATGAGCTTCAAGTTACATCACTGGCAGCAATACAGATGCAGGGAACACAATGAACCCTTTTACCATTAGATGCAACTTGTTTGATACCATCTGGAAACCTCCACATGAGACTGAGCTACCCCGAAAAATCTGCAGCTAATACCTCTAAGAAAGCTCCAAATTAGTCTTTAGAGATTTGTTGCAGATTTCACACTTTGCAAAGCAAGGGGCAAACATGGAGTGAAAATTGCAAAATGGTTTGACATGCTGCAGGCTTAAAATCCGCAACAATTTCCACTCTTAAGATTTAATCCACAAATAGAAACATTTCAATGTGTGGCACCCCACTGGGTAGGCCACCACCAGAGGTACTGCACTCTTCCATAGGGTGGAAACACACTATCCTACTTATATGCGAGTCTCTCAAACGAGACTTGGGTCAGTGACCTTGAACGGCCTCTCCCTCTCTGGATGGGAGTGTCAGCTGCTTGTGCTTTTGTGCAGCATCACACTCCTGTCCAGAGAGGGAGAGGCCATTCAGGGTCACTGACCTGAGTCTCGTTTGAGAGACTCGCATGTAAGTAGGATAGTGTGTTTCCGCCCTTAGAGGGAGAGTTGTGCGTCTGGTCTTCAGGTACTGGGACAGTGCAGTTGAGCTTCACACACATACTTAGGACTCCGGGATGGTGGGAGGACCCAAGTGTAGTCAGGAGGGAAAAGTCAAGTGCAGGAAGTGTGGAGTTAGATAGCAGACAGGAGAAGAACAAAAGAAAGATAATCGGAGAGGAGTGGAAGTCGGGAGTGTAGGTGCAGTGTGGTGCCTACTCCCACGCTCGCCCCGGGAGGGAAAGACCGAGAGGTGTAGAGGAAGAAGGTGGCGCTTGGCGTATAGAACGAGAGGTAGATCCCGGTATGCCCGTATCTGGCGAGACAGAGGGGCTGGTGGACGACACAGAGACCCGGCTCTGAACACGACGCAGATGCTTCTGTGGCTCCCCACCGGGTAGGCCGCCGCCAGAGGTACTGCAGTTCTGCGGTTAAGGGGAGTAGTGACTCGCCCACCAGGGCCGTTGGGGTACTCGAAACCAGGCTGCAGTTCTGCTGGTGAATCATGGGGGTTGAGACCCAGCTCCGTGGCCCTGGGCGGTCAATAAAAGGGACAGTTTTTAGGAATAAACGTGACGCCACCCGTCGTGCGAGGCTATGGGTAGCCACCGCTGCTGCAGAACCACGGGATGATGGACATGCAGCTAGGCTGGTGTGGCTCTCCATGGGTGGAGCTGGGTCCACTGGGCATTGCAAACACAGTCCGGGGCACTGATGTAGATGTTACTGTGAACCCAGGCCACCTGGAAGCATTCAGGAGATCCACATAGCCAGTTGTGTTGGAGGCCTCCCTTCTGCGCTTTCACTTGCGAGTTCCCACTGCTGCATGAAGCTGTGCTGCGTCTCTCTCTCTCCCTCTCTCCTTTAGTCTGTACCTGTATAGCAGGCAGTGCGAGCCCTGTTCCAGGGGTCACTCCTCAGTGGAGACCCAGGGCTCTAGTATGCTACTGTGCTCCAGGCATAAGGTAGGCCAGGGGACCTGGAATGCCCTGACCCTCCGGATTTCTGCTGCTGGGCCATTAGTACCCGAACAGCCTTGGACTCCGATGTCCGGTTTTCTGGTGCTGTTTCTCTGGGGTGAGCACGACACTGCTTGGCTTCCCAGGCTCTCCTCTCCTTCCCCATCAGACTCAGTCCATGACTGTTCTGTTGTTCATCCTGGCTGTTCTGCCTAACCCCACTTCCGGGCCAAAATTTATATAGGGAAGCTCCCCTTAAGCCGGGTTCTAGAGCTCCCCCTTCTGGTCTGGAGACAGGAAAGTGTTGGATGCTGTGCCACCAGAATAGAAAACCCCCTTTTTGCTTCCAGGCGTGACATCGCCCCCTGTGGGGCATGCAATGCCATTGTTACAACCAGACCCCTGGGGTGCTACAGTAGTGCCTCTGTTCTCCAGTGCTGGGAAGGTACAGTCGAGCCCGAAACACACACACACACAGCAGCAGGCCCCTGGGAAGGTGGGTGGACCCTGAGGGAGGACCCAGGTCAAAAAGGGGGGGAAGTGATTTGTAGCAGTAGTAGAGGAGAGACCATTGTCAGAGGAGTGGAGGGGAAGTCGGGAGTGTAGCGTGGTGCGGAGCCGACTCCTGTGGGCTGGAGCACGACCACGCTCGTCCACGGGAGGGAGAAGCTGTTAGGTGGGAGAAGAGAAGAGCCCTTGTGTTGCGGATGAGACATCGATCCCCATATGCCTAAATCTGCCGAACCAGAGGGGCTGCTGGACATGGACCAGGCCCTGAACATGGTGCGGAAGCTGTATGCCTGAGCCATTAAACCGGAGGCCCCTGACTTCTAACATGAGCTGTGGCCAAAGACCTGACACATCTTGGGGAAGGTGGCCGAACTAGGCAGCAGTGCCCGGGAGAGGAACCTATTGGTAACCAGGACACAACAGCACCCATGGCCATCGGTACTTGAGCTCTGTGCTTCAGAGAGCGTTGAGAGCCTGGGGGGCAGAGTGATGCCACGCCTGCTCCAGAAGAGAACTACACCTTATAGCGATGAGAGAGAGAAAAACAACCAGAGACAGGAACACCTAGTGAGGACAGAAAAGGGCACCGACCGTGGTTTGACTGTACTAACCCGGTGCTGGAGACAACGCTGAACCAGAGTTTGGCATAGGGAAGTACCCGACGGCTGTGTTGAAAGAACTGAGTAAAAGTACCAGAACTCCAGCTGAGGTGTGTGAGACTTTTATTGGCGGCGACCACCGGCTGCAGAGGTCGCATGAAACACCGGGATACTGACGTCCCAATGAACATCAGCCAAGGTACGAACTGACTCCTCCATCCCGCTGCACTGGGGACCACGCTCCACCTGCTGGGAGCGAAATCATCCAAGCTGCCGCTCATCGTCCCCAGAGGTTCTGAAGCATCAGCGGCCGCCCTGGCAGTATACCGCAGGTGGCATCACGAATACCCCTTATCCCCTCAGACTTCCCCTGTCATCATTTCCCTGTTTATTAAAATGACACCGCCAGGGTCATGGGACCGGGTGTCCACCCCGTCTGTCCCCGTGAAAAGAACGAGAGGTGAAGTAGAGCAACGAGTAACCACCCAGTTCCTGAGTCTTCCCCAGCCCTGGAGTTGGTGTGTCACTTCATGCCCGAACCGTTGAACCGGAGGCCCCTAGCTTCTAACGGGAGCTGTGCCCGAACACCCGAAACAACTCGGAGAAGGCGGCTGAACTAGAGAGCAGTGCCCCGGGATGGGGTACAAATAAGCACTCGTGGCTGTCGGTACCTGAGCTCTGTGCTGTGGAGCGGCGAGTTGGCTGCATATCGCAGGTGGCATCATGAATACCCCTTACCCTAGTCATCCCCCGTCATCTACCCCCATTAATTAAAATGACACCGCTAGGGTCACGGGACCGGGTCTCGGCCCCCGTCTGTCCCTGTGAAAAGAACTGATAAGTGAAAAACAACTGCTGCCCGGTCACCGAGTACCCCCGGACCTGGAGTGGGTATATCAAATGCACAAATCCACATCAGAAAATCTGCTGCATGGGAGCTTAGAAAAACTCAACCATAAGCAGCTAAAAGGTCTGATATCCAATGCACTTAGCAGGACACAGCAGGCCCCAATGATAAAGGCAACACGGGTGCATAATACCAGTGCAGCAATCACTCTCTCCCTGCCATGGGGGAGGTGATTGGTGGTATTTATATGCACATAGATGAGATTTCCATAGGGCATCAGTCGTACAGGTAGGTGTGATGCAAAGTGTCTGTATACAACCTATGTTCACGCCCATACTATTAGTCCAGGTGGGCTGTCCAGCACTATATATGCACCACACAGGAGAGACCCACAAAAGGACCCAGCTGTATCCAGCATAAAGATAAAAAAGTGCAAAAATGATGAATAATAATGTGACGTTGTTGGTGGATATTTTGGCCAAAACACGCAAGCTCGTAACCCACATGAAGGGTCCTCACACTTACGAGTTCCTAACACTATATTCAGAAATGGAAGCTTACCCTACTCTATAAGTATATTTACACAGAGAAGATTTGCAGCGTGTTGTACTGTAAATTTCACCCAGATGATAAAATCTGGAATGTATTTTGCACCAAAACTGACATTCAGCAGATGAAATTTTATAAAATATCAACTACTGTATTACATGTGAATATGACACACCCAGCCAGGGCCGTAAGGTACTCAGAACCGGGCCGAACAGTTCTTTCGGGGGATGTGTCACCGTGGCGTGACCCGACTCTGTGACCCTGGCCGTGTCATAAAAATGGGGGAAGTTTATAAGGGGAATTAATTTGTGACGTCTCCTGTGGTATTCGGCAATTGGATTGCCAACGCTGCGGTTTCGGTCTACTGGGGCGGTTGGTGTGCAGCAAAGATTTTACAACTCTCCACGGGTAGAGCAACGCCCCAGGGCAGTTATAAGGTTAATTTGATGAAATTTCCTGATATAGCGCAGGGCAAGTGGCGCAGTAAATAAATCTGAGGCCACAACAGGGTGCAGTCTTCACACTTTACTCACAGTTCTCCAGGTTGCAACAACCAGCCAGGTGCTGTCCTCCGGGTGAGGGATCCAGCCAACTCTCAGATAACCTAGGTGCACTTTACCGGGACCCCCTTCTGGTGTACCTTTCTGGGTTGACTCTGCGCTGGCTCTCGGCCTCCTGCCCTGCGCCTCAAACACAGTGTCCCAAGCCAGCAGCCTCGGGTCCTGTCGGGCGACATCCTCCTGGTCCCCTTGACCTTATGTGGCTGCCTTTTCAGTGAATGTGTGTGGATGTGGCTGTTGCACATACAGGTACTGCAGCCTCCGGTTTGCTCGTTGATTCTTGCAGTCTCTCCACTAGTCTGGGGCTGGTCCCCACTGCGACCTGGTCCCTCCACCCAACTAGTCGGCATGGATTCGGGTGCCACAGGTGGATTCCTCACTACCCGTACCCCTAGAACCCCTTCTCTATCTCTGGAGCCCCTTGCTGGCTCCTGCGTTTCTCCTCTCGCTTCCCTTTCCTGGAACGAGCTCCTCTCCGCTCCAGTCCCCAGGATGTCTCTCTCACACACCTTCTTACTCACAGACTAACTGACCAACTCCCTAGCTGACGTTTTCCTCATGTTCTCTCCACTTCATCTACTTACGAGTGTCCTACCCTTATCTACTTCCTCCACCCAACCCCTCTACCTAGTTCACCCTCCAGCCTGCAATTAGGTCCTCCCTTAAAAGGGTTCATCCAGATCCCCTGGCTTGGAGTGGTGTGGTGTTGAGTGCGGCTGAGTGGGTACCCGGTAGTGCCCCCTCCTTACCCAAGAGTGGGGTACCAAACCTCTGGCTGAGGTGCAGTACCTCTGTGGCGAATGGACCCTAAGGGGCCAACAAATATACTTTAATGCCCTGTGCACACAGTGCATTTTATAGCGTTTTATACTGTCGAGCCCACTGGGACGGGGTACTTGGTACCGGACCGGGTCGCTGCTAGGGATGTCATGGAGGTCCTGGTCCGGACCGTGTCCCGGGCCCACACAAGTAAAAGGAGAATATGTACAAGGGATAAATGTTTGTCGTGACGCCACCCACGGTGTGTGGTCAGTAATGGGACCACTGCTGCTGCAGAACCTCCGGGGATGATGTTAGGCAGCTGTAGATGGAATAGCTCTCCGCGGGTAGAGCTGGGTTCCCTGGGGCAGTGATGGTTAAAGTGTATGATGGTTGGTTGTAATAAGTGCAGTTCACTTACTTTCCTGCTGCTGCAGCCTTCTTCTAGCCAGTGTCCAGAGCTGACAGGCTGTGGCTCTCCACGTGGGACCTTTCTGCTATCCTGCTGGAAGAAGTTAGTCACAGGCAAGGGAGCAATGGTTTCATAAAGTTCTGTTTGCAGATAATCATACAAGGGAGTCAGAATCAGGGTTCACTGGGTTTACTGTGCAGTTCTCTCAGTACAACAGTTCCAGTTCCAGTTCAGTTCTTACACGGGTTACAGACTTTCCACTCCGGGTTCCTTTCTACTCCCTGCAGCCAGGTTGTTACTCTGTGACCCCTCTCTCTCTCTATCGTCCTTTCCAGGCTTTATTCTCTGTCTCCGTGTGTGTCTCCAGACAGTGTAGCGGTAGCTCGGACCCCTGTGGGTCCTTGTGGTCGCCACTGAGCTGTCTGTCCTTTGGGTGGGAACTCCAACCTAGAATTGGAGCTCCCCGTCAGTGAATCTGGGGAAACCGGGTAAATCTTCGGTCCCCTTCAGAGCCGACACTCTGCTCCTAGCCTAGCCTCCAACAGTCCTTTCCCGCAAGGCACTATCAGGCTCCCTCCTGACCCGTGTGACTCTGGTTTCAATATGGAAGGCTACTCCGCCGGGAGTTGGTCAGTGCTGCCGTATTCCTAGGACCCAGTGCTGCTGGTCCTCTCTGTCCTCACACTCCTGGGGTGCTGGCTATGGCTGTGCTTTCTCTCCGTGGTTTCACTGGCACTTCGGATTCTGCATCCCATCAGCCCCACTCCTCCAGAACGTGTGCTTCCTTCTTTCTGCTCGGCTCACTGTGTCCTACTCTGGTCTTTTCAGCTCGGCCTGTGCTTCTCAGCCTGCTGTTGGTCTTTGCTGTTCACTCCAGCTTACTCTGTGTCTTGGCTGCTCAGCCTACTCCGGCCTACTCCTGGTCTTTGCTGGTCGGCACCCTCAGCCCACTGACCCCTTCCTCCTCTCCTTTCTCTATTTCTACTGTCTGTCACCTGACCTACATGCTGTCCCACCCACTGCCCTCTAAACCCACCACCCCTTGCCCGCTTAGAGTTCCGGGCTTGGGTGCTGCCTCCTAGTGGTGTGTGGGATGTCTGTGAGGGTGTTTGTGTAAACCGTCTTCCTTGCTACCTGGCTGCAGTTCCCTATGTGGCCTCCTGGTCACAGGGGCGCCATAATAGCCTTTTATTAGTGCAGTTTTGTTACAAATCTGCATGCCTATCCTTATACTGACAAAGTCAATATGAATCCCGAAGTTCTGTGCACATGTAGTTTATTTATTTCCCTTGTAGAATATAATTTGCAGCATGTCAATTCTTAGGCCATGTGCACACACTGCGGGTTTTGGTGCCGATTTGCTGCAGTGTTGTGTCAAATCTGCATGCCTATCCTTATGCCAGCAAAGTCTATGAGAATCCTGAAGTCTCCTGCACACATTGCTTATTTGGTGCAGAAATAAATGTGCAGTGTGTCAATTCTTGGTGCAGATTTCCTGTGTTTTTCAGCCATTAACTTCATTAAGAAAAACACACGGCAAAATACTGCATCAAATCTGCATCAATGAAGATTTGCTGCAGAAAATGCTATACTCAAATACTCATACTCATACAATACTCATTGTTGTGTCCCATGAATGGGAACAACTCATTTTGTGTGTTTCAATGCCATGTACTGCATTTTGCTGTTGCTAGGCAGAAGCCCTACTTCTTGAAGTTTGTCCCTATGTCCCTCCTGTAGTTGATCATGTTAGCTTCTTCCCCATTATCAGTTTGCTGTAGCCATTTTTGGATGCACACGTGTACTGCTCTATTTGGATTACTCTTTCCACCTGCTGCAGTTTAAATAAAAGATTTCAGAGAAAATCAACTCCGTTTCTCTTGGACTCTTATTACAAGTCAGTGTGGCCGAGTTGGAATTAACAATAATACAGTTATCTAAGGGAACTGTCATTGGGAACTGCATTCCGGGCATGCACAGTTCCAAAACACAGATCCAATGTCTGGATCCAATGGGATCCGAAGTCCACCGGATCCGGGTTACATAGAGCCCTATTTTTAATCAACCCGTAGTGCCCTGGATCCCGGTGCTCACGATTTTTTCATGGACACCAAAAATGCACCAAAATGCGTTTTTGGTCTTAGTGAAAAAAACAGTGACACCCGTATCCGGGGAAAACGGGAAGAATTGGATGCAGACGCAAGTTCATTTAGCTCCATTGAAAGTCAATGTATCCAGTTTAACCTGGATACATACGGATGGTGAAAAATGGCAGTGTAAAACCAGCTGTATTGTCACGGGATGGTATTGCGGCAAGGGAATCAGGAGGTAAGATGGGCTAGATGGCGAACTAGCCTGACAGACTGGGGGTTCCTGGCTCACCCTGATCCTGAAATTACCTCTGAAGGTGAGGACGTTCAGGCCACCACGCTAGCCCTTCGCTCCTGATCAACCCTAGGCTAAAAGCCCCTACCTCCACCCATTTACCAGAAAAAGACCACCACTCCAGTAGAAGGGAAAAGCAGTAGCTCAGATAACACAACTGCACCACACTGGTCCTAGAAGAGGAATAAACTCTTTCTGCGACATCTGGTGCAGGGAAGTAGAACTAGTTAAAGCTGAGCTGAAAGCTCACACACACCCCTCACCTCCACCTGAGCTATGACTCACTCTTCACCTGCAGAGCCGCACAGCACATTCAGTAGCTGCAGCTTCATTATCAACCCAGCCTGAGTCAAAGGAAATAAAATAGCAGCAGATCTTCAGGACTGCAGTCAATATGTTTCTCTTATTGTGTTTATGCCTGAATTTTTCACCTTTTGACTTTATTATGAAAAAAGTAAGGGCAAAAACAACCAAAAAACGTCCAAAAAAAACTGTCAAAAATGCATTGTGTTTTGGTGCATTTTTTACCAGGAGATGCAGAAAATTTCTGCACCAAATACTCTACGTGTGCACACAGCCTAAAGGTGCACAGATTTGTATAACATATATGCAAGGAATAAGCCTCCCCGTAGGGGACAAATGTGATGTATTCATGGATCCATGGCAAGAATGTCATTGGTCATGCTATGACCCCATCTCACTAACCCATTCTTATAAGGTTGGGTGTCTGGTGGTGCAATGAGGTTTATGGTCAGGGGCGTAACTAGGACAGGTGCAGGGGTTGCAATCGCACCCGGGGCCCTGGAGCCTACGGGGCCCCAAAGGTCCCTTTGGTCTATAGAAAAAGACTAATGCTATTAAAGGTTTGCAATAATTGGGGGCCGCGTTGGAGCTTCTGCATTGGGACCCATGAGCTCCATGTTACGCCACTGTTTGTGGTTCCTACACTATTGCAAAATAAAAATGTTTTTTAGAGAGCTACGAGATATTAGGAGGTGACGGCTTAGAGGAAACATGGAAAGTGTTGGATATGGATGGTGCATTGGGTCTAAGAATAGCTAAGAGCTCAGAGATAAGTGCGGTGATAGAGGCCTTCCTACATTACAGGCTTCTCCAGACAACAGGAATGACCATTCCCCATGTGATGACAGAGCAGTAAAAACTTTCTAGATAAAAGAGGCCAGGGGAAGGTGTGTGGTCCTGCAATCTGTCACTAAAATAGAAAGTGTGAAAGTCACAGGGCGAAGGCGAAAACGGCTTCAGAGCAGGAAGAAGAGCCCTGACCTCCACTGCTGGGCTGCCTGAGAGTGACGCCAATGTTGGCAGGTGATACTGGAAAATGGAACACAGAATATATGATTTTCAATCTTCTAGTTTATTGCTCATTGCCAAGATTGCCCAGACAAGGAGCGTGAGCTTGCAAGCTTTTTTCTATACAGCTTGTAAGTGCGTCTTTGAAGCTGTCCAGACCATTGTATCCAACCAGTTCTCTGGCAGAAGCAAGGCTTACTGCAGCGGCCAGCAGCTTGAACTGTCAATCTTCAGGGAGTACCACCCCCGAGCAAGCAGGAAGCAGAGGAGCGGTGCGCTCCTGAAGATAGAAACTTAAAGCACCACTTCATTGTTTTTTTTTTTTGTCAGGGTTGGAGTGCCACTTTAAATGTAAGCCCCTTGGTCATATATTCACATTCTGGTGTCCTCACCTCCTCCCGATGCCGCTCCAGTCCTGCGTTACCATCTTGTGTTCATAACGTCTGACTAGCTAGAAGTCAGAAGTGACATCACAAGAGCTCAATTCATCTCTATAAGCGCCAGAACAAGGCCAGTATGAGGGCAGAGCGAGGCCAATACAAGGCCAGAATGAGGCCAGGATGAGGCCAGAGCAAGGCCAACACAAGGTCATGACGGGATCAGAATGAGGCAAGGATGAGACCAGACCAAGGCCAGGACAATCACCAGACTGAGGCCAGGACAAGGCCAGAATGAGGCCAGAGCAAGGCTAACACAAGGTCATGACAGAGTCAGAATGAGGCCAGGACAATCGCCAGGAAAAGGCCATGATGAGGTCAGGATGAGGCAAGGACAAGGCCAGAAAGTGGCCAGAACAAGACTAGAATGAAGCCAGGATGAGGCCAGAATGGCACTGAAATGAGGCCAGTGTGAGGTTGGAATGAGGCCAGAACGAGTCCAGAATGACACCAGAACAAGTTCAGAATGAGGCCATGACGAGGTCATGACAAGGCCAAGACGAGGCTAGAATGATGGCCAGAATGAGGTGAGGACGATGGCCAGAATGAGGCCAAGACAAGGTCAAAATGAGTCCAGAACTAGGCCAAAATAAGTCCAGAATGAGGCCAAAATGAGGCTAGAATGAGGCCAAAATGAGGGCAGAACAAGGCCAGAATGAGTCCAGAATGACACCAGAACGAGGCCAGAGTGAGGCTCTTATAGACTTGTATTGAGTTATGACCTCCGATCCGTTCCATGAAACACTGGAGCTGCCAACAGGTCACAAATCACAGGAGCCTGACCGGAGCATCGGTGGAAAAAGATGATACCGCCATAAGGTGAGAAAGAGTTTATTGCCGTCTCGGTCATTCTGGTATAAGTCGGTATATCATTTCTGCTATCATGCAGTTTACTTTCCTTTAGACTTTGCACAATGGATGTTTACACATTTCCAAGCGATACAATGGGAAATCCATCATACATATACCCAGACACTGCAAACACAACGCCAAAGAAGACTTAACTGTAACCTTGACCCCCTCTGCCTTTATGACCGGTAGGGCTCAGTTTACACAATTCATTTTCCTTAGTAGTGAATGTGAACTGTGCCATCAATTTTCAGCTCTTGAATGATTTTCTTACAAGACCAAAACGTTCTAGGTTCCTGATAAATCCTGACATTTTCATCTTATAAGAAACCCATGACGCGAGCGCTCATCAAACTCACTGGACTCATCTAACTCAACTAACTCATTTAACTCACCGGATTCGTCTAACTCCCCAGACTCATCTAACTCATAGCACTCCTCGAACTCATGGGACTCATCTAACTCATGGGACTCATGTAACTCACCAGACTCCTCTAGCTCACTGGACTCCTCTAGCTCACTGGACTCCTCAAACTCACCGGACTCATCAAACTCACCGGACTCATCAAACTCACCGGACTCATCAAACTCACCGGACTCCTCTAACTCACCGGACTCCTCTAAGTAACTGGACTCCTCTAGCTCACAGGAATCATCTAACCCACCAGACTTTTCTAACTCACCGGACTTGTCTAACTCACTGGGCCCATCAAACTCACCGGGCCCATCAAACTCACCGGACTCATCAAACTCACCGGACTCATCAAACTCACCGAACTCCTCTAACTAACTGGACTCCTCTTACTCACCAGAGTCATCTAACCATCGGACTTTTCTAACTCACCGGACATGTCTAACTCACCAAACTCATCTAACTCATAGCACTCCTCTAACTCATGGGACTCATCTAACTCATGGGACTCATCTAACTCATGGGACTCATGTAACTCCCTGGACTCCTCTAGCTCACTGGACTCCTCTAGCTCACTGGACTCCTCTAACTCACCAGACTCCTCTAACTAACTGGGCTCCTCTAACTCACCGGAATCATCTAACCCACCTGACTTTTCTAACTCATCAGACTTGTCTAACTCACTGGACTCATCAAACTCACCGTACTCATCAAAATCACCGGACTCATCAAACTCACCAGATTCATCAAACTCACTGGACTCATCAAACTCACCGGACTCATCAAACTCACCGGACTTCTCTAACTAAGTGGACTCCTCTAACTCACCGGAGTCATCTAACCACCAGACCTTTCTAACTCACCGGACCCGTCTAACTCACCAGACTCATGTAACTCACTGGACTCCTCTAGCTCACTGGACTCCTCTAACTCACCGGACTTATCAAACTCACCAGACTCCCCTAACTCACCGGACTCCTCTAACTAACTGGACTCCTCTAACTCACCGGAATCATGTAAACCACCGGACTTGTCTAACTCACCGGACTTGTCTAACTCACTGGACTCCTCAAACTCACCGGACTCCTCAAACTCACCGGACTCCTCAAACTCACCGGACTCATCAAACTCACCAGACTCGTCTAACTCACCGGACTCGTCTAACTCATGTAACTCACCGGACTCATGTAACTCACTGGACTTATCTAACTCACCGGACTCGTCTAACTCATGTAACTCACCGAACTCATGTAACTCACTGGACTTATCTAACTCACCGGACTCGTCTAACTCACCCAACTGATCTAACTCACTGGACTCATGTAACTCACCGGATTCATCCAACTCACCGGACTCGTCTAACTCACCTGACTCATCTAACGCACTGGACTCATGTAACTCACCGGACTCATGTAACTCACTGGACTCAACTAACTCGTGTAACTCACCGGACTCCTCTAACTCACCGGACTCCTCTAACTCACTGCACTGATATAACTCACCAGACTCATCTAACTCATTTAACTCACCGGACTCGTCTAACTCACCCAACTGATCTAACTCACCGAACTCATATAACTCACTGGATTCATGTAACTCACTGGACTCATGTAACTCACCGGACTCATGTAACTCACTGCACTGGACTCATCTAACTCATCGGACTCATCTAACTCACCGGTCTCATCTAATTCACCCAACTGATCCAACTCACTGGACTCGTGTAACTCACCGGACTCATCCAACTCACCGGACTCATCTAACTCACCAGACTCGTCCAACTCACTGAACTGATTTAACTCCCCGGACTCATGTAACTCACCGGACTCATGTAACTCACCGGACTCGTCTAATTCACCGTACTTGTCTAACTCACCGGACTCATCCAACTCACCGCAGGACTCCTCCAACTCACAGGACTCCTCCAACTAACAGGACTTCTCCAACTCACTCGACTCGTCTAACTCACCAGACTCATCCAACTCACCGGACTCCTCCAACTCACCGGACTCATCAAACTCCTCAGACTCATCAAATTCACCGGACTCATCCAACTCACCGGACTCATCCAACTCACTGTCACCAGACTCCTCTAACTCACCGGACACATGTAACTCACCGGACTCATCCAACTCACCGGACTCGTCTAACTCACCAGAATCATCTAATTCTTTATCATTCTGAATTCAACATCACAAAACTCTTAACCAGTCTACAAATCAGCAATTAGAGGAGACCTAATGGAAGTTACTATGAGATGGAACATGGAAATGGATGCGCTCAGCTCCGACATTACATTAATATTGAGATGGCAGAGCGCCTGCAGTCAGAAGACTTAAGGGGTTTCAATAATTAAGGAGCACACCGGCCCCATGTAGAGATGTATGCGGTGAGCTCAGTCAGGTCAGATAGCGGATATTATGTGCACGTGATGTGTGCTCTCCTGCACTGATATAATGTGGAACAGCTTGAACTGCTCATCCCTTAGGCCAGTGATGGCGAACCTTTCTGAGGCCGAGTGCCCAAACTGCAACCCAAAACAAAATTATTTATGGCGAAGTGCCAACACTGTAATTTAACCTAAATTACAGCAGTGATTATCACAAGCGCTGCACAGGGGGGAGAGCCAGCAGATGCTAACTCTCTTCCCTGTACAGGGCATGTAGTCCTGAAACACTGATGATCAATTCAATTATTTTAACAATTAATTGATTTTAAACTTACCTTTGCAGTCTTCTCTTCTCTTCAGCAGTGGTCAGACAGCTCATATGTACTGCACATTGAAGCTGAGCCGCTGCCATTGCCCTTTATAGAAACAGCAGGTGGATTGATCTGTATGGAAAAAATGCAGAATATTAGACAGAGCAAGCAAATTTCATAATGTAATCCTGTTCCCTATCTTGTAGTAGTATCTCCATCCTGACCCTCTCCTTGTAGCTATGTGCTCCATCCTGACCCTCTCCTTGTAGCTATGTGCTCCATCCTGACCCTCTCCTTGTAGCTATATGCTCCATCCTGACCCCCTCCTTGTAGCTATGTGCTCCATCCTGACCCTCTCTTGTAGCTATGTGCTTCATCCTGACCCTCTCCTTGTAGTAATGTGCTCCATCCTGACCTTCTCCTTGTAGTTAGGTGCTCCATCCTGACCCTCTCCTTGTAGTTATGTGCTCCATCCTGACCCTCTCCTTGCAGTAATGTGCTCCATCCTGACCCTCTCCTTGCAGTAATGTGCTCCATCCTGACCCTCTCCTTATAGTAATGTGCTCCATCCTGACCCTCTCCTTATAGTAATGTGCTCAATCCTGACCCTCTCCTTGAAGTAATGTGCTCGATCCTAACATTCCCCTTGTAGTAATGCGCTCCATCCTGACCCTTTCCTTGTAGTTATGTGCTCCATGCTGACCCTCTCCATGTAGTTATGTGCTCCATACTGACCCTCTCCTTGTAGTTATTTGCTCCATCCCGACCCTCTCCTGGCAGTAATGTCCCTATCCTAACACCCTTCTTGTAGTAATTTCTCCAGCCTTATCCCCTTGTAGTATGCTCGATCCCTGTCCCCTTGTGGTAATGTCCCAATCCTGTCCCCATCATGTAGTAATGCCCCCATCCTGCAGTAATGCCCTATCCTGCAGTAATATGCCCCCTCCTTGTAATAAAGCCACCATCATCCCCCTTCTTGTAATAATGTAACCATCATGCCCCCTCCTAATGTCACCATCATGCCCCCTTCTAATGTCACCATCATGCCTACTCCTAATGTCACCATCATGCCCCTCTTGTCACCATCTTGGCCCTCTTGTCACCCTCATGTCCCTGTTGTCACCATCCTGCCCCTTGTCACCCTCATGCCCCTCATCACCATCCTGCCCCTTGTCACTCTCATGCCCCTCTTGTCACCATCCTGCCCCTTGTCACCATCCTTCCCCTTGTCTCCATCCTGCCCCCTGTCACACACATGTCCCTCTTGTCTCCATCCTGCCCCCTGTCACACACATGTCCCTCTTGTCTCCATCCTGCCCCCTGTCACACACATGTCCCTCTTGTCTCCATCCTGCCCCCTGTCACACACATGCCCCTCTTGTCTCCATCCTGCCCCCTGTCACACACATGCCCCTCTTGTCTCCATCCTGCCCCCTGTCACACACATGCCCCTCTTGTCTCCATCCTGCCCCCTGTCGCACACGTCCCTCTTGTCTCCATCCTGCCCCCTGTCACACACATGTCCCTCTTGTCTCCTTCCTGCCCCCTGTCACACACATGCCCCTCTTGTCTCCATCCTGCCCCCTGTCACACACATGCCCCTCTTGTCTCCATCCTGCCCCCTGTCACACACATGCCCCTCTTGTCTCCATCCTGCCCCCTGTCACACACATGCCCCTCTTGTCTCCATCCTGCCCCCTGTCACACACATGTCCCTCTTGTCTCCATCCTGCCCCCTGTCACACACATGCCCCTCTTGTCTCCATCCTGCCCCCTGTCACACACATGTCCCTCTTGTCTCCATCCTGCCCCCTGTCACACACATGTCCCTCTTGTCTCCATCCTGCCCCCTGTCACACACATGCCCCTCTTGTCTCCATCCTGCCCCCTGTCACACACATGCCCCTCTTGTCTCCATCCTGCCCCCTGTCACACACATGCCCCTCTTGTCTCCATCCTGCCCCCTGTCACACACATGTCCCTCTTGTCTCCATCCTGCCCCCTGTCACACACATGCCCCTCTTGTCTCCATCCTGCCCCCTCATTATACTGTGGCTTGAAAAAAAACACTCATACTCACCTAGAACTCCCGCCTTCACCGCTCCTCTTCTCCTCGCGTCTTCCGTCCCAGCGTCGCATGACCGCGGTCATGTGACGCCGGCGGGGCGGAGCTTGGAGAGAGTGTCGGAGATGTGGAGGAAGGAGAATCCTCCGATCCGACACGGCTTTGAACTGCCGGTGACATCATGCCGGCAGTTCATAGCTGCAGTGAGAGGCGACGCCGCGTGCCAGGGAAAACGGCTCTGCGTGCCATCCCTGGCACGCGTGCCATAGGTTCGCCATCACTGCCTTAGGCTATGTGCACACACTGAGTGCAGAAATCTTCATAGAATACACAAAAAACCCACGTGTTCTTTGTGCAGGTTTCATGCAGATTTGGGCCATGCGTTTTTTTTAATGAGGTCAAGTGCTGGGAAGGCTGAAAAGTGCAGGAAATCTGCTCCAAGAACTGACATGCTGCACATTACTTCTGCAAGCAAATCTGTAACAAATCTGAAAACCAAAAATAAGCAACGTGTGCACAACGCTTCAGAATTCTCATTGCATTTGCTGGTTTCAGGATATGCATACAGGGCTGTGGAGTTGGAGTCGGTGTCGATTTTGCTGGAGTCGGATTCAGGGAAATTGAAGAGTCGGAATCAGATGTTTGGCTTACCAACTTCACAGCCATGGTTGTGGTCATAGAGTCGGTGTCCATTTTGGTGGTCCATTTTGGTGGAGTCAGAGTCGGTAATTGAGGCATTGGAATCAGATGTTTGGCTTACTGACTCTACAGCCATGGTTGTGGAGTCGGAGTTGTGGAGTCGGTGCCCATTTTGGTGGAGTTGGATTCAGGGAAATTGAAGAGTCAGAGTCGGATGTTTAGCTTACAGACTCCATGGTCCTGCAAAAAGTGCAGTGTGTGCACAAAGCCTTATACAGTGGTCTCCAGTGTCGCAACTACATTAGGTGCATTGGTTACAATCCCACCCGGGCTCTGGAGCCTAGGGGGCCCCAACAGTCCTTTTGGCATGTATGAAAAAGACAATGCTTTTAAATACTTTTGCATTGGTGCCCATGAGCTTCAAGTTACGCCACTGTCTACAGCACTCCACCTGCTCTCTACAACTCCCAGCATGCCCCGAAACCCAAAAATAACAGCCCTTACATGTTTATAACCAAGCAAATGCTTAACTTGCTGATCAACCACTGGTACCACAATAACCCGGGCGTTAAAATGCCTCTTTAAAGCAAAGCGGTCAGCGCGGATAGCAGAGTACAGAGTTCAGACACTGAAAGGCCGCTTCGTTCCAATTGTGTCATTTCAAATCCTCGCTGTCATGAAAATGATGAGGGGATGGGAAGCAGGATGACAATACCGGGCAATGTAAACTGGGTAGCTAGACTTATCCTATCGACTAGGATCCCTAGCTGAACCTTTACCCAAAAATACCTCTGATTGTGATTAGGTCTGGGCCACCACCCTTTCCCTGCTCCTCAACCAGCCCTGTGCTAACACCCCCTCACTTCCAACCATGGACCAGGATACACAGCAACTCCTACAAATAAGAAAAAACACCAAGAAGCTTCAGCACAAGGTGCACATATTTCTTCTCAGCTTGAGGTCTTGAAGAAACTAAAACTCTGTAAGCAACACCCAGTGAAAGGAAGTGGAACTATTTAAAGGCTGGGGGAGTGGACTATTGCGTCATCTAACACACTTGCGTCTGGAGAGCCATATAGACAACTGCAGCTTCTGATATTAACAATTTACTCCACTTAAAACTACAGCGGAGTATTTCACATGGACTTCAGAGCTGTCAAGACGTGACACTTGCCCTCGAGTTGGGACAATGCTTTTAACTGAAAATATCTTCTGAGTAATGTGTGTATGGGTGCAAGATATTGTATGAAGTTCCCAGAAGTTTGCATTGAAAATCAGAATAGATGACGCACACAAAGAAAATCTCATCCAGTAAGTGAAGGAGTATTGATCAGTCAGCGGCTGCCATGTGCGCGGGGATCTATATTAGTTACTGCTTTACTCTGTGCATTAAAAACTCTTCTCATTTTCTAAGCAACTTTGTGAGGTCAGCAAACCAGCACCATTTATCTACCATTGATGAGGAACCTAAATATGGGACCGGCTGACGGCAACCAGACGGCACTTGTGCAATTATAAAATAAAAACATCAGGAAATGATCTGATGTTATTGTGTGATGTTCAGGGAGAAGGGTTATATTGATAATGACTTAAAGGGAACCTGTCTGCAAAAAAAATCAGCATTTACCTACAGACAGTGGTAATCTGCAAGTAAATGCCATTTTAAACATGTGCCAATGTCTAATTAGAAGCACAGCTGCAGGGAGAAAATTAAGGTATTTTCTTCCTGCAGCTGCTCACTTCCAGTCCATGGGGCAACACCGCGGCTGAGAACAGTCAACGCTCATTACACAGTGATGGCACTGTGGGTCCTAGGATGCAACACTCAGATCATGAGGGTGATAGGGATTAGACACTCAGACCAGGAGGATCCTGGGGAATGGACACTCAGATCTCAAGCGTGCTGGGGATTAGACACAGATTATGAGGGTCTTGAGGGTTGGAGACCCAGATTATAAGGGTCCTGGGGGTTGGACACTCAGATCATGAGGGTCCTGGGGAATGGACACTCAGATCATGAGGGTCCTGGGGAATGGACACTCTGATTCTAAGGAGGGTTGGCTCATGAGAAGGATCATTAGGTTGGACATTCAGATCATGAGGGGGCTTAGGGTTGGTCACAGATCATGATAGATCTGGGGTCTGGAAATTCAGATTATGAGGGTGATAGGGATTAGACACTCAGAACACGAGGATCCTAGGGAATGGACACTCAGATCTCAAGGGTTCTGGGGGTTAGACACAGATCATGAGGGTCTTGAGGGTTGGAAACTCAGATTATGAAGGTCCTGGGGATTGGACAGTCAGTGATTATGAGGGTCTTGAGGGTTGGACACTCAGATCATGATGGTCCTGGGGATTGGACACTCAGATCATGAGGGTGATAGGTATTAGACACTCAGACCATGAGGATCCTGGCGAGATGACATTCAGATCTCAAGGGTGCTGTGGGTTAGACAAATTAAGAGGGTGCTGGGGGTGGGACACTCAGAATATGAGGATCTTTGGGGTTGGAATCTCAGGTCATGAGAATTTTGGGGGTTAGACACTCAGATCATGGGGATCCTGGGGGTTGGACACTCAGCTAATGAGGGTAATAAGGATTGGATACTCAGACCATTAGGATCTGGGGGGTTGGACACTCAGATCATGAGGGTTATGGGGATTGGATACTCAGATCATGAGGGAGATGGAGGTTGGACACGACAATCATGAGGATCCTGGGGATTGGACACTCAGATGATAAGGGTACTGCAGGTTAGATACTGATATCCTGAGGGTCCTGGGGATTAGACACTTGAATTATAAGGGTGATGGGGATTGGACCTTCAGACCATGGGGATCCCTGGGGTTACACACTAAGATCATAAGGGTGATGGGGGTTGGACACTCAGATCATGAGGGTGATAGGGATTACACACTCAGATCATGAGGCTGCTGGGGGTTGCATCCTCAGACCTTAAAAATCCTTGGGGTTACACATTCAGCTCATGAGGATCTTGGGAGTTGAACACAGATCATATGGGTGCTGAGGGTTGGGCACTCAGATCATGACGGTAATGGGGATTGAACATTTAGATCATCAGGTTGCTGGGGTTGGACAATTTAATCATGAGAATCCTGGGGGTTAGACATTCAGATCATGAGAGTGATGGGGATTAAACACTTACATCATGAGATTGCTGGGGAATGGACACTGAGACTATGAAGGTCCTGGGGACTGGACCCTCAGATTATGAGGTTGCTTGGGGTTGGACGCTTAGATAATGAGAATTCTGGGGGTTGGACACTCAGATCATGAGAGGGATTAGGGTTAGACAATAAGATCATGAGGCAATGGGGATTGAGTATTTAGATCATGAGGGTACTGGGGGATAGACCCTCAGGCTATGAGGATCCTTGGGGTTAAACACTCAGATCATGAGGGTGCTGAAGATTTGACACTCAGCTCATGAAGGTCCTGGGGGTTGAACACTCAGATCATTATGGTGCTCATCGACCACCATCCTGCAGCCAGTTACTGGCTTCAGTGGTGCTATTTGCATATAAGTATGGCATATAACTGTGTGGCGCCCCTGCGGTCTGGCCGACACAGAGGTACTTTTACCGGGGAAAATCTCAGGCAGGGCACCCCCTAGATAAGGGGCCCGGGGGGGGCCGTTCTCAACTTGACTCCAGCCCCCCTCCTTGGGATCCGAAATGGGGGGAAAAAACAGGGGTAGGGGGGGGCCCCCGAAAAAAAGGGAACCCGGGGAAAGACATAAAAAAGTTGTTTGGGTTTTGGATGACCCGGAAACCCTATTTGACCGGATTGCACCTGGGGGAAAAGATTTACCCGGCGGGTGTGTACTTCTAGAAACTGAGTAAAAGTAAAGAAGCATCTTTGCACCACCTGTTTTTTCCCCCCACCCCGTCCCATAACCACCCACCCGAAAGACTTTACTTTTAACCCTTGGGGACCCCCTCCCCTGGACAGGTTCCTCTCAGCTCCCCAAACCCCCTATCCCCAGGGTCATACAGCCATGATCACCCCGCCGGACCAAGGTGGGGTCATGAAACCACAACCCTTAAAACCCCTTATCTGCGGGGCCGGGGCCACAACCGGGGCCCCCCGCCACCTGACCCCCCAAAGATGTGGCACTGCTCCCGGTCCCCCAGGCCCTTAGGGTTGTGCAAGCCTAAGGGAATGGGGGCTTTACATCTTGTTTGCAGAACGGGTGGCCACCGGAGTTGGAACAGCAAAATATAAGGGAGTTTAAAGGGGTTTTTTTTTAAGGGTTTTTTTTAAAACTTCTCGACCACTTTTCAAAGCTTGGAAAACCCCCTTTTAAACTTCTTTTTAGGTGAAATTTTTTTTTTTGGGCTCATAGGGGTTAAATTTTAAAAAAGCTCTTTTTTTTTTTAAAAAAAAAAAACCCAAACCATAAATTTATTCCGGAGTTTCGGTTTCAGGATCCCTCCTTGTAGAGCCCGGGGCCGGTTTCCGCCGGAAGCCGTTTGGGGAGGGTTTTGGAAGGGCCCGTGAACCGCCCCGGGGGGGGACACTTCCGTTTTTTTCCTTTTGCAAAAGGGACTTGGCTTTTTTTTCCCTTTTTGTAGGGCCCCCGCAGCGGGGCGGATTTCCCGGAATTTACGGAAAAAGCAGCCGGGCACTTTGGAAAAGGGGATTGGAAACGGCCCTTTGCCCAAAAATTCGAAAAGACAAACCCGAGAAAAACATGGAAAAAATATTAACAAAGGGCCCCCCGGAGCCCAAAAGGGAAAAGAAATTTTGGGGGGGAAAAATTCTAAAACTGAAGAAAAAAAAAATTGGATAAATAGAAGGCTTAAGATGATGATTATTTATAGATGCTGAAGAAAATGAATGTTTAGGTCAATTGGGGGGGTTCTGACAAAGGGGCCCACCGGCCGGAAAAGGGCCCCCCAGACAATTTGGCAAAAGGCTCCCCCCCGAACAAGTTTACACCAAACTTGGGAACCATTCCAAATTAAAATGGCGCCCAAGATAGGAGATAGGGAAAGACCCCAAGGCAGCGAAGGCCTAACCTTCCACACGCTGTCCAAAATGGTAAAATTCACCTTTCGTGCGGCACAGGGGATGTATGATGAACAACTACTTAAGGGGAAATATTGCAATAAACCTGGGCAAAGGTTCAATTACTGTTCTGTGATTTGGGGGAAATATTTATTAAAAGGTTTTTCCCCCTCCCGATTTTGTCTGCCTAAGTCCCCAGGCCCCCTGATTTTCCTGCACAAAGGGGCCCCCCTAGCACCCCTCATTTTTCCTTTTTTTGGTGGCTTTAAATACCATTTTTAGTCAACCATTAGGTAAAATGTATGGTTAAGTGTATATTGGGTTTGCCTTTATTTGGCCCCAATCACATAGCTCAATAGGTGGAGCTACTTCCAGCCTTGTCGTCTTAACCTTTGGGAGTGAATGGACCAGGTATTACTTTCCCCGTACAGGGGAAATCACCTTTTTTTATACGCACCCCTTTCACATTACCCAAAGGGAAAAAAGTGGCATACCGAGGACGTCCCCTAAAAATTTTCAGCCCGTGGTAACTCCGCTTTGGGCAGTTTTTTTTTTTTCTTGCTATAGATTGCGATCTGGGGTTGTGCCACTGTCGGACCGCTGATCTTGGTTTTTCCAGTTGGGGAAACCGCTGATTGGGGTTGGGGGGGGGTGTCTTACCGCTGGTTTGGTTTTGCCACGTGAAAAACCCCTATTGTGGTTTTTTGGGGGAGTGTGGGCCCTGTTGTGGTTTTACCTTGTTGGATTGTAATCTTAGTTGTGCCAATGTCGACCACCATCGTGGTTTTTTCCACGTGTCAGATCCCTGATCTGTGGTGTTCCCATGTCAGACCGCTGATTTTGGTTGACCACTTTTCAGATTGCTGTCGGGTTGGTTGTGTCTGATCCGCTATCTGGGTTGTGAACCCCTTTTGGATTCTGATTGGGTTTTTAAAATTGTCTACCGCTATCTGGGGTTGGCCCCCCTGGGGTTTTGTGCCCGGGTTGGGGCCCCTTTTTCGGTTCTGCTGACTGGGGTTTGCCCTGTTTCTGCCCATGATCGGGTTTGCCCTGTGTCGGTTTTCCCCTGATCTTGGTTCGCAGTGTTAGATCTGCTATCTGGGTTTTCCCCTTTTTGGTTTCCCAGATCTGTGGTTTTCCATGTCATTTTTCCCTTGATCTTGGTTGTGCTATGTGTTGGATCCCCCTGATTTTGGGGTTTTTCTTTTTGGAGCCCCGGGGCGGGGTACTCAGTACCGGAAAAGGATCTGCTGCGGGGGAAAGCACGGGGGGTCCTGGTGGACCGGTCCCCGGCTCGCAAAAAGGGGGGGAAATTTTTTTAAAGGGGAAAAGTCACTGTACCCACCCACTTTGGTGGGGGCCCGGAGGGGCCCCCCGCTGCGCAAACCCCGGGGGGTATGGAATGGGGCGGAGATGGTATATTTTTCCCGTGGAAGAAAATTTTTCCCCCGGGGGCAGTAAAGGTTAAGTTTTCGGGCGGTTTTTGGCACATTTACTTGCGGCTGGGGGTCTTCCCTGGGGTCGACGGGGTGTGTCCGAGGAGGGAAAAAGTTGCACCAGGAAAAGGGAAACTGTTCCGGGTTTTCCAAAGCTTTACTCTTTTTTTTTCAACGTTTCAGGAGCTTGCAGGTTTAAAAAGGTTAAGTACGCTTCAGTAAAACAATTCAATTTTAAAGGGTTTTTTTCCCCTCCGGGTTCCCTTTGCTTTCCCCGCACCGGCCCCCTCCCCCCTGTCCCCCACACATCTGTATTTCCTTTCCGGGCTTTTAAATTTTTTCCCTTTTCTCTTGTTTTGCACACTGGGCGATGGCGGGACTGGGCCCCCTTGAGTCCCCGGGGTTTGTCACTGAGCGCCGCCTTTGGTTGGGGCCCCAGGTAATTTTTACCCCCTTGGTTTTGGGGGAAAGCCGGGTGAAAAACGGCCCCCTTAACCGATACTTACTCAGCCCAGCCTCCACGCCCCCAGCAGGGCTTTACCGGGGTCCTTCTTTTTTCCTTTCCAGTACAAGGGGGGGTTCCTGCCTTAGTTTTGGGTTTTAGGCTGTTGGGCAGGGGAACCCGCCCCCTTTCCGTTTGTCACCCCTGGGGCTTAGCATCGGCGGGCTTTCTTTCCCCTTTGGCTCCACTGGTAGACGGATTTTTTGCGCCCAGCCCTTTCACTCGCGGAAATTGTGTTGTCTTTTTTTTTTTGGCCACACCCGGGGGGCCCACTTTTGGGGTTTTCCTTCACCCCCCCGGCCTACTAATTCCTTATCCCCCCCTACTATAACTGCAACCCACCCGGTTCCCCCAACCCACTCCTCTGAATCCCCCACCCCCGATTCATGATTTTAATCCGGGCGGTTAAACCTCCTTTGCACGTTTGGGGTTTTGGGGGGTGTGGGGGTTTTGTTGTGAACAATTCCCCCCTCCGGGGGGGCAGGGGCGCCACATTTTTCCCTGTCAAATCGCTGACTTTGGGGGTTTTTCCTCTTCAGATTGCTGAATTTTGGGTTGGCCACGTTTGGTTCCAATTTCTGTGTTGTCCATATTCGTTCCCTTGATTGGGTTTGCTATGTGTTTTATCCCCGATCTTGGTTTTAAAAGGGGGGATCTGCTACTGTGGTTGAAGTGTCAGACTGCTGTCTGGTTTTTTCCAGGGGTCTTCCATATCGGGTTGTGCCCGTGCAGTTTCCCCTGATCTGGGTTGTCTATTTTTAGGGTCCCAAAACTGGGTTGTCCCCCTGGCCGGGGTCCGCTGTCTGTGGTTGTGATGTCCCCCATCGATTTTGAGGATCCAATCCTTTTTTCGTTTTTTGGGTGTACCCCCCGTATCCCCAAATCTTGTATTAAAAACAAGTTTACAGTTTGGGTCATTTCTTTTTCCCCTGTTTTAAGATGGTATTTTTTGTTAAAATTTTTACATGCCCCCCAAAACCCGTCCCTTTTTCCTTCCCCTTGGCACAAAAAAGGCACAGCACCTTTTGGGCCCCTTTATTTTAGAGCCCCCTTAAAAAATTTCCTTTCCCTATCAAAAGCCAAAATTTCAACAGGGGAAAAAAAAACATTTGGGGAAAAACTTAACGGAGAAACGGTTCATTTTTTCAAAAAAACAATTGGGGCCCAAAAAACCTCGGCCCGGAAAAAAAAACGATTTGGGTGCGTGCCGCCCCCAATTTAAAAAAGGGCCCAAAAAATGCCCGGGGGCCCCTTTTCCGGGGCTCGCGCCGGTGGTTTTTTTTCCCTCATTTATGGAGCTGGGGGCCTGTCCTGGCACCACTTCCACAAATAACCCTCTGTTTTGGGGTCAGAAAGGTTTATTCTACTTCCCCTAGAACCCCGCCGTGTCGATAAAACAAATCAAAAACAAGAAATTGTTTTTTGGGCCACCCCCCCAAAATAGGGGGGAATTTTCCAACAACGCTGGTTTCGCCCCAGGGGGTTTGGAGGGGTATGGGGGAAAGCCTTCAAACACAAGGGGAAACCCCTAAAATGGCCCAGTATCGTTGAGGGGGGTTCTTGGTTTTTTCCCCCCCCCGGGTTTTTTAGCCACCTAAATTTTTCGCTGGAAAATTTTTGGGGTTTTTGCGGGCCCCGCTTTCTTTTTTGAAAAACCCGGGAAAATTTTTTACCCCGGGGGCTTCTCATCCGCCCCAAGGGGAAACCTTAAATTTTTGTCCCCCCAATTTTTTTTGGGTCCAGGGCCCCAAGGGAAAAAACAATAAAAATTTTTATCCCTTTTTTTCTTTTTTTTGCACAAATGCCAAAAGAATTTAAAAACCGGGGGTCAGTGCGGGGGAAAAACAAGGATTTCCCCAGCAAAATTTTTGGGGTTCCCCAGCGGGGGACATACCATTGGAGGAAAAACCCATGCCCCCAGCACAGGGGCCTCTCCAAATCTTTTTGAAAATTTGGAGTTTTTGTTCTTGCAATGTCCGGATTTTAAAACCCCATCTTGGGGGCCCCAACCCCCAAAAAACAACAACCATGAACTGTCACGCTGGGGGTTTGGGGGGTCCCCGGAAAGGGGTTAAAGGGGTTTTGCAACCCAAAGCCAGATTTAAAAAACTAAAAATCGCCCGTTTTTAAATCCCCGGGTGGTCTCTCTTACTTTGGAAATTTTTGACCGGGGTTTTGGGGGGCCCGTGTCCCCTTTTTCCCGTTTTGGGAAATTAAAATTAAAAAGGGTTTTTTTTCCCCCTTTTGGAAAATGTTTTTTTCTAGTTGTGGGTTTTTGTTCCCCCCCCTTTTTCCCCCTTTTTTTGGTAAAAAGACCCCGTATTCCTTTTGGGGGTGTTTAAACCCCTTTTTCCGGGCCGGGGTTTTCCTGTGGGGGGAAGGGGGGCTTTTTTTGGGGGAAACTGATCTTCCCAAAAAGGGGGGCTGCTCCCCGGGGAAAGGGGGCTTTTTGGGCCCCGAAGTTTTTTTGTTGTTTTCCCCCGTCTTTTTTTCCTTCCCCTTTTTTGATTTTTGTGCGTGGGGTTTGGGGCTATGTTCCCCAAACCCCCCATCCCCCCTATTGGGGCCCAAAAATTTTGGGCCCAGGGGGGGATTGGGTTTTCCCCGCTTGAAATTGGGGGGAAAAAAAAACCCCAAAGGGGGTGGTTTGGGAGATCAGGGAAAAAGCCCAAAAAGGTGAGGGGGGGAGGTAAAACCCAAATTCCCCCTTTTCCCCAGGGGGAAAGGGGCCCCCCCCCGGGGCCCTTTTGGCTCAAGGGGTTTTAAATCCCCCCCTTTTTAAAAAATGAGGTCCGGGGGGTTTTTTCCCCCACCAAGGGAAAAACCCCTCTGCAAGGATTTTTTTATATTCCCCCGTTTTTTTTAAAAGGGGTTTCCCCCGGGTTTTTTCCCGTTTCCCCCACATTGAAAAAAAAAATGGGTAGGAGGTTTGGGGGGAAAATCCCCAAAAGGGGGAAAGGGAAAATTTCTGATGTATGTAAAAAGGGTATGGTTTAATAGCACTTTTTAAATTTAATACTTTTTTATTTATGTTTTTTTTCCCCCCCTCTTTTTTTGGGTCGGGGTACTGCATGGGGGTTTTACCCCACGGGATAATTTTTGGGGGCAGGGGGGTGTTAATTTCCCTCGGGTTTGGGAAAAAGGCCCTTTGGGGTAAAAAGGGTTGGGTGAGGGTGATGGGAAGGTTGTATTTGGGGAGCCCCAAGAGGCGCCGCAGAAGGAGAAAAAGGGGGAAAAGGTTTCCCCATTTCTTTCCCTTTTAACCTGATAAAATAAAATGATCACAGGGACCTCTTTTTTAAAAAACCGGGGTAATTGGGGGTAAAGTCATTCCAGAGAGAGAGGGAAAACCACTTTAAGGGAAAATTAAAGTGTGTTGGTTTTCCTGTGACTTCAAAACCCCCAGGTTATAGTTCCCCTCTGCGTGCCCTTATTTTTTCCCCGGGGCCCTTGCTACCCCCCACCAGACAGGTGGCACAAACCCTGCGAGTGGGCCCTCTCTCCTCGGGGCTTTTTTTCGTAGCCATTTTTCCCCCCCAGAAGGGGTCCACAAAGTTGATTACCGATTTGAAATTTGCTACAGCCCTCTAACCTGTGGCCAGGCCCTCAAGCCCTTTCAAAACCTGGGGGCCGGGCCCGGGGCATGGGGAAAACGGTCCTTTTTCCCCAAGTTTCTCAAGCAACAACAGATAGGGGAACCATTTGGCCCTTTTGGGCCCCCAAACCCACCCCGGGTTTTAAAACCCTCCCCTTTTTTGCTACATCTCCCCCCAACCAAACTCCCCCCCTCCAAAAAAAGGGGGGGGTCTCCCCTAAGGGGGGTTCTTTTTCCGCCCTGAAACCAATGAGTTCGGGGACTGTTTTTGGGCTGTTTTTTGAGGAATTCGGGGCCATATGACCCTTTACCCCTCTCCGGGAACATGACAAGCAGGGTATTGAGGAGACTTTTTTGGGGTGGACCCCCGGGAAAAATTTCCGGGTCAATGCATTGTGTTTCATTACCTGTAATTATTTAAAAATTAAACCCTGAGGGATATAAATAAATAAAAGTTGTTTGCATCGTTAACTTCCCCCAAAAGGTAAATTATTACAAACCCACAAAACGATCCTGCCAATTTTAATGCCCCCTTAAAGGGGTTTTATCTTCCATGTTTGCATTTTTAAAAAAAGCTTCCTTATACTGCACCCAAATTAAAAATTGGTCATTTTTTTAAATTTTATAAAAAAGGCCCCTTGTTAAAGTCTATTGCAGTTTCTGGTGGTAAATAAAAGTTTTTAAGAGATTTTTGTTTGGGGGCTACACAGAGACATTTTACTTTACTATATTTAACATTTACACCCGAAATTCCAAAAAATTAAAACATATATTCCATCCTTAGGAAAAAAGACCTGAAAACCCATAAAATAGAAATCAAGTTTTTTTTCCCGATTTTTCCCCAAAAATTTGGAGGGTAAAAAAACCTATCCAAGGAATAGGGAAGACCTACGGAATAAGGGGGGGGGGGGGGTCAGGGATCCCGAGATTTGGGACCCTGAAAGGCCCTTGGGTTAAAAAGGGAGTTGTCCAAGCTTGTGGTAATCTCCCCAATCACTCTAAGGGGGGGCCGTCACCGGAGAGATATCTTTTACGTTATTTTTTAAGCGATCACGTGCACGCGGAAAAAAAATTTTAAAAAATTAAATTTTATCGCCCCCAAAATCGCTGGTGAGATAAAAACACGCCCAGACCCCACCAGGGGATGTGGGCACCCAGCGATCTCGCCCCTTTAAATATGGAAACCCCTTTGGGGAAAATTGGGCCCCGGGCGCGTGTTTTAGTTACCCAAAGTGTACCAAAAGGTTAAACCATTTTCCCAGCATAGGCTTTTTGCCCGGGGAGATCTTTTCTTTCGTTGCCCAACCCCGGGGGATGATCGGACTTTGAAATCGTTCATCGCTAAAATCTGAAAAACCGAACCTCAACAGCAAATTGTCCCGTTTCAAGCGAATTTACCCTTTGTAAATCGCTTGATTACATGCAACGATATCTTGCCCTTTAATCGCTTTAAGCGTTAAAAAAAAGGAGATCGTTTTTAAACAAATATGGGGGCCAAGTTTTTATCGTTCCGTTGTGGAGGGCCCCCCCCTTAGTTGGCTTCAAAAATTGTTGATTCATAAACCATTGCGAAATTTTTCCCACAATGTCGGATTTTCCGCTGGCTGAAAACAGGGGGAAATGTGACAAAAAATTTATCCCTTTTTTCCCTTTAATATGTGGGCCCCTAATACCGGCCAGCCCGGGGTGCGGGAAACCCAAATAAAAGGGGCAAATCTTTGGAATCTTGCCAAAAGGGTTTTGCAAATTGTAAAAAAGTGTGAAAATCACATAACCCCGGGGGGAATCCGGGACATTTGAAACTCACTGCGCCCAAGTCTGCGTCAAAATAAAAATTGACTGCAAAATTTTAAACCCAAAGGGGCCCTTTTTTAAAAAACCCCTTTTAAAATTTTCCCCGGTGCCCTTTGCCAAAACCACCCCTTTCGTTACAGTATATTTTAAAAAAAAGGACAAGCCCTTTGGGCTTGGCTATTTCCAGCAGACCCCAAAGGGGTAAAAGCAAGGGCAAGAAATGGCTTCGGGCCCCCATTAAAATTTATAAAAATCCGAGAGTCCTCAGGGGTTTGAAACCTTTAATGGTAAACTGATGGTAACAAAGAGCAGCTTTTGAGACCCCTATGGCCTAAACACCCAGGAAAAAAAAAGCCCAAAAATTTCTGAACACCACATATATCCAAAAAACAGTGTGGGGGGAAAATGCGGTAATAAGACAGGGTGCCCTTAAAAGCGGAGTGGTCGGGTTCCCCCTGGGAAGGGGGGAGAAAACTTGGGAAAGTAAAATTTCAGATTTTCATAGAAAAGAGACCCCGATATTTTTTTTTTTGTTTTCTTTGTTTTGTTTTGGGTCCGGGATTTAAAAAATTCCCTCAAGGGAAGGGTAAAAAGGGGACATAAATCCATGTGAGCCCTTTCCCTTTCCCCTTTTTAAAATTCAAAAAAGGGGTTCTCATCAATTTTATATTCCCAAGATTTCCCCCTGATTCTATGTATGTTTCCCAGCTGTTTTGGGAAGGTTTAATAAAGAGGATTAAAAATTCATCAATGGGGGGGGGGTTTGTCCTTTTATTTTTTCCTGTTTTTCTTTGTGATTGAGCTTACCTTTATAAATTTGAAATTTTTTCCCCTATATTATGGTGTGACCGGGGCTGCAGAAATTTTTGGCAGGGGGTTTAAAATCTGTGCTTCTTTCTTTTATTGGGGTGGTGAAAAGTCATTAAAATTCAGTGTTCCTCCCCGCCCCTTTTTTTTTTCCCCCGGGTGTACATCAAGTTAAAAACGGTCCTCATTAGGGGAAATTTCCCTAGCCCTTTAACACACAATTTGGGAATAAAATTTTTCTTCTTTCCCCAATAAAAGATTTGAAGGGTTTTCCACCCGGGTGGAGGGGGGACAAACCCTTGGGGGCCCCCTTGGGGTAAAGTTTTATTGATGTAAAATCAGTTATGTCAGGTGCTGGTTTTTGTTTTTAAAACAATTTGCTCCACTGACTTTTGGTATAGAAGGTTTTCCTCGGAAATTCCTTTTTTTTGTGGGGGTTTTAAAAGGAGCACCGAGGTTTTTCCAAAAAGCTTGGGGGATGTTTGAGCCCCCAAATGCCCCGGGGGCCTAAAATTATATCCTTTAAAAAAGGGGTAAAAGGGTCTAGTTATGAGCAAAAAATTTACAAAAAAGGTGAAATTAAACCCCCTGCCCATGTAAAAAAAAACCTCTACCCATGGGAGGCCGTCAGGGGGTTTTGGCTTTTTTTAAGCACCATTTATGACCAGAAGCCCTTAGGGCCACTTTCCACACACCAGAAAATTCTGTTTAATATTTTTTCGCGATCTTTGGGTTTGCAGTAAAACCCATGGGCAAAAATTGGTCCTTTTTGGGGGCCGGGAATAAAAAATTAAAAATTTAGGGTCCCTGATTTAAACTGAAAACCCAGAGATTTTTGAAAAAACCAATATCTAAAACGGTTATCTGGTTGTGGGGACGTCCCCTTTTGGGGCCACCTTACACACACCAAAATTTATCGGGGTCCCAATTTTCCCCTGAAAAATTTTCTCGGGTTGAGGGGAAACCAGGGGGAACAAAATTTGTCCTTTTTGTGGCTTGTACAAATGGAGCAATGTGTCCCTTAAATTTCACTGAAAAACCATTTAATTTGTTTCGAATTTGGGACAGTAATTTGGGGTTTTGTGAAATTTTTGGCCCTTAAAATTTGTCCTTTTTTTTGGTTATGGACCCCAAATTTTTCTTCATAAACCCCCGGGGCACAACCAACCTTAGGCCTAAATTCCCCACCTTGTTTTCTGGTCTGTGTTTTTTTTTACAAAATTTTTAAAAATAAACCCACAATATAATCCTTTTTTTATAGATAAGGTTCCCAAAAAAAAAAAAACTATTTTAAAAGCCTAAACTTCCCAAATTTAAAAGTGAAGGGTGGGGCCCGTCCTTTTTTTCCCCCAACCCAAGAAAAAGCTTAAAAAAAGGGCCAAAAAAAATTTTTTGTGGGTATGTGGGGAAATCCGGGTGATTAATGGATGGAAACCCAAAAAAGGGACGGGACTGAAATTGGATAAAACAGATTTCACCCTTTGTGTTTGACTTTTGTTTTTTTTTTTACTTTTAGTGCGAAAAAAAAAAACCCTAAATTTGGGAAAATTTATCCAAAAATGGCCGGTTTCCCCATCTCTCCACATCAAAAAAAATTGGTAAAAAGGCCCTTTTTCTTTTTAAAACCTTAGATGGTGTTTCCCATCTTCCACTTTTTGGTTTAGGAAAATAAAAGGCTTTTTTCCAAATTTAAAAAAAGGGGTTGCCTTCCCATTTTTTTTACTGTCTTTGTATGGGTTTCGGGGAGCATTTTTCAAAATTTAGAGGGCATTTAAAACCCTTTTCCACATTGTTTACGTTCAGTACAATCCCTTTTTTTCCCAAATTTTAAAAGGGCGTCTTTTCCCCATTTTTAAACCCCCTAGGTATGGGTACAAGGTTTTGTTTCCAACCTTAGAGGGCGCCCTTTCCCATTTCCCCTACTGTCGAGGTATAGGAAATGAGGCTTTTTTTTCCCAACCAATTAAAATGGGTTTTTACCCTTTTTTAAACTGTTTTTTGGTAGGGGGAAAAAGGGCATTTTTCCCCCAAAACCTTAAAAATTGGGTTTTCCCTTTTTTTTTCTTTCCCTTTTTTTTTTCCCCCCGGGTTTGTCTGGGTATGGGGAAAACCCAAGGGTTTTTTTTTTTTTCCAAAGGCTTGGGATGGGTTTTCCCCCATTTCTCCCTGTCTACTTGTGGGTTTACGAAGGGGCCCCGTGCAAAGAGCCCGTGGAAGATTTAACTTTACTCGAAAGGGAAAGGGGCCCGAACCCCCCTCCCCCCTCCCTTCCCCCCCCCCTCCCTCCCCGCCCCATTTGTAAAAAACCCCCATTCCTGGATGGAATAATAAAAGAAAAAAAGGGTGAGGGAAACTCAGAGGGGGGGAAGTGCTGTCATTTTTTTCTTTTTAAAATACGGAAAACTGTTTTTGGGCCCAAGAAAAAAAACCCCCCTTTAAGATCGGGAGATTAAATGACCCCAATCATTAAAACCTGTGAATATCCACGGGAAATGGGTTTTGTTTTCTCCGGTTTACTATTTGGGCCATATTTTTTTAGACCCCCTGGGTTTGGGGCCCCCTGAAATCCTGTATGGGGGTTTTTTTTAAAAAAAGGCCCCCAACCCAACTAAGGGGATTTGGGTTTAACCCAAAACGGCCCAGGGGGTTCCCACTCTTGGGGCCATTTCCCCGGAAAGGTGACAGGAAACCCTGTAGGTACAAAGGGCCAATTTTTCCCAACCTTAGAGGGTTTTTCCCCCTTTTTCCTACTGTTCTACGTATGGGTTTCCCAAAGGGTTTAATTTCTCCAAACCCCTTAGACCCCCCCCTTTCCCTTTCTCCCCACTGTTTTGAATTGGGAATGGAAATGGGTTTTTTTCCCAAAAACCCTTTAGAGGGCCCTTTTTTCCCAAATTTCTCCACTGCCCTAGGAAAGGGGTCCCAGGAAATTTTTCCAAAGGGTTTAGAGGGGCGTTTCCCTTTCCTCTATTTGTCTAGGTATGGGGTACAAGGTATTTTTTCCCCAAAACCAAAGATGGCATTTTCCCCAAACCCTCTCCCCCGGTGAAAGGGTTATGGGTTTATGAAGCTTTTTTCCAACCTTAGATGGCCGTTTTCCCCATTTCCCCATTTTAAAGGTTTAAAAAGGCCCAGGCTTTTTTTCCAAGCTTAGAGGGGTTTTTTCCCCTTTTTCCTCTATTTGTCTACTTTTGGGAAAAAAGGGTATTTTTCCCAAACCCCTTAAAATTGCCCCTTCCCTTTTTTAAAATTTGTCTAGGTTTTTAAGGTACGAGGTTGTTTTCCAACCTTAGAGGCGCTTCAACCTTTTCCCCTTTACATTTTGTTTTTGGTAAGGTCCCCGGGGTATGTTTCCCAAACCCTTTTTAAAAGGGTCTTCCCCATTTCTCCCACTGTCTAGGATAAGGAAGGGGGGTTATTTTTCCCAAAAACCTTAGAAGGCCCGTCTTCCCCATTTCTAACACTTTTCCTAGGTATGGGTTTCCCAAAGGTATTTTTCCCCGCCTTAGATGGGGCTTCCCAAAATTCTTTCCATGTCTAGGTATGGGTTATGAACATTTTTCCAACCCTTAAAATTGGGTGTTTTTCCAAATTTCTCCACTGTCTGGGTTTTATAGGCACCAGGAATTTTTCCAAGGTTGGGAGGGCGCCCTTCCCCCCTTTTCTCTACTGTCACTTTTTAAGGGTTGAAAAGGTTTTTTTCCCAAACCCTTAGTTTGGCGTTTTCCCCAATTTCTTTTAACTGTTTTTGGTTTAGGTTACGGGTATTTTTCCACCCCTTTTGATGGTGTCTTTTTTCCCCAAAATCTCTCCTCTTTTCTAGGTTGGGTAGGAGGTATTTTTCCCCCAACCTTAGGGGGTGTTTTTCCCAAATTTTTTCCACTGTCTGGGTATAGGACCGGGGGGCATTTTTCCAAGCTTAGATGGCGTCCTTTCCCATTTCTCTACTGTTACTTTATTTGGGGTAAAGGTTTATTTTTTCCAACCCTTGGGAGGGCCCGTTTCCCCCATTTTCCTACTGTTAGGGTAAAGGGTCCCAAGGTTTTTTTTTCCAAAACCCCTCGGGGTTTGGGCCCCCCCTTTTCCCATTTCTACACTGTCTAGGTATAGGAGAGGATTTTTCCCCAAACCCCTTAGATGGGTTTTTTTCCCAAATTCTCCCACGGGGTCGGGGGTTTGGGTACGAGGTTTTTTCCCAAAACCCTTGATGGGGGTTTTCCCCCATTTCTAAAAACCTGCCCCTGGGTATAGGTACGAGGAAATTTTTCCCCACCTTTTAAAATGGTGTCTTCCCATCCTCCACTGCCCTAGGTATGGGTATAAAGGTATTTTAAAAACCTTAAAAAGGGGGTTTTTCCCTTTTTCCCCCAACTTTCTAGGTATGGGGCAAAGGAAATTTTTCCCCAAAGCTTAGAGGGGTTTTCCCATTTTCCTTTTCTGTCAAAGAAATTAGGTAAAAGGTATTTTTTCCAACCTCAGATGGGGGTTTCCCCTTTTTAAAAACTGTCTAGGTATAGGTACGGGGTATGTTTCCCCCTTTTAGATGGGGGTTTTCCCTTTTCTACACTGCTAGGTTAGGTAAAAAGGGGGCGCTTTTCTTTTATCAACCCCTTTTTGTCTGATGTCGGGTGTCTTTCCCCGTGCACGGGTGGTTGCGCTGGGAAACCGGGGCCCAGACATGAAAACGGTTTTCCCTTTTTACTTTGTCTTTTTTTTTTTTAAAAAAAAATGGCTGGGACCAGATTTTTTCTGAGGGGTTAAAACTTACATTTTCTGTTGCTAAGGGGCTTTTCCCGGGGTTAAAAAAAAAGAAAAAATTTGAAAAAAAATTTTTTTTTTGAACCCAGCGCGGATGAGTCCCAAAAAATATTCTCGCTGCTTTTTTCGGAGATTTCCGGGCATTTTTTACATAAAGCAGCTGAAAGAGCTTTTTACTTTTCTTTAGGGTTTTTTTTCTTTTTTCCCAGAAAGTTTTTGGTGATGTTTTAGTATAAACTCAGTTTTTATTTTTCCCAAAATAAAAAAATGTGTTATAAAACCCCTCTAAAAAAAAACCCCATATGTGCAGGGTATGTAAGCCCCTGTGGGGGGAAATTAGTGGATAAAAACCCACCGTCCCTGCTGCCCGCAAGAAAAAACAAAAGGGAAAAACCTTTTCCCCATTTTTCCCAAGGGGGGGAAGATTGGGAGATTAACTTTTTAGTACTGCCCCTGCCCTTTCCCAGGGATGAAGCAAGGGGCTGGACATTACAGTTCTAGGATCGTTTTATAAATCAATAAAAATTTTTCTGTCCTCGTTCGTTCCCCCTTTGGGAACCAAAGGGGGAAATTTCACTTGTTAAAACCCGTGACAAAAAGATGGCGGGGGCCCTTGGCCCCCTGGGGGCTCCGGATCATATTTAAATTTTTTTGCCCCCCCCAATATTCGGAATGAACGGGGGCCCAGGGCCCTACGATCCTTTAGAAAAACCCCTTCAATCCAGCCCCTGATATATATCCTATGTGATGTATAACGGGGTGTTCATCCCTTAAAATTTGCAATCTTGTCCCCCAAAAGATAAAAATATATGCTGTGATTTTTCCGCTTTTCCAATGTTATTGGATTGCAAAAAATTTTTACTCCCCATTTATCGGGGCCTAGGGGGCAGGGGGAAAAAAGGAAATACATTGAATGACCCAGCACTGCCTTTGGTTTCCCCCTCCTCATATAAACTTGGAGCTTTCCTGTCCCCTAAACGTTAGCCCCACTTTTCAATGATGAATTTTTTCCGGGCCCCTGAGGGAGGGGGGTGAGGGGCTGGGGGAGCGGGAATTGTTTTTAAAACTGATTTAAAAAAGGGAATCTAAAAGACCCTTTAGAACTGTAGTGTCCCCCTCAGTTTTCATCTTTTGGAGGGGCGGGGCCCAGTAAAAAAAAATTTGTTTTTTTCCCCCCAGTTTTCCCCTTTTTAAGCTCCCCCCGGTGTGAAGGATATCTCTTTTGGAGAACAGCCCCATATTGTCCTTATTTTTTCCCGGTTTCCCTTTTATCTGCCCTTCACGGGAAACCCCTTTTCGAAACAGGAGGTGAAGCTTCCCACACTTTTTTTTCCTTTCTGGAAGCCTCGCCTAAATGCCTCTGCGATTTTTCATCAATATCCCGTCCCAAACCTCGGTTCCGCCCTGCTGCATTCGCATTTGTGATAATTTGGATTTCCAGGATAAGGGGCTTTTTGGAATTTTTTCCTTTGGTGGGCTTGCCCTTAAACATTCATAAAAAACATTTTTGTCCTTGGGTTTTGAGCGTTTGCTGCTTGTCTTTGAAGCAAAAAATTGCGAATGTTTTTGGAAAGTGAAAATTTTCCGGGAAAATTTTCCCAAAGAAAAACTTTCGTGCTGCATTTCTCTTTTTTTCCCCTTTTCATGGTTATTTAAAACAGAACATTATTATTATTCCCCGATATATCGGTAAAAAACCCGGGGCCCCCGTGGTATAACCGGGACCCCCCTTTATTTTTGCCCCAAAAATCAAAAAAACCCTATTGACCCCTTTTAAAAGCCGAGGGGGGCCCCCTGCAAAAGGTAAAACGCCCCCAGAAAAGGGTGGTATCCCGGGCCCCCCCAATGGTATTTATCGGGACCCCCCCTGTGGTAGAAATACGGATTTCCCCCCCACCCGGGCCCCCCAGTGGTATTATACAGATTCCCCAGCAGCCCTAGGGGTTTAGAAAAACAGGGCCCCACCCAGCCCCAGGGGTAATGAACAGATTCCCCCGGGCAGCCCCAGGGGAAAGTTTTAAAAGGAGCCCCAAAAACCCCCAAAAAACAGGGGTGAATCCCAGCACCCCCTGGTAGTTTACAGGGGGCCCCACCACCCACCCCAGTGGTAGAAATACGGGGGCCCCCACCCCACCCCAAAGGGTTTTTGGGATACAGGACCCCAAGCCCCCCCAGTGGTATATACGGGCACCCCCAAAGTGGTAGTTTTTCAGGGGGCCCCAGCCCCCCCAAGGGGGGTTTAGTATACAGCACCCCAGTGGTATTAAAACAGGGGGCCCCACAGCCCCAAGTTATATACGGGAAACCCCCAAGCACCCCCAGGGGTAGTATACAGGAGCCCCCAGCAGCCCCGTGGAATTTTTTTTCCCAGAACCCCCCGTGGTATAAAACCCGGGGGCCCCCCCAGGGGTAAAAAACCCACCCCCGGGGGGGTAACCCCGCAGCCCCCTGGGGGGTCCCCAACGGGCCCCCTGGGGGTTTTCCAAAAAACCCCCCGGGGTTTTTCCCAGCAGCCCCCTGGGGGGTCCCAAAAAAAGCCCCCAGGGGGCCCCCAAACCCAGCCCCCTGGGGGGGAAAACCAACACCCCCCTGGGGGGTTTACCAACGGGCCCCAAAAAGGGGGGAAACCGGGGCGGGCCCCCTGGGGGGGGAAAAAAACCGGGCCCCCTGGGGGTACCAAAAACCCCCAGGGGGTACCAACGGGCCCCCAAAGGGGGTACCAACAGACCCCCGGGGGGTCCCAAAACAGCCCCGGGTAAACCCAAAAACCCCCAGCACCCCCCCGGGGGGCCCCCAACCCCCCCAAAATCGGGCACTGTCCCCCCCTTGTAAGGGCCCCCCCCCCCGCTGCTTATACATTACCTTTCCCCGGTTTTTCCTTTTTTTCGGCGCCCCGCCCCCAAAAAAAAAACCCCCCCGGTGCTGGTCTTAAATTCCCCCCGTCCGTTTGGCTCCCATCCGGGATCTCCGGCGGTCGCACCAAAGACGTCAAAACCCGGCGAAAAGCCGGAAAAACCCGGATTTGTTGCCCCAAAGCGGGGGACGGGAGGATAAAAGGGGACGCAGCCCCGGGGAAACCCGGGGCCGATCAAACACCGGGGAATGGAAAAAAAGGGAAAGCGGGGGGGAGGCCTTACAAGGGGGGACAGTCCCCATTTTTGGGGGGGGCCCAATATGCACCTTGTTTTCCCCCCCCGTAATTGACGGGGGGGAAGCAGGGCTAATAATGACCCCGGCCCCACTTTGGGGGGCCCCGCCCCATACAGCAGCCCCCCCCCTCCTCCGGGCCCCCAAAACCCCCCCGGGACACAGCCCCCCCCCCCTTTATTTGACCCGTATTAAGCCGAGGGGGGGATTTTTCACCCCCAAATTTTTTGGGCTAAAAAAAACTCGGCTTATCCCACGAGTTATACGGTAAATATTTTAAAAAGGGCCTTTAAAAGAGGACTTTTCCCAACAATCCGGGGTGATCTAATTGCGGGGGCATAAATGCAGCATGTCTGCTGCTTTCCCCAGGCAAGGGGGTTCCCCCTTTTTTTCCCCTTAAACCCCCTTTGTCCCCCCAAAAAAATAAAAATTTTGGAAAATTACTTCCTGAGCCAAAATAGGAGGTGGTTAGTGGCTGGAAAAGGCCACTTATCTCAAAAGGGGGCAGTTTATGACCCCCGGATTTTTAAAATCCCCCACCCCCCGTTTTCCCCTAATTCCCCAATTCTTTTCTCTCCCTCGCCTGCTTCCCATAAAAAACCAAAGCGAGGGTTTCGGTGCTGGCTGCATTCCCCCCCCGCCTTCAAGGGGTGACATAACCGTTTTCACCCCCCCCTCCCTTCCATGGTTTAAAAAAAACCATGGCCCCAAAAAAGGGATGTTTAAGGAGATTAAGGGGAAAAATGGGGAAAAACCCCATGTTAGCCAGAAAAATTGGAAAAATAATTAAAAATTTTGAAAAGTCCTCAGTGGTTAAATACCTTTTTAAGGCAAAATAAAAAGGGATGGTAAGCAAAACCCAAAGCTTTCAAGACATTTGAAACGCAACCCGGGGCAGTGGGATATGGGGAACCCCGGGGTTTTTAGGCTTCCGGGGGAGTCACGGGAAATTCAAGAAACCCGGACTTGTGCCCCTGGGGATCAACTTAAAATTTTCGGGGGGGTATTAATTTTAGGGAAATTGGTTGTCTTGACGCCCCCGGTGGTGTTGGCCCCTTTTTGGGGCCAAACCCCCTGCGGGGGGCCCCCTAGAATGATGGACTTGCGGGCTTTGGTGTATCCCCCTTCCCCAAATCGGGGGGGGGGTTTCCCCAAAGGGGCAATTTGGAAGGGTTTTTAAAAGGGGGGTAGGCCCACCCGGGGGCTCCCCGGGTGGGAGAGGGGAAAGCGAAGCATCTGGGGCTTGCTGGTTTCTCTGGTGGCCTGCGACTTAAACTCTCCGCTTCCGCAGGCATTTTAAAGAACAGACTCCCCACCCCAGTTCTGAGTTCTAAAACCGGGGTTTACTTAGCTTTTTATTTTGGGCAAAGCCCCCCAAGGGGTACTTCCTTCCCAAAAAGTCTCAGTCCGGATTTCCTAAATGAAAAACCGGGTTAAGTTTGGGTCCAAAAAACCAGGGTTTGCCATTTTCCCAAGGGCCTTTTCCCCTGGTTCCCCCAAACCACCCTTCCATTTTTACTCAGATTCGGGCCCACACGGGGTTGGTTTCGCTTCTTGCCCCGCGCCACCCTAGTGCCCCCCTCGTCTCCCCTTTCCCAGTTTTTCAAATTTGGGGACCGCCCCCAAAAAACCACCGGATCCCCTTTCCACTTGCCATTTCCAAACAAATTTTTTCCCCCACCCCCACCTTTTTTCCCTACCCCCCCGGGCCCTAAACTGAGCCCCCCCCTTTTCTTTCGGGTCGGGCCACCGTCCCTGGGACTTTGGGTGTGTTGGGTGCTTTTTGGGGTGTCCCCGGATTTTACCATCCCGTGTCCGGGAAAAACCAGGTAACCCCCGCCCGTGGGGGTGGGTGCGTCCCCCTTTGGGGGCCCCAACCCCAACCACAGGGGTGCCACAAACCTATGGTTTTTTCTCAGGCTGAAAAAGGAAAACCTTTTTCCCTTGAAACACCACTTTACTGTAAATAAATATACAGGGTGAGAAGATGAAAGAAAAATATGACAGGGAGGGTTAAAGGCAGAGTGGGGTTCTTGGGGGGGGAGTGGGAAACGGGGGGGGGTAAAATAAAAAATTTCCGAGAAAAAAGGGGCCCCCAGATTGTATTATTTTTTTGTATGGGGTAGTGGGCCTGTGGAGCCCTAAAGGTTCCTCGTGAGTGTAAAAGTTTTAAAAATTCCATTTTTGGGGGACAGTTAACGTAAGAAGTGTAAAAAAGTTATTCTCCTCTAACGGGGGGTCTGTTAAAAAAATTGTGATATCCCCAAAATGCCCTTTAAATTGATGAAAAAAAACCCCTAAACCCCATGTGAAAACATTAAACCCTGTTTTTAATTTTCCCAAAGGTTATTTTAAATTTTGGGTTTTCCCCCAAATTTTTCCCCTCTCGGGAGATTTGGGGTTCCCTTTTTTTAAAATGACACCCTTTTCATATCTTTGCCCCTGTGGAAAAGGTTTTGGCAAAAAAGTTTTCCTACGGGAAGGGTCCAAACCCCCCTTTTTTTTTTTTTTTTTTTTTGTGGCTTTTGGTTTTCATTCTTGTTTTGAATTTTTGCCCTGGTCCCCCCTACTTTAACCCATCCCAACCTTTGGACTTTTGGGTTTACAAAAAAAATTTAAATACCCCAAATTTTGCTTTTTGGTCAGCTGAAGCCCCTGTTACGTTGTAGTCCTAAAATCTTCCTAAAGAATCTTTATTTTTTCCCGTTGCATTATAAAGGGAAAAGGGTTTTTTTTGGCATTTTCGGATGCAGGAAAAGGGTTTTCCCGTTGTGTTTGGGGGGACAGGGCGCTTTTTTGACAATGATGTTTTTTTTAAATTCGGAAGGTTGCCCTAAACCCACAAAGTGGGGGACCCCGGGAAAAAAATTAAATTTTAGCGGGCATTTTTTTGTAGGAGTGGTTGCCTTTCCCAAAGGGCGGTTTCCTTTAGCCCCTCCAGATTTGGTTTTGTAGGGTGACTACGAAGGGCCCCGGGGTTTTTTTCCCACCCTTTAGTTTGAAAATTTTGGGAAAATGATTCCTTGAAAACTTGGGGGTTTTCCGATTCCCTTTTGGGAGGGTTTACCCCCCCTGGTAAAAAAAATTTTTTTTTGAGGTGCCTCAAGGTGTTTGGTCTCTATCTTTTTGGGTTGGGAAAGTATCCGATTGTATCTGGGGCCCGGGCCCCTTTACACAAAAAATTTTTTTGGTTTTTTTTTAATAAAAAACTGCCCCCATCAAGTTTTTTTTTGGACGGTTCAAATTTTTTTTGGGGGAAACAGGGATGTCCCCCTATTTCATTGTTCTGTAGCCTAATGATCGTGTCCCAAAAAAAGGCTGTTTTTCGTTTTTCAAGGAGTATTTGGGTGTTTAATTAGGTGGGATGAAACTGTTTTTAAATTTGTTCATGGAACGTCCAAAAGTTGCGGGGGAACCCCTTTCCAGTTTTTTTAAAATGTCATCGATAAAACTTTTGGTTGGGGAAAGGGGGACGATGGACAGGGGGACTTAGCTTAAACAATCCCCCAGTGGGAAGAAAAACCAAAACCCACACAGGTGTTTCCCAATTCCCGGGTCCATGGGCAAGGGTTCATACATTGCATTTTGGGCCCCGGGGAAAAGAGAGAGGACCATGTCGCGGTTACGGGGTTTTCCTTCCCGCCGTGGCCTTTTTGTTAAAGCAAAAATCTCCTATTTTCCAATAATCCAGAGCAGTTTTTAAAACTGTTTTTTCTTTTTTTCATGTTGAAATTACCCTAAATTTTTTTTCAAAAGCCCTGTTTCAAAAGCCATGAAACTAGTTCACACTCATCATGTTTAAAGGGGGTTGCGGGCAAAAATTCTCTTGTGTATTGCACCCCCAAAATTGGGTCTGCTTGTTTAATGATGTTTCTTTGTTGGTTTTCAAAGGGACTTTTTGGGCCCTTTCTCCCCTGGGCATTGACTTTGGGGAGGGTTTGGACTCTTGTGTCAATCTATTTAAAAGGTGGTTTTTTAAACCAAATGTCTGAAAAAGGGTTCTTATATTTTTTCCAAATGGGATTTACAATTGGGGATTCAGGTGTAAAGTTGACATTTTTTTTGGTTGTCGGGGATTTTTTTCCCTTTTGGGGCCCATTGGGGTTTTGGGGAACCCTCTTTGCCCGCTTTTTAAAATTTCCCCCCTTGGGGCGAAAGTCTCCCGAAGTAATCCTCCCATGTCGCTGCCCCCATTTTAAATTTTTTTATCCAAAACCTTTATTAGGCCCCCTAAATGAATCCCCCTAGAAAGCAGGGGCAATTTCCCTTTTTTGTTGGGTTTGTAATCCAAAAGGGTTTTGGTGACACAATCGGGAATCTTTTTTGAAAGGAGTATTTGCCCAAAATTGTCAGGATTTTTATTTTTGTTTTGTTTGTTTTTTTAAAAAGTCCTAAATTTGATTTGAAATTTCCATGCGGGGAAGTTTCAAATTAACCTTAGGGGGGAAACAGTTTGGTAGGTGGGGGGTTTTTAAAGCCCCCTTCCCTCCTTTTTCGGGGTTTAAGGTGAAAAATTTTGAAATTTCCCTTTAAAGGGGAAGTGGAAAAATGCAGTGCGACTTTTAATTATTTTTCTTTGTTATAATTTAAAAAAAGGGGAATTTTTGTATTTTTTGGTAAAAATTTTTGTAAATGTAAGTGGGAAAATTAGAAATTAATGATGAGGTGCAAATTTAGCGAGAAAAAAAGCACCCGGATCGGTTTTTTTTTTTTCCTTTTAATGAAAAAGGTTCAAGTTTTTCCGGGTTTTTAGTAAAAACCTCCTCCACCGGGCTTGTGGTCTGGCCGGGTTGAGGGGGAACTTTAGTCCACTCTGTTTGGGGTTTTGAGAAAATATAGTTTTCCTTTGGGAATTTTGAAATTTTTTGGTGGGTTTTTCTAGGTGCCTTTGTGCTGCCCTTTGAAACTCCCTTGGTTGCTAGCGTTTACCTCCGGGCCAGGCGGGTTAATGGGGGGCTTGTTTCCGGGGCTCTGCCCCCAGAGCGGGTCCCCCTGGCCCCCCCCTTGTTTTACTTTAACCCCAAAATTAATTTCCCAATCTTAAGAAATCTCCCGGGGCATAAAAAAAACCCACTAACCCCCAAATTTTCTTTTTACTGGGAATCTGAAAACCCTAAAAAAACCAAAAGGCGGGTTTCCCCTCCCTTTGCGCGGGCCCCTCAGGCACCCCCCGGGGCTCGCTCCTTAAACTGAACCTCTCCTGTGTTTAAAACCCCACCCCTCACTCCCCACTAACCCCCTCCCCCCAAGCCAAGAGTGAGACACCCCCAAAATTGGGGTTCTTTCAATCCCTCAGCTTCCTAGTTGAAGTTCAGGCTGGGGTTGGGTTTTGCTTCGGGACTTCCAGCAGAGGGGGGCCCAAATTCCCCTTTAAAGACGGCAAAAAACCAGTTAAATTATGGAAAAAAAAATTAAACATTTGTGCCAGCCAGACCACATGGGGCCCACCCCAGCGCACTATTAACCCAAAATGCACCTCACCTATAGCTGAGAGGCACTAAAATATTTAAAGGAATCCTTTCCCCAAGGGGAAGGGGGCCCTAAAAGCAACATTTTTATTTTAAACTTTCTGTCTGCGTCTTAGCTAGTTGTCAGGTCCCGTTTCTCTTGTCCAATATCTGTTCCGCCTCAGTATTTCCCGCGCCCCTGTACCTGCCGGTTTTTGTAAATCCTGTCTGCGGGAGCCTTTCCCAACTGCACCCACCGGGCAAAAAACAACTTTTCCCCCCCCCTTATTTTGCCCCCCTCTCTTAAACCCAAATGCCCTGGGGGGTCGGGCTGCCAAAATTTCCCCTGGGGTCCCAGGGGGGTCCACTCCTGACTCCCCCTCCTCCCTTGAGTAACCCCTTTATATTTGTACCCTTGAAGTACCTTTCATGGCTTGTTTAAAAATCAAGATATTGATAAAAAAAGGCCCAATGGTGGCCCTATCAAACTTGGAAGAAGGCCCGGGGTGGACCTATCTAGGTTGGGGAAAAAAGCCCCCTGGGGGGAACCTATTGGGGTTTGGGAGAAGACCCTGGGGGGAACCTACCTATGCTTGGAAAAAAAACGGAGGACCAAACTAGGCTTGGGAGAAAAAACCCTGGGGGAAACCCAATTTGGGGTTTGGATAGATCCGGGCGGCCCCTATAAAGGCTTGGGGGGAAAAACCCCCAAACCCGGACCAAACCTAGGCTTGGAAAAAGACCTTGGTGGACGTATTAGGCTTGGAAAAAACTATGGGGGACTATCTAGACTTAAAAGGACCATGGGGCAAATCTAGGTTTTGGAAAGGAAGGAACCCCTTAGGGGACTTTTTACTTGGGAAAAAGACCCCCGGTTGGCCCTTTTTTCTAGGCTTTGGTTTAAAGGGCCCCAAGGTAACAAATTTGGGGCCTTAAAAGGGAAGACCCGGGGGGCCCTATCTAGGTTTGGGAGAAGCCCCCCCGGGGGACCAAACAAAGGCAAAATGAGAAATCATCAAACTAATAAAAAAGAAACATCAGACCTCAAATAATGCAAAGAAAACAAGTTTATATTAATTTAAAAACCACAATACTAATATTTTAACTCAGGAAGAGTTCAGAAATCAATATTTGGTGGAATAAACCATGGTCTAGAGCAGGGGTCTCAAACTCGCGGCCCGCGGGCCGCATGCGGCCCCTGGAGTTCCCTGTGTGACCCCCAGCACTTTGGACCAAGAACCATGCTGGCGGCGGTCCAGTGCATGTGTGCCGGCCGCTTTCTCCGCTATAACAATTACTTGCGGCCGCTTCACTGTCTCTGCCGCTCCGCTCTGCCGCTCTGTAAGCTCAATACAAGCCCTCAGCCAATGAGAGGCCGCTGACGTCACCTGCGGGCCTCTCAATTGGCTGACGGTGACTCGCATTGAACTTGCAGAGCGAGCGGCAGAGACAGTGAAGGCGGCCGCAAGTAATGTTATAGCGAAGAAAGCGGCGGCACCATGCACTGAACCGCCGCCAGCATGGTTCTTGATCCAAAGTGCTGGGGGCCGCACAGGGAAGCCCCAGGGTCCCCATGCACTGGACAGCATGGTTAGTGTAATAAAAGTGTGTGCTAAGTGTGAGTGCCTGTGAGTGTGCATGTGAGTGCCTGTGAGTGTGAGTGCCTGTGCCTGTGAGTGCCTGTGAGTGTGAGTGCCTGTAAGTGTGAGTGCCTGTGTGTGTGAGTGCCTGTGAGTGTGAGTGCCTGTGCGTGCCTGTGCGTGCCTGTGAGTGTGAGTGCCTGTGTGTGAGTGCCTGTGCCTGTGAGCGTGAGTGCCTGTGAGTGTGAGTGCCTGTGAGTGCCTGTGAGCGTGAGTGCCTGTGAGCGCCTATGCCTGTGAGTGTGAGTGCCTGTGAGTGCCTGTGAGCGTGAGTGCCTGTGAGGCCTATGCCTGTGAGTGCGAGTGCCTGTGAGTGCGAGTGCTTGTGAGTGCCTGTGAGTGTGAATGCCTGTGAGTGTCTGTGCCTGTGAGCGTGAGTGCCTGTGAGCGTGAGTGCCTGTGAGTGTGAGTGCCTGTGAGTGTATGTGCCTGTGAGTGCCTGTGAGCGGTGAGTGCCTGTGAGTGCCCTGTGAGCGTGAGTGCCTGTGAGCGTGAGTGCCTGTGAGTGCCTGTGAGCGTGAGTGCCTGTGAGCGTGAGTGCCTGTGTGTGGTGAGTGCCTGTGAGTGTGAGTGCCTATGAGTGCCTGTGACCGTGAGTGCCTGTGAGCGCCTGTGAGTGCCTGTGAGCGTGAGTGCCTGTGAGCGTGGTGCCTGTGTGTGTGAGTGCCTGTGAGTGTCTGTGCCTGTGAGTGCCTGTGAGTGTGAGTGCCTGTGAGCGCCTGTGAGTGTCTGTGAGCGTGAGTGCTGTGTGCGTGAGTACCTGTGCCTGTGAGTGTGAGTGCCTGTGAGTGTGAGTGCCTGTGAGTGTGAGCGCCTGTGAGTGTGAGCGCCTGTGAGTGTCTGTGAGCGTGAGTGTCTGTGAGCGCGAGTGCCTGTGAGCATGAGTGTCTGTGTTCGTGACTGCCTGTGTTCGTGAGTGCCTGTGTGTGTGAGTGCCTGTGTGTGTGAGTGCCTGTCTTGAGCGTGCCTCTTGAGTGCCTGTGGGGTCAGAGTGCCTGTGGTGTCAGAGTGCCTGTGGGTGTCAGAGAGCCTATGGGGTGCCTGTGAGTGTGAATGCGTGAGGGTGTCAGAGTGCGCGATTTTGTACAGAATGTGTGATTATAACAAAAGTCCTTGGTGGTCCGCATTCTTCATCAGGTGGATTTACCTGATGAAGACGGCGGGCCGCCGTGGAAACACGTTGTGGTATATTAAAGGTAATTAAACGTGTGCCTCCTGTGCTCTAGCGCTTCTGTTATAATCACACACTTCTGTACAAATATCATATCCCCATCCTAGGTTTGCAGCAGGAGCAGCTGTGAGCCAAAGTCACTGCTAACAGAATCCAAAGGACCTGCGGGTGACGTAGCTGAGAACGTCACAGGGCAGGTGATCGGCTGCTCGATTCAACTGAACTGGAAGAAGAAGAAGCCATCCACTGCGATACGCCGAGGTTGTGCAGGGTTGCAGAACCTCCAAAGGTGAGATGCGAACCCCCCATATCTGTTATTGACGCCCTCACTAGACCAACCAGGTACCGCTCATGGGTTGTGCTTTCCCCCCCCTTTTGTTCCACGTTGAGTGTAGAGTGTGAGTTAATGTGAGTGTGGGTGAGTTAATGTGTGAGTGGGTGTTGATTGTGAGTGAATATGTCTGAGTGTGTAAAAAGAAGGCAGACCAGGTTGGGGATATTCACTAAAAAAAGAGGTCCAGCATGGGGGACATTACTACACTATGGGGGCCAGGATGGGGACATCACTACAAAAGGGGACCAGCATGGGGGACAGGATGGTGACATCACTACAAAAGGGGATCAGTAAGGGGGTCATCATTACAAAAAGGGACCAGCATGGGGGACATTACTACAGAAGGGGATCAGGTTGGGGATATTAGTACAAGAGGGCGACCAGGATGGGGACCAGTATGGGGACATTACAACAAGAAAGGGACCAAGATGCGGACATTACTACAAGAAGGGATCAGGATTTGGACGTTACTTACATTGTACATTGACCAAAAAATCTGGTATTACTAAAAATGTCAGGGTACCGTCACACCAGGTGACATCGCCCCTTTGTAAAGTGGCGATTTTTGCACCGAAAAATCGGCTCAGAGAGGTCGCCTGGTTTCACAGCACTGCTGTGAAACCAGGCAACCACTCTCAGGCGATGTGTAAGCATCGCCCTGTGTAACATCGCGAATAGCGATGTTACAGGCGATGGGAGCCATAGGCTCCCATGTTACAGGATCCCTGCTGGGGTTTCTAGACACCCCAACAGCGACATTGCCTGAAACATCGCCAAAGCATCACCGAAGGTATCGCCGCGTCTAAACACACGACGCTGACGGGGTGCCAAAAATGTGCGCGCTCCCTGTGTGTCGCCTGCGATATCTCCAGCGATGTCACCTAGTGTGACGGTACCCTTAGTCCTACAAGCAATGCGGCCCCCGATAAAAAAAATTTTCTATGTGCGGCCCACCAACCCAGCCGAGTTTGAGACCCCTGGTCTAGAGATTGAGCTGGCCATGACAGGGTCAATCAATGTGTGGCACCACATCAAGACACTGTCATGACCAGCCCAATCTCCAGACCTGAACCCCATTGAAAACCTCTGAAATGTAATCAAAAGGAAGATGGATAGTCACAAGCCATCAAATAAAGAACTGCTTAAATGTTTGTGCTAGGAGAGGCATAAGGTCACCCAAAAGCAGTGTGAAAGACTGGTGGAAAGCTTGCCAAGACGCATGAAAGCTGTGAATAGAAATCATGGTTATTCCACCAAATATTGATTTCTTTAACTCTTCCTGAGTTAAACATCAGTATTGTTGTTTCTAAATGAACAAGAACTTGTTTTTCTTTGCATTATTTGAGGTCTGATGTTTCTTTTTTGATGATTTGCTGTAAATAAATACAAATTTTTTAGCTTTGAATTTCGGGGGACGTGTTGTCAGTAGTTTTTAGAATAAAAAACAACGTGCATTTTACTCAAAAATATACCTAGAAATAGAAAAATCTGAGAAACTGAAAATATTGCAATGGTCTCTTAATTTTTTAGAGAGCTGTACACCAGGAAGTGGAGATATATACCAGGAGGGAAATCATATATATCAGTAGGAGGACCATATATACCAGGAAATATACAAGGTCCCGTACATCTGACCAACGTGTGTGTGTGTGTGGGGGGGGGGGGAGGGGCCCAGGTCCAGGGGCTGGCTGGCAAATTTTGGTCCAGGGGGCAAGCATACAGCAGTGGCCTATAAGTGGTGAGCTTCAGAGACAGAGAGGTCTCCCAGACCAACATGACAGCTGGGCGGCCCAAAACTGCTGCTTGACCACTGGCCTGGGGGGCTTATGCCCTCTGCCCCCTGGGCCAGCCAGCCCCTGCCCGGGTCTAAATTTCACACTAGGGCCCATCAGACTCTACTTATGCCACTGCCCCCAATAATATATTCCTTGCACTGGGGGAGGGATAAACGAGGAGTTTCTATATGGAATAAGTGGTTAAGATGGGAATTCCCCCAAAAACAGCAAACAACTTGTTTGTAAAAAAACTGCTATAATAAATGTATGTCAGATATGATAATTTAATCCCCATGAGTCTAAATGAAACCTGCAAAGCGGAGCATTATTTGTAGGATAGCCCTATAAAATGATGACTAATTCTCTATAGGCAGAGGTGAATTTCCTGCAAAGCTCCACACAATAAATACAGATTCTCCTAAAAAGCTATATTTCTTCAATTTTACATAACGTGTATGGGTTGTACCAGCAGCTGGGTTATATCTGCCTGTGTCTGTGGAGTATAGAGGCCTCGTAGAGTGGAGCCGTGTAATATTCCTTGTGAGGTCCATGTCCTTGCAGTATTCTCCATACACCACAAGAGCAGAAAAGGCACAAAGGATCCAATTAATGTCAAGTACTGAGGGAAACCTTTCCTTTTCTTGAAGTGTTTCCAGGCCCGTGCACAATGATTCTCTATGCTGATGCTTTTAACTAATTGGTTGCACCCTGGTGCCATTAATCAGGTCGGGCTGAGGTTTGTGCACATGGCGGCTGATTTGTTGCTCCCTCGGATGATGTTGATCTGATCCTTGTAAAAGCAGCGCCTGATCGTTCTCTACACCATATAAACCAGCCGCAGACCGGTCCGGCGCAGGAACGTTACAGCATTTTATGCCTTTATATAAACTCGCGGTCGGAAGATCAGCGATATCATAAAATAAACAGGGTTTATCGTCTTGTTGAATAGTTTTATTACTGGGATTATTTCACGCTTCCTGAGAGCCGCTTGCTCATGCATCTGCTGGAGAGGCTCGGACGAAGACAACTGCTAGCCAAAAATCCTGTAGTTATAACTGAATAGACCAAAGCCCCCGTACGAGGATATGCATCAATGCTAAAGGATCCTAGATGCTAAAGGCCCACCACTCACATGGGGATGGACAAACCAGGAGAGATATTAAACATCCACAGGTCCCTATTCAGACTAGGAGAAGCAATAAATCTGACCCTGATTTGTCCCTGCCGTACCTTGGAGGTTGGCACCCTAAGGTTACGCAACCCCCATCAACATTGGCTGACCCTCAGTTTCCTTAAATTCAAGTATAAATGTCACGTGTTGACTGCTCTGCAGCCATGTGATATGATTTGCTGTACTTAAATGGGAGTAAGTTTGGCACATTCAGAGTTAATTTCAGAAGCTGCTATTGCTGTCTATGTCTGTTAAGGCTCTGAAAGTGGTGAGTTGTGGGTTGTCAGGTGACCACACCCCTGGCCTTTAAATAGTTCCCTCTTCCACCAGCAGGTGTCATTGATAGTTTTAGTCTCTGCAAGACTTGGAGCTGAGAAGACGTATGTGCTTTGTGTTGAAGCCTTCTTGGAGTTTTCCTTTTGTGGGATTTGCAGTGCTTCCCAGTCCGTGGGAGGAGGTGATGGGGATCTTAGCCTAGGGCTTATCAGGAGGAGAGGGCATGGGTGGCGGCCCGGACGTCCTCACCATCAGACGTAATTCCGGGAACAGAGGGAGGTAGGGAATCCCAGTCTTAAGAGTCAGACTAGTTCCCCTGATCAACTTTTGCCCATCTTACCATTCTACTTCCTTATCCCCTTACCATTATACCACCCTGCGTGACAATAAAAGAAAACAACAATAACCATAACCACACAAGAAGGGTGAAAAACGGAGATAACCCAGAACCACTTATGGAATGCGTGGAAATCAACCATACCCTAAACTTAATACAATGGAAAAGAAAATAAACCACGGAGATAGGAAATAGATATAACGGAGCAAGATGAATCCTTAACTGAAGAGCTGGGACTCCAACCATCCATTCACCTTGGAATATAGCCAGTAATGAAGACATGTGAATATAAATAGCCCCTCCCAATATGTGATAGGACTGACAAAACAAAGAAGTGAAAACACCTGAATGGAAATAAAGATGAAAGCAAAGGAAATACAAGATAACTATCAGCAGATGGATAGAGACAAAACAGGTTGTGGTCCAAAAACAGAGAAACCAAACAACCACACAAACAGAGGTCATCGGATCAAGGCCTGGAGTCGAGCAATGACACTCAGCCTTTCGTGGCTGAGGCGGTAATAACTATATAGGCTCTGATCACTGGAAGTAGAGCTATGGTAATGGTAAGAGCAGCTGAGCTATGCTGTTCTGTAAATGCTATAGAAGCAAGTGGCTGCTATTCATGGACTGTCCTCAGATCAAAAGACCCAACCTGACCACCGGGTCTACTGACTGGAGTTAATTAGCTCATAGGCATATAGGAAGCAGTTGCCTCAGGTTGGGACATCCATCTGTATTAGGATTAAGCCAGCAATGAAGGTATGTGCATTATGAGAATAAATAGCCCCTCCAAAGATGTGATAGGGCCTGCAAAACGAGGAAGTGAAAACACCTAAACAGAAATAAAAAGGAAAGCAAAGGAAAGATAAGAGAACTATCAGTAACTGGACAGAGACAAAACGTGCTGTGGTCCAAAAGAGCAGAAAACCAGCCCCACAACCAGAGGTCACCAGACTGAGCCTTGGAATTAAGCAATAACTCTATCCAGACTCTGACCAGTGAAAATTGAGCTATGGTAATAGAAAAAGAGGCTAATCTACACTGTTTCAGTAACTGCCATATAAATAATTAGCTGGTATTCATGGACTATCTTCAAATTGGAGGACCTGATCCTGACTACTTGGTCTCCTGACTCGAGGTTATTTGCATATAGGAAGCATTCGGCTCAAGTTGGGACAACTCAAGGTTCGGCTGGGGAATTTTGGTCTAAGAGAGAGCAAGCACAAGGGGAGCAGAGAGAGAGCATATGGGGGTAGAGAGGGAGCACACGGGGGCAGAGTGCATGGGGGCTGAGAGAGCACAGAGGGCAGAGATAGAGCGCACAGGGGACAGAGAGAGTGCACTGGGGTTTGGGTAGAGCGCACAGGTGGACAGAGACCATGCACACCCGAAAGGAGAGAGCACATGACAGGAGAAGACAGTGCACAGGGGAAAAATAGGTCAAAGGAGAGAGTACAGGGGGGTGGGTAGAGACAGCTGTCACACCCCCAGGGGCCGGGGTACTCAGAGCCAGACCGATCTGGCTCTGGGGTGCCACGGCGGTGTGGCCCGGCTCCGTGGTCTCAGGTGCGGCAATGGAAAATGGCTTTAATAATGTTTATGGGGTTATTTGTGACGCCTTTGAATAACAGTCACACACAGGTCTTGAGTTGACCGGGTACTATACTCGGTTACGGTACAACACCTCAGTTACTGGTCACAGTTCTTAACAGTTCTTTTTACACTTATTGTGGACCAGGTCCACACAACGGTCACGGGCTCAGGCTCTCACTGCAGCTGGGATGGCTCCTCTGCATCACTCCCCTCAGTGTACCTCTCAGGTCCTCTGGTTCTTCCTTTCCTCTTGCGTACAGGTTCAGTCCGGCCGTCATAGGCTCTACAGTCAGTCATCCCACACTCTGGTCACCAGCCCTAGCACGATGGCTTTGTCCTACTCCATACCGGTTGTTAGGTCTCGGGGACTTAGAGTTCCTGCACCCCGCCAGGTGTCTCGTGGTTAGGGGCGTAAAGCGTGCCTGACCACATCTACAGAGCCGGCACTCTTGTTCTCTGGCCCAGCCACCAGATTAGTTGGGCTCACCTGGCTCCTTCTACTTCTCCGCGGGTTCCAGCCTGGGCTCCCAGCTGACCTTTAAGGTTGTAAGCTGCTAGGCCCTGTTCAGTACTCAGCTGAAGGGTGTCTCGGCTTGGGGAAGCTTCCCTGCTACTCCACCCGCGGGGGAATCTCTCGATCTACTCGCCCAACTTAGTGTTCCTAGGTCTTTTTTGGAGTCTAGTTCCTCCACCCCTTTCCCGGGTTCTCACCACTTCCCACCCACACGTAGCTACTCCCGGCACACCTCGCCTGGCATGAAGCGACTTAGGCTCAGCGTCTGAGTCTGCGTGTGTGGGTGTTTTCTGAGCTGACCGTGCTGCATATCCCAACTGCAGTTCATCCTGTGGCCTCCTGTCACAGAGGCACCACCCAGCCACCACCCCTAGCTCCACAGTGCCCACCCCCATTGTGATGTCACCACCCTCCCAATGTGATACCATAGGCCCACATCTAGTATCATTATAAGTGTAGAAAACAAGTTTTGCATATACCTTAGGGCCCCCATGGTGCACCCACATCCTTTTTTTTTGCTTGATGTTGCACTGCAGTTCCAGCAGATTTGCACCTGAGTGTTTATTTTACTATTTGGCGTACTGATTGCTGCCTTTTTCATTAGTTCAATATTTACACATAAAGTATATTATTCTAATGCCAAATCCAACCTCCGAAGGCTACAATGTCTCGCTCCACGTCGCTGTCAGGGGCCGCTCCTATGTCACAAACTATTTTTTCACTGTTCCCTTTTATTATCTGTGGATGAGCCGCCCATTGTAGAAGGCTTTTACCGTACAACACTATGAGATGAGTGACCTAAATAGAAGATAATAACGATGTAACTGAGATGAAACCCTATCTCCTTAAAAATGGGATTTGTGGCCATATAATGCTGCGTCTGCTCCAACATATATTCTCATTTCTGAAGAAAAGTCTCTTCAGTAGATTCTATATTTATCCGGAGTCGTTTTCCTTTGGGTTCTTGAGTCGGTTTGTGCTTGAAATCCAACCTTAGGGGATCTTTGCTTATCTCTGGCTCTAATGTATCAGTCTTAAAATATTCATTCACATTTCTTATAGTGCCGAGCATAGCGTATAGCTTCCCAAAATAAAATCATGAAAGAGGCCGAGCCTCTAATATCGATCAAAGGGCCAACAGTCTGCATCTACTAAGAGCAATGACGGTAATAACACAACACAGAAAGAGGGGAAGAACACTAGACAATCCCCACAAAGTGTTTGCCCCATTCAGGATCCCCCCCATTTTGCACTTAAATGTTTCTGATCACCAAACAATTGTAAATATCAGACCAAGATAACACAAGAGATCACAGAATGCAATTTATACATGAAGGTATTTATTATTAGGGGAATAAGAAATCCAAACCTATAGAGCCCTGTGTGAGAAAGTGATTGCCTCTTCCTGATTTCTTATTCTTTTGCATGTTTGTTGCACTTAGGCTGGCTTCACATTAGCGTTTGTGTCTGCATGCTGATGGCATGCAGACACAAACGCTGTCAGAAGCAGGGTCCAAATGATGTGTCCGCAGCGGATAATGTCCGCCTGCGGACACATCACTATGGAGCCCGGCAGCCAATCGGCGCTGTCCGGGGGCGGGCCGGGGGCGGAGATCAGCGCCGGAGATCTCCGCCCCCCGGCCGCCGGTAAGCTCCGGGACTGTCGGCGGGGAGAACAGCTGATCTGAGAGCTGTTTGAATCTTCCCGCGCCGACACTGTGAGGAGATGTCGGCGCGGGAAGATTCAAACAGCTCTCACATCAGCTGTTCTCCCCGCCGACATCGCTAGGAGATTACAGGTGGCGGGGAGGAGGACAGCAGAGGGTCAGCTGATCTCCCGGTGGCCGTCGGTGAGCTCCTGTGACATCACCGGCGGCCACCGGGAGATTTTTCAATGGGTCCGCAGCGTTCTCCCGCGCTGTCAAGCGCTGAACACTGCGGACCCATTGACGGCAATGCATTTTTTGTGCGCTTGGGGACGCTTGCTGATCTTCCAAGATCCCCAAACGCACAAAAAAATGCTGCAAGCTGCGTCCCGGGTGCGGATGCTGGACACCGGAAGGAGCAGATATCGTCCGCACCCGAACGCAGCAAACGCAGGCACTATGCGTTCCTATGTTAAACATAGGAACGCATAGTGCATGCGTTTGAATGCTTATGGGAACGCAGCATACGCTGCGTTCCCATACGCAAATGTGAAGGCAGCCTTAAATGTTTCAGATCAACAAACAAAATGTAAACATTAGACCAAGATAACACAAGTAACCACAAAATGCAGTTTATAAATGAAGATCTTTATTATTAAGGGAAAAAGAAATCCAAACCTATAGAGCCCTGTGTGAGAAAGTGATTGCCCTTTTCCTGATTTCTTATTCTTTTGCATGTTGGTTGCACTTAAATGTTTCAGATCAACAAACAAGTGTAAATATTAGACAACGATAACACAAAATGCAGTTTATAAATGAAGGGAAAAAGAGATCCAAACCTACAGGGCCCTGTGTGAAATAGTGATTGCCCCCTTCCTGATTTCTTATTCTTTTGTATGTTTGTCTTTTTAATGTTTCAGATCACCAAACAAATGTAAATATTAGACAAAGATAACACAAAATGCAGTTTATAAATGAAGGGAAAAAGAAAACCAAATCTACAGGGCCCTTTGTGAGAAAGTGTTTGCCCCCTTCCTGATTTCTTATTTTTTGCATGTTTGTTACTTATATGTTTCAGATCAACAAACAAATTTAAATATTAGACAAAGATAACACAAGTAACTACAAAATGCAGTTTATAAATGAAGGAAAAAGAAATCCAAACCTACAGAGCCCTGTGTGAAAAAGTGTTTGCCCCTTCTTGATTTCTTATTCTTTTGTTTGTTTGTCATTTAAATGATTCAGATCAACAAACAAATGTAAATATTAGACAAAGATAAAACAAAATGCAGTTTACAAATGAAGGGAAAAATAAATCCAAACATACAGGGCCCTGTGTGAAAAGATTATTGCCCTCTTCCTGATTTCTTATTTTTTTGCATGTTTGTGAGACTTGAATGTTTCCGATCAACAAACAAATTTAAATAATAAACAATGATCACACAATAAAATACAAAATGCAGTTTAAAAATAAAGGGAAAAAGAAATCCAAACCTACAGGGCCCTGTGTGAAAAAGTGCTTGCCCCCTAAACCTAATAACTGGTTTGGTCGCCTTTAGCAGCAACAACTGCAATCAAGTGTCAATGTGGAGCCCCGGGCAGGACTAGGGTACTCGGTGCCGGACCGGACGGTACTGGGGATGTCACGGGTGGCTTGGTCCGGACCGTGTCCCTGGCCCTCACAATAAAAGGGGAATTATTTACAAGGGGATTGTCACGGGTGACGCCACCCACTTGGTGCGGCCAGTAATGGGGGCCGCCGCTGCTGCAGAACCTCCGGGGGTGATGTGAGGGCAGCGGAGATGGTATAGTTCCAGTGGGGGGAACTGTATCCCCCGGGGCAGTAAGGGTTAAAGTCTATTGGGGTTATAGATGGTGGAGAAGGGTTAAAGGACACACACTCACGTTTGGTAGACACTGCAATTCTCTTCTTCTCCTGATGCTGCAGAGCTGACAGGCTAGATCTCTAGGGAGGAATTACCTCTGTGCTGAATCTGGAGCAAAGGTCGCAATCAATACACAGACTCCAAAGCTGTTTTCCAAGGCTTTACTGCTGATATTATTGCAGATTATAGTCCACGGAGTCTGTTATGGGGCTGAGCTCTCTCCCCACACCCTGTCCGGGTCGTTGGCTTCCTTGTGCTGCACTGTGTGTGTGTCCTGGGCTGCTGCTTCTAGCTAAGCTGCTGGGATTCCTCACGTCTCTCTGTATGCTGCTGGTACCACTTGGCTAGGCAACTTGAGTCCTCTATGCTGTGCTGACCCCTCCGTGTTGCTTCGCTCTGGTACTAGGCGGTATCTAGTGATCCCACTGTTCCTGGATTCACTGTGCTGTGGGTGCCAGACACAGTACCGGATCCGGTGTCCGTCTCTGTGCGTACTGCTGGGGCAAGTGAAGGTATCACTCCAGCTCCCAGACGTATTCCTCTGTCTTTCGTTCTCCTTGTTCCTCTGACCCTTGCTAGGTCTGCACTGAGCTAACTCTGCACTCTTCTCAGCACTGCACCGTGCTGAACGGTCTGAGCTCTCCCTCATGGGCAAGAGTATATAAGGGAGCAGGTGGTGCTCCCCGTATTGCCCAGAGGTGGTAGTGTTTGTCAGTGTGTAGTGGGGGAGAGAACCCATGTGATGTTATTGTGGCACATTAACCCATGGGGTGCCACATCAATCCATAATGAGAGGATGCCTTAAATACCCAGGCTGAGGGGCATTTTCGGGTAAAAGTGTGTCAGCCTTTTAAGAGCAGGCCCAAGCGCATCCCGGGGAGCCTGCCCCAAGAGCAGGAGACAGCAGCCAAGCATGTGGGTGACTGTGAAGGGGGAAAGAGAAATGCAGTCTGGCAACAGTGTTGAGCAAGCTGGCGCTCCCGCACGGGCATCAGTGTTACAGTCATTTTACGGTGATCTGATTCTCCAGTATGTGATAATCAGAGCACAGGTGCGGAGAAGATGGAGAACTTAACTTCTCCATCTTCTCCATTGTCTGTGCATACATTGGACTGTACTTGGATAACATCAGTGTAGTCTGATGCTTGCACGCACTCGTTGACTTGAATGAGTGCACGCTGTCCGCTAAACGTTGCCAATCACAGCATGCTGCAAATATTCTCATCAGCACCACCCCACAGAATAAGATAGATCCAAGCGTTCTCCAATAAAACAGCAGATAGCCCTCAACCAGTGGCGTAACTTGAAGCTAATGGGCCCCGATGTGAAAGCTTCAATGGGGCCCCCTGTTATTGCAAATCTTTATTAGCATTAGTCTTTTTCTATAGACCAAAGGGACTTTTGGGACCCCCTAGGCTCCAAGGCCATGGTGCAATTGCAACTCCTGCACCTGTTGTAGTTACGTCCCTGCCCTTAACCGTGTTATATGTCCCTAAAATGGAAATCTTGTGAGAAAAGGATCCCTCTAACGAGACACAATGTTGCTAGAAGGACCTCATTCACTATAATGGGGTTGGCACGGTGGCTCAGTGGTTAGCACTGTACGGTGGCTCAGTAGTTAGCACTATATGGTGGCTCATTAGTTATTATTATTATTATTTATTTATATAGCGCCATTGGTTCCATGGCGCTTTACATGTGTAAGGGCAGAACAAGGACAAGAACATAAATAATGACGACTAAATCATACAGGTATATTAGGGCAGAGATCCTGTCCACAAGGGCTCACAGTTTATAGGTAGCACTATATGGTGGCTCAGTGGTTAGCACTGTATGGTGGCTCAGTGGTTAGCACTATACGATGGCTCAGTGGTTAGCACTATATGGCGGCTCAGTGGTCAGCACTGGATGGTGGCTCAATGGTTAGCACTATACGGTGGCTCAGTGATTAGCACTATATGATGGCTCAGTGGTCAGCACTATATAGTAGTGACTCACCGTGGCCGGGACTCCGGTTTAGACAGGCGATGCTTCCTTCCTCCTTGTCACGGGTGGACCGCGCCTGCCGGTAGTGGGGCCCGGTGTAGTGCAGATCAAAAGGGTTGAAGACGTCTTGGTGGAACAGATTAAAGGGGTTTTTAATTTATTCGTGACGCCACCTATGAGTAGTTTCGGTAAGGGCTACCGACGCTGCGGAACCTCCGGGGGATGGACAGCAGCAAGATGGAACGCTCCCCACAGGCTGAGCGTGATCCCCAGAGGCTGGAGCTGTTTAAGATGTTGTGCGGCAGCTGCGGTTACCTTGTAGTGCGGACGGACAGTTCATAAGGAAGCACGGACACAGAAAGTCTCTGCAACGGGTCTTTACTGTAACCAGCAGGCAGTACATGGTATACAGTTTACGGGTAGTGGACCGGGTGGACTCAGCAGTGATGGTGTCCCTTAGAAATCCGCAGTGTTCCTCCATTCTAACTAAGTGGTTGCCAGTGTCGCCCAGGAATACCAGGTCGGGTACGGGGAGGCTGCTTCAATTCCCTATCCAAGATGTACGTTGTGGATGTTTTGGGGAGCCTTGGATCCCTCGGTGGGTACACCGCTGGTTAGACGACTGGAAGTTGGCTGGTGGTGGGGTGCTCCTGTGAAGCTGCTCCTCCACGCTTCTGGTTCGCGTAGCAGAGGTGAACTGCTGCCAGCTTCGGTACCAGTGAAGCGGCTGTGAAATTGTGGGCACGGGAGTCTTTTGGGAACCCGTGGTAATGATGCCCATTCCCGGTTAGTAAGGCCTCAGGTGCTGACACCCGACCGGTGACGGCCCGGGGCTGCACGGGGTGCGGAGCCCCCGCTCCTCTCCAAGTTCTAGACTGTTCAGGTCAAGTTCTAGATCTCTTCTCTTTTTACTAGACTAAGGGTCTGTTCTCCTACACACTTCCCTAGCACTCCGCCCACCAGGACCTAGGATTGGCCCTCTGTTCTAGGTGATGCATGCAGGGTTGGATTTCTAAGTTAACCAGATCACTGCTGTGTCAGAGAATATTGCGGCTGCATTTATGGCTGCAATACCCTCTTGTGACGCACTCGTTGCGGGGCGCCACAGTAGCTCAGTGGTTTGCACTATATGATGTCTCAGTGGTTAGCACTATACAGTGGCTCAGTGTTAGACTTATATGATGGCTCGGTGAATAGCATTGTATGGCGACTATGGTGGCACAGTGGTTAGCACTGTATGGTTGCTCAGTAGTTAGCACTATATGGTGGCTCAGTGGTCAGCACTGTAATGGCGGCTCAGTGGTTAGCATTGTACGGTAGCTCAGTGGTTAGCACTAAACGGTGGCTCAGTAGTTACCACTATATGGTGGCTCAGTGGTAACACTTCAGTGTTGCAGCGCTGCAGTAAGTTCAAATCTCACCAAGGACAACATCTGCAAGCCGTTTGTATATTCTCCTTGTGTTCTTGTGTGTTTACTCCAGGTTCTCTGGTTTTCTCCCACACTACAAAGACTGATAGGAAGTTTTGATTGTGAGCTCCAGTGGGGACAGTGTTACTTATGTATATAAAGTGCTATGGAATTAATAGCACTGTACAAATTAATAAATATTATTCCTATATATTATAATGGGGACTGTTTGGTTTGCAGTTGGTTGTAAGTCATTCTAATGGAAAAAAATGTGTTTGGATATCACTCATTATGGTATACGGATGCTTAGCTGTATTTGCATACATGGTATAACCGTGCTGATTGTCATTGCTATTCTGCACAGAACAGACCAACAGTATTTCACTTTTTATTTTTTTTCCTAAATGAAGTCTAACAGCTGCTGTAATGTTAAAGGCTCCTCCGAGAATGTTTACTGAAATCAAGAAACCAAACACCTCTGAACAGCACTTGTCTCCTGTGACTGCCGGTATCCTGGTGATAGAAACCACCCTCAATTATTCATGGGCCATTTGGCTGAAATGTCCTGAAACAGCCAGCCAACGCGAGACATTAGAGGAGCATTCATAAGAAAAAACAACACAAAAAATATATATAAATGCCCTGAAACAGCCAGCCGGTGTGAGACATTGGAGGAGCGTTCACAATAAAAAACAAAACAAAAAATATATATAAATGTCCTGAAACAGCCAGCTAGTGCGAGATATTAGAGGAGCATTCGTAAGAAAAACAACACAAAAAATATATATAAATGTCCTGAAACAGCCAGCCGGTGTGCGACATTGGAAGAGCGTTCATAATAAAAAACAAAACAAAAAATATGTAGAAATGTCATGAAACAGCCAGCCGGTGTGAGACATTGGAGGAGCGTTCACAATAAAAAACAAAACAAAAAATATATATAAATGTCCTGAAACAGCCAGCTAGTGCGAGATATTAGAGGAGCATTCGTAAGAAAAACAACACAAAAAATATATATAAATGTCATGAGACAGCCAGCCGGTGTGAGACATTGGAAGAGCGTTCATAATAAAAAACAAAACAAAAAATATGTAGAAATGTCATGAAACAGCCAGCCGGTGCGAGACATTAGAGGAGCGTTCATAATAAAAAACAAAACAAAAAATATGTAGAAATGTCATGAAACAGCCAGCTGGTGTGAGACATTGGAGGAGCGTTCATAATAAAACACAAAACAAAAAATCTATAAAATGTCATGAAACAGCCAGCCAGTGTGAGAAATTAGAGGAGCGGTCATAAGGAAAAACAAAACAAAAAATATGTATAAATGTCCTGAAGCAGCCAGTTGGTGCGAGACATTGGAGGAGCATTCAGAAGAAAAAAGCAAACAAAATATATAAATATAAGTGTCCTGAAACAGCCAGCCGGTACGAGACATTAGAGGAACATTCATAAGAAAAAACAAAACATGACATATATATAAATGTCCTGAAACAGCCAGCCGGTGCGAGACATTGGAGGAGCATTCAGAAGAAAAACTAAACAAAAAATATATATAAATGTCCTGAAACAACCGGTGTGAGACATTGGAGGAGCAGTCATAAGAAAAACAATACAAAATATATATATAAATGTCCATTGTGTGTTATATAGATGTATAGATGGATATTTATGTGTAAATGGAGAAGGGTGAGATATATGTTGTGCAGTAGAACAACTATAAAATGCCCTGCACCGCCGTCTGCCTCACCGAAATAACATGAGCTGAAGACTGAAATGTGCAGGATCGAGTTATACAACTTCAAAGCCATAAAATCCACAGACGTGTAGCCATTACCACAGGGGACCGATGCCAGCTTATACCATAGCGGAGACTGCTGCAGCCTAATAAAAGCAAAGCTGTCAGCTGAAATCAGTAACCGACGCATGGAAAAAAATATGTCTAAAGGGCAATTCTCCTATTTCTCCTAAAAATAAGGGATGACGTCTGGATGTTCTATTCAGCAATTTGTAGGTAAGAGATCCTGAGGGTCACCTTCATGGTCCTGGCAGAGGTTGTCATTGTCACCCAAACAAGGTGTAACTACAACAGGTGCAGGAGTTGCAACCGCACCTGGACCCTGGAGCCTAGTGGGCCCGAAAAGTCACTTTGGTCTATAGAAAAAGACGAATGCTATTAAAAATTAGCAATAATTAGGGTCCCCGTTGGAGCTTTCACATTGGGGCCCATGAACTTCAAGTTACACCACTGCATCTAGATTAATAAATATGATTCTCTCTTGCCTTGTTCTGCAAAAAAATAAGATTATTGTGGAATATAATCAGCATATAGGTGCATCTCAATGAATTAGAAGATCATTTATTTCAGTAATTCCATACATAAAGTGACACACATATATTACCGTATATACTCATGTATAAGCCGACCCGTGTATAAGCCGACCCCCCCTACTTTTGCCCCCAAAACCTGGGAAAACCTATTGACTCGTGTATAAGCCGAGGGTGGACCCCAGCACAGGTATACAGCCCCCAGCAGTGTGGTATACAGGCCCCCCCAGTGGTATACAGGCCTCCCCAGTGGTAGTATACAGCAGCCTCTCCAGTGGTAGTATACAGCAGCCTCCCCAGTGGTATATACAGGCCCCAGCAGTATATACAGCAGCCCCAGTAGTATACAGCAGCCTCCCCAGTGGTATATACAGGCCCCAGCAGTATATACATCAGCCTCCCCAGTGGTATATACAGGCCCCAGCAGTATATACAGCAACCCCAGTGGTATACAGGCCCCAGTGGTATATACAGGCCCCAGTGGTGTATACAGGCCCCAGCAGTATATACAGCAGCCCCAGTAGTATATAGCAGCCTCCCCAGTGGTGTATACAGGCCCCAGCAGTATATACAGCAGCCCCAGTAGTATACAGCAGCCTCCCCAGTGGTGTATACAGGCCCCAGTGGTATACAGGCCCCAGTGGTGTATACAGGCCCCAGCAGTATATACAGCAGCCCCAGTAGTATACAGCAGCCTCCCCAGTGGTGTATACAGGCCCCAGTGGTGTATACAGGCCCCAGTGGTGTATACAGGCCCCAGTGGTATACAGGCCCCAGTGGTGTATACAGGGCACCCCCCCTTGCTGCCAGCCACCTGTAAAGGAATAGATCATTATACTTATCCCTGTCCTGTCGCCGCTCTCTGACACCGCGCGCTCCTCCGCCTTCATCCTGCTTCCTCCTCCGGCGCACAGACAATGACATCATTGCCTGCGCCCGCCGGTCACAGCAGGAAGAAGCCGGATGAAGCCGGAGGAGTGCGCGGTGTCAGAGAGCGGCGGCGGCGACAGGACAGGGATAAGTATAATGATCTATTCCTTTACAGGTGGCTGGCAGCAGGGGGGGGGGGCCCTGTATACACCACTGATGGGGGGGCTGTATACCGAGTATATGACTCGTGTATAAGCCGAGGGGGGGACTTTTTGGCACATTTTTTGTGCTGAAAAACTCCGCTTATACACGAGTATATACGGTATATAGAGTCATTACACACAGAGGGATCTATTTCATGGCTTACATCCAATGAAAACCCAAAGGTCATTATCTCAGAAAAGTAGGGAGGATGAAGGGTCTGAGAGATGAAATATGACCTAAATAGGTATCAGAGGCTTCACCTTGTGTGGTTGTGAGAGTCACAACCACTATAAAAGCAGATCATGGCTGCTGCAGTCCCCAGCGTGGTGCATATAGAGTAGGAAGGATGAAGGGTTAAACACTGCGCTGCCGTATTCCATCAGACCTCAAAGGGGCAATAATATAATTATATTTATTCATTTATATAGTGCTATTAATTCCATAGCACTTTACATACATCAGTAATACTGTCTCTCTTGGAGCTCACAATCTAAATATCCTATCAGTATGTCTTTACAATGTGGGAGGAAACCCATGCACACATGGGGAGAACATTCAAACTCCTTGCAGATGTTGTCCTTAGTGTCCTTGGTGGGAATTAAACCCAGGACCTCAAGACTCCAGTGCTGCAAAGGCTACAGTGCTAACCACTTGAGCCACCATGCTGCCCCAATATAATATTGATTTATTAGTCCAACACGTTTTAGAGCTCCCTGAAACATGGCAATATGATATTGATGTGTCCTGAGGAAGGAGCCAAATCAATATACAGTGGCTCAGTGGTTAGCACTATATAATGGCTCAGTGGTTAGCAGTATACGTTGGCTCAGTGGTTAACACTATAGGGTGGCTCAGTGGTTAGCACTGTATGGTGGCTCAGTGGTTAGCACAATATAGTGGCTCACTGGTTAGCACTGTATGGTGGCTCAGTGGTTAGCACTATATGGTGGCTCATTGGTTAGCACTGTACAGTGGTTCAATGGTTAGCACTGTACGGTGGCTCAGTTGTTAGCACTGTACGGTGGCTCAGTGGTTAGCACTGTACAGCTGTCTTTCAGCACTGGGGTCCTGGGTTCAACTCCCACCAAGGATGACATCTGCAAGCAGTTTGTATGTTCTCCCCGTGTTCTTGTGCACTTCCTCCGGGTTCTCTGGTTTCATCCCACACTCCAAAGACTGATAGGGAATATAGATTGTGAGCCTCAATGGGGACAGTGTCACTGATGTATGTAAAGTGCTGTGGAATTAATGGTGCTATATAAGTGAATAAACATTAAAGAGGACCTGTCACCCCCCCATACATGCTGATCTAATTGCAGCACTGAATGCAGCATGTATGGGGGGGTGACAGGTCCTCTTATTTGTCCACCAGTTGCAACAAACATTGGTTTGAAAGGAAACAAATGGATGAGACATGAGCAAACAATGAAGTTGCAAGTGCTTATTTTGCAAATATTTTTTGGGGGGTGAACAAGAAAAATGTATTAAAGTGCTGAAGCGGAATTACCGTCCTCCATGGTACATAAAGGGTTTACAAGAAACCTGCAGTGTAACCTGAGCAGGTTTGTGTTGTGTTGAGGTTGCACATTGTGCGCTGTATTTGCTGACGTCGTCGTACCGGTACATTACAGACGTGGCGCTCACCAGGTGACTGTGAGTCATGGATCCGAGGTAAAGGCTGATGTAACAATACACACAGCGCATCACTCGCCTTCCCGGATGAGGATTTATTGCACATTTTATACAGCATCATTTTTGCAGCAATTACCTCATTTATGCTACTTGTATTTTTTTTAACTGCAATTTTAGTTGAGTTTTTCTTGTAGGCATTGTTATCACATTTTTTAGCTTTACATAAAACTGCTGTCTTTTTCAGACTATAAGATGCACCGGACCACATCCTGGTATATGTCCCCCCCCCCCCCACCCTGATATATGTCCCCCCATCCTGGATATGTCCCCCCATCATGGAATATGTCCCCGCAGCCTTGATGGGGTCCCCCATCATTCATATGTCCACCATTCTGGTATATGTCCCCCATCCTAGTTTAGAATCCCCCATCCTGGATATCAGAAAATGTTGGGAAAGAAGAGGTGTACCACGGTCCGCGCTGCTGGGTCCAAAGAAAACTCACATGGGAGTCAGGGTTTCACAAACAAGTTCTTTTTCTTTATTCCTTCACTCCAACGCGTTTCGGTGCCCCACCTGGCACCTTCCTCAGGGATATCGTTGGAGTGAAGGAATAAAGAAAAAAAATTGTTTGTAAAACCCTGACTCCCATGTGAGTTTTCTTTGGACCCAGCAGCGCGGACCGTGGTACACCTCTTCTTTCCCAACATTTTCTGGACAACACCACGTGTGAGTGGTCGGTGGAGGTCCTGCAGCAGCTGGAGTACTGATGCTCTTTATACCAGCTGTGGGTGCCACAACTGAATCAGGTGAGTGGTTCCACAGCACCACCTTTATAGCCTAAAGTGTCTCTAGTGATACGGCACTATTGCGCCTCTTGTCCCCTACCCCTCTTGTATTTGTACCATCCTGGATATGTCCGACCATCCTGGTTTATGATCCCCTATCCTGGATATGACCTCCCATCCTTTTATATCTCCCCCCATCCTGGAATATGTCCTCCTAGCCTTGATACAGCCCCCCATCCTGAATATGGCACCCCATCCTTGATATGTCCCCCATCCTGGTATATCGCCCCATCCTAGTTTAGGATCCCCCATCCTGGATATGTCCCCCCATGCTGGTGTATGGTCCCCTACCCTGGATATAGCCCCCCATCATGGTATATGCCCCCCCCTCCTTGATATGGCCCCCCAGCCTTGATATGGCCTTCCATCCTGGTTTATAATCCCTCATCCTGGATATGGATGAAAATGAGGAAACAAAAGCACAATAGGGTCTTATCCTCTTCTTTATAAAACAGGAATTGCAAAAGTAACAGCTCACTTGCCTTGGTTGTGGGACCCAGAACCAGTATATGCATATACGGTAGTACAACTGCCGCTGGATCCACACTCCACGGTATCTCTGTGGTGGTTAATAAAAATCCAAATGGAAGGATCAGGATGAATGATCATAAACCAGGATGGGGGCTATATCCAGGATGGGTAATATAAATCTAAATGGACAGTGCTCTTCAATCCACGCAAGCCGTAAGTGGAAAAGGATCACAGGCGATCAAAGGATAATGGTGCTTTATTCGATGCGTTTCAGAGCTTGTCCCTGCTCCTTCATCAGGAATGCAACCATGTTCATGATCATGATTGCATTCCTGATAAAGGAGTGGTGACATGCTCTGAAATGCATTCAATAAAGCACCATTTTCCTTTGATCGCCTTTGATCCTGTTGACACACCCCTAGGGCCTTGGGATTCTCGGAATCGGGCTACAGTATTGCTAGGGAGTCACGGGGGTCGAGACCCGGCTCAGTGACCCTGGCAGTGTCACCAAAAATTCGGGAATTAAGGTTTTGGGGGTTGAAGTCGTGACCCTACCCATGATGTTTGGCTATTGCTGGCTGAGGCTGCGGTGCGGGACCTCTGAGGATGATGGAATTGCAACTAAGGTGATATCGCTCCCCATGGGTGGAGCGCTTCCCCAGGGCAACCGGTATAGTCTATGGTGGTAGTAGGCTGTTGGATTATTCTGGCTGGAGAGGCAGATGGGGGCTATTACTGTGGCAGATCTCTGGTGGCCTCTGCGACTACTTGGCACGGAAAGAAAACAGTCTCACACAGCTTCTGAGTTCTGTACTCGGTTTACTCAATGATCAGTTAAGTAATGCTGCCTTCTGCCAAACCCCAGTCCGGACAGTCCTCAGGGAACCGGGATAGCTTGTTCAAAACATCCCTTTGTGTAACTTTCCTTCTCTGGTTGCTTTTCCAGTGCTAACTATCCGCCTTTCCTACCTGGACCTCCGCACACAGAGCCCCAATCTGGCAGCCACGTGTCTTGGTGGGCAACGGGTACCTAGTCCCCATAACCCTAGTACGGCTACCTTCTCGGCGGATGTGTCGGGATTCGGCCACAGCTGTTGTAGATCCTGTGGCCTCCGGTTCTGTGGTTGGAGCGTTGAGCCTCCTTGCCACCTCAGAGGCAGTCCTTGGTCCTCAACCAGCCCCTCCGTCCGACTCCGGTCAAACCTGGATTCGGGCGCTCGGGTGGTTCTCTCTGTCTCTGCCCGTGCCTCTAGGGCTCCCTCTTGTCTTTTCCACTGACTGTTGTTCATCTTACCCAGGATGAGCTCCTCACCACTCCATCCCAGGGTCCACTCCTCCCTCTCTCTCTACTTCTTTATTTCTCTCTTTCTCCACTGCCCACCCACACTCTTCCCTTTTTACATCCCTTGACTGAGCCCTCCCTCTATCGGGTCCACCCACTGTCCCCGGGCCCAGGTTCTAAGGGTGTGTTGGGTGCTTGGTGGGTGTCTCAGACTTACCATCCCATTTCCCTGAGAACAGGGATACCACACCTGTGGAGTTGGTCCAGTACCATTTGTGATGACCAGACCACAGGGACGCCACACTTTTCCACTTACGGCTTGTGTGGATCGAAGAGCACCATCCATTTGTATTTATATTGCCCATCCTGGATATGGCCCCCCATCCTGGTTTATGATCACCCATCCTAAATACGGCCCCCCCATCATGGTATATAACCGCCTATCCTGGCACACACTTAAAAAAAAAAAATGGTCATACTCACCTCTCATCGCTCCCAGCACCATGAAATCCTTCTATCTTCTTGTCCCAGCATCTGATCATGTGAGCGTCGCACAGCAATGACATCACTGTCTTGCTCCATTCAGATGATCTGACACTGGCACAGTACAGTAGGACGACACAGTGCTGGGTGGGATGAGAGGTGAGTACACTTAGGCTAATCTAATTTGCATTGCTCCCCCTGCCCACCTCTCAGTGCCAGCTTCAGTGCTGAAAGGTGATGGATGGGGGGGGATTGTAGTAAATATTAGATGAGCCTAATGAGCAGGGGCACATGATCATCTGCTGCCTCTGCAGCCTCCAGTAACCTGCTCCAAGGCCGCTGCCCGAACACAGCTCAACAACCATATATCCGTACTATAAGACGCACCTTCACTTTCTGGGGAAGAAAAGTGATTCTTACAGTTCGAAAAATATGGTACTTTGTTTTGGAAACTGTGGAGTTAAACTAAAGTCTATGGGGAAAATCTACAAATAAAAGGCATGATTACTGCAAGAAAATAAGACATGTTGCAAAATTTGATTTCCAAAAAACACAATTACAGCAGAGAGGGCAAACATTTTACATAAATCTCATCTGATTTGCTGGAAAAGTGTTACGCGCTGAGGTTTTTTGGGGCAGAAAATACTCACCGTGGGAACTTAGCCTTAGGGTTGTTGTTTTGTCCGGAACTTCATGTTAGTTTTTTTTTATGTTACTTTAGGCAATTCTGCATGAAATTCTGAACCGGTTTTAAACTGTGCAACAGATTTAGGTTCACAAAGATATTCGGTTTCTACTCGTACGTAATTCCTTCATCCACAGGAATTTCATATCATGTAAAGTTGTGTCATGTTGCAAAAGATACATAAAGTTACAGATCATTAAAGATTCTCCGAATTCTACAAATAGTTACTCTGAAGGAGACAATAATTGCATAATACCTAAAAAGGTTTGAAAATAATTTATATGTGTATATCTTGGCTGCAAAATGCTGACAGTTTGTAATTTACACCGTCAGCAATTTGCATTGTTACCTCGTTATCACCTTTCTGCATGTGGACGAGCTACTCAGCCACCGACCAGATGCATTTTTGTTTTGGAGCCTCGGTGTAAATTTCACTACTTGTTGTATACACCCAGTCTCCTACAAGCATGCCCCAGACTCCTACAATCCCTCCCTCCCCAGACTCCAGCATGCCCGAATCTCCCAGTCCCCAGTATGACCACCCACCCCCATTCACCTATGTAAACTAAACCGAATTGCACACAGTGGTCATCTCCTCTTTTGCCATAATATGCCGAATTTGCAGCTGTGTGAAGGAGATGACCTCTGAGAGTATTGAGCTGCTGTGGAGATGAGGGTTGTATGCAATGAAATTGGCACTCACCTCCTCCCCCTGTGCCCGCGCTGTCAGTGGAGCCGATCCTCCTCTGTGTATCTGCCGCAACCGCCCGCACTGTGTCAGTGCTGCGGTTCATCTCCTTCACAGAGCAGGCAGCTGAGGCAGATACATGGAGGAGGATTGGCTCCACTGAACAGGGGGAGGAGGTGAGTGCACACACCGCATTGCATACAGCACTCATCTCCTCCTCTGCCACAGTGTGCGGAATCTACAGCTCAGTGCATTCAGCGATCACCTCCTTCACACAGCTGCAGACGCGGCACACTGTGGCAGAGGAGGAGGTGACTGCTGTGTGCAATGCAGTTCAGTTTACATAGGTGAATGGGGTGGGTGGTCACATTGGGGACTAAAGGGGAGGTAAGTAGTATCATTTACACCCAGGCTCCAAAACAAACAAGCCTCTGATTGGTGGCAGAGCAGCTTCTCCAGATGCAAAAAGGTGATATTTGGTAACAATGCAAAATGCTGACAGGGTGTCAATTACAAACTGTCAGCATTCTGCTGCCTATATATATACATTAATTATACAACAAGTCCGGACAACCCCTTAAAGGCATTATCGTGTTTTTGATGGGTTTTTGAGTTCAGATTTGTCACAAAAACTGTGAGTAAATCCTTTATGACAGCAAAGTCAATTAGAATCCTGAAGTTTCATGCACGTTTCTTATTTTTCCCTTGCAGATTTGGTGCGGAAATAAATCTATATCATGTCAGTTCCTTCAGTTTTTCCAGCCTAGAAAGCATGAAAAATGCATGAAAAAAACCTGCATTAAAAAAGCAGCAAAAATGTTGCAGCGTTTTTTCTGCAAGAAATGCAAAAATTTCTGCAACCAAATACTGCAGTGCTCAGCAGTGAAAGGATCACTCAAGTAGAATCCCAGCCAAGTCAATGAGTTTTCACTTCTTGCCGTACAGACTTTGCATTTGTGATCTGATCCCTTCTTTCCTGGAAAAGTGATCTGTCAAAGAAAAGGGCATGTTAGTTTCTGTGACGTTTTTCTCATCCACATTTTCCATAGGAACCATACTAAATGGAAAAGAAGCTGCAGAAAAAAACAGATAAAAAACGCACAGTGTGAATAGGAGATGTGTTTTTTGGAAAGCTGATGTTTTGCAGCTGAACAACGCATAAAAAAAAACGTGCAAAAATGGTGTGTCTGAATGTAGCCTTAAAAGGAACCTGTCACTGGTTTTGAGGGTTGTAAACCCTGCCCACCACCTTTACCATGAGGTAATTGGGGTTCCTGAAATCCCTTCATATCCCCAGACGTCCCCCTGCACTTCAGAAATAGAGTTTCATTCTGTCCCATGCCATATGCTAATTACTTTATATGGGCCATATGGTGGTCTGCACACGGCGGTCATCGCCACCCCGCTCCATGCCGACACTGCCCCGCTCCACGCCAAAACTGTCCCACTCCACACCAACACAGTCCCCCTCAACGCCAACACCACCCCACTCCACACCAACTTCACCCCACTCCATTCCAACACTACCCGGCTCCACACCAACAATGCCCCGCTCCACGCCAACACTGCCCCGCTCCACACCAACTCCACCCCGCTCCATGCCAACACTTCTCCGCTCCACGTCAACACAGCCCCACTCCACGCCAACACCACCCCGCTCTACACCAAGACAGCCCCACTCCACGCCAACACTGCCCCGCTCTACACCAACACTGCCCCGCTCAATGTCAACACTGCCCCGTTCCATGCCAACACCACCTCAATCCACGCCAACACTGCCCCGCTCCACGCCAACACTGCCCCGCTCCACGCCAACAATGGCCCACTCTATGCCAACACCGCTCTGCTCTATGCCAACACCGCCCAGCTATACACCAACACTGCCCTGCGCCACACCAACACTGCCCCGCTCCACGCCAACACCACCATGCTCATCATGTTAAAGGTTAGAACCCCAAAACTGGTGACAGGTTCACTGTAATCATTTATTCCGCACCAAAATCCACAAAAAAAAATATCCACAAAACCACCTTATCTTTCCACTAGGGAATCTATGTTGCTGTTCACATGGCTGCAGATTTTTCCTGGAAGGATTTGAAAACTGCTTCAATAAGTGACATCTTATTACATTGGGTTATTTGGCCTGTGGATCTGAGTCACATCAAAGTGAGAAATCACAGCAGAAAAACAAGGATTTCAGCCACAGATTCCCCTCCAACTACACGTGTGATGAGCTCCTCCATCTAAACATACCCGCAGGGGCTTGCTCTTCTGCATGAGAATCCCCTCAGGCCATGTTCCCACATTGCTATTTTTTCACAGCTTATTTGCTGGTATCTACATTAAAATACATAATGGCAATGTCTGATTGCATTTATGTGCTTGATTTTTTTTGCATTTTTTCCATGTTTTGGTGCACCTAATATAACAATGCCTTCCATAAAGGGGCTAATAATTTATTTTAATTGTGGAAATGAAAAAATAAAAAATATATAAAGCAACAAGAATCTTATGATGTTTTGTTCTCTCCTTTCTTGACTTTGTGTCTGAAGAAAGCCAGGAGACATGCAGTTTCTTACCGCTGTGACCAGATGGACAAAAGGATCGTACAAAATCCTAATAGGGTCATTCCATGTCAAGTGAACCAATGATTATTACCTCTATATTTTTAATTATTTTGAGATTTTGTTATTTGATAATAGCATGTCAGACAATGCTAAATGTGAAGAGAAAAATTTTTTAAAAAATTTATTTTTTTTTTAAATGATTTTCAAAGTTCGGAAAAAGTGTGAATTTCGCTGTTGCCTGCCTTTACGTTTCTCCTCATAACTCAGGCTAGGAATAAGATAGAGAGACAAAATAAACACCAATCTACTCAGAACTATACAGGCTTTCATCAGATATGTCACAAGAGGATCTTTGTTTAATATTTTACCCATGTGATCGCAAGCGCAAAACTTTAAAACGTATTTCCGAAAAATCGGCGCGCTTTAAATATTTCAAAAACTGCCCATGTGTCTGCTTTGCTCTTAGCCACATCTGTACCAAATTTCAAGTTGGGATCGCAATGGGATCATATTTTAACATATTTTACTAGTAAGAGCGTCAATGGGTCATTCCATATCAAGTGATCTAAATATGAATATTTTTTTTTACCTGACGTCTTTAGATTTTTTTTTTTTTTTTTCCTTTATGAAGTACTACTTTAGTTAATTACAAATTAAAAGTTTGGAATTTTTTTCTTCATCAGTTAATTTTTTACAGATTTTTAAAGTTTAAAAAAAGGGTGAATTTTGGCCTGGTACGACTTTAAATTTTTTTATCTCGGGCTAGAAATAAGATAGAGAAACAAAATAAACACCATTCTACTCAGAACTGTCCAGGCTTTCACCAGATATGTCACAAGAGTATATTTGTTAATTTTAATTTTTTACCTATGCGAATGCAAACGCAACATTTTGAAACGCATTTCCGAAAAAAACATTTTAATAAAAATTTTCCAAAACTGCCCATGTGTCTTTTATGCTCTTAGCCACATCTGTACCAAATTTCAAGTTGGGATCGTGATGGGATCATATTTTAAAATATTTAACTATGGTTAATCTCATTTTTATTAAATTTTGAAAAAACATATGAAAGACATACATTCAATCTTTTAACAAAATCTTGAGACATATAAAATATACAAAAAGAGAATTCACAAAGTTATTAGTAACTTTAAGATAAGCTGCAAATTTACTTTTGCGCTTATCTCTGGTGCAATATATACTACAATCTAAATATAATTCCAAACACTCAAGTATACAACCTTTCTCAGGGTTTTGAGATGTTCTGATGTCAAGGGGACAAGCAGCCCCAGCAGAATGATTTTTATTACTTGGCCCCTTCTAACAGGTTGACCACGTAAGTGGGTCATTACCCGTTGAGGCCTAGTTGGAATAGTCTATCGACTGGTGTACCGGAAAGGAAGGCCGAAATATTAATGATCTACTCACAGCTCAGAGTTTTCGATACCTGTCTAATGTTCACTAGAATTCTGAAGGTATAGGCGTAGAAAGGAAATACCTAGACTGAATGTATCAGATGGGAAGAAAAGAGAGATAGAAAAGAAGAGAGAGAGAGAAGAGAAACAAAAACCATTAGAAAAAGTTATACTGGGAAAGAAAAGCCACGTAAGAAAAAAAGGAGGGGGGGGGGACGGGTGAGGTATGGGAAGGAGAAAGGGTACTCATCCCACTGGCTCCCCATCAGCCAGAGGTCGAGCCATATTATCTGTGCTGGAAAAGATACTCCTAAATTCTGCAGAGTCGTGAAAAAGAATCCATTCAGCCCAAATCCCTAAGAATTTGTTCCGAGATCCCGACGCATCAGCTGCGAGCTCCTCCATTCGATATGTGTCCATCAATTCTTTGAACCAATCAAGTAGAGATGGAGCCCGGCTTGATTTCCAGAACCTCGGGATCACAGCACGAGCAGCCGAGATGCAAAAGCGGAGAATATCCCTCTTCTGTAGCCCAATAGGACCTGGAAAAATGGATAACATTGCCGATTCTGGGCAGCATTCGGCTTGTTTACCTGTTATCCGGGGGTATGCATTGAAAACCTCAGACCAGAATCGCCGGATTTCCCCACAACTCCACCAAATGTGTATCATTGTACCCTTCTCTTCCCCACAGCGCCAGCAGGTATCAGGGGTTCCAGGGAACATGTTCCGGAGTGTCGTCGGGCACAAGTACCATCTAGTGAGCAGCTTATAGCTTCTTTCTTGTGCAGAACAAGCGCTAGCTAGTGAGTGAGTAAATATAAAGCATTTCTGCCAATTAGCTTCTGAAATGCTACACCCCAATTCCCTCTCCCAAGCACGTTGGAAGTAAAGGGTGCCCTGCTCTCTCATGGACCCTAAGGCCTGGTATAGAACTGATATTTTGCGCCTCGGTGGAGCCTCCAGTTGGAATAACCTCTCCAATACGTTGGGCGTCAATCTTAACCTGCAAGAGTGGTCAGCTGAATATAATTATGCTCTGTATTGGAGAAATTCGAATCACTTAAGAGGTCTCGTAGGTTCTTTGAGTTGTAGCTCTGCCATCGGGGGCAAACCACCACTGGACAGAGTCTGTCCTACTCGGGTGTCATCCACAATCCGCCAACATAAAAATCTCTGCCTGTCAAATCTGGGTGGGAAAGATGGGTTGGAAAAAAGGGGAGTCAAAGGGCTAAGTCTGTCGTTTAAGCGGAGGGTTTTCGTCACTAGGTGCCATACCTTCAAGGTGTTTCTGGTCATGTCTGTCAAAGGTACTAGGTCTGTGGAGTCTTTAGGGGAAATCCAAAGCAGGTGTTTCAGCGGAATCCCCAAACCCTCTTGCTCCACCCCTACCCATTTCTTGGAGGACGCATGATAATGCCAATCTAGAGCTCTAACAAGAGAGGAAGCCTCAAAGTACGCTCGTATGTTGGGTAGTCCAACCCCTCCTCTGGTCTCGGGCAAGGATAGGATATTAATTCGCAATCTGGACCTCTTGCCCCCCCAGACAGATCTAAGGATCATAGATTGCATTTTGGAGAGGAAACCTCTATCCAATAGAACAGGAACTGTCTGAAAAGTATATAAGAGTCGGGGCAAGACATCCATCTTGACTACGTTTATTCTCCCGAACCAGGATAGCTTTAATTGTCTATAGGAGGTAAATGCCGATTCCGCGTTAGTCAAAAGGGGTTGATAATTTAAATTGAATATTTGTTTAAGATCTTTTGGTATAAGGACTCCCAAGTACTTAATGGCTTCTACTTTCCATTTAAATGGGAACTGTTTAGATAGATGAGAAACCAATTCTCCAGGCAAAGAAATATTGAGTGCCTCGGTTTTGGAGCAATTCACTTTAAAGTTGCTCAATTGTCCGAACCGTTCAAACTCCATTAAGACCGAAGGGATGGAGACCAGGGGCTGGGAGATGTAAAGTAGCAGGTCATCTGCAAATAAGGCTAATTTGTGATGACTCTGTCCCAGCTTGACCCCATGGACGCATTCATTGGACCTAAGTGCAAAATATTTAACTATTATAGTGTCAATTCAAAAGTCACCAAGAACACAATCAGTCATTTTTTCACAATTGCCCGTTAATAGTTTGAATTTGATATAAAGAAACATAGTCTTGTAACATCTCAAATGAAAGCTGTTACCGTTCTGAGTAAAATGATGCCTCTCCCACTTCATTATCTTATTTGTAGCCTGAGATAAAAAAATTTAAAGTCGTACCAGGCCAAAATTCACCCTTTTTTTAAACTTTAAAAATCTGTAAAAAATTAACTGATGAAGAAAAAAATTCCAAACTTTTAATTTGTAATTAACTAAAGTAGTACTTCATAAAGGAAAAAAAAAAAAAAAAATCTAAAGACGTCAGGTAAAAAAAAATATTCATATTTAGATCACTTGATATGGAATGACCCATTGACGCTCTTACTAGTAAAATATGTTAAAATATGATCCCATTGCGATCCCAACTTGAAATTTGGTACAGATGTGGCTAAGAGCATAGCAGACACATGGGCAGTTTTTGAAATATTTAAAGCGCGCCGATTTTTCGGAAATGCGTTTTAAAGTTTTGCGCTTGCGATCACATGGGTAAAATATTAACAAATATCCTCTTGTGACATATCTGATGAAAGCCTGGACAGTTCTGAGTAGATTGGTGTTTATTTTGTTTCTCTATCTTATTTCTAGCCCGAGATATGATAGAAAATGTAAAGCCATACCAGGCCAAAATTCGCACTTTTTTAAAACTTTAAAAATCTGTAAAAAATTAACAGATAAAGAAAAAAATTCAAAACTTTTTTTTTGTAATTAGATAAAGTTGTTCTTCAGATAGAAAAATTTTTTTAAAAATCTGAGGACGGCAGGGAAAAAAAATATTCATTTTTGGATCACTTGACATGGAATGACCCAATAAAAGATGTGAGCGGCGCCCGTGCTGGCCGACTTGAACTGTCATTGTATTACATGAGGGTCAGATACAAGCATGGCGACTTTATAATATTAAATCCTCCAGGAAGGTCCATTGTGATCGAAACACCACCCTGTACAGACTTGATGGACCAATAAAGGCTTGAAAATTCACCCCAACCAAGGAGTGCTGCTTTCTGTTTCTTTTGGTCTAGATAGATAGATAGATGAATCGATGGATAGATGGATAAATGGATAGATAGATAGAGGGATAGATGGAGGGATAAAACGGTAGTTGGATGGATAGAGAGATAGATAGAGGGATGGATAGATGGATAGATAGAAAGATAGATACATGATAGATGGATAGATAGGTAGATAGATAGATAGATAGATAGATAGATAGATAGATAGATAAGTAGAAACAAATAGAGCAGCACTGCCCAGTGGGTGCAAATCAGCTCAGCTGTCTTCCCAGCACTTGTATATACTTGAAAAAATGCTGCAGCACTCCGTCATTAGATGTATCTTATGCCTTTATTACGGCCACAGGTACCATAGGGCAACGTATCGGGCACAAGCGCCCTTCATCTAGATAGATAGATAGATAGATAGATGTTAGGATAGTTAGATTGAGTTTACCAGTCTCCCGCTGCTGCTTCCAGGTCCCGCTCATTAAGCTTAATGAATATTCACTGCACAGAACTGCAACAGCCAATCACAGACATTCACTCTCTGTGAAAGCCTCTGTGATTGGCTGTTGCACTCAGACTGCACTCCCACAATCTGTACCGCTGTCTGTCTTTGGTTGCCATAGACATTACTGTATAGCAACCAACCTGCCGTCATGTGCGTGTTAAATAAATAAATAATGGGAAAAAAGTGTGTAGGGGTCCCCTGTATTTTTCATTATCAACACAGATAAAGCAGTCAGCAGCAGGCTGCCAGCCCCCAGTTATGCGCTTTATATTGGCTGAGTATCAAACATGCTGATGTTTTAAATTAAGTAAACAACTTACAAAAATGGCGGCATGGGGTCTCCCTGCAATTTGATACTCAACCAAGATAAAGTGCACGGCTGTGGGTTGTTAGTCTCACCCTGGAGAGGCACATAGTTATTGCCCCCCCAGGGTAAGAATAGCAGGCAGCAGCCACCCCGAGAAATTGGCGCATTCATTAGAATCACCAATTCCTGGCACTTTACCCAGCTCTTCCTAATGCCCTGGTGCAGTGGCATCAGGGTGATAGAAGGGTTTAATTACTGCTGAGTATTGATAGATGTCACTAAGCCCAGATTGGTAATGTTCTGGGGTCTATGATACCTGGCACATTATCAATCCATTAAGGAAACAGTTAAAAAGCACACTCACACATGCACACAAACACACACACACACAGAAAAATCCCTTACTAGAAATAAAAAAAGCATGCAACACTCATTTTCCCATTTATTAACCCCAAACATACCCTCCGACGATAATCCACAATGATGATCCTTGAAACACACTCAGCTCTGCTGCATCAGAGCTCATGTGGCACCCTGCTCACGAAGGAAGACACAGACTTCTCTAATGCACAGCTGGGTTTCCACAGCAGGTACCTACTACATACAACACCTTCCACCCCGACACAGTAGGTGGAGCACCACTTGCTGCCCTTAAGCAAGATCCCCTATAAATACTGCTGCTGGGGGAGGAGTTAGTCAGAGTGTGCATACGCTAGGAGAGCTGCGAAGACGTCCTGGTGGTTGGTGCCGCGCTTAGGCCCGAGCCAGTGACCCGGAGTGGCCCATCTACGTCCCGCGAGCCTAAGTGGGGACAGAAGGTGGGGAGCAGTTAGCCAAGAGGGAGTGAGGAACTTGGAGAGTTTCGCCCAAAGAAGTACCGGATATTGGGGATCCGTACCTGTGGGATACTTCAGGACCACAGAAAACCCTGTCACACCGTGGAGGCCTCGGCCACCCGGTTATCCCCTGTGGGTCAAGAGAGGGAGCCAGACACAGCGGTACAACACTGCAGTGATCAGCGAGGGTAACCCGGAGACCGCACAGGAGGAGAGAGAGAGAGACACTACAGTCAGGAAGAGAGAGGAGGCAAGACTAGCTACAAGCAGGCTGTGCTTCAATCATCACTACAGAGCAGAGGAGGCCTTATACCCACTTGCTGTGGGGACCCACTGTGGAACCTGGTCACCCGTCAGTGCCCTCGACAACTTTACCTGCTGAACATCTGTTATGGCCACTTTACACGCGGCTACATTTCTAGCTTATCTACAGGTAACTTACTGGCTGCAGTGAAATCATGGAGACATTATTCCATTTGTACACAGCAACAAGATAGAACCATGTCTCCATGATTTCACTGCAGCCAGTAAGTTACCTGTGGATAAGTTAGAAATGTAGCCGCGTGTAAAGTGGCCATAAAAGGTAAAAGAGACTTTACAGTGTGCGTGTGTCATTCCTCTCCATTCCCGGTGCCCTTCATAGACTGTTCCAACACTCCCCAATCCAGCCACAGCTCCAACCCAAGCTGCTCTCTTCACTACGCTGCCCCGGAGGCTCCAGTCCTACCTGTGGAGGACTTTACCATCCTTGCCGCAATACCATCTACCTCCAGCGGACTGTGGCGGCGCTGGTGGCATCTCACCAGACACTGCAGGGGGCGTCACGACAAATTTTGTACATAATCCCCTGTAAATATCACCCCCTTTTGGAAGATAGGCCCAGGACACGGGGTCAGGTGCGGCCACCATCCCTGTGACAACCGTAGCGTTAATCCTTGTCGCCTGACACCCGAGTACCCCATAGCCTGGGCACAACACTCGCGCTGAAGAAGCATCCCATGAGTGCGAGCTTCGAGCACACAATGAGAGCCCCTGACCTCATTCACTGCACTGCTGGCACAGCTGAAGCTCTCAGGGTACCTTTACACGCCGCTACGGCAGGATGGATGCATCCCGCTACAGGCTACAAATGTAGCTTGTAGCGCCAATATAGCCCATCGTAGCAGCGTCTGAAGACGTGACGATACAGCCGGCAACAGATACATCTGTTTACGACCTCTGTTCGAAAACAGAGAGCTACAAAGCCGATGGTAGCAAGATGCATCGGCGTGTAAAGAAGTTACGGAAGGGAACTCTGGACACCCTGCGATGTAGCTGCAATGTAGCTAAGGCGTGACCCAGGCTCCGTGTTACCGCGCCCCATCTGCGATCATTGGTGGAAGATGCTGCGTTACTATTGGTAGTCGCTGCATAGGGTGGCATATTTAAGGAGCTGACCAGTCACACTACACAATCGCTCGAGCGTCATGTATTAATCAGCCTCCTGCGATGCCTGCCCAATCATGATGTTCTTGCGTTGTCCTATCAGCGTACGGACGTCTCGTAATCCACAATTGTGGCACGCCTATGTGCTGTCCCTGCTGCACCAGGTCCGCCCATATTAGCTTGTTGTAGCGGTGTGTAAATGAGGTACGATGAGCTACAGCTGGCTACTTGAGACACCCGGCGATGCAGCTAGTTACAGATGTCACGTAGCGTAGCACACCTTATGGCGGCGTGTAAAGGTGATGCGTTGAGCGTTTGTAACCGTTTGAGCGTGCTCGTGCACGTGAAGTAGCGGGATGCATCCATCCTGCCGTAGCGGCGTGTAAAGGTACCCTCAGTGTGTGCCTGGAGGTCAGCCGCAGCTCTCGGGGCACTCATTGTGTGCTCAGATATCGCACTGATAGGATGCTTCTTCTTCAGTGCAACTTATGATGCAGCAGAGGTGAGTTTGCTTCAAGGAACATCGCTGTGTATTATCATTGGAGGGTGTGTTTAGTGTTCATAAGTGGGAAAACGAAGGTTGTCTGTGTGTTTTATTTCTAATAAAGGATTTTTCTAAGTTTATTAACTAATTACTTACATTACTTACTGGATTGATAATGAACGGGTATCATATACACCATGGGTGTGCCACCCCTACCACCACCTCAGCTAATGCCTCACCACCACCGGAGCAGCCTCCTTACCACCACCAGAGCTACTGCCTCACTACCACCAGAGTAGCCTCCTCATCACCGAGGGAGCTGCTGCCTCACTACGATTGAAACCTCCTCCTCACCAGCACAAGAGCAGCAATTTCACCACCTCCAAAGCAATCACCTCACCACCACTGGAGCTCCCGCTTTACCACCACCAGAGCTGCCACCTCACCACCACCAGAGCTGCCACCTCACGACCACCAGAGCTGCCATCTCACCACCACCGGAGCTGCCACCTCAACACCACCAGAGCTGCCACACTCACCACCACCAGAGCTGCCACCTCACCACCACTGGAGCTACCACCTCACCAACACCAGAGCTGCCACCTTACCACCACCGCAACTGGCACCTCACCACCACCAGAGCTGCCACCTCACCACCACCAGAGCTGCCACTTCTCCACCACTGGAGCTACCACCTCATCACCACCAGAGCTGCCATCTCACTACCAATTAGAAGTTCTTCTGATGAGGGACTTAGGGCCGCTTTACACACACCAACTTCTGTGTCCAACGTCTGAACAGATCTCTGGTTGCTGTGAAATCATGGACACATTGTTCCATTTTGTGGCTGTGTACAAAATGGAACAATGTGTCCATGATTTCATTGCAACCAGAGATCTGTTCAGAAGTTGGACACAGAAGTTGGTGTGTGTAAAGCGGCCCTTAGAGTACAAGTGAAAAATTGAATATTTAACAATTTCTGACACTTTTTGGAAAATTAAAAAAGCAAATTGATAGCTGAGGGTAAGAATTGAATATTATCTTTTTTTTGTTTTCTCCCCTACTTTCTCATTTGGCGCACACTGTAGCCACCTATAACTCCATTTTTCTCACGGTCACCATGTGTTGAGATTGTATTGGTAACATAAACATTAGCGAGCTCCGCTAGGTTTACGCTATAATAAGCTCCAGTATTATATATAGCTCAGTTGTCTTTGTGCCGGATCCACCACAGTCACTCGTTATTATGTCGGCTCTGCAGTTTAAGGGAACTTCCCATACATACAAGTCAGAGCCTGTTCTAGGACCTGCCGGGTTTCGCTTGACAACTGACAGTTCAGTAAGTGGGACATGTGGAAACCTTTACCCCGAGATGAATTATAACCATTATAGAGGGAATTTCTGCTTTACATCAGAGGGATTGTAGTTTCTGCTTGTTGGCAAGAGAGAAAAATACATTTTAGTCCAATTTATCGCTATTAAGAGATGAAATGATTGAGCCGCTGTACAAGTAATCATCGGAGATTAACCGCGTAGCATTACACAGATCGCTAATTCACCATTGTATCGCGCTTCTCGGTTACTTTATAATCTATATGGATGTAACAAGGAAATAACATCATGCAAAATATGGATAGTGCTGGAAAGAGAGAAACCGGCACAAATTATTCATGATGGATGAAAATCAGCAGACGACTTCAAAGAAAGAAAAACCAGCACGGATGAGGATCAGAGCAGGGTGCACGTGAAATCTTGTCTTCGATATTCTGTAGTTTATTACCATTTTGTTATTATTTCTATATTTTATCTTAATTTTAATTTTCACTTTTAATTAACATTTTGTTGGCTTGTACCCTTCTCCATCATTACGTGTCAGCAGTATGAATGCTCTGACTGTTGTGAGGGGCCCCACGGAAGAGGTGAGGGGCCCAGAAATTCCTAGTGGCAGCCCTGCGTATCAGGTCTATCGTGATCAGGGCTCTTTTCTGAGTTGGGTAAAATGACTTGCTGGTCGCTGGTCCAGCAGAAGTCCGTGGTCCAATGGATTATGGCGCCCCACCGGGTAGGCCGTCACCAGTGGTACTGCACTCCTCCATTAGAGGGAGAGTTGTGCCTCTGCTCTTCAGGTGCTAGGATAGCGTAGTTGAGCTTCACACACAGGGCCGGCTCCAGGTTTCTGTGGGCCCCGGGCGAAAAGGTCTCAGTGGGCCCCCTTTAAGTACATATCGCGGACTATATATGTATATATATATATTGCCGCACACTTACCGCAAGCCCCATAGACAATGCATGGGGCTTGCCGCAAACGTGCAGCAAGTGCAGCCGCTAGACGGAAAATGCGGCAGATGCAGGTTTTTTTTACCGCAACTGCCACATTTTAAAAAAAACTCCTATGTGAAGGCAGCCTTACAGGAACAGTGACTGCCGAATCCAGCAAGAGCTGTTTCTGACAGTGAGTATATTACAGGTTGTTAGGAGCGGGCTAAAATGCGATTGCGTTCCCTTGCGCCTTTTAAAAATACCCTTCAAATGCAAAATGTTGCATTTTTGTGCGTCTGAGGATTCTTGGTATATACACAAGCATCCTGAAGCACACAAATAATGCAAGCAGCTCAATGGAGCCGCACTGCCATATGGTGGCACCGCAGCCAAGCGGAGTGTCTGGCCGTCCAGATCTCTCTTCTCCTCACCTTTCTTCTCGCTGCTCCGGTCTCCTCCGGTCGCTCTGCACATATCAGCACAGTGATGACATCGTGCCCCTCCATGCTGAGCTGCAGAATGCAGACAGCGGCAGAAGAGACTATGGAGAAGAATGCTGCTGGCAAAGGTGGCTGAGACTATAGGAGCGGAATCCGCGGGGGGCTACCACTGGTACACATACTTCGTACACACGCGGCTCTGCTACGTACACCTCATACACACGCGGCTCTGCTACGCACACCTCATACACACTCGGCTCCGCTCCGTACACCTCGTACACACTCGGCTCCGCTCCGTACACCTCATACACACGCGGCTCTGCTTCGTACACCTCGTACACACTCGGCTCCGCTCCATACACCTCGTACACACTCGGCTCTGCTCCGTACACCTCGTACACACTCGGCTCCGCTCCGTACACCTCGTACACACTCGGCTCCGCTCCGTACACCTCATACACACGCGGCTCTGCTTCGTACACCTCGTACACACTCGGCTCCGCTCCATACACCTCGTACACACTCGGCTCCGCTCCGTACACCTCGTACACACTCGGCTCTGCTCCGTACACCTCGTACACACTCGGCTCTGCTCCGTACACCTCGTACACACACGGCTCTGCTCCGTACACCTCGTACACACTCGGCTCTGCTCCTCTCTGTACACCTCGTACACACTCGGCTCTGCTCCGTACACCTCGTACACACTCGGCTCCGCTCCGTACACCTCGTACACACACGGCTCCGCTCCGTACACCTCGTACACACTCGGCTCTGCTCCGTACACCTCGTATACACACGGCTCATCTCCGTACACCTCGTACACACACGGCTCCGCTCCGTACACCTCGTACACACTCGGCTCCGCTCCGTACACCTCATACACACTCGGCTCCTCTCCGTACACCTCATACACACTCGGCTCCTCTCCGTACACCTCGTACACACTCGGCTCTGCTCCGTACACCTCGTACACACTCGGCTCTGCTCCGTACACCTCGTACACACTCGGCTCCGGTCTATACACCTCGTACACACTCGGCTCTGCTCCGTACACCTCGTACACACTCGGCTGCGCTCCGTACACCTTGTACACACTCGGCTCTGCTCCGTACACCTCGTACACACACGGCTCTGCTCCGTACACCTCGTACACACTCGGCTCTGCTCCGTACACCTCGTACACACACGGCTCTGCTCCGTACACCTCGTACACACACGGCTCTGCTCCGTACACCTCGTACACACTCGGCTCTGCTCCGTACACCTCGTACACGCTCGGCTCGGCTCCATACACCTAGTACACACACGGCTCTGCTCCGTACACCTCGTACACACTCGCCTCTGCTACATTCACACTGTAAATCCCTCCTGACCCCACACATAACCTTCACCTAATTGCCATACACCTAGTACACACTCATCTCTGCTACATTCACACTGTAAATGCCTCCTGACCACACACAAACTTCACCTTATTTGAGCATCATTGATGGCCAGCACTGTCCTGGATACACTGAGGAGCTGATCATGAGACCCCTGACTCCTCCCCTCCATGTGACATCATCGCAGGTCCTGTAAGCACAGAGTGTGTGCAGCTCTGTCGGCTCCCGTGGAGGGGGGAGGAGGGAGACCTCCGGTGCTGCAGCCTGCAGGAGCCTGAAAATGACCCCCCAGCTCCCCCCTGGATATGGCTCTGGCTGTGGGGGCAGTGCTCAGGGGCCCCTGAGGCTAGGGTCACACTTGCATTGTGACCCTAGCCTTATGCAAGTATACTATGTTGCAACGCTGCTATGCGCTGGAGGCAGCCCATAGAAACCCGACGTTTACCGTGACAACCATTTGGTTGTCAATGTAAACTGCGGGTTTCTATGGGCTCAGTTGCTGGCAGCGCATAGCGTTAAACGCTCTGCGCTGCAGCAGACAATACTTGCGTCAGGCTAGGGTCACAACACAAGTGTGACCCTAGCCCTCAGGGGCCCGGTGGGCCCCCTCCAAGCCGTCGGGCCCCGGCACTTGCCCGGGTACGCCGGGTGCTGACGCCGGCCCTGTTCACACATACACACAACACTTAGGACCCCGGGACGGTGGTTGGACTTAGAGGGAGGACCCAGGCGTAGCCGGGGGGGAAAAAGAGAGTTAGTGAGTGGTGGAGAAGTGGAGGTCGGGAGTGAAGGAGCGGACTGGTGTTGACTCCCATGGGCTGGAGCACAACCATGGTCGCCCCGGGAGGGAAAGACCGACAGGTGTGCAGGAAGAACGGAGCTCTTGGGGTACAGAACGAGAAGTAGATCCCCGTACGCCTGTATCTGGCGAGAGTACAGAGGGGCTGGTGGACGACACAGGGAACCCGCCCTGAACACAGCGCGGATGCTGTAGGCCCGAACCGTTGAACCGGAGGCCCCGAGTTCCTAAGGGGAGCTGTGGCCGAACTCCCGACACAACTGTGAGAAGGTGGCCGAACTAGGGAGCAGTACCTGGATGGGGTACAACTGAGCACCCGTGGCTGTCGGTACCTGAGCCCTGTGTGCGGAGGTGCTGAGAGTAGCGGAGAGACTAGCTTATAACGCTGAGTTACCACCAGAAAATGAAACACCTACTAAGAGAGAGAAAGGTACACCAACAGAGACAACGCTGAACCGGAGGTTGGTAAGGGAAGCACCCGGCGGCCATGCTGAAACAACTGAGTAAAAGTAACAGAACTCCAGCTGTGGTGTGTGAGATACCGGGTGCTGATGACCTAAATAACATCTGCCAAGGAACGAACTGACTCCTCCATCCCGCTGCCCTGGGGACTGCGCTCCACCTGCGGGGAACGAAACCATCCAAGCTGCCGGTCACCATCCCCAGAGGCTCTGAAGCAGCGGCGGCCGCCTTTGGCCCGCTCACCGCAGGTGGCGTCATCAATACCCTCCTTTTCCCTGTCATCCCTGTCTTCTTCCCCCTTTTGTTAAATGACACCACCAGGGTCACAGCCCCGTCTGTCCCCGTGAAAAGAACCGAGAATGAAGAACAACTGCTGCCCAATTCCCAAGCACCCCCGGCCCTGGAGTGGGCGTGTCAGATTGAACCATGAAACCCTTTTCTACCTCTTTCCGGCACAACATCATGTGTGCAACGTGCCGCAACGATGATGTTGGGCCAAGCCTACAAATCTGAAGAGGCAATGGGCATGCCAGCATGTAGAAATAGGTTTACAGGGCTCTGGACTAAAGGATACAGACTACAGACATGGCCGCTAGACCAAGGGTCCTGCTAATACTTTTTAACTCAAAAAAACTAAATTTGTAAGTTGGTTACCAGTCAGTGATTCAAATCAGTTTTAACTGCTTTGAACAGGTGTGAGTGTACAACCTTGAGTAACAAAATGTGATTTGACTGATTTTAGTCAGAAAATAACAGCTAGCTGCCCCCTCAGCTTCAGTTGAGAGCTTGTTTCTGTGAGGAGTGGTTCAGTGGACTTTTTCTCTCAGTGTGATTCGTGCCTGTAAAAATGGATGTTACTCTACGGAAGAGGTCTAGAATTATTACTCTTATGAACATACAAGTCTGACTGTAAGAGAAATCGCTTCCTTCATTGGGATTGGAAAATGTACCGTTTCAAGAATAATTTGCACACGCAATGAAACTGGATCGTTTTCTCCAAAACGAAAATGGAAATGTGGAAGAAAAAGGAAAACGACACCAAGAACTGATAAAACACTTATCAAAAATAGTAAAACTAATGCAAGAAAAACTTGCTTTCTCCCAATTAATTTGCACAGCACTGTAAGTGTGGAGACATGGCCTTATTGGGTGCTCTCGTCCGCTGGTACTGCCACCTTTAGAAAGACCTCTTGGACCAGGGCTCATCCCAACTGAACACCCGAACTCCTTAACCGTGGGCGGAACACTACTCAGGCATCACTGGGTGAGGGAACCACACAATGATAAAGCTTTATTGGCTCCCCAACAGTCAAAGGCATATAACACATACCAAGCAAAACTCAATGTAACAGGCAACAAAGTCTCACCACCCTTCCGCTGCCTCACCAGGGATTAGAATCTTCATGCCTTTGGGGCTTCCAGGGCCACCTACTCCACTCTAGCAGCACCCCACTTTCGTTGGGCACCTACTGACAGAGGAATAGCGGCAAGCTTAGGAAGCTGACCGAGCACAGCAAAGTCTATAGCCAGGTGACCTAATTGCCCCAACCTGGCTATCTTCCTTAAGTAGTCTCTGATATTCCAGCTGAATCCTAGGGTGAACTCCTGCAGAAAAGAATCCAGTTTTGGTGCTCCTCCAGTTGCACCCGAAGCTGCAAGACTGAAGCCATGCAGAGTATGAAACACAATGTTATCCTGGCAGCCAGAACCGAAATTCCTAGGCTGAGGTTATGGTCTTCCAATTGAGACTGGAGCTCCTAGATTAAAGCCATGCAGCATATGAACTCTGGTGAATGAACCAGGCCCCCTTATATACCACAAGCACTCATCTCAGGGCATTGTGGTCTTCCAGGATTGGTGGAATAAGGTTGTTCTCTTATTGGTTGGCATTTCAATCTGATATCTGCATAATTCTCCTCTGAGTGATGACTGAGTCCCTGACAGAGGGGGTGAAGTAATATACATTATATTAGCAATACACATACCCAGACAAAAAAAAAAAAAGGCTTCAAAATAGTCTGGCAAAAACAATGATTTAGCAAACATGAGACAACAAACAAAAGTCCAATACGTCTGGCCAAATTAATAACATTAACCCCCAACATGCACTGAGAAAAGCTGAGCCGTCACACTAATAAATTCATTGCTGTCTGCAGACTGTGACTCGCCCCCCCGGGCCGTGAGGTACTCAGAATCGGGCTTTGGGTGTATCTGGGGAGTCACAGGGGTCGAGACCCGAATTCCGTGACCCCAGGGGAGTCAGTGCTCAGTCTCTAGCAGGATATACTGGTTCTATGGAGTATTGGATGGGAATAAAGATTATAGGAAAGTGTTTGTGACGCCACTTACGGTTTTTGGTTAGTAGGAACCGACGCTGCAAATCAGGATTGTTGAGTTGGCAGCTTGATGTTGTGGCTCCCCGTACATGGAGCGGGAACCCCGAGGTAGATATGTTTAGTTGCAATGGCTTTGTCAGGCTGGATTCACGCTGGGCCTCTTTACCTCGTCTACTGTGGCAGTCAGCGAATCCGCAGGCGGGGAATAACAGTCGCACATGTTGTTGGGTATTTGTACCCGGTTTACTTACTTCAGTTGCAATTGGCCACCGGGCACTTCTCTCTATCAAGTCCTGCCTGGCCTGTCCACAAGGAATTGGGATCACTCGCCCAGGACCCGTTGTGTGCCTCTCCGTTCTCTGGTCTCTCACTCCCAGCGCTATGTCTTCGCCTCTCCTGTCAGCGCCTCCGCACACAGTTCCCCGATGTAGCAGCCAAGGGTCCTGACGGGCGACTTGTACCTGTCTCCTGACCCTAGTTCGCCTGCCTTCTCAGAGAGTGCGTTGGGTTGTGGCCACCACTCCTGTTGACTGCATGGCCTCCGGTTCGGTGGTTCGGGCTTACAGTAACCATGCCACGCTCAGGGCCAATTCCCTGGTTCTTCACCAACCCCTCCGTCTGACCTGTGCCCTGAGATTTTCTCTGTTCCCTTTTTCTCGCCTGCACACTTTTCACTCCTTCACTACTCGCTTACTTCTCACTACCTTTCTTCCCGCTGTTTGTTCTTCCCTTGTCCCCTTCTTGACAGGACCCTCCACCCGAGTTTGCCCATGGTCCCCTGGGTCTTAAGGTGTGGGTATGTTTGGTGGGGCTTAGGTTCACCATCCCATTTCCTCATGGACTGGGATACAACACCTGTTCAGTGAGTGCAGTACCCCTTTGTGGCGACCAGGGCGGTGGGGTGCCACAACTGCACTAAGAGGACTTAGTACAGACCTAAAGAAAAGCTCCCCACCAGTGATGAGCAGCACCAAGTGCCTCAAGTGCTTGGGTACTTGAATTGAGCAGTCAGATTCTCAGATGGGAGCAACTTTAGTACCCGAGTATAATAGAAGTCAATGGAAACTTGAGCATTTTTCCAGAAGAGTTCCCGTAAAGATGGTCAAGTTTCCCATTGACTTACATTATACTCAGTAAACTAATTGCTCCCATCTGAGCATCCAACTGCTCGTTTTGTGCACGGTAGTGTTCGCTCATTACTAGTGCCCAACTCATGACTCTCGCTTGGCTTGCAGGTATCTGCTAGTTCGTTGAATTAGCGTTGGGTTTAGGAAACAACCATAACTTTTTTTCTCCATTGCAGGAAAGGTGGCTCTGCATGTACAAGGTGATGGAGCCATGAAAAGCCTGCAACATTAACACAGACATAAAGAGCGGCGCATGCGTATGGCCAAGTTGATAGGACAGCATGAAACATGCACGCGGCCCCAGCCTTTAGGTGAGTATTAATACAACAAGGGTTTTAACTAAATGTAGGTAATGTAGGAGACATCATCAAAGGGACTGAATCATCAAGATGTCTAGAGGGCGATCCAGGACCATCTATCAAACCACACAACCATTATTTACTGGGCTGTGGAAGAAATATGAATACATATAAAATAAATCTTATAAAGGGGTAGCAGAGTTTAGTAAGGGAAAATCTGTTGACAGGCTTGCTTTAAAGGTGCTGTCCACTGCCGGATGCTTCCATATTGGAGGTGATGGACGCCAATGATGTAACAACCGACATACATGCCAAAACATGAGAACAATATCTAACGAACATGTACAGGTCTTGAGGATTCGTAACGTTGTCAGCACTACTTTCCTGCAGGAGCAAATTGCTCAAAGTTTCAAGCTTTGCAAAGGATTGTGCATTCCTGAAGACTAACAGTTTGGATCAAGGGGATGGTAGTGCCGCTGGTCCAAACAGTTAGGTTCACCTGATAAGGGGATCCTCCAAGCCCAAGATCCATGTGGGCACATGGGCTATGGGAGTCAGTGCAGCAGGCAGGTGAGGCATGCGGGAAAAGAGTAGAAGTGGTAGTGGATGCTGCAGGCAGACAAGAGGCTGCTAGCAGAAGTACTGGAAGCCAAAGGCCAACAGGAGATGTCCTGGAGACTGCAGACAATTAGCACAGGTCATGGAGAAAGAGAAGTCAGGTAGTAGAGGTACAGGAAGTTACACTCAGACAGGAGACATCCGGAGACCGCAGACAGGTAACAAAAGCACTGGAGACTGCAGACAGATAACAGAGGTACAAAAAGCTGTTGTCTGATTGGAGGCTGGAAGCAGAGGTACTGGAAGCTACAGATAGACAGGAGGCCGGTAGCAGAGGAATCAGAAACTGTAGGCAAGCAGGAGACATCCTGGAGACTGCAGATAGGTGGCAGAGGTCCTGGACACAGCAGTCAAGTAGCAGTGGTATTGGAAGCCACAGGCTAACAGGAGACATCCTGGAGACTGCAGAACAGTATCGGAGGTCATGGAGACTGCAGACAAGCAACAGATGTACTGGAGACAACAGACAGTAGCAGAGGTCCTGGACACCAGAGTCAGGTAGCAGAGTAATGTAAGCCACAGGCTGACACGAGACATCCTGCAGGCTGCACATCGGTAGCAGGGGTCCTAGAGACCATAAACAGGCAGCAGAGGTACTAGAGACAGCAGTCAGGTAGCAGACATACTGGAAACTGCAGGCAGACAGGAGACTTCCCAGAGAACACAGACAGGTAGCAGAGCTCCTGGAGATTGCAAACAGTTAGCAGAGCTACTGGAAGCCACAGACAGGAAGCTGGCAGCAGAGGTTCTCAAAGCTGCAGGCACACAGTAGGCTGATAGCAGAGGTAACAAATGCCATAGACAGAAAGGAGATGTCCTGGAGACCGCAAACAGGTAGCAGAGGTTTCGTAGACTTCTGTCACTTCCAGTCCTCCCTCCGCTCCTTTTCCAGAGCTATCGCGGTTGCGGCGGGCGGCTGGAGGCACGGGGCCCCCTGGGGAGCTCTGGGCCCCCCCAGGGGGCGGGCCCGGTCTCAGCTGCGACCACTGCGACCGCGGTAGTTACGCCACTGGGTGGAGCGTAGAGCAGCACTGATCCAGTGGGTGGCACCGCAGATAAAAAACACAAAAGCACCAGTTGCAGGGAGAAGCAGTGCAGAAGGAGAGTAGAAGAAGAAGCTAGTTAAAGAGAGGCAGATTCCCACAAGGACAGGTTCCCTGGAGGATGCAGAATCATGGAGGCTACATGCCCAGGAGAGAAAGCTTGTTCCATAGCCGGAGGCGAGGGAAGAGCCACAGTTTGACAGGAAGAGTGGGAGGACAAGGGCCCGGCAGCCATACACACCTTAGCTGACCGGAGGACCCTGAAGCTGAGAGACAGTGAGGACGAGGGAGCCTGGTGATCCCACAGCCGTACCTGGGACACTGGAGGCTAGACCGCTACAGCCAGAGAGCCGGCTCTGTAGAGGTGACAGGGGGCACTCTAGGACACCAATCTCAAGACACACCGGCTGGGACAGGTACTCCATGACCTGCAGCCTACCTACCACCCCGGTCTAGGAACACAGCCATCAGACTAGGGCTAGTGAACCTGACAGAGAGGGAATCATCACACAAGAGCCCATGAAGGCCAGACCAAACCCATGAGTGAGGAGACAGAGAGAGACAAGGGCCTGAAAGGACTCGAGGGAAGCAACGCAGAGGAGCTGCCTGAGCTGCAGAAACCCAGTTACCCGGAGCAGTGCTAAAGTGTGTGAACTGTAACTTGAAAGAGCTGAAAAAACTGTAACTTGTAAAACTGTTGTGAACTGCTGCTAAAGAACCTTAAGTAAAGTACCCGATAAGCTCACCGTCGCCTGAGACTGCTTTATTCCAGCGTCGCAGCAGGTCTCACCTGAGGAGGCGGAGACTGCAATTTCCATACACTGGCTAGAGAAGCTGCAACAGCGAAGTAAGTGTCTTGCACAGAGCACAACCCCTCACTACATCCCTCCATCACCACTACACCTGCCCTGGGGACCCTCAGCCCTACCCGAGGAGGGTTTACCATCCACACTGCCCCAAGTCACCGTCCCCAGCATTAATATGACAGTGGTGGTTCTACTAACCACATATCCCGGGTGGCGTCACAACAAAGTCCCCTGTAAATACTCCCTTTACTTGCTGCATCTGGGACAACGGGACCGGGTTTGGCACCTTGACACCCCCCAGAGACAGTACAACCCGGTCTCAAGTACCCGATCCCTAGTGTGCGACACAAGCTCCTTACCTAGGTAGCTGACCACGCGGAGGTGGCGGTGTGGCCACTAACTATGAGCTGTTGACTATAAAACTAAAAATCATTCTTCACAACAATTGGAATATTTAATAAGAGGTCGATTGATTTTACAAATACTTTTGCAATTTTAACAGCATGAGAACTTCCCTATCACTGGGAAATCCACTAATACATGAAGTATTCTCAGAGTAAAACCACATTCATGACTTTAGCAAAAGGGACAGACGACAGATGGTGAAGAGGTTTGTTGTGTCTCGTCTGCGCCGCCGTTCACACTCAGATATGGATGAAGCCGACAGGGGAGATGAGTAATGAGAATTTCACTACGACTCATTGAGATTTATGTGTGAGAATCTGATCACCCTGGGACATGTATATCTCTATATCTCAGAGGTCTGCGCTATATGGACTCAGTCATGTGTGAAGCCTCTTCCACAATTCCTCAGCTGGCGCAGACGGTAGAAGTGATCGCTGCGCCCATACTGACGTCATGGAACGTCGTGTAAATCCAGGGTTTCCGAGCCGCTAAAAATAACTAAGAAAATGTAGCTATAAGAAATGTGCGAGTCCCAAAACCGTGAAAATCAGGCATTTCTCGAAGGTCCTCTACCCAAGACAGGATTTCCAGTCTCCGTACCCTTAAGAAACAAGTTTTTTTTTTTTTTTTATATCCTAGAGCCGTACCTTTTCCACTTTTCCATCAACGTGACAGTATGACAGATTTTTTTTTGGCACCATTATTATTTGATTTATATATATTTTTTAAAGGGGAGGAGACCCTGTGGATACACGGTGGTCAGTGGGTGCCCTCCTCTGTGGAGACACGGGGGTCAGTTGGTGCTCTCATCCGCAGGTCCGGCCACCTTTAGAAAGACCGCATGACGCCCACACTCCTTAACCGTGGGGGAACACTACTCAGATAACAGAGGGTGAGGGAACCACACAATGGTAAGGCTTTATTGGATCCCCAAAAGTCAAAGGAATATAACACATGTCCAAGCAAACACACAAGGTAACAGGCAACAGAGTCTCACACATCCGCTGGCTCACCAGGGATTAGAATCTTTGTGCCTTTGGGGCTTCCAGGGCCTACTATGCCAATCCAGCAGCACACCTCTTTGGACAGTCACCCACTGAGAGAGGAATAATGGCAAGCTTAGGAAGCTGACCGAGCATAGCAAAGTTTGTAGCCAGGAGACCAAATTGCCCCAACCTGAATTTCTTGCAGCCAAATCCTAAAATCCTAGGCTGAACTCCTGCAGAATATAATCCAGTTCTAGTGGTCCTTTAATCAGACCCAAAGCTCCTAAACAGAGGACATGCAGAGTATGAAAACACAATGTTATCTTGGCGGCCTGAACTGAAATTTCTTGGCTCAGGTTATGATCTTCCAACCGGGACCGAAACTTCTAGATTGAAGCCATGTAGCATATCACTGCTGGTGACTGAAAATAGCCTGAGCCTACACATCAGGGTATTATGGTCTTACAGGTGTGAGGTAGCACACGCCTGAAGGACTCGCTTGCAGCGTAATTGATACCAAACAACTGTGTGTTAAAGTAAGTAAAAGTCCAGCAGTTTATTAAAGTGCCTCATAAACTGCATGTAGTGCTTAGTTCATACATATGCGGGACATACACATCATATCTGACTGTCCCAGTGGCCGGTATAACACACATATATCCCGATCAGTCCATAAGAGAGAATCATTGACCTTAGGCCCAGATGAGAGACCTCCTGCTCCTGGAAGTTCACAGTCTCTTGTCTGGCTGGGCTACGACCAGGATTGGGCTCCCTAAGCTCCGGGATGAACCGGGCCTCCCAAGGTCTCCTCACCTATCAGAGGCTCTGACAAACCTCTCCTTCAGATCATAAGGCTCTCCGCCTCCTGTGTGAACGTCCTGTTCTGATGTCACAGCCCATGTGACCAGGAGGGATCTGCTTAAGTCTGCTGTGTCACGCCCACAGGTGGATCCAGGTTTGACAGACACTCCCCGGGCTTTCAAACCTGCATCATAGCACATGTAATGCCTTACCCGAGCCGTGGAACCACAAGTCCCAGCAGCGACACCAGCAAAGCAGCCAGCTGCTGCACCAAACAGGATTGGTGGAATAAGTCTGTGCTCTTACTGGCTGGCATTTCAATTCGATATCTGCATAATGCTCCTCTGAGTGATATAGACAAAGAGGGTGAGGTAATTTATATTCAATTAGGAATCCACAAAGTAATACAATGGGCTCTGAGTAGTCTGGCAAGAAACAATGTCTTAACAAACATGAGATAACAAACAAATGACCAATACCTCTGGCCAAATTAAGAATATTAACTCACAACAAGCATTAAAAAAAGGCTGTGTCATCACAGACACCCCTCCCAAAATGTTATAATTAATTTTTGCATTTTATTTTGTTTTTCATTGTTATTTTTTTCCTAAGAGAATTTTTGCTACTATTATTTTTACTTTTTAAGCATGTATTTGGTGCTAACCCCCCCCCCCCCCCCATCATTTTGTAATTTGTTTTACTGTTTGCCTTCTTAAGTTTCTATGTTGCAATATCTATTGCTGGTTGTATAATGAGTTAACTGACAATCCATCAGTGAGCTTGTTTTGACAGTCTAAGGCAGGGGTGGGGAAATCCACACCTCAAGGGCCGCCAACAGTGCAGGTTTTCAGGATTTCCTTAGCATTGCACAGGGTGTACGAAACATAACCTGTGCGGGTGATTCAATTATAACGTGTGCAATACTGTGAGATTGCTGCCGGCTGAATGATGGTCAGAACCAGCCATTTATTGTAAATACGGCCCCCTTAGACTTCATACACACATCTGTATGAGGTACTGACTGGCTGTGGAGTCTCCTGAGCCGAACTTTACAGTCTCATAAACCTATATTTAGGTCTGGAGACCCGCAGCTGGTCTGTGCTTCAAACCAATGTGTGAATATGGCCTTAGTTACCACATTATTGGTTGTGTTCTTTCCATTTATTTCTATGAGAGGTCTAAAGATTGTGACATTTCTCAGATATTTATGGCACATCCCAAGTCTGAGATGGAATAACTCCTTTAATACTACACTTTTTGCCCCACATCCAGAGGGATTTCCCAACCAAGCTGCTGGAGGGAGTCCCAACCTGAGTGAAAGAAGGTATCTCCAAAATGACTGATGGGGGTGTCCCAACCTAAGTGACAGAGTAAGTTCCTAACCTTACTGATTTAGGGAGTCTTAACCTGACTGATGGAGGAAATCCCCAGCTTGAATGACAGAAAAGTCCCAAAGCTGAGTGATAGAGGGAGTCGCCAACCTAAGTGACGGAGGGTGTCCTCAACTTGACTGACAAATATAGTCCCTAACCTGACTGAGGGAGGGATCCCCAACCTCAATGACAGAGGGAGTCTCCAACCTGAGTGACAGAGGGAGAACCCACCCTGACTGTCAGAGGGAAGCCCCAACCTGAGTGACAGAGGGAGTTTCCAAACTGAGTGACAGAGGGAGTTCCCAAACTGAGTGATGTGGGGAGTCCCCAACCTGACTGACAGAGGGAGTCCTCAACCTAAGTGACAGAGGGAATCCGCAACCTGAGTGAGAGATGGAATCCCCAACCTGAGTGACAGAATCCCCAACCTGAGTGACAGAGGTCCAGGCACTGAAGGGAACAGGAGCACTTGAGGATTCTATCATGATCTTGGTGTATTGGTATCATTTGAATGCCTTGTAAGATGGTGCCCTAAACTGGATACTGGTGTTAATATTACAATGAATGCACCTGGGGATCTCAAAAGAAGAAAGGTGCAATATTCACTTGAGACACTATACATTTATCGGCTGATATCTTGGTTGATCCAGAAGATAAATGAGGATAGCTCTATGCGGCACTCTAACCTACTGGTGTGCTTGCCCATTAGTGTCATGAGCCTCTATTCTCATCGTACCTGCTGAAGTACCCAATCACAAGGGAGAAACGCATTGATGTGATAAAAGGAAAAATGCCTATGGAAGATAACCTATAAAGTTAAAGAGGACCTGTCACCCCCTGCTGCTTGGCAATCTAAATACAGCACTGAATGCAGCATGTCTGCTGCATTCAGGGGAGGGGTCCCCCATGTGTCTGTGTGCTGTGTACCTCGAGATATAGGCTTAGAAAAACTTAGTTAGAAGCCATGGAGGCAGACCCTGTGGTTGGAGTGAGCTCGATTGACTGGGGGGGGGGGCATTCCCCCCCCCCCTCTGCCTGTGCCGCCTCCTGCTGTGCTGTGCAGGGGGAGGGAATAGCCTCCGTGAATAGAGCTCATTCCAGCCACAGAGACTTCCTCTCTCCCCCTGCCTCTCTGTGCTGCTTCTGTTGTGCAGGCTCTGCCCTCCTCCTCTCCTGCTCTCTGTCACTCAGAGCGGATGCAAATCATTTGTACTGACGTCAGCTCCAGATTCCTGCTCTGGTGTCTGAACAAAGCATAAACAGCACAGCAGGAGGCAGCACAGGCAGAGAGGGAGGGAATGGCCCCCCAGTCAATTGAGCTCACTCCAGCCACAGGGCCTCCATGGCTTCTAACTGAAAGTTTTTCTGAGCCTGTATCTCAGGGTAGACAGCACACAGACATATGGGGGACCCCTTCTCTGAATGCAGCAGACATGCTGCATTCAGTGCTGCATTTAGATTGGCATGCAGCAGGGGGGTGACAGGTCCTCTTTAAATTGTGGTGATAAAAAAATAGAGTATGTCAATGGAAGTCAACTAACATAAAGGAATACTCTAACAATACCGATGAACTACCTGGCCTTGTTAGGTCTTCCATGCTGAAAAATCAGGTGTTATTAATTTTTGAAGAGGATTATGGATGCTTTATCAGTATGAATATGATCTATCAATAGTTGTGCTTTTCTGTATTTTGCACACTAGAGATTATAATATCATTGTCCACTAATAGTCTTTTCTGTTAGCCCTTATGGTACCTTTACACGCCGCTACAGAAGGTTGGAAACAACCGGGTGTCGGAGACAAATGTATCTTGCACCGTCAAATCAACCCGAGGTAGCGGCGTGTAAACTAGGTTGTTGCCACCCGTCACTGTCGGCACCTGTTTCAGAGCAGTGCTCTAAAACAGGTTGGTTTCAACCCGATGGTAGCGGCGTCTAAATAAGGTCCGGTAAGGTTTTTTCGCCACCTAGTTAACTCCCTGGGGCGTGACACGGCCTCCGGGAAACCGCCCCCCTTCAGCGATCATTGGTGGAAGCTCCTGCGTTGCGATTGGTTGTCGCTGCATAGGGCGGCATATTTAATGAGCTGACCAGTCACACTACACAATTGCAATAGCATCATGTATTAGCCAGCCTTCCTGCGCTGGCTGGCCAATCATGATGCTATTGCATTGTCCAATCACCATACGAGCGTCTCGTAATCCACAAATCTGGCACGCCTATGTGTTGTCCCTGCTGCACCAGGTCCTCCCATATTACCTTCTGTAGCGGCGTGTAAATGAGGGAAGGTGCTCTGCAGAAGGTAACTTGTGGCACCCGGCGGTGCCTCCAGGGATAGATTAAACCTTCTGTAGAGCACCTTGTAGCGGCGTGTAAAGGTGGTATCGGGTACCGTTTGCAACCGTTGGAACGTGCTCGTGCACGTGAGACACACGGTTGTTTCCAACCTTCTGTAGCGGCGTGTAAAAGTACCATTAGGGATTCATAGGGCCTGCAGGGTCAGCCTCCGGTGAGCGGTGACACCTATTTTACTTAGGGTGTTTAAAACATAGGTGGCATAAGTGGCATATTAGCCCTTCATTAGGGACAGAGTGTGGATAGTGTGCTCCTTAACACTAGAAGTCCCAGAAATTTTGAGCTCCCCCTGAAGTCCTGAAAGAGGGTCAAATGATCCTTAGTCCAAACTGACAACTCTGATGGCTCCAATTAGCATCCTTTCATTTGCAAATGGCCTAAAATGTTTCAGGTAATTCGACCCATCTCTGGGTTCCAAAGGTAGAAATATTAAATGACCCCTCTCTGGGACTTCTAGTGTTAAAGGGGTTTTCCCATGAATAAAATTAATTTTAACCAATAGACCTTGGAATAATAATAATTTCCACAATTGGATGTGTTTAAAATAAATGTTCCTGTGCTGAGATAATTTTATATATGTGTCCTTGCTCTGTAGTGTTTCATTTTTGCTTCTGACCGTGGACCGAACACGGTCTGATCATACCACATCTCCTGGGCAGGGGAGGAAGTAAAAGAGTATACAGACATTACATAGCACGGGATCACAGCTGATTCTTTTTATAAGGTAAAATATTTCTCTGCCTGTCTCTAGAAAATGTTTTACCTGAAAGAAACAATTATATGTGATCCCATGCTGTACTGTCTGTATACTCTATGTCATCCTCTCCTGCCCAGGATCAAACCAATGCTCCGTGCACTGTCAGAAACAAAAATGAAACTGTACGTGGTAAGAGCATATTTATAAGATTATCTCAGCAAAGGGACATTTTTTTTAATCACATCTAATTGTGGAAGTTATTATTACAACAAGATCTATTGATTAAAATGAACTTTTAAATTAACTTTGTTCGTGGGAAAACCCCTTTAAGCCTCATCTTCTTTTTTTTAGATTGTGTCTGTCTTTGTTTTTATGGGTTGGGTTTTTTGATCTTTGTAGGGTTTTACATTGTCTTAATAAAAGCTATTTTTTATTATAATCCGGAGTTTTGAGTATATACATTTGAGTACCCCATGTACCTTTTAACAGTTTAGTATTGGAGGAAGAATCTCCAACATTGTCCTATCCCTTAGGACGTGGCAAATTCCCAGTTTTGCATTACACCATTCATTTTATCATATAAAGTGCGCGGCAACCTGTGTTTTTCATCGGTGCCAATTTGCAGTACATACATTTTTTTTTTATTGTGCTTTGTGGGAGTTGTCGTGGCGACCAAAAAAACTGCAGTTGTGGTCGATTTAATTAATGTCATTTACCTTATGGATTATTATTTTTTAAAATGTATCCTATACTTAAAAGTCCCAGAAACCTTCCTACGATCCTGCACGGGTCGATAAATCTAATCGAGAAGCGCCATAATTGTGATGGGGTATGTGATAGAGCATGAAGGCAGTCCAGACTGATGAACAATCCAAAGAGCTTTATTGGGATAGGGAAAATGGAACAGCACACATGAAGATAATTCTGGAGAGTCCATAATGAGTCCACAACAGCAGAAACAAATCCGGGGTGTCACCCGGTAATCTGCCACAAGGAAAAAGGCAGAAATAGTCCTTGGATGAGTTTGCTAGATTCAGCAGGTGAGGGACACGACACAATCCCATGTGGCAACCGATATCTAATTGCTAACAATCCACACACATGCACGAGGATCTGGCCACAGCCTCAGATCCTAGCCCTTCCTAGCCCAACTAACAGGTCAAGCATGTGCTTATTGTTCTCTCTCTCCTTGGATGAGCCTCTAGATGCATAGAAGGGTTCACAACCCCCTTTGAACATTTGGGTACATCTAAATGTTTTAGGCTGGCTTCACACTTGCAGATGCATCTGCAGCGTTTTGCAGATGCATCTGCAAGTATCAGCATGCAGACCGCGGCCCCTATGTTTATAATGGGGCGCACCGCGGTCTGAAAGCACTCATTCATTCCTATATGTGAACCGTCCGCAGGCGGATGCCTGCTTACAGATCACACACTCCCGCCCGCACCATGGACGCGAGATGTCGCGTCCATGGTGCGGGCGGGAGTGTGTGATCTGTAAGCAGGCATCCGCCTGCGGACGGTTCACATATAGGAATGAATGAGTGCTTTCAGACCGCGGTGCGCCCCATTATAAACATAGGGGCCGCGGTCTGCACGCTGATACTTGCAGATGCATCTGCAAAACGCTGCAGATGCATCTGCAAGTGTGAAGGCAGCCTTAGAAGCTCCAACCTCCATCCTGGCCACATGTTCTCCTATTGGAGGAGACCCCTGCAGAGAAGAACAAAGGCAGATTCTCCCACTAGATGCAGGTCAGGAAACACTAAAGCAGTGGTAGGCCTCTCTCCATCCTTCAGCAGTTTCTTCCACTGAGGCTTGATGGTGAGAACCTCATCAGCTAAAGCAGCAGCTTGTTCCACTGTCGCTGGTTTTCTCTCACACACCCATTCCCGGATCTCAGCAAGGCATTTGGTGTACAATTGTTCTTTTAGGATAACTTGGAGGAAGGTCTCCCAAGTTAAGGCCCCCTCTCCCTCCAGCCAGCGGTGACATGCTTGCTTGATCCTATGAGCATACATTTTAAATAGACTTCCCCATTACAGGCAAAAGTATGGAACTGAGTCCTGTAAGTGTCTGGGGTTACTGCATAATGTTCTAGGATGGTCTCTTTAATGTCCCCATACTGGCAGTTTCACCGAGGATCCATAGCTCTATATGCTTCAGCAGTTCCACCCTCTAAGAGCCCCACCAGATGTCTGTCCAGTCTCCACAGAGGTACTGCACCTTAGCCAGAGGTGTGATACACCCAACCAAGGTAAGGAGGGGACAATACCTGGTACCCACACACCTGCATCCATCACAAGTCATTCCAGGCCAGGAGGATGGAGGGATGAGAAACACCCTCATCCCTGGCTTCAGATAGGGCTTAGACAGGGAGGTGGGTGGAAGAGTAAAAAGGAGGAGCATAGGACAGTAGGAAGAGTCAGAGAGAAAAACACCAGGAAATGGGAGTTCAGTCAGTCAGTCAGTGAGAAAGTGAGAGAAGTAGGAGGAAGGAGCAGGAGAGTTGAGCTCCAGTGAGGGAGCAGAGATGAAATGAGACCAGAGGACTGGAGCTGGAGGAGCTTGTCCCAGAGAGGAAGCCAGGCAGGAGCTCCAGAGAAGAAAGGGGCCCCAGAGGTACAGGAAGTAAGAAATCCACTCGTGGGGCTCTCATCCATTGCCGGTCGCAGGCAAGTGGAGGTATTATTATACTTTAAAGGACTGGCTTCACCTTTGAAGTGCAGGTGCAGGCAAAAAAATGTGTATGCAATAAAGGGAGTAAGTTTGCCGCAACACTGTACACAATATGTTAGAGAAACAGCTAAATGGCTGATACATGAAATGCAGGATTGTCTGTGCAGCTAATAAATGCATGTATGAAAAATGAACACAGTAAATACTGTACTAGATAAATGAATTGAGAGACTTAGCTTCATCACTGACGTCACTGCGAAGTTACCGGGCTCTTCGCAGTGACATCAGTGATGAAGCTAAGTCTCTCAATTCATTTATTCTAGTACAGTATTTACTGTGTTCATTTTTCATACATGCATTTATTAGCTGCACAGACAATCCTGCATTTCATGTATCAGCCATTTAGCTGTTTCTCTAACATATTGTGTACAGTGTTGCGGCAAACTTACTCCCTTTATTGCATACACATTTTTTTGCCTGCACCTGCACTTCAAAGGTGAAGCCAGTCCTTTAAAGTATAGTTTGGCCCTTTTTGACTGAGCTCCCTACCCCCGCCCAGTAGCTTCGCCCACACCTCCATCTTGCCGTAGCCCTGGTCCTGGTTCAGACCACTACCAGCTGGTTTTTTAATTGCACTACACAGGCATATAAACCACTTCCTAGCAGTGTAGACCACACATAGTGTCAGAGTAGGACCCGGTAAGTTTGAGAGCACTTTGGCGCAGTTACCGGGCTCTTCGCAGTGACATCAGTGATGAAGCTAAGTCTCTCAATTCATTTATTCTAGTACAGTATTTACTGTGTTCATTTTTCATACATGCATTTATTAGCTGCACAGACAATCCTGCATTTCATGTATCAGCCATTTAGCTGTTTCTCTAACATATTGTGTACAGTGTTGGGCAAACTTACTCCCTTTATTGCAGGCAAGTGGAGGGACCAGGGCTGCAGATGGTCATCGGGCCCAGACTAGTAGAGGAGACTTGAGACCTCAGCTAGCCAACCGGAAGCTGCTGCATCTCCAGTAGCAGCAGTCAAATCCACATCATTTGCTGCAAAGTTGACCGGATAGGGCCAAAGGGGCCAGAGAGAACTTGCCAGGTAGGACCCGTTGCCACTGGCGCAGGACACTGAGTGTGATGTGCAGAGCAGGAGGGAGAGAGCCAGCACGAGAGAGACGACCCGGAAAAAGTGCATAGAACGTGTTGCCGGCTAAGTGTTTTCCAATCTTCTTGGGAGTGGCTGGACCTCTGGCTTGTAGGATATAGCACATGGATGGACGGTACCACCTGAGCATCGTGAGTAAACAAGTGATACTGCACCAGCTGTGTCCTTGAATCATTCCGATGTCCTCTGCCCTTCACTAACACTTCACCACTATCTCCACATTGACTTTTACACATGCCCAGGAGGTACCGCTCCACATATGGGGAGCAACAACATCTGGCTGCACCGTCATCTGCCCCGGAGGTGTGAACTGCAGCATTGGCCATCCCTGGCTGAGCACTGTAGGTGGCGTTACGACAACGATCCCCAAAACCTTAATCCCCAAACTTTTATTGACACCGCCAGGGTCCCGGAGCTGGGTCTCGACCCCCGTAACTCCCCAGCATTATTATAGCCCAGTTCCGAATATCCCAAGGCCCTGGAGGGCGTGTCACTTCCATTAACTGACATTGGTGTTCGAAATCCTAGAAAAATCCCTTCAGCCTCATTAAACGGCTTAAAGGGAACCTGTCACCTCGATTTAAGCACCTACACTATCACTAGCTGTCCCTACACCTTCCTAGCTGCTCCTTATCTATCCCTCTGTGAGCTAAAGGGACCCTATAAAACTGGAGAAAAATAACTTATAACTTACAGAAGTCCCTGAGGCTGGGACTGGAAAGACGTCCCCAGGCTCCATTCTCCCCTCCTCGATCCGGCAGCGCACGCCCCACTGGGCAGCATTATTCTTTATTCATCGCCGCCTCCTCTATTTGGAATCTCTCCAGTCCCCAGCCTCAGGGACTTCTGTAAGTTCTAAGTTATTTTTCTCCAGGTGTAGGGACAGCTAGTGATAGTGTAGGGGCTTAAATCGAGGTGACAGGTTCCCTTTAAATTCCTTGCGGAACACTCTTGGAGATTGCCTCATGGTGGGTGCTGTGGTTACCTCTGTCTGGAGCTTCTAGCTGCTTCCACCATGGGCTGCCTCTCCTGAGCTCTATGAATGGCCTCCCTTTTATCTTCTATGGTGACCTCACCTTCAACCAATGCCATCTCCTCCTCATGCCACACAACCCACTGACATTTCTGGGTATTTACCTCCATCTCCAATCGTTCCTACCATTCCTCTGGGAATCCTTCAGTGCCATCTCGAAGGCGAGTTCCTTTAGTTGATCCTTGCACAGTCCTTTGTAGCAGACTCCTAATTCCCGGGGCTTTTTTGTAGGCTCCCCACAGTCCTGTTCCTGTATCCTGAGGTTCTGGTTCCAGATGTTGATGGGTCGTTGTCCTCCATTCCCTCTGCTGCCAGTTTGTGACAGGATGACAGAGCAGGAAGGGACAGCGGGCCGATGAATAATCCAAGGAGCTTTATTGGGACAGGGAGAATGAAGCATCACATATGAAGATAATTCCAGAGAGTCAGCAGAAACAAGTCCAGGGGCGTCACCTGGTAATCTGCTGCCAGGGAAATGGCAGAAATAGTCCTTGGATGAGTTTTGTAGATCCAGCAGGTGACGGACACAACACAGTTCCACTTGGCAACTTCTAACAATCAGGACCAAGATCTGGCCACAGCTTTAGATCCTAGCCCTTCTCAAGTACAGCACCAACTAACTGGCCAAGCATGTGTCTATTGTTCTCTCCCTCCTTGTGTTATGGTTAATATTTTGAAATATTATCAAGTTGCCTGCCCCTGTCCTAATAGATTTGGACCAAGTGCCAGCGTGAAAGTATGATTAGAAGGCGTGCACTCTGATGGGTGCCGATTGAGGGGTCTGATGAACCACGTATGTACTTGAGAAAAAGAGAGACAATCGCAGCCAATATGAAAGACTGGGCCACAGATATTAAGAAATAAGGCACCCCAGAACAGGGTCAAAGGAGTACCTCTGTTCTACTACCCCAAAGCTGGAAAAACCAGTGGGACATCGACCCAAACAGGATAGGAGCATATATGAAAAAAGAGGCAACTACCGTGATCAAGGTTCGGGAAGGACCGAAAAAGTTGGTTTCTCGCTGCTCCTGAATAAAAAAGACCCCATTTTTTTGCAAACTCATACATGAGTGTGCGATTGTCTCTCTTTTTCTCAAGCGTGAAAGTATGACACCAGACACACAGAGTCCGACGTGCACTCTCCTTGGTCAGCTGTCCTAAGTGACCTTTATTTGATCAGGCATTAACCTATAAAAACTCAGTAAGGGGCCCGGCCAGCCCTAGTCAGATGTATTCATTGGTTAGTGGATTGGATAATGGGCTAGTCCATGGGTGGATCCATGAGGTCATCAGGGGGCATGGACTTGATCGATGGTCTTTAGGTGAGGTGGCATTCTGTGATTGGTCAGTACTTCTATGGAATTCAGCTTCCTCCAGGAACTTCTTATTAGAAACAGGATGTAGTCATAGATCCAGTCACCATGTTACATACCATGGCATGGTGTGATGAAACAGGAAACGGCAGCCATGTTTAGTTCTCAACTAAGCTCATGCAATGTAAAATAATACACTCTATAGGTACCTTTACACGCCGCTACAGAAGGTTGAAAACAACCGGGTTACGGAGACAAATGTATCTTGCACAGTCAAATCAACCCGAGGTAGCAGCGTGTAAACTAGCTTGTTGCTACCCGTCACTTTCGGCACCTGTTTCAGAGCAGTGCTCTAAAACAGGTTGATTTCAACCCGATACTAGCGGCGTCTAAATAAGGTAGGGTACGTTTTTTTCGCCACCTAGTTAACTCCCCGGGGCGTGACACAGCCTCCGAGAAACCGCCCCCCTTCAGCGATCATTGGTGGAAGCTCCTGCGTTGCGATTGGTTGTCGCTGCATAGGGCGGCATATTTAAGGAGCTGACCAGTCACACTACACATTTGCTATAGCGTCATGTATTAGCCAGCGTTCCTGCGCTGGCTGGCCAATCATGATGCTATTGCTTTGTCCAATCATCGTACGAGCGTCTCGTAATCCACAACTCTGGCACGCCTATGTGTTTTCCCTGCTGCCCCAGGTCCTCCCATATTACCTTCTGTAGCGGCGTGTAAATGAGGGAAGGTGCTCTACAGAAGGTAACTTGTGGCACCCGGCGGTGCCTCCAGGGATAGAATAAACCTTCTGTAGAGCACTTTGTAGTGGCGTGTAAAGGCGGTATCAGGTACCGTTTGTAACCGTTGGTACGTGCTCGTGCACGTGAAGCATCCGATTGTTTCTAACATTCTGTAGCGGCGTGTAAAGGTACCTTATGGGTTGTTTCTCTCAACCCTTTATGTCTTAAGGTTAATTAAGTATTTGATCCTATGGCTCTCCTCAACACTTGCATCAGCACCTGGATGAACACACCAATATACAATCTCTACAATCCACACACGGGCACCAGGATCTGGCTGCAGCTTCAGGTCCTTGCCCTTCAGAAGTCACAACACTAAGTAACTGGGCAACCATGTGTCTATTTTTCTCTTTTTGAATAAGCCCCTGGATGGGGCCCTTTGAACATTTGGCTACATGGAGACGTTTCTAGAAGCTCCAGGCCCCATTATGTCTACATGTTTGTGTATTGTAGGAGCCCTCTGCAGAGAAGATGAAAGGCAAATTCCCACAATAGATGCAGGATGGGAAATACTAAAGCAGGCTGTATTACATTGGAGGACATGCACATGGGCTGGCTGGGGGGATGCTGTGACCATATTGTTGTGCCATCATGTGCAGTTTATTAACCCCTTAGACGCTGCAGTTATTAGTGGCCCGAGGCATGTAAGCAGTATGCAGGGGCGTAACTACAACAGGTGCAGGGGTTGCAATTGCCCTGGAGCCTATAGGGCCCCAAAAGTCCCTTTGGTTCATAGAAAAAGACTAATGCTATTGAGGATTTGCAATAATTGGGGGCCCCGCTGGAGCTTCTGCACGGGGCCCCATGATCTTCCAGGTACGCTACGAGCGGTCTGTCAGGGTGAGGCAGCCTCCTCCGTCACCATAGACGACTGATAGGATTCTACGGCAATCAGAGGGTCCATTAATGGAAAAATATGGCGAAAATCTTCTTAAAAGTGTATTTACTGCTCAAAAATAGTAAACTATACAAAAACCTGTGTAAGTTTAGTGAAAGAATGTCAGAATGGCTTTTATTTGTTACCAAATTCTCAACTATCAATAACAGGTGGGTGAAAGCCTCACCTCAGAAGATGAGGGGGAAAAAGAGCGGGAAAAGGAGCGCGTCCACACAGCGGAGACGGCTGGGCGTGTCCACACTGCGGGGGGCGGGGACTCTCCGCCCAAGGCCTTGTGTAAGTGGCTGACGTGCGCGCTCCCGCGGGCTGACAGCAGTGACGTCACCGCGCCGTCTTCTTCGTGCCCGCGCACGCTCCCCTCCGCAGTGTCTTTCTCTGAGGGCGGCGGAGGAGGCGCTTCGGACGCGGTAACGGGCGGCTGCTCGGCGAGGAAGAGAGGAGGACAGATCCGGGGAGAGGAGGAGGAGGAGGCGGAGGTGGTGGTGGAGAGGAGGAGAGGGGAGGAGGAGAGCGGGCCTTCACCTCACAGCGGCCGGGCAGAGCTGAGGTGAGCGCCGCCATTGTGTGTATGTGTGAGGAGGCGGGGGCCCGGTACCGGAGCGCAGTCCCTGGGCCTCCTCCATTGTCTCCTGTGTCTCAGCACGTCTTCCCCATTCACCGGGTAGCCTTATTTTACTCCTTCCTTACTGTTTCCATAGCAACAGCGGCCCCATTGATAAAATCCCAGCCATTTGTTTCCTGTATTTATTCTCCACGCTCTCTTCCTTCCATTGGATTTGCTGAAGGTTCCTGTGTGATTTATTTTGCGTTGGTTTTGTTTAAAGGGTTAAAAGCGGCTGTATGTGGCGAGACCGCAATGGTGGACGGTCGTGGAGAGGATGAACCAACCGCCATCACCGGATCACCAGCAGCAAATACCGCCGCTATTAACCCTTTATACACAACTAACTGTACTGGAGATTGGCTCATCCTACCCACGACGTCCGTCATCACCAAATACCCCTGCTTTTAACCCTTTATACACAACCAACGGTTCTCGATTGGTGGTTGGTCATACATTGGATGAGCCAATCTGAAGAACTGTTGGTTGTGGATAAAGGGTTAAAAGCCTCGGTATTTGGTGATGGTGGACGCTCATGGGTAGGATGAGCCAACCGCCATCACCAGCAGCAATTACAGCTGCTTTTATCCACTTCTAGGCAACCAACAGTGCTGGTGATTGGCTCATCCTCCCTATGTCCGCCATCACCGGATCACCAAAAACCACCGCTTTTAACCCTTAATACACAGCCAACGGTGCTGTAGATTGGTGGTCAGTCATAGAAAGGATGAGCCAATCTTGAGTACCGTTGGATGCGTATAAGGGGTTAATAGCGGCGGTATTTGCTCCTGGTGATGGAGAGCAGTCATAAGCAAGTTGAGCCAATCTCCAGCACCTTTTGGCTGCGTATAAAGGTTTAATAGCAGCGGTATCTGCTGATGGCTCATCCTGCCCATGACGGTCCGTCATGGCCAGATAGCTGCTGCTATTAACCCTTTATATGCAACCAAAGGTGCTGGAGATTGTCATCCTGCCCATGACCGTTTGCCATCACTATATCATCAGCAGCAAATAAAGGCGCTTTTAACCCTTTATATGCAACTAACAGTGCTGGAGATTGGCTCATTCTCCGTTCAGCCAACTGCCGATCTGAAGCACTGTTGGTTGTGTATAAAGGGTCAAAAGCAGCATCAATCGCTTTTGGTGATCTGGCAATGGCAGATGGTTATACAGAGGATGAGCCAGAGGATGAGCCAGAGGTGATGAGCCAGAGGATGATGAGCCAGAGGATGAGCCAGAGGATGAGTGCCAGAGGATGAGCCAGAGGATGAGCCAGAGGATGAGCCAGAGGATGAGCCAGAAGGGATGAGCCAGAGGATGAGCCAATCTCCAGGACCATTGGTTACTTATAAGGGGTTAAAAGTGGCAATATCCACTGCTGGTTAAGTCCATCCACCATTGCCGAAATCACCAGTAGCAAATACTGCCACTTTTAATCCCTTATACACAACCAACTGTGCCAGAGATTACCTCATCCTTCACATGGCCATCCTCTATTCGCCGGATGCAGCAAATACCGCCACTTTTAACCCTTGTACGCAACCAGCAATTCTGGATGTTGGACATGGGGAGGATGTGCTGATCTCCAGGACCATTGGTTGCTTCTAAGGGATTAAAAGCGGCAGTAGTTGCTGTTGGTGACCTGGCAATGGTGATTGTCATCCTCCCCATGACTGTCCACTATTGCCGATCACCAGTAACAAATACCGCCACTTTTAACACCTAATACACAACCAACAGTGCTGGATATTGGTCATGGGGAGCCTGAACTGATCTTCAGGACCATTGGTTGCATATAAGGGATTAAAAGCGGCGTTAATCGGTGATGGCGGATGGTTGTGGGTAGGATGAGCCAGGCTTTAGGACCGTTCTGGCTTCCTATTGGCGCAAATAGATGTTTTATTAGCACGGAGAAAATAGTAAAAAATTGAGGATTTATAAAAAAGATGAGGTTGGGTGGGCACCAACAACCTGCATCCTAGGCTGTTACCATAGACCCCCACCCGGGACTTTCCTGTAGGGGAAGGGGGGGTGTAGTCATCGACTCAAGAACTGAAGACCCTAAAGAGAACTGGTGAGAACTTAGGACAGAAGGATTTTTGTTTTATTTTAACTCCTGGAAGACAATCAAAGGCTCAAGCAAAATGGCGGCTCTACTGGTGCCGATCAATCTTCTGTGGCTCATTGCTGAGTTGTGTTCTCCGGTAACGGATAACATGTGACCACCGAGCCCATTAATTGGCTGTGAGGGTCATGTGCTGGCAGCTTGTAAGCAAAAACATTAATCTTAAAGGGGCGGTGTCCCATTCTAAAAGCTTAACAGCCCTTGTACACCAGTCCTTCATGATAATATTCTACTGTAAAGTGGATCAGCCCGCTCACAGGAGTTTCCATCGATAGTTGTGCCATGTCTTTTTTTTTTTTATTTCTTTTGTAAATAATTATCAGCAGCACTTTGTGTCTGTGTGGGGGACACGCGAGCTGTCATTCTGTCCCCAACATTGCTCATAGGTCTGTAGAGGCAGAGTGGTGATCAACTTGAATAAAGTCCTTTGGCGCTGGTTAGTGGCCCGTGTAAATGGGTCTTTAACCCAGCGATCGGCAGTACTGTCCATCACTGTTTACTCTTCAGTGCATTGGCTCACTGATCCGTTCCATTTTTGGCTGCTCTTGTGACGATTGGTGGGGCTGCCAGTGGATCACTTTGTAGTGGATTACCCCTTTAGGCATGGTTCGCTACTAATGCTTTGGTTTGGGCTATTCTGGGTGGTACTTTACCTATTGCACATTATGCCAAATGGACCAGTGTGCGTTGGTCGTCCTGCGCCTGCTGACTCCTGATGGAGACCCCTAGCAGTAGTGACCTTGGGGCAAGGGCAGCACTGTTTTTTCTTCTTCACATATCTACTTTGATCTGAACCAGAATATGATCCTCTGTGGTCCCGACCACTGACTACTCTTCAGAGATGGATGGTTGTCAGGTTTGTGTTACATACTTATGTCTTAACTTCTATGACCATTGAGGATTCATTCTGCGTTTCTTTTATTTGTGGCACCTGACTTCCTTCTGCTCCACGGGGTTTACAGTTTGACAGGTGTGCCACCCCACCAGCCACCTTTTTGTTTTTGGGTCTTTGGGTCTCTGTTCCGATATTAATGCATTTGACAGATACGGAGCCCATGGCTGTGAATCAGCCCTATAAGGGGGTGTGATTGTCCTCATTTCTTCACTCATTCTGACACTTGCACCATTTATATGTAATCTATAGGGCTGGTTTTGTTTTGTAGTGTTGTATCTTGGCCAGCACCCTCTGTTATGTTGTGATTACTTTGTTCGTGCTTTCCATGATGCAATAACTTCTGCTTTGTGTTCATGGGTACATGTTAAGATTACCGTAATCCTAATTTGCAGATTTGATATGGATTTACATAAATATATTTATCTACTGGCAAATCCACACGTTTTGCACTGACTGAGGATCCTCGTCTGATCTTGTTTGTACGTGCCGTGTGCGATAGCGTCGGGCGCTAATCTCTTGTGATGTGGTTCCATGTGCGGGCTTTGTTGTCATAGTGGTCTGTGTTTTCTTTATAATGTGCCAGCATGGCGAGGCCTAGTTTTATTTTTGCAAAGGTCTTGCAATATGGGGGCGGGGGTCTTTCGTGACATCTATTGTTCCCAGCATGCGGCTCCTGGGTATAACCTCTGCAGGCGAAGGACAGGCCTGGTTATGTCATCATGCCTGGCTGTTCTTGTGTTTGCATTGAATGACTTGCTGAATTGCAATGGTGATACTGAGCAGTGAGATCCGATTTCTGCTGCTTATATTTTTTTTTGGCATGTTTATTATTAATGCTGAGGCAGTGTTTAGGAGTAAATGTATTCTGTCTCTGGTGGAGATGACCAAGGTACTGAAGCTTGGAGGAGAAGAGTCTTCTTGAAGGTGCAGATTGGAGGATGGTGCATAAAAGACTGATTGATAATATAGAAATGTGTGAGAGGAAACAAATGTTTCTTGGCTGTTGTGAGATGTACATGGGAAGAGGCCTCTGCTCCTATCTGTTAAAAGTGCTGATAAACAGTGGAAAAAGCTGGCACTGGGCACGGTTCCTGGAAACAGGGCGAGGGTGAGCTATGAGGTGACAAATCCGGCCATGTCGGCGAGACATATACATATTGTCTCATATATAGGAGCCAAAATTGATAATTTTAGGTGCCAAGCATCATTCTTAGTTTCCAAATTTTTAACCCAAATGAATCTTGGAGTAAAAACATCTTCTGCATGTACTGTATCTCTCCTTTTCTGCTACTTAGTCCCCCTTCACATGTGCTTGTTTCTGGTTCATGTGGAGTCCATGTTCACGTGTAGTGGCAACACATTTCACACATACTAATTGAAATCGATTATCGATCTTCACACCTCTGTGTTTTCACACAGACTATATGTCTGTGCGCTCCACACAGACATGTCCGATCTTGACTATCAGTGTGGATGAAAAGGGCCAATATATGTCTGTGTCCGTGGAAAAAACACGAACATCAGACGGAGGACATCTGTGTGATACGTACCAGAATTTAATGCTTTCAAGAAATTAATGATTTTCTTGTGTTTAAGTGTATAATAGCTTGAAGAGCAAATGAATAATTAAGTGGAGCAAAAAATTGTCAAGTTCCCCTCATTTTTGATAACCAGCAATGGTAAAGCAGATGCCTGCAGAAGGTCTATGGTTATTGGGTCCTTCTTAGCCTAAAAATTCCAGCCATCAGTCCCCCCAGATGTGGAGGATAACATGAGATGCTCCAATTCTGGAGCTTTGCCCATCTCTGCCCATTGCCCTGGTACGGTAGCAATCTGGGTAATGTTTTTATGGGTTGATTTCAGCTGAGTAATGTGAGCTGGCATCATGACCTGGTGTTAGTAATGGAGAGCAGTCTACAGAACACCCCCATGGCTAACCTACTATGTAAAAGAAAAAACACACAAAATACCTTTAGTTTAAAAAATACTTACCGATGCTTTCCCTGGTTCACCAGTTTATTTAAAAAAAAAAAAAAAAAAACTATGCAGGTCTGACTAAGGGCCCTTTCACATCAGCGTTTTTTGAAATTCGCGGCAGATGCGGTGAAAAAAACGCATCTGCCGAGATTACCGCATACCGGCTGCACTTGCGGCACAGTTGCGGTAAACTCCATACAAGGTATAGGCGGACTTGCGGCAAGTGCGGTTTTTTCATCGCAAATGCCGCGAATTTCAAAAAACGCTGATGTGAAAGGGCCCTACGTCCAGTGTGTCCCATATAGTCCACAAATGGAAACCTAAAAAAAAAAAAAACCTGAGAAATAGAAGCAAGAAACTGTCCCTCATTCACTAATTTATTAGTAAAGTTCCTACACTGGCCCAATGTAGTCCAGCACTTTCCACAACGTTCCTCAATGATCAAAGGCTATGGAACCTTGTTCGGATACCCCATAGGCTGTTATGTGGCCATATAATCGGGTAGATGTAGAAGAAATTAATGTTCATTCAGCAGGGAGAGAGAGGGCCACAATCACTTCTTGCAGCAGCTCATCTACCCTGAAAACAAAAGGCTCAAGTGTTGAAATTGCATTGGCCCTATCCATATCTCCTCCGACCAAGTCTCTGGAGGCATGTCTGGAGCCCCCCTCAGATGGTGTCACTCACAAATTGTAGGTTGTATTGGTGCCAGTTTTGGTTGTCATCCAGAACCCTGCTTTGGGCTGACAATAAGCCACCAGTATTTACTATCCCTTTAGCTGTCCTGCTTAATTATGAAACTCTGCTGAATACTAGAGAGCATTCCCGGGAATATATTGTTATAGAATGTTTATTTTTTTTTTTTTTCCATTGAAAGGAGTTGTCAGACAGCATCCACGTTTACAACCAAAAATGAAGAAGAAAAACAAACTTGGCTACTCTGTTTTACATTGCAATGTGGAGGCCGTGAAGGACGCTCCTGAAGCTGGTGCAAACTCAAAGTGGCGTTTGTTCCATTCAGAAGTCACGGGACTGCTGAAACCTACGATTGGCTGCAGCGGTGAATAGAAGTGTTCGTCTGCTTTTCCAGTCACCTGTCAGGCGTCAGTCATAAGCTTCAGCAGTCATGTGACTTCTAGACGGAGCAGGCATTGCTTCCTGAAGTTGCACAGTCTTCCGGAGTTGCATACACTGGATCCTCATTTCCTTTAAAGAGGACCTGTCACCAAACCAGGCATGGTGATCTAATTACAGCACTGGATGCAGCAAGTCTGCACCATGCAGATAAGGGGTCCCCCAGCACTTGAGCAGCCCTGTACCCCGAGATAATACACTTAGAAAACGTACATGCTACAGCCACTAAGGAGGTGGCTAGGGGCTGCAGCCTAAGGGCAGATTCACACCCCCTGCATGTGTAATCTGCCCACCGCTGCCAATCATTCTCTCCCTGTCTGCAGCATTTAAACTGAGGTTTTTTTACGCTCCCGTGTAGCCCCGCAGACAGGGAGAGAATGATTGGCAGCGGTGGGCAGATTACACATGCAGGGGGTGTGAATCTGCCCTTAGGCTGCAGCCCCTAGCCACCTCCTTAGTGGCTGTAGCATGTAAGTTTTCTAAGTATATTATCTCGGGGTACAGGGCTGCTCAAGTGCTGGGGGACCCATTGTCTGCATGTTGGAGACATGCTGTATCCAGTGCTGTAATTAGATCACCATACCTGGTTTGGTGACAGGTCCTCTTTAACATAAGTGTAAAGCAGATTGTGGTTAAGACAAAAGAATGAGGTGTCAATTGTTGCGATTTGTAGCCCACCCTTCCATTAACTATAGTAGAAAAAAAAACCGCATGGCCACGATCTACACCAAAACGCATGCTAATGTTAACTTACTGTGGTCCAGGTCATGACATTGACAATATGAAAGTTGTCATATTAAAAACCTTTGACTCTGTCAGATAAGGTCTAAAGTGCACCTGTCACCTGTTTTGGGGGTTTTAAACCCTGCCCACCACCTTTAACAATTAATTGCGGCAATTGGGGTTCCTGTAACCCCCTTTATAACCCCAGATGTGCCCCTGTACACATCAAATAATGACTTAATGTGTCCTGAGCTATATGTAAATTAGTTAAGGGTCAGAGGAGGTGCTTCACACTTTGGTCCTCACCGCCTCACTCCATGGAAATCTTGCCCCACTGCATTGAAATCACCACCCTCTCCTCAGTGACTGCATGTGAATAACATAGCGACATCATTTACAAGTCTCGCGCCTGCGCAGTGGCGTGGGTCATGTACCTTATCGAAGAGCCAGTGATTCCACCATGTAGGCGTGAGACTTTGGCCACTGTGCGGCTGATGGGGAGCAGGCACGAGAGTTGTAAATGTCGCTGTCAATCACATGCAGTCACTCAGAAGGGGGTGGCGTTTTCAATGCAGCGAGGTGAGTGTTCTATAGAGCGAGACGAGCAGTGAAATCATGGACACATTGTTCCATTTTGTGGCTGTGTACAAATGTAACAATGTGTCCATGATTTCACTGCAACCAGAAATCTGTTCAGAAGTTGGACACAGAAGTTGGTGTGTGTAAAGCGGCCCTGACTAACACTTGGACATCATGGGAGGTACTGTAAATCATGTCACTAAGAGGTGTATATACTAATGATCTCTTTTATTCTGATGACTGCATTAAGTTCATAAGTGGCTGTAGCAGATGGCCCTGGCATGCAGAACACATTTATGGAGAACTTGTACCCACTTTAGTCCTCTGTGGCATTTGGAGTGCACTCCTAGACTCCTCCCTGGGCCCCCTACGTTATGGTGAGCTGAGGATACCTGGTGCAGAAGTGGAGACCTCCTGCCACAGAGGATTGAACAGGACATTGCGCCAGGAAAACTCGCGTTGCTCATCTCTGCTGAAAGGCATTCTTGTCATTTGCAAATTGTAGGTTGCATTGTGCATCACTTTTGGTCACCATCATGGAGTTTGCAGTGTTTTAGGGAAGTTGTATCTGAATTGTGCATGTTGGAGTCCCTGACACCCGTCACAAATAACTTATTACACACCGGGTAACTCCTCTAGTGCTCAATTACATAGCCGCATTTAAAACCTCCAGAATGTCTTTTATGTGTTGGAAACACCTACACAGGTTCATTATGACGGCTCTGAAACAAGAAAATAATGACGAAATGATTTACTGTTTTCATCTTCCTGCCTCGGTGTGTAATCTTATCTGGAAAACCCTAAATCCCGTGAATTCCACGTAATCTCTCCCATCCGTGTTGTATGCTTGAAAATGGTGCCTGTATTCGGAGGACTGACAGGGTGCATTACACCACATGATACCGCAGACAGTGAGCATTCCTGGGGAAAGGCCGTGCCTTATGGGGCCTCAAGGCTCCCAACTAGCAATGTAGTGTACATTAAGGGTATCGTGGTACAGTAAATTGGAGTGAATAGTAACATGTGCTCTGTGGGACTACAACTCCCTGTATGCCCTATTTCCATGCTGGGTGTGAACGTTTTGCATCAGGCCCAGGATGGTGCCATGTCCCATATATTACAGTTCAGTTTCTTCCGCTAATGTGCGGAGTGTAATCCGACTACAATGAGCCATAATGACTTGACCTGATGTGATCTGAGATCATCTCTACTATTGAAACCCAATCTGGCTTATTGTGCAGGTGACTGCTGCACGCAAGTGGAGCAGTGTCACTGTGGAAATGATTTTGTCCTCATACAGGTAGTAACAGATGTGGCCTCATCATCGTTTAAACTCAGAAGCTAAATATGATGGCGTCCGAGGTGACGGGAGGCCGAGCTCCTCTGTTATCTTGTGCATCCAGCTACATGCATGCAATCTGCCTCACTGGTTTTCCTTTTCTGTCTCTTGCATCATCATGTCCCTGGGGATCTGCTCGGTTATACTCATATCATAGTGCACGGTGGACTTCGTTGTCGTTATTTAACCTGCGGGAAATAAATAGAATTGTTATAAAGTTAGAAGGCAAAACAGCAGTGGTTGGCAGAATAACATTAGTGGACCTCTGCCACCTGGGCACATCCAGATGAGCAGGATGATGATATGTGGACTCCTGCCTGTGGGCCGCACTGTGAGATTGGAGTCCCTGTAAATCAGTCTGGTTCAGTCCATGTAATGAAATTGTTGTGATAGTTTTGTCTTAATCTGCTGCTTAGTTCTGTATATTCCTGTATGGTCCGAATTGATGGGGCACACTTGCCCTGCCCAATTATTCTCTATAGAGAATTTTTCATCATAAAGTCCCCGTCATACTATGATATCGATAACTATATCGTTGCAAGGTCACCGATTTTGTGAGGTTGCAGCGGCATCGAAAGAACATCATTGCGTGTGACACGTATCAACGACCAACGATAAATGCTTTGATCGTGGAAGAATGTCTAGGACCATTATTTTACCGTTGGTCTCCCGCTGGGCGGCCAGCATCTGCGTGTGACAGCGGGGAGACCAACGATGAACGACCTCCAAGCGCTGCACGGCACTTGCTGGGAGCTGGTAACCAGGGTGAATTTCAGGTAACTAAGCGCAGCGCTATGGTTAGTTACCTGATGTTTACCCTTGTTACCAGCGTGGTCACTGATAGCTGGTGAGTCTGCCTGTGTGACAGCTCACCAGCAATCAGATAACGATGTCCCAGCGATCCCGATTGTTGGTGGGATCGCTGGGACATTGTAGTGTGTGACGGGGCCTTTAGGCTCCTAAGCTGTTGTAATAATGAATGTAACACCAGGGTGTGTTCTCATTTATTCGTTTTTTTGCAGACCTCCGTTTGAGATACTCTTTAGGCTGGTTTCACACCGCAGTTTTCTCCTCCCATCCACCACGACAGTGCTCAGGAGGTTGCCTCTCGGCCCTAATAGGGGCAGGAATACAAAGAGGTTAAATAGCTCCTCCCAACCTCCTCACACCAGTGTTTCCTGTCCCTATGGGCATGAAGAGGTCTCCTGAGGCTGTGGGCGTGCAGTCCTCTCACCTGTCCGGCCGGGCGGTGGGTCGATCGGGCTGCTGCTCCTTCCTCCCTTCTGCCGCATCTTCTGGAAGAACCGACCTGCACCACGCTCTCAGGCAATGCTGGGCGGGTGCCATCAGGCCAGGGTCCTCTGCGAGCTCTCCGGCCTCATTCCTTGCATTCGCGCCCGGATGTGACGTCATGCGCTACTCGCACATCACTTCTGGGTTGCGGGCCGCGTCATTTCCGGTTCCGTACGCTGGCCTCCTGCTGCGGCTTCATGAGCATGGCGGCTTCATGGGGTGGATCCAGCGGCCCTCCACTACATAAGGGCCCCTGGTGGGGCTTCACAAGGTAAGCACCTGCACGGTAGTTAATGCTGCGATGTCTGCACAGGATGTGGTCCCTGGCCCTGCAATTGTGGAGCCCTGCACTGCCTCAGCCCCAGTAAGTTATGGCTATGAGGCTCTATGCCCCCCACCCCTCCCCACACTTGGGTTAGTTCATTCCTTCTCTCCCTGTTCTGTGTTTCAGGGGGAAAAGGAGCAGGCACAAAAGCCGAAGTCTAAGTCCCAGCCTACGGAAATGTGGTGTCTGTAGACAGAAATTATCATCATCTTACAAGAAGCTTCTGTGCCTGGGGTGTACCGACAAGGTCATGAGAGACAAAAAGCTGTCCCTGATGGACAAACGTAAGGATCTCACCAAATCTGAAATCAGATACTTCCTGGCTGTGGTTCCACACCCCCTCCGGGTCCCCCGTCCAAGAAACGGAAGATCGCCCTTGAGGATTCGGCCCCAGAGGTCTCTGACGCCTCTGGTTCCGATGAAGGGTTGGCAGTAGATTCTGATTCTCCCTTGACTGGGGAGATGATACAGGATGCCCCCAGACGATATTATTTCTCTTCGGAGGATATTGCTGAACTGGTGTCCGCCGTACGGGAGACTATGGGGGTGGAGGAGGTAGCTTCTGCTCCCTCGGTTCAAGATGTTATGTTTGGGGGTCTTCGGTCCAAACAGATCTACGTTTTTCCTGTCCATGACAGTTTGAAAGAGATGATTATTGACGAATGGAGTTTTCGGAAAGGTGTCATGTGATCCCACCGGATTAAAAGAAGTTTTCACCTGGAATCTGCGGTGTCGAAACTCTGGTTGGACATCCCTAAAATCGACATCCAGATATCTAAGGTCGCTAATAAAACTACCCTACCGTTTGAAGACTCATCTCAGCTTAAAGATCCGATGAACAGAAAAGCTGATAGCCTGTTGAAACGTTCTTGGGAGTCTTCTTCCTTCCTAGTGTCTGCTAACATATCTGCTACATGTCGCAAGGAGCATGACCGGTGGTTGGATCAGCTGGAGACTCGCATTGCGCAGGATACTCCTAGGGAAGACCTCCTGGCTTCTGTTCTCCTACTGCAAAAAGCTTCTTGTTTTCTGGCAGACTCCTCGGCTAAGTCCATCCGGGCAGCGGCCAGGTCTATGGTGCTGTCAAATACCACTCGCCGGGCTGTGTGGCTCCGTTCCTGGAATGGCGACATGACTTCTAAAAGCAAGTTGTGCTCCGCTCCATTCCAAGGCGAGTACGTCTTTGGTCAGGTTTTGGACCAGCTGTTGGAGAAGGCGGCTGGGAAGAAAGGCCTTCCTGAACAAAAGTCGAAGCCTCGGTCCTTTCGTCCCCAACATACTTATAGGCCACAACCGCAGCCCACTCAGCAATGGGAGAAAGGGAAGAGTGGCTGCTGGAATTATCCCAAAGTGGGTAAAGGGAGGAGCATCTTCTCCACTCGTCACCAGGATCGAAAATGACGATACCATTCCCGTGGGGGGAGAGACTTGCCACCTTTCTCCCCCATTGGCGGGTCATCACCTCTGACCGCCAGACTCTTCGCCCCCTTCAGGACGGGTGTGTTCTCCTCCCCAACATGTCCGAGTGACTTGTCTTTCATCTCGGTCACTTCAGTCTTTCCTGTGAAAGGAGGTCCAGTCCCTCCTCCACATGGGTGCTGTGAATCCAGTTCCAGAGGGGGTGGTGGGGTGGGGTCATTATTCTCACCTGTTCTTGGTGAAGAAAACAAACGGCTCCTATCGCACCATTCATCAACTTGAAGCCCCTGAACTGTCATGTAGCATATTCCAGGTTCAAAATGGAGTCCATCGGATCCACTATTCCCCTGATCGGCAAAAATTCTCTGAAGACACTCTATCTACAAGATGCATGCTACCACATCCCCATCCGTCCAGCGGATCAACAGTTTTTTCACCTCGCTTTTCGGTTTCACGACCAGGTCCTCCACTTTCAGTTTCAGGTTCTCCCGTTCGGTCTCTCCTCAGCACCACATGTATTTTACGAAGGTGATGGCGGAAGTAATGGCATATGTCCGACTGCAAGACATTACGGTCGTACCTTACCTGGACGATTTCCGGGTCACTGCTCCTACGAGGGCTCTCCTTCACTCCCGGTTACAGACCTTCCTACAGATCCTCACTTCCCTGGGATGGGGGATAAATTATGCCAAGTCCAGCCTGACCCATTCTCGACGGAAGGTGTTCTGGGTTGTCTCCTCGATTCTCGTCATCAGTCCTCCTTTCTCCCTCTGGACAAGCAACTCCTGCTGCGCTCCAAGGGGTTCGGCTGCTTCAGAGGCTCGATTCTGTCACCATACGCATGGCCATGTCAGTCCTATCATCCATGACAGCCTGCATACAAATCATTCCCTGGGCTCAGGCGCATTCCACGCCCTTGTAGCTGCACGTCCTTTCCCGGTGGAATGGGTTTCCATCGGGCCTCAACCACCGCATTCATTTTCCCGGTCAATACCAGATGTCCTTGGATTGGTGGCTGGACCGCGACCATCTTCAAAAGGGTCTCCATTGGGTCCCCTCCCCACTGGTTCCTGTTTACACGGATGCCAGCCGATGGGGCTGAGGTGCTCTGGTTTCCCAGGCTACCTTTCAGGGGCGATGGTCCCTCCAAACGCAGGATCGGTCTTCCAACTTCCGGGAACTACGAACCGTGGAAGAAGCCCTCCATGCAGCCTGCTCCCTGGTCCGAGGGTCTCCTGTTCGGGTATTCTCGGACAATATTACGACAGTGGCTCATCTTCACCACCACAGGAGCCTGCAGGCAGTGTAATCTTGTATTTTCCAGTGGGCAGAGTCACACATCCTCTCCTTGTCTGCTTTTCACATGCAAGGTTTCTCAAATGTACAGGCCGATTTATTTGAGCAGGAAAGACCTACTGCCGGGCGAATGGTGGCTCAACGACTGTCTTCGAGGTGTTTTGCAGGAAACACCGGACAGAACCTGACTTCCCCGGACAAACAGAACCGGAGGGCAAATATGCCATCTGGTTCTGTTTTCTGCCGAATCGGCAGATCGCAGCTGCTGAAATTTCAAGATCACGGCTAGCGGGGAGCTAGCTGCGGTCCTGAAATCTCTGCAGGGGACAGCTCCAGGTGCTGAAGTTTAGCAGTGTCCGGGAGCTGCATCTGATTTTATATCGGATCCGGCGCCATAGACTTCCATGTTAGGGGGCGCCGGATCCGAGAGGATCTGATTTGTGGCGATTTTTGCCCTGGACACAAAAACGCTGCAAGCAGCGTTTGTGTCCAGGACAAAAATCCAGATCCTCCCGGACAGATGGAAACTAGATGGCAAATAGCTGCCATCCGGCCCCATAGTTATACTATGGGGCTTAAATCTGATCCGGAGCTGTACTGTTCACACACCAGACAGCCCCGGATCAGATAAACCGTGGTGTGAAACTGGTCTTAGTCCATAGACTCAGGAGGTTTATGTCTGAAAGTGGCTGGTCATTGATGGCCATTGCAAAATATTATGTACTGCATGGTGTAAAATGATTCAGATTATTTTTTTTTTCTTTTTCCTTTGCGGTGGCTGCCTATATACAATTAAGTAAAAGGAACCAGCCAGAGAGAGCCTAAAGAACAAACTTTGGCCTTAGTATGGTGAATAGGGGGGCCTATTGGACCTTGAAAGGGAAAAGCTTCCAACATAAACTTTAGGCCAAGAGATCGCTGTGTGCACTTGGCCTAAGAACTTTCATAGGCAATGAGTAGCCATTGTTTGTTCAGCCCTGGTGCAGTGTTATCTTCTGTGTTTTTTTTTTTTTTTAAAGGGTGAGTCTGACCCTTCTCCTCCTTTGAGGCCGGTTTCACAGTAGCTTTGGTCTGCATGTGTCTGGTATGTAGACGCAAATGCAGTGCCGAACGCATTCATAATTAAATGAACTTATCTGAATGCGTTCAGAAAGAACTCCATAGGAAATCATGATGATGCGGTCAAGAGAGATTTTTATGCGTTCTCATTGGGCTCAATGTATGATTTCTACGCGTACAGAGGCTTGCGTACAAATCGTACATCCTTGGATGCACAGAAAATGCAACAAGTTACGTTTTCTATGCTCTGAGAAACAACGTAGGTGGACGCAAACAAGTGCATCCGCAGGCGAACGCATACACAGTGTGTCCCCATGTTAAAGATAGGGATGCACGATGCATGCGTCGCCGTGCGCAGCGCTGCCAAACACTAGTGTGAAACCGGTCTGAGAGCGATTGCGGTCACCAGAAAATGCACGTTTGTGATGGACTGTGCAGAACATGTATTGAGTTTTGTATATCACTGCTGTCTTTAGGGTTCCTACCTGTTGTTTTTTGACTGGATTACCGTAGTTATTCCACATTATTTTGTTCTGAACGTGTTAATTTATGATTATTTGCAATGAATTCCCCACAAGTATCTTCTCATTAGTTATATAGGTTGAGAAAATACTTAGGTCCGTCAAGTTCAACCTTCTCCATCAAGGCAACTGATTCATGAAGTTGAAATCGCCGCATTTTCTGGATACACAGTCTAAAGGCCACTTCACACACACAGATATCTGAGTCCAATATCTGAACACATCTCTGGTTGCAGTGAAATCATGGATACATTGTTCCATTTTGTGGCTGTGTACAACATGGAGCAATGTATCCATGATTTCACTGCAACTAGAGATGTGTTCAGATATTGGACTCCGATATCTGTGTGTGTGAAGTGGCCTTAAAGGGAACCAACCACCTCAGATCACCCTAATACACAGTTGGTACATGTCCCTGCACCCTAAGGATACCTTTCCAGCACTGTTTTTGTGTAAAATCTTGCATTAGTATAACTGATATAAAGAGTTTATAAACTTACTAGCCTGGAGACATCTGGGCGTATCCCTCCTTCTGTTATACTTCAGGGCTGTGCATTGCATGGCTGTGCTCCCCCTCCCTCTGTGCCTGCTGCCCTGCCCTGATGGGCATGATCGTTATCTCCTCTGCACAGAGGGAGGGGGAGCGCAGCCATGCAATGAATGCACAGCCCTGAAGTATAACAGAAGGAGGGATACGCCCAGATGTCTCCAGGCTAGTAAGTTTATAAACTCTTTTTATATCAGTTATACTAATGCAAGATTTTACACAAAAACAGTGCTGGAAAGGTATCCTTAGGGTGCAGGGACATGTACTAACTGTGTATTAGGGTGACCTGAGGTGGTTGGTTCCCTTTAAGAATGTAGCTGCAGATTGGAAAACCTTTTATTTTTGAGTGGGAATGAGGTGTTATGAAACCCAATTTTCGTGCAGATGTACAGCATATACAATGTAATAAGCTACACGGTATCTCTGAGGGTTCAGTCAGTGGTCCAGTCGCTGAAGTGTTGTAGAGCCCCCTGAATGCTGGATTGTGGGGGTTGTATATTGCGATTTGCAAAGTTCTCATAAACGAAATTAGTTTTACACCAGCGGTAAAGGGCAGTCAGGCGTCAGCGAATACAGTATCTAATTACTGTGAGTGGCACTCCGTTACCTGCCGCTCCACAGTCCATTGTTTGTATTCTGTCTTCTGGATCCAGTGATACTTATTACATTCTTTATTCTGCATACCTTTGAAAGGGCCACGTGACACACACAGATATTTGTGCAGATATTGTTCGCAGATCTCTGGTTGCAGTGAAATCATGGACACATAGTTCCATTTTGTGGCTGTATATAAATGGATTAATGTGTCCATAATTTCACTGCAACCAGAGATCTGTGAACAATATCTGCACAAATATCTGTGTGTGTGACGTGGGCCAAACTCAAACATGTGCAGTGCCAGCTTAATCTAGCTGTAGAAAGGAAAGTTGCATCCTAATTTCTTAATTGTTTCTGAATTTTGAAACCTGGCTGTTAGTTGTGATCGACTGTCATTATGGAGACTGAGAAGTGACTGCAAAGAGATGGAGGGTTTCCCCCCACACACACGCACCTATACCTGAGAAGGAAACAATCTCTCCAAATATATTATCAGCTATGTAGTATCAACAATATATGATGCTGTCAGCCTGGGTGACAACACTTGCAGGGGGTGTAGAGATAAAAAAAAACTATTTGTAGGGGAATGTATGACCACAGCAGTTAATGAAATTGGAAAAAAAAACATCCGGTGGAAATCACAATTCCTCCCAGGAAGAGATAGAAACTTTTGTTCTTACTTCCAAATTATTTTTATTCTCATTAAAACTACGCGTTTCAGCTAAAAAATTTAAAATATAGCCTTCCTCAGGTACAGATAAGATGAAAATGGACAATATAAATAACAAAGCTCTGGGAAAATGGTGTCCCGATTATCCAATTAATGAATCCTTCTAATTAGTCTTAGTGGGTTACACCCATCACATGGGAGAACAGGAGGATATAGAATGATAGAATTCATATTCAAAAACTTTGATGGCCCATTTTATCCTGTTACTATATCTCCCATTGTACATTTCCATAAAATACATTCATAAAAACAATCATAATGAATAGTTCTTAATATATCTATATACTCAAACATTACTCATTCAACGGACAATTAATATTAACTTTCTATATAGTTCAATAAAACATCTTCACATATTATAATTTGTATTCTGTGGTTTCTATGGACCCCACTACCCCTCACAGCAACAGCTTCATTCATCAAAAAATGTAATACATCTATATTCATGTGGAGAATTGAACATAGGCATCATTAAATAAAGATCTTGTATCTATTTCCTATCCATTCTACTCACTGATTGTATATAACAGTCTCTTATTCTTTTATTGCAGTATTTTTGGGTAGTTTTTAAAAAAAATATTTTTCCACATTTGTTCCTACAAAGAGAAATTTTTATTCCTTATGTGTCTTGAACGCACCCTTGTTCATATCATATGATCCCGCATTAACCAGTGTGTCCGTCGTGGAATATACCATTCGAACTCCTAATAGATTGGGTAATGTTTTTTTTTTCTTCCACAGTGAGGGATTTTTACTCCAAATATTACTCTTATTATAAAGAGCTCCTCAATCTATTTGACCACATCTATAATCTACATTTAATAATTTCGCTTGCAGAGTCACTGGGAGCTGGCTTATCTGTCGTTTCCCGGTGTCACACGCAGCAATGCTGCGTGTCCACCGGGCGACCAACGATAGATTTGTGGTCCTGTCCTCAAATCAAACGATGACCGATCAGCTGACTGATCGTTCATAGTTTGTAGTGTCACACGCAACGATGTCATTTCGACATCGTTCAAGCGTCACAGAACACGTGACTTTTGAACGATATCTGCAACAATATCGTTACGTGTGACGTGGCCTTAAGACTGTTATATTCAATCAGTGAGTAGAATGGATAGGAAATAGATACAAGATCTTTATTTAATGATGCCTATGTGCAATTCTCCACATGAATATTGATGTATTACATTTTTTGATGAATGAAGCTGTGAGGGGTAGTGGGGTCCGTAGAAACCACAGCATACAAATTATAATATGTGAAGATGTTTTATTGAACTATATAGAAAATTAATATTGTCCGTTGAATGAGTGACGTTTGAGTATATAGATATATTAAGAACTATTCATTGTTTTTATGAATGTATTTTATGGAAATGTACAATGGGATATGTAGTAACAGGATATGGACCATCATAGTTTTTGAATATGAATTCTATGTCCTCCTGTTCTCCCATGTGATGGGTGTAACCCACTAAGACTAATTGTGGCGAGTGCAATCTTTGCTGCAATAATATGCTGGGGTAGTAGTGTGCGCACAGCTGACGCTAATAAGCTGAATAAACTTATCAAGAAGGCTAGTGCGGCGGTGGGTCTACAACTTAGGCCTTTCGAGGAGGTATTAGAGGATGGAATTAATAAGAAATGCAAGGCTATAATGAGCAACAATACACACCCGCTCTCTGAACTGTTTGCGAAGAAAAAGAGCACATTCAGCAAGCGTCTAATCCAACTAATGTGTAAAAAGGAAAGATACAGAAAATCGTTTGTTCCGACCGCTGTGGGGATGTTTAACAAATGTATAAGTGTAGAGCATCCCAAGACTAAGTGAAGTTCTAAGTGTATGGGGGGAATAGGTGAGGTACATGTACCAGTCTACCCGCATCTGCTGTCCACATAGACTTATTTTGTAAAGTGTGATATGAAGTAAAAAGGTATGATAAAATGAGCGCTAGGGACAGAAACAGGCACTGGGCTCAACTTGCAGGGGGCGCAACTAGAAAAGGTGAGTGACATATCAATATAACCCCTTGCTTCGGCTAATTTGCACAATGTGGCGCAACAATTTCTTGGTTTTTCATTTTGTAAAGTGTGTAATGTTCTTGATCTTTGTTCTGCTGCTGTAATACTGTAATTTCCTCCGGGATCAATAAAGTTTATCTTATCTTATTAGAAGGATTCATTAATTGGATAATCGGGACACCATTTTCCCAGAGATTTGTTATTTATATTGTCCATTTTTATCTTAATCTGTACCTGAGGAAGGCTATATTTTAAATTTTTTTTTAGCTGAAACGCGTAGTTTTAATGAGAATAAAAATAATTTGGAAGTAAGAACAAAAGTTTCTATCTCTTCCTGGGAGGGCTTGTGATTTCCACCGGATGTTTTTTTTTTCCAATTTGAATACTGTTGATGAGCCTACTGGCTGGAGACCCTAAGTATCTGGCACAAAGCTGCAGACCAGGAAGAATCCGCTCCAGCACCTCAAGGATATATGCAATATAAGACGACAGAAAGGTGAGGAGATTATAGTTGGATTTCTCTGCATCTGCACTTAGATCTGCGCCTCTCTCCCTCTCATCCCTATTACTTGGACCATACAGCCCTGTGGTGTCCAGAAACACAGCAGTTAATGGACATTTGTTAGAGGTCATTATCTGTGTTTATCCTCAGCAGGAGCTGAAAAAAACATGTGGGTGTCTTCCTGAGAACATCCAAAGGTTGAGATTCCTTACACCTCTGGCTTCAAAGGAATCAACAAATGGTCACTTACAATCATATTTCTCTGGGAAGGGAAGTGCTGTAAAACAAAAGGCATTTGTAATGTATTGTATTGTATACATTTCTAAATTAGCCATGGTCCAGTCACAGACCTGGGTTTAGAATATTAAAATAAAGGCTATCCTCAAAATTTGACCTCAAGGTTAAGCCTATAAAAATGCTACACAGACAAGTAAAGCTTGTTCACAGCTGGGGGGGCTCAGGCAATTCTGAGGTGATCCATATTTCGACAATATCATTAGACTAAAAGCTTTAGGTATCTCTAATTTTCTCCCTTTTTTATGTTATAACTGTATATCTATATGTCCTTTTTATACTTTTTTTTTAATCTTTTTATTTTAAGCAGTGTAACTTTTTAAATTAAATTTAAAACTTTAAGTTTGGCCCTTGCATGCTCTGAAGAATCTATAATCTTAAGGTACCATCACACGCGGCAATATTGCTAGCAATTTCACTGGCAATTTGCTGGTTGCAGTGAAATCATAGACACATTGTTCTATTTTGTTGCCGTGTACAAATGTAACAATGTGTCCATGATTTCACTGCAACCAGCAAATTGCCAGTGAAATTGCAAGCAATATTGCCGCGTATGACGGTATTTTTCAGAGTGTGTAATCTGATAGTAGTAAAATTTCATGGACTCCTCACCCTGTGTTTGGTGAGTGGTGGCAGTGTGTTGTGAAGCTGGGATATATGGACTGTCAGGGTGTGATTTATGCTCACTTTTCAAACTACTACAGGAGTTGAGTGTTGGACTGAGTGAGAAAAGGTAAATTAACCCTTGCATGTGCACACAGTCATGTGCTGAGGAACTGCCACGTGACGGGGGCAGGAATGTAATATGGACCATAAAAAGAATGGCTTTTATACTCTCTTGTGAACCTTCCCTTATACCACAAAACCCTGCAGACACAGGGTATAAATGGAGTGTTAATTGGCTCCATCTTTGTTGCCACTTGTGTCTATTCCCAAAATGTCTTCAGAGCCAGACGGGTTATAAAAAGCTAATAGGGCCCATCAGTGACTACAATTTCTACAAGAATATAACACTTGTTCCTCTTGATTTACTCTGTGATTCCATGAGTATTCCTCTGTGGTAGGAGACACTGCATTTTGGGCAGGTCAAATGTTCATGTTTTATGGATGAGTATCACATTGTAATCTATGAAATGTATCTCGAATAGCCTAGTGCAGCCTGTAGAAATACACGTATGAGGGGTCGTGTCGGGCTGTAGAACTGACATGCAGGTTATGGGGGCTCTGATTTCTGATTGTGCATTGATTAGATTGTCCTTTGATCCCTACTAAAACAGCATTTTGTTGGATCTGTTTGGAGCCCTGCGTGCTCAGTATTCTGTATCTTGACAACTTGTTTTCCTTGACTGGCTTGAAGATGGCGTTGTTTGGTGAAAGATAGCTCTGTACCACTGCTGTATTGCGTTGAAAAGGCAGACCAGTTTGATCTTTATTTTTTTTTGCAATAAATCTTTTTATTTTCACAATATAAAATACAATAAACACATAACAGGCAAAAATTACACCATCATCTAGTCCAGGGGATCTTTATTTTTTTGCTTATCAAGCCCACAGTACTCTGTGGGTCGCAGTGCTGCTTCATTCTCTCTCTGCGATGTAACAGCAGCTCAGAGCGATCCTTGACTACACAACATGTCACGGCCTAAGTCGCCGTCTAGCCCCATCAGTAAACTGAAAGTGGCTTAGTAATAACTATGCAAACTGAAACACAAATACAGTGCTTGTTAGTGTATTTTATTTTTTTCCCCTGCCCTTCAGAACAGAAGATCATGAGCAGAGAACCTGCATAGCTCTGATTTCAATGTTGTCAGGTGATGGCTGAGCGGAAAGCGTGCACAGTTCTATATAGGACTATGCCGCCAGGTGATGGATAAGAGCGGAGAGCGTGCACAGCTCTATATAGGACTATGCCGCCAGGTGATGGATAAGAGCGGAGAGCGTGCACAGCTCTACATAGGACTAAGCTGCCAGGTGATTGCTATGAGCGGAGAGCATGCACAGCTGTATATAGGACTGTGCTGCCAGGTGATTGCTATGAGCGGAGAGCGTGCCCAGCTCTATATAGGACTATGCCGCCAGGTGGTTGCTGAGGAGAGTGTGTACCGCTCTATATAAGACTATGCTGCCAGGTGATGGCTTTCTTTATATATGAATCCTCCAGATGTCCTTGCATTAGTCTGGTCCCTCTTGGCTGGAAAATATCACTACAGCCCAGATCGGGTGTCCTGCAGGTGGTTCAGCTAGCGGTCTGTGCTGGGAAGATACAATGTAGACTACAAGGAGGTCACCACTATATAAGGGTGTAGGTGTTGTACTTGTGTCAGGCCTGCGGGTGCTAAAGAATGGGGGCATCTACAGGTAACACTCAGTGAAAAGTGTCTTCATTTTTGCAGATGAGGCAACCTTCTGGAGGTTTTTACTGACCACGTGATCGCCTGCAGTGGGACAGACGTCAGCCGGGCACTCGGTGAGTAGATGGATACCTGTGCACCACCATGGGGAGGGGCATGTTTTTATTTGGTGTAATATATTTTGTATGACAAGTCCTTCATGGGTGAGTGCTGGGAAATGTTGTGCAGAGGGGGTCTTGAAGTAGTGGCCCCCTGATCTCTGCTCAAAACTGGAGTCCAATATGCAGCAGTATATAGAAAAGTATCATTGATGTAGCTGTAAAGCAATTCAAAATTCAAGTTAATGGGGATGAAGACCCCACTCTTCCCACAATGAAATGCACATGGAGGCAGGGGTCTAGGGCCTACATCAGTGATGTGGAGCTTTTACTGCCTGTAATATTGCACTGTTCAGGGTCCAATCTTTGTAGGTTACTTTGTCTATGAGGTCAAAATCTTTCTTGATGCAGATTTTGTGTGAAGGGGGACCTCACCAGAAATTGTCTGAGCGCCATCACAAGTCTCCAATAAGCTGGCTATTGATCCATGGGGCAGACTTTGACATGTTCACTTTTCCATGATGGTCTTGTGGTGATTTTTTTTTTTTTTTTTTTTTTTTTTTTTTTTTTCCCCCCCTTCCTTCTTTCCATCTGGTAATGGAAACATTCTATGGCCATGTAAGCCAGCCGTACCTTGTTTTGTATCTTTGACCACAGAGTGCTGTGTCCTAGCATTATTGATCCAGTCTGTGCCCCTTGCACTGGCCTGACCTTGAATTTACATGTGGAGTTGATGCTTGGAAATATGTGCTGAACATTTGGTGTCGGGGTATGGTGGGATTTGTCCCATATTCCCTGACGCTTCTGCTTGCATCTTTGCGTGACCTCCTACATGAGAATATCCAGGATAGTCCCTAAGGGCTTGTGCCAACGCTGTAGATTTTGCTGCAGAAAAGGTGCAGATTTGTGAGAGATCTGCAAGCCAGCAAAGTCTATGGGATTTCTGAAGTGTTCATCCCTGGTGTATTTCTTTTGTATGGCAGAAAAGGTGCGGATTTTGCTGAGGGAAAAGTCTGCAGCATGTCATCTCTTAGGCTACGTTCACACATTGCGCATTTTTGAGCGCTTTTTTTGCACGCGCTTTTCAAAAATGTGCCTTGTGTCTGCTGGCAAAGTGAATGTGAAATTCACTTTGCCGTTCAGACAGTGCGTAAAAATACGCCAAGCTTTTATGGCAAAAAGCGCCTGCGTAAAAATAATTTGCATGTCAATTCTGTACGCAGCAGCGCCTGCGCTTTTTCCCATAGGGGAGGCGCTGCTGCATCTGATGTCACAGAGGTGAGATTCAATGGCTAGCACACGATAGGTTTGGGGGTATGGTGCTAGTGAAGGAGGCTCGTAAGCCCCACATAAATGTCTTTTAGAATCACTGCACACATACACTTAAGGAGGTTTTTTGCTTGTTAGTGAAATTTATTGAAACAAGTGCTCTTATAGTGATTGCGACAGAATGAAGTTTTGGTCATTCAAGACCTTGATCACATAAGTCGCCTTAGTAGTTCTGAACTGAGGGCTGTCCTGTACAAGGTAATGGTCACTTATGCCTTTTAGGTTAGCCAGGGTCAGAGTGATCGCTCTATGTGGGGTGATGGCACGGCGGTGGAGTGTGTTCACACTCAGTTGTAGCAAGGAGGAGTGACAACTTGCTACAACTGAGTCTGAACACACTCCACCGCCGTGCCACCACCCCACGTAGAGCGACCGCTCTGACCCTGGCTAACCTAAAGGCATAAGTGACCATTACCTTGTACAGGACAGCCCTCAGTTCAGAACTACTAAGGCGACTTGTGTGATCAAGGTCTTGAATGACCAAAATGTCATTCTGTCGCAATCACTATAAGAGCACTTGTTTCAATAAATTTCACCAACAAGCAAAAAACTCCTTAAGTGTATGTGTGCAGTGATGTCAGAGGGGGAGGAAGAATCCTCGTTCCTCCTCCCCTCTGTGACAGGCCCCATTTGATCTCGCACAGTGTATTAATATACACTGCGAAATCAAATTTAAATAAAGCCAAATGTGATACATACCACATGACCGCGAGTGGCCAATCAGCGCACGTAACGTCACTATGACATCATGAAAGGTCCTGGCAGGACGATACGCGAAAAGGCATTAGAAAGGGTAAATATTTGAGTCTTTATTATTGTTAATACATATATTTATTTAAATTTGATTTTGCAGTGTATATTAATACACTGCAAAATCAAATGGCGATGGTCACACATGCCACAGAGGGGAGGAGTAAGGCCCCTTTCACATCAGCGGTTTTTGCCGATCGCAGCAGTTGCGGTGAAAAAAACGCAACTGTCGCGATTACCGCATTACGGCTGCACTTGTGGCACACTTGCGGCAAGCCCATACAATGTCTATGGGGCTTGCGGTAAGTGTGCGGCAAGTGCGGTTTTGGCAGGTGCGGCCGCGAAAAAAATGCCGAAACCAGACCTGCCGCAAGCCCCATAGACATTGTATGGGGCTTGCCGCAAGTGTGCCGCAGTTGCAGCCGTTATGCGGTAATCGCGGCAGTTGCAGTTTTTCACGGCAACTGCCACAATCGTCAAAAAACGCTGATGTGAAAGCACCCTAAGCAGGATTCTATCTCCCTCTCTGTGACATCACTTCTTCCCCGGGCTGTAAAAAAGCATATCGTGTGAATGGCACTGCTTCTTTTTTTGCGCGGGTAAAAAATGCTGGTAAAGGTGCCTGCGCAAAAGAAGCGTGATGTGTGAACGTAGCCTTACAGCATATTTTTTTCAGCATTTTTCAACCATTGACTCAATGTGTTTAAAAAAAAAAAAAGCTTCAAACGCAGGGTGTTCACACAGTGCTTTTTTTTGCTGCAGGTTAGTGCGTTTTCACCAAAAACACACAAACTCCGCATACACGTATATACTCGTGTATAAGCCGACCCGTGTATAAGCCGACCCCCCACCTACTTTTGCCCCCAAAACCTGGGAAAACCTATTGACTCGTGCATAAGCCGAGTGTGGACCCCAGCACAGGTATGCAGTAGCCTCCCCAGTGGTAGTATTGCAGCAGCCTCCCCAGTGGTAGTATTGCAGCAGCCTCCCAGTGGTAGTATTGCAGCAGCCTCCCCAGTGGTAGTATTGCAGCAGCCCTCCCAGTGGTAGTATTGCAGCAGCCTCCCCAGTGGTAGTATTGCAGCAGCCTCCCCAGTGGTAGTATTGCAGCAGCCTCCCCAGTGGTAGTATTGCAGCAGCCTCCCCAGTGGTAGTATTGCAGCAGCCTCCCCAGTGGTAGTATTGCAGCAGCCTCCCCAGTGGTAGTATTGCAGCAGCCTCCCCAGTGGTAGTATTGCAGCAGCCTCCCCAGTGGTAGTATTGCAGCAGCCTCCCCAGTGGTAGTATTGCAGCAGCCTCCCCAGTGGTATACAGGCCCCAGCAGTGTGTCATATATGGCCCCCATATGCTGGCACTCGCCCCCCTCTGTTGTAAGTCCCCCCCTCTGCTTAACTTACCATCCCTGGTCTTCTGCACCTCGCCGGTCCTCTGTGCTCCGTCCTCTGCTGCATCCGGGTCCCCGGCCATCACAGTAACGATGACGTCATGCGACCGGCCGGTCACATGACCCCCGGATGCTGCCGAGGACGGGAGCACGGAGGACTGAGCACAGAGGACCGGCGCGGTGCAGAAGACCAGGGATGGTAAGTTAAGCAGCAGGGGGGGCCTTACAACGGAGGGGGGCGAGTGCCAGCATTTGGCGGCCATATATGCAGATATGCACTGCTTCCCCCTGCCCCTGATTGACAGGGGGAAGCAGTGCATATATAATGAGCGGCCCCATGTGACGGGGCGCTCATACGGCAGCCTCCTCCAGCCTCCACAGCCCCTACCGTATTGACCCGTGTATAAGCCGAGGGGGAGGGGGACAACTTTTCAGCCCAATTTTTGGGCTGAAAAACTCGGCTTATACACGAGTATATACGGTACTTTATGAAATGTCCTTTCCAGGTACCAGAAAGATCTATCGATCTCTCTTTCTCTCTGCCCCCTTCAACCCCTTTGTCTCTTGAGCTCCCCCCGTCTCTTGATTCCCCCCTTTAGTCTCTCGACTCCCAACCCCCCTGCTCTCTCTACCTTTTGAGGTCACATCACTGAAGCAGCAAGGCAACGCATGCAATTACGCACCAAGAAAAAAAAATCGCATTGCAGATCTTGCTGTTTTTTTGGAAATGGTTGCAGATATAGTGCAGAAATTTCTGCAATAATATCCTCAGTGTGGGCACATGACCTAAATCGTCTGTAGTCAGGCTGTCCCTATGGGCCACGTCTGCACCCTGGCGCCTAGCATTGGCTTCTATGACGACCTCAACTTCAGGGGGTCCTGGTATTGTACTCTAAGGATCCTCTGATTTTATGTAATCAAGGACCCCAGAGAATAATTTACTTCTAGGGAAGTGATTTTATTTATTAAGTGGGGTTCTGTCTTAGCCAAGTGACCTTCACTGCTCCCTCTCACGAGACCTTTTCCAGGGATGTTTTCTATACTCTGATATTAGTGGGTCTTGAAGGGAATCTGATCCGTCTCCTCTTTATTGGATCCGAAAGATTGTAACAAACACCATGACATGGATATGCAGCATTAGGGGGCGTTCAGGTTTTTTTTATTTTCTTTGCAATTCCAAACATGAGTGCGCAAAAGCCTAACAAAAAGGTAATGTACTGTGCATGTAATGCCGCCCTACTGAGCTCTGTTGTTCTGCAAATAGTTTGGGGGGGAAAGGTGTGTGTGTGCAATAGCTTTAAGGCGAAGTTCTCTCCATGGGTGTTTTGGGCAGTTTTGATATTGCAGACTTTCCACTTTTTAGGTTTATCTCTCACTTTTTCTGTGAAGTGATAGAACCACAGTGGGGGTTACAGTGTCCAAACACTGGTGGGAGATTGGGAAAACTGAGGTTGGCGGAGTCTGCACCGCTTGTGTGGGAGCGATCCTCTGTGTGGACGTCACCAGGACCATCATATAGGAATAGGTGTATGTCCATGTCTGTGCTGGGGAGCTCCCATGCTGCATTCAAAACTGTGTAATATAACAAACAATTTTTTTTTGTGGGCTAGTTTTAGTTTTATTCACTTTACTTATATGATGTGCATTCCAGTGGATCAGCACCAGTACTTGTTTTAGCCCAAAGAGGTGAATGGATTAAATTTATCACTGTTTATTTTGTTTTATTATGCTGCCACCGGTGATGGCTGAGTAGAGCGTGCACAGCTCCCTATAGGACTATGCCGCCAGGTGATGGCTGTGAGCGGAGAGCATGCACAGCTCTATATAGGACTATGCTGCCAGGTGATGGCTGTGAGCGGAGAGCGTGCACAGGGATGGGAATGAGAGCACAATTGTCGGGCGATATAGTTGCTGAGATGATTGCAGGACGGCAGTCATGGACGTGGTTGCTGGTAATGGCCCCAGATCAGGACACAATTAGCAGGGCCCAAATCCCCTTCATGACACCGCTCCATTGCCATGTACCAGAGGGAAGGGCTGCGTGGTGTCAATATGCTGTCTCGGCCAGGGCTGTGGAGCTGGTAAGCCAAAACCACCAACTCGGACTCCGACTCACATGGCTCATGTTTAAGTGATTAGATTATTGTAGTACAATGTGACCATCAGTGTTTAATCATTGTTATGATACAACAATCAAGATATTTAGATAGAACGTAATAATATTCAGCACATTCTGCATTGAACTACTGCACAAATGAAGGAGTAATCAGCTCACCACGTATGTCCTGGTGTGCACGGGCCTGCGCTCTTACACCACAGCAATGCAAAGTGAAAACAAAGGATGGTCCAGCCCCTGGAGTTGATTGCATAAATGTTAAATTTTATTTGTGGTCAACAGCCTGTACAGAAGCTCATAATACATGCATCAAATATGGCAGGGAGCATCTCTAACGGTAACGCGTTTCGGACGTTAGTCCTTTATTAAGCCTGTTTTAAGATAAAAAGGAGATTTTTGTGTACTCACCGTAATTTTCTCTTAGCCTCTAATTGGGGGACACAGGACCGTGGGTGTTATGCTGCTGTCCACTAGGAGGTGACACTAAGTAAGATCTGGAAAAAAAAACAGTGGCTCCTGCTCTGCAGTATACACCTCCCAGGCAAGAATTTCCTCTTCAGTTTTGTACTTAAAAGGGAACCAACCACCTCAGATCACCCTAATACACAGTTAGTACATGTCCCTGCACCCTAAGGATAACTTTCCAGCACTGTTTTTGTGTAAAATCTTGCATTAGTATAACTGATATAAAGAGTTTATAAACTTACTATCCTGGAGACATCTGGGCGTATCCCTCCTTCTGTTATACTTCAGGGCTGTGCATTGCATGGCTGTGCTCCCCCTCCCTCCGTGCCTGCTGCCCTGCCCTGATGGGCGTGATCGTTATCTCCTCTGCACAGAGGGAGGGGGAGCACAGCCATGCAATGAATGCACAGCCCTGAAGTATAACAGAAGGAGGGATACGCCCAGATGTCAACAGGCTAGTAAGTTTATAAACTCTTTTATATCAGTTATACTAATGCAAGATTTTACACAAAAACAGTGCTGGAAACGTATCCTTAGGGTGCAGGGACATATACTAACTGTGTATTAGGGTGATCTGAGGTGGTTGGTTCCCTTTAAAGCAGTGGGAGAAGTAATCATGAATAACAGCCTGTAACAAAGGCAACCATATAGGAAAGAACTATAAAGAATACTGAAAAGGCTGACATGGTCAACAGGGTGGGTGCTGTGTCCCCCAATTAGAGGCTAAGAGAAAAGGATTTTACGGTGAGTACACAAAAATCTAATTTTCTCCTTTGCCTTACTAGGGAAAACAGGACCGTGGGATGTCCTAAAGCAGTCCCTAGGTGGAAAGAGAATAACCTCATAGACTTATGTGACAAGCACCCTACAGGTGGACTACTGTCTCCTGGAGGATGCGTCAACCCAGATTCGCCTCTGCCAAGGATTGAATATGAACACACTGATGCTTTACAAAAGCGTGATGGCTGGACTAGGTGGCTGCCTTGCACACATGTTGTACGGTGGGGGTACACTAGGCCATTCGGCGCCAGAAATTCGCACGAGTGAATGTGCGCCCTTGTGCCTGATGAAATTGGTAATTTCTGCAACTGTTATACTTCCTGAATAGCGATTCTGATCCATCTGGCCGGAATATCCTCGGATGTCGGCATGCCCTTTCGGTGTCCCACCGAGAGGATGAAGAAACACTGTCAGGGTCCTTCCAAAGGATGGAGAGCGCTCCTGGAGGGTGCTGTTATAGATGCGTAGATATGAAGGGCTCTAACGAATCCAGTGCGTGCAGAGCCTTCTCGACATGGTGCACCAGCGCCGGACAAAAAAGGACGATTATATACCGTGTTTGTTTAGATGGAATGACGACGGCACTTTCGGAAGAAATGACGGCACAGGTCGAAGCCCTACCTTATCCTGGAGACACACCAAAAAAGTGCTCTGGAGGAGATCGCTGGGATCAGAGACTCAACGCATAGAGGTAATACCTAGCAGAAACCAATCTTCTGGCGACGAAGGAAAATTTCTTTAAAGGACTCGAATGGATTCTGTCGACCCATGCTATCAACTGTCGTAAGGGGGGGAGGGGAAGGACACTAGGTGGGAAACAGCGTCCAGGAATGGACTAGGGTATCTGCTCCCATGAGTTCATTCGTAACGGTGCTGAAGAAGAGACCGGAGTGATTTGACCCAAAGGAGAATGGGTCCCAATTCGCACATCGCTTGACCGCTGCGAGTCCCACTGTGGTGATGGACATATGCCACTGCAGTGGCATTGTGTGACTGTATCCGCAGAGGGTGACTTGCGAACCACTGAGAACAAGAGCGTAGTTCCAAAAGGGTGACGCGAATCCTGAGGAGAAAGATGGGCAGGTGGAACCCGAGGGTGGCTAACTGCCCTGAGTTGTGTGATGACAGTGCACCGCTCCCCGGTCTGATAGGTCTGCGTCAGTATCACCTGAGAGCCAGGGGAAGGGATTTCCCTTGTGAGAGGGAGGACAGGCGCAGCCACCGGTGGGGAAAGGTGGGGGGGAGAGAAACGCTTGATCTCCATTAGACTAAATGACCTGACCAGAGTGAGAGGCCTCCTGTCCCGGGTCGTGAGGAGAGCTATCTGGAGAGGCCAAAGGCACAGTTGGGCAAAGGGAATGATCATCATGCTCAAACTTTCCTCGCGTATCAGAGAGAGTGAGGTGATGGGCGACTGAGGGCCCGGATTCCTTTACATTGGCTTTTAGCTCGGGACTGGAGAGGATTTGCGGTATAGACCAACTATCATAGATGAACCAAGGGGACCAGTGTACTGTGAACGCTCTGTGCACAGTCTCTAAAGGAGGGAGCCTTGATGAATAGATATTCCAGGTGTGGGAGAACGACCCCTGCCACCATGACTTAGTGGCTACCCTAGGTGCCAGGCTGAGAGAGATCCTTGTGGATTGCGAGGCGGAGGAATCTCTGAAGCACCCGGGATATGTAGGTAGATGTTTCAAATATCTATGAAGGCCAGGAACTGTCATACTTCCATGGATGAGATGATGGAGCGCAGAGATTCCATGCGGAGATGATGAAACCAAACGATTTGGTAAGATGTTTTGAGGTCAGGAGGGTCGACCAAGTCTCCCTTTTTTTTCGGGAACTACAAAAAAAAATTTGAGTAGAACCTCCTGAACATTTGTTCTGAGGAACAGGGATAATGACTCCCACCTGCAGTAGCAAGTCGACTGCCTCTGAAGACGTTCATTTGCATTTCCTGCAACCCAAGTGCCATGAGGCGGCGGATGGGGAGACTGAGGATTACCAAATAGTAGTGCCATCCACTGCAACCTAGGCCTCCAACTGTGGGAGCTGGGGAGGATGATTATCCGGATCTGCGTGCCAAGCAGTCCCATATTGGAGATTGGAACGCTTAGAAATAGTCACCATAAATGATATCCCTCGTAGCAGGAGGGGGGGTACGTGGAGGTAACACCCTGCGTTCCCGCCTGTTGTAGGTTGTGGGAAATCGGTACGCAAGGGTACCGTCTCCCTTTGGTTTTAGAAGTGGGGACTCCAATTCTTACTGGGAAGTCATCTTTTCCGCCAAATAGATGGCTCTTAAGATAAGGAAAGCTTGTTCAACCTCGACCCGGGTTCCCAATTGTGGGCAGCTGAGGAAGGCGTAGTCGTGGTCAGGCACCACTTAGACTCAGACCCCCAAGTGTGGGGAGCCAAGGACGGGGAAGTCCCTTCTTTCTTCTAGTGAGGTATCTTGAAACTTCTTGTAGAAGGGAAGAAAAATCTAAAAAAAAAAAATCTATATAAGAAAGGAAAATAATAAAGGTCTGCCTCCTAAAGACACTAGGCAAAACCTGAAGAGGCAAGGCTTGCTTGGGGGGTGTATACTGCAGAGGAGGAGCCACTGTCTATCTTTTTTTTTTTCTTCCAGATCTTACTTGGTCCTGTGTCCCCCAATGAGGTGAAAGAGAAATGGCACAGAAGCAGGACTGAAGGCACATGTAAATGACCAAATGAAGCCCCTTTTCTATCTGATGTGCAACAAATTTACAAGCCTACTGACAGCAACATAGAGATCATTGTATCGCTCCGTTGTGTGGTGCATGTAGTGGGATAGACCCACACTGATGCTTGTATTATGAGCTCTGTACCTGCTGTTAGTTTGGAGCCTGATGGTCCACAAATACAACTGGACATTTATGCACTCCTCTCCGGGAGCTGGACCAGCCTTTCTTTTCATTGACCTACTGCACCAAATCTATTACATATTGTCGGTATTGGTCCATTATATTCCATCTCCAACTCCACCAAACTGGGTTCAGACTCCACAGCCCTGGTCCCGGCGCTGTGCGGTGTCCTTGGAGCGGTTGTCCCGGCGCTGTGCGGTGTCCTTGGAGCGGTGTCCCGGCGCTGTGCGGTGTCCTTGGAGCGGTGTCCCGGCGCTGTGCGGTGTCCTTGGAGCGGTGTCCCGGCGCTGTGCGGTTTTCCTTGGAGCGGTTGTCCCGGCGCTGTGCGGTGTCCTTGGAGCGGTGTCCCGGCGCTGTGCGGTGTCCTTGGAGCGGTGTCCCGGCGCTGTGCGGTGTCCTTGGAGCGGTTGTCCCGGCGCTGTGCGGTGTCCTTGGAGCGGTGTCCCGGCGCTGTGCGGTGTCCTTGGAGCGGTTGTCCCGGCGCTGTGCGGTGTCCTTGGAGCGGTGTCCCGGCGCTGTGCGGTGTCCTTGGAGCGGTGTCCCGGCGCTGTGCGGTGTCCTTGGAGCGGTGTCCCGGCGCTGTGCGGTGTCCTTGGAGCGGTGTCCCCGGCGCTGTGCGGTGTCCTTGGAGCGGTGTCCCGGCGCTGTGCGTGTGTCCTTGGAGCGGTGTCCCGGCGCTGTGCGGTGTCCTTGGAGCGGTGTCCCCGCTCGTCGGTGTCTTGGAGCGGTGTCCCGTCTCGCGCTGTGCGGTGTCCCGTCTCTGCGCTGTGCGGTGTCCCGTCTCTGCGCTGTGCGGTGTCCCGGCGCTGTCGTTTGTCTCGGTGTCCGGCGTGTTTCGTCTCGGTGCTGTGCAGTGTTTCGTCTCGGTGCTGTGCAGTGTTTTCCGTGTGGAGCGTCTCGGTGCTGTGCAGTGTTTCGTCTCGGTGCTGTGCAGTGTCTTCGGTTGTCCGCTCGGTGCTGTGCAGTGTTCTCGTCTCTGGGCGTGTCCGGCGCTGTGCAGTGTTTGAGCGGTGTCCCGTCGTGTGCGTGTGTCGGGCTGTGTTTCGTCTCGGTGGCTGTGCAGTGTTCTTCGGTGCTGGTGCTGTTCGGCACAGTGTCCCGTCTCGTGCTGTGCAGTGTTTCGTCTCGTGCTTGCGTGTTGGCGGTGTCCCGTTCGCGCTGTGCGGTGTGTCGGCGCTGTGTTCGTCTCGGTGCTGTGCAGTTTTCGTCTCGGTGCTGTGCAGTTGTCTCGTGCGCAGTGTCCCGTCTCGGTGCTGTGCAGTGTTTCGGCGCGGTGTCCCGTCTCGTGCTGTGCGTGTTCGGCGCGGTGTCCCGTTCGGGCTGTGCGGTGTGTCGGCGCTGTGTGTCGTCTCGGTGCTGTGCAGTGTTTCGTCTCGTGTCTGTCGCAGTGTCTCGTCTCGGTGCTGTGCAGTGTCCTGTCTCGGTGCTGTGTGCAGTGTCTCGGCGTGCGTGTCCCGTCTCGGTGCTGTGCAGTGTTCGGCGCGTGTCTCCCTCTCGGTGCTGTGCGTGTCTCGGCGCAGTGTGCTCTGCTGTGTAGTGTCTCGGGCTGCGTGTGCGCGTGTCGTCTCGGTGCTGTGCAGTGTCTCGGCGCGGTGTCCCGTCTCGGTGCTGTGCGGTGTCCGGCGCTGTCTGTGTCGGCCTGTGTTCGTGTGTGGCGCTGTGAGTTCTTCCGTCTCGGTGCTGTGCAGTGTTCTCTGTGCGTCGGTGTCCGTTTCGTCTCGGTGCTGTGCAGTGTCTCGGCGCGGTGTCCCCTCTCGGTGCTGTGCAGTGTTCGTCTCCGGTTGCTTCGTGTGTGTCTCGGTGCTGTGCAGTGTTCTCGGCGCGGTGTCCGTCGGCGTGCAGTGTCTCGCTGAGTGTTTGCGTTCTCGGTGCTGTGCAGGTGTCCCGTCTCGGTGCTTGTGCGTGTCGTCTCGGTGCTGTGCAGTGTTCTCCGTGTCGTCGGTGCTCTGTGCTGTGCGGTGTCCGTCTGGCGCTGTGCAGTGTCTCCGTCTCGGTGCTGTGCATGTCTTGCCGTGTCCGTCTCGGTGCTGTGCAGTGTCTCGGCGCGGTGTCCCGTCTCTCGGTGCTGTGCGTGTCTCGGCGCAGTATTCGCTCTGTGTAGTGTCCTGGTGCTGTGCAGTGTCTCGGCCGTGTGTCCTCTCGGGCGTGGTGTCTCGGGCTGTGCAGTGTTTCGGCGCGGTGTCCCGTCTCGGTGCTGTGCGTGTCTCGGCGCAGTGTTCTCTCTGTGTCGTGTCTCGTGCTGTGCGGTGTCCGTCTCGGTGCTGTGCAGTGTCTTGGCGCGTGTCCCTCGGTGCTGTGCAGTGTCTTGGCGCGGTGTCCCGTCTCGGTGCTGTGCAGTGTCTCGGCGCGGTGTCCCTCTCGGTGCTGTCGTGCTGCGGTGTCTCTCGGTGCTGTGCAGTGTCTGGCGCGGTGTCCCGTCTCGGTGCTGTGCAGTGTCTCGGCGCGGTGTTCCGTCTCGGTGCTGTGCAGTGTCTCGGCTGTCGTGTGTCGGCGCGGGTGTCCCGTCTCGGTGCTGTGCAGTGTCTCGGCGCTGTTCTGCTTCTGTGTGCGCGGTGTCCGTCTCGGTGCTGTGCAGTGTCTGGCGCGGTGTCCCGTCTCGGTGCTGTGCAGTGTCTCGGCGCGGTGTCCCCTCTCGGTGCTGTGCGGTGTCTCGGCGCAGTATTCGCTCTGTGTAGTGTCTCGGTGCTGTGCAGTGTCTCGGCGCGGTTGTCCCTGTCTCGGTGCTGTGCGGTGTCTCGGCGCGTTCGCTCTGTGTTGTCTCGGTGCTGTGCGGTGTCTCGGCGCAGTGTTCCTCTGTGTGTGTCTCGGTGCTGTGCAGTGTCTCGGCGCGTTGTCGTGTCCGTCTCGGTGCTGTGCAGTGTCTGGCGCGAGTATGTCCCGTCTCGTGTGTGCGTGTCTCGGCGGTGTCCGTCAGTGTGCTCGTGCGGTGTCTCGGCGCAGTTTCGCTCTGTGTAGTGTCTCGGTGCTGTGCGGTGTGTCTCGGCGCAGTATTCGCTCTGTGTAGTGTCTCGGTGCTGTGCGGTGTCTCGGCGCAGTATTCGCTCTGTGTAGTGTCTCGGTGCTGTGCGGTGTCTCGGCGCAGTATTCGCTCTGTGTTCGTGTCTCGGCGCAGTATTCGCTCTGTGTAGTGTCTCGGCTGTGCTGCTCGCGCAGTTCGCTCTGTCGTGTCTCGCGCAGTATTCGCTCTGTGTAGTGTCTCGGTGCTGTGCGTGCTCGCGCAGTATTCCTCTGTGTCGTGTCCGCGCAGTTTCGCTCTGTGTAGTGTCTCGGTCTGTGTCGGTGTCTCGGCGCAGTATTCGCTCTGTGTAGTGTCTCGGTGCTGTGCGGTGTCTCGGCGCAGTATTCGCTCTGTGTCTGTCTCGTGCGTGTCTCGGCGCAGTTTCGCTCTTGCAGTGTCTCGGTGCTGTGCGTGTCTCGGCGCAGTGTATTCGCTCTGTGTAGTGTCTCGGTGCTGTGCGGTGTCTCGGCGCAGTTTCGCTCTGTGTCGTGTCTCGCGCAGTTCGCTTGGTGTGTCTCGGCGTGTGTCTCGGCGCAGTATTCGCTCTGTGTCGTGTCTCGGTGCTTGGTGCGTGTTCTCGGCGCAGTATTCGCTCTGTGTAGTGTCTCGGTGCTGTGCGGTGTCTCGGCGCAGTATTCGCTCTGTGTCGTGTCTCGGCTGCATCTCGTGATATTCGCTCTGTGTAGTGGTCTCGGTGCTGTGCGGTGTCTCGGCGCAGTGTTTCGCTCGTGTGTCGTGTCTCGCGCAGTATTCGCTCTGTGTAGTGTCTCGGTGCTGTGCGGTGTCTCGGCGCAGTATTCGCTCTGTGTCGTGTCTCGGCGCAGTATTCGCTCTGTGTAGTGTCTCGGTGCTGTGCGGTGTCTCGGCGCAGTATTCGCTCTGTGTAGTGTCTCGGTGCTGTGCGGTGTCCTCGGCGCAGTATTCGCTCTGTGTAGTGTCTCGGTGCTGTGCGTTGTCTCGGCGCAGTATTCGCCTTTCGTCTCGGTGCTGTTATCCCCGGCATGTCGCCGTGTTGCTCTGTCTCGGCGCAGTGTTCGCTCTGTGTAGTGTCTCGTGGGCTGTGCAGTGTCTCGGCGCAGTATTCGCTCTGTGTAGTGTCTCGGTGCTGTGCGGTGTCTCGGCGCAGTATTCGCTCTGTGTAGTGTCTCGGTGCTGTGCGGTGTCTCGGCGCAGTGTTCGCTCTGTGTAGTGTCTCGGTGCTGTGCGGTGTCTCGGCGCAGTATTCGCTCTGTGTAGTGTCTCGGTGCTGTGCGGTGTCTCGGCGCAGTGTTCGCTCTGTGTAGTGTCTCGGTGCTGTGCGGTGTCTCGGCGCAGTGTTCTCTCTGTGTAGTGTCTCGGCGCAGTATTCGCTCTGTGTAGTGTCTCGGTGCTGTGCGGTGTCTCGGCGCTGTGCGGTGTCTCGGCGCAGTATTCGCTCTGTGTAGTGTCTCGGTGCTGTGCGGTGTCCCGGTGCGGTCTCTCGGCGCTGTGCAGGGGGCGGGGCGTCGTTGTCTCGCATTAACCCTCCCGGCGCCGCCTCTTGCATGTGACCAGTGAGCTGATTGAAGGGGCCGGGAAGGGACGTGTAGGAGGCGGCAGCTGAGTGCGCATGCGTGTCTTGGTGCTGCGGGTGTGGTCGTAGCTGCAGAGTGCGCGGTGTGTCCGGCCGCTGTGCTCCGGAGAGGGCGGGCAGGACGCGGTGACATGGGCTCCGCTCCCCCGGCCTGTAGCTCCACAGCTGAGGGGTCACCGCTATGAACGCTACAACCCATGACTGGCAAAGCCACCCCCGGCGTGCTGTACTCGTGGAAAGGGGCGCTGCTCACCTGCCTGTCCGGGGGTGACCCGAGGAAACGCAAAGGTAACGGGGCCGTGCTGTGCGGCGGGGATGGGTGTAATGTCACCGTGCGGCCCGGCCCTTCAGCTGTCCCCCACCCTACAGGGGTCCCAGCCGGTCAGCTCCCTTCTCTCCCTCAGTACAGGGGTCCTGGGCCCTTGAGCTGTCCCCCACCCTACAGGGTTCCTGGGCTCTTCAGCTGTCCCCCACCCTACAGGGTTCCTGGGCTCTTCAGCTGTCCCCCACCCTACAGGGTTCCTGGGCTCTTCAGCTGTCCCCCACCCTACAGGGTTCCTGGGCTCTTCAGCTGTCCCCCACCCTACAGGGTTCCTGGGCTCTTCAGCTGTCCCCCACCCTACAGGGTTCCTGGGCTCTTCAGCTGTCCCCCACCCTACAGGGTTCCTGGGCTCTTCAGTTGTCCCCCACCCTACAGGGTTCCTGGGCCCTTCTGCTGCCCCCTACCCTACAGGGGTCTTGAGCCCTTCAGCTGCCCCCTACCCTACAGGGGTCCTGGGCCCTTCTGCTGCCCCCTACCCTACAGGGGTCCTGGGCCCTTCTGCTGCCCCCTACCCTACAGGGGTCCTGGGCCCTTCTGCTGCCCTGCCCTACCCTACAGGGGTCCTGGGCCCTTCTGCTGCCCCCTACCCTACAGGGGTCCTGGGCCCTTCTGCTGCCCCCTACCCTATAGGGGTCCTGGGCCCTTCTGCTGCCCCCTACCCTACAGGGGTCCTGGGCCCTTCTGCTGCCCCCTACCCTACAGGGGTCCTGGGCCCTTCTGCTGCCCCCTACCCTACAGGGGTCCTGGGCCCTTCTGCTGCCCCCTACCCTACAGGGGTCCTGGGCCCTTCTGCTGCCCCCTACCCTACAGGGGTCCTGGGCTCTTCTGCTGCCCCCTACCCTACAGGGGTACTGGGCCCTTCTGCTGCCCCCTACCCTACAGGGGTACTGGGCCCTTCTGCTGCCCCCTACCCTACAGGGGTCCTGGGCCCTTCAGCTGCCCCCTACCCTACAGGGGTCCTGGGCCCTTCAGCTGCCCCCTACCCTACAGGGGTCCTGGGCCCTTCAGCTGCCCCCTACCCTACAGGGGTCCTGGGCCCTTCAGCTGCCCCCTACCCTACAGGGGTCCTGGGCCCTTCAGCTGCCCCCTACCCTACAGGGGTCCTGGGCCCTTCAGCTGCCCCCTACCCTACAGGGGTCCTGAGCCCTTCAGCTGCCCCCTACCTTACAGGGGTCCTGGGCCCAACCGGTCAGCTCCCTTCTCTCCCCCAGTACAGGGGTCCTGGGCCCAACCGGTCAGCTCCCTTCTCTCCCCCAGTACAGGGGTCCTGGGCCTGGCCTGTCAGCTCCCTTCTCTTCCCCAGTATAGGGGTCCTGGGCCCGTCAGCTGCCCCCTACCCTACAGGGGTCCTGAGCCCTTCAGCTGCCCCCTACCTTACAGGGGTCCTGGGCCCAACCGTCAGCTCCCTTCTCTCCCCCAGTACAGGGGTCCTGGGCCTGGCCTGTCAGCTCCCTTCTCTTCCCCAGTATAGGGGTCCTGGGCCCGTCAGCTGTTGCCCACCCTACAGGGGTCCTGGCCCCTTCTGCTGCTCCCTACCTTACAGGGGTCCTGGGCCTGGCCTGTCAGCTCCCTTCTCTTCCCCAGTATAGGGGTCCTGGGCCCGTCAGCTGTTGCCCACCCTACAGGGGTCCTGGCCCCTTCTGCTGCTCCCTACCTTACAGGGGTCCTGGGCCTGGCCTGTCTGCTCTCTTCTCTCCCCAGTACAGGGGTCCTGAGCCCTTCAGCTGCCCCTACTCTACAGGGGTCCTGGGCCCAACCTGTCAGCTCCCTTCTCTCCCCCCAGTACAGGGGTCCTGGACCCGGCCTGTCAGCTCCCTTCTCTCCCCCAGTACAGGGGTCCTGGACCCCGGCCTGTCAGCTCCCTTCTCTCCCCCAGTACAGGGGTCCTGGACCCCGGCCTGTCAGCTCCCTTCTCTCCCCCAGTACAGGGGTCCTGGACCCCGGCCTGTCAGCTCCCTTCTCTCCCCCAGTACAGGGGTCCTGGACCCCGGCCTGTCAGCTCCCTTCTCTCCCCCAGTACAGGGGTCCTGGACCCCGGCCTGTCAGCTCCCTTCTCTCCCCCAGTACAGGGGTCCTGGACCCCGGCCTGTCAGCTCCCTTCTCTTCCCCAGTGCAGGGGTCCCTGGCCTTGTTCTTTGGAGGAGCCCCTTCTATGTGTGTGATCAGTCTGTGCCTCTGGTTCTGCTTTTGGTCTTCGTGACCTTTGCCCTGACTGGTTGTGACCCGGTGTGGTGTGTGGAGCTGTGGCCCCTCCACTGGTGATGTATTGTGGGCTCGCTGTAGCCCAGTGGTTAGTGTCTGCCGATATAGCTCTTTATCTCTCTACTTCTTCTGTCTGCGGAGAATCTTGTTTTGTTTTAGAAGGCACCAAATGTGCATGTAAATCTGTCCTGGTGTGAACGGCGTCAACCTCTGAAGGCCGGCTCCGAGCGCAGCTGTCAGGTGGAGAATGTCCGCTCCTGCCTGAACTCGAGCTCCGTGTGCTCCCAGGGTGATCTGCTCCTCAGGCTATTTATGGAGCCCCGGATAATACGGGGCCATTGCAGGAGAGCAGCTATTTACTGGTTGTAGATGATAGTTGTAGGTCTGTGGGTATGGGGTGTTGGTGAGAGACTTCGGTCTGGGGCACGTTTTGATATTTTCTGCAGATACTCTGGGGTTGTGGTCACGTTGCCCCCTGAATGCACATAATACATAGTACGGACCATCCTACAACATGACTTGTTCCCTGAACTCATGCCAGAGGAGACTCATTCAAAATGTAGATCGGAATCATGTATGCTGGGGAAAAAATGAGACCTGGTTGGAGCTGAGCGCAGCTTTCCGTGCTCCTGAATAAGCCCTTTAATAACAAAGTGATGTAATGTGGTGCAAGTCCGTCCCCGAGAGCAGGACGGAGGCCACAGGTGCTGTTTACATGCCGCGTCGCCATGAGGAATATATGCGAACCTCCCAGACTGCCCTGCTCAGGAGAACAAAGCTAAGAAATGCAGGAATCTTCTCATAGTAAGGTAATCCCAACCCCGCGGGAGGTGTGAGGTGTATTGTGGTGTTCCTCCACGTCACAGCGCCGCTGTGTGCAGGTCGCGTATTTTTAGACCAGTTAGTCAACTTTGCTCCTAATAGTGGCTGCTTGGAAGGAGGTGGTTATTACCGAGCTGTAGAGAGACGTGACCCTTCACTATGTACAGACACCTCTCATGTGACTGAATGGAGCATGCAAACACACATGACTACAAGGTCAGAGCGAGAAACAACGCTTTCACCAGGAGCACAGCCATGAGCGACACAGGCCGAGCACCCAGGTGCTGTATAGAGGATGGGGAGCGGCCTCCTGGAGGCTGGATGTGTGAGTTTGCAGAGGCCATTGCTCGTTTACTTCGGGGACAAGGAAGTGGTTTATTGTATTCGGCTGTGTGCCCACTGTGCATCTGTGCTGCGTTTTTTTTTTTTTCTGTGGTTCTGCAGCAACGGTGCAGCTTTATCGTTACGGTCAATGTGATTTTCCAAAACCTGTGTCCACATGTGTTTTTGATCCCACAACAATCTCCGGTGATGTTTTCCTCCATGCACCGGTAGCAGCAGTGTGTATCGTCCTTCCAGAACCTGCATCATGTGACTCAGGTTGTCACATGGTACGCAGGATCTGGAAGATTGATAAAAAACAGCATCTGCTGGTGCATGGCGAGAAGAATCAGCAGGGATCACTGTGGGCTCGTCTCGGAGGGTGAGAAAGTGTGTGTTGCTGTGTCCCCTTATTTGTGCTGCTTTTGATTAGCCAGCACAAAAATATACGTCCAGTGGACACATAGCCTTATACACTATGAGAATTCAGCATAAATGCTGATTTATCTCCCCTGCAATGTAATACTACAACTCCCAGCCCCCCCAGACACCCATAGGACTTGTAGTTGTATAGGCGCTAATCCTATGTGTATTGTGGAAATCATCCTGCCATTATGCCGTCTGTTTGTAGGCCACCCCCCACCCCCTCGTGTGCCCCCTTGTTATATACTTGTTCTAAGTGACTTCTATTCTGTCTTCCAGAAATGAGCCGTCAGACTGCCGCAGCCATCCCAACCGGTACTTCAAAGTGTCCACCTTCCCAGCGGGTGCCAGCCTTGACAGGAACAACGGCTTCAAACAATGACTTGGCGAGCCTCTTCGAATGCCCCGTGTGCTTTGACTATGTATTGCCACCAATTCTCCAATGTCAGAGCGGGCATCTGGTGTGCAGCAACTGTCGGCCCAAACTCACATGTTGCCCGACTTGCAGAGGGCCCTTGGGATCCATCCGCAACCTGGCAATGGAAAAAGTTGCCAACTCTGTCCTATTTCCCTGCAAATACGCCTCTTCAGGATGTGAGGTAACTTTGCCGCACACCGAGAAAGCCGACCATGAAGAGCTGTGTGAATTTCGACCGTACTCGTGCCCCTGCCCCGGAGCCTCCTGCAAGTGGCAAGGGTCCTTGGATGCGGTGATGCCACATCTTATGCATCAGCATAAATCCATAACAACGTTACAAGGAGAGGATATTGTGTTTCTTGCCACAGACATTAACCTTCCTGGGGCGGTGGACTGGGTGATGATGCAGTCCTGTTTTGGGTTTCACTTTATGTTGGTTTTGGAGAAACAGGAAAAATACGACGGTCACCAACAATTCTTTGCAATTGTCCAGCTAATCGGCACACGGAAGCAAGCCGAGAACTTTGCTTACCGCCTGGAGTTAAACGGGCACCGGCGACGATTGACTTGGGAGGCCACTCCGCGCTCGATTCACGAGGGCATCGCCACCGCCATCATGAACAGCGACTGCCTAGTGTTTGATACAAGCATTGCACAACTCTTCGCTGAAAATGGCAATTTAGGAATTAATGTAACAATCTCTATGTGTTAAAACATGGCAACCACAAACTTTCCAGGGCCAGTGTTTAAAAGTCCTCGCTTTATATTTCACTTTCTACAATTGCAATTGACTTTCACTGCCGGGCTGGTGCGGACTGCAAAAATAGATAACAAAATAATAAAAATAACAAAAAAAAAAAAGTGGCACGGCCATCGAACAGTGACCGACAAACAGGAAGCAGATGCATGAAATAAAGAAAAACACTAATATTTAAAACAACCACTGAGATGAAAACCCCTATACCTTGTACTCGGGCATCAGTTTTTTTTTTTTTTTTATATTTTATTTTTCTTTTTTTATTTAAAAGGTTAAAAAAAAAAAAAAAAAAAAACCCCCAAATTTGTTTGTAGTTTGTACTGTAAAACTTTGCCCCTTTTCATTCTCCATTTTTTTTTTCCTTTAATACATTATTGACGGACAAGCCATTTTGCGCGGCCTCCTCCTCTCCAGGTCGCTGCGTTCCTCATTCGTAAGTCACTATATAGAATTGCTGCTCTTTGTGTATATTTTCTGTGTTTTGCTAATTTTTATTAACTTCTAGTTTTTCATTGAATGAATGAATGACTCTTTTTTTTTCTTTTTTTTTTCCTGTAATTAAGTATATAAATATATTATATTTTTTTTGTACACAAGTTTGCTATGCATAATTTCTCGATTTAATATTTTTAATTTTTTTCCCCATTTTTATTTTTAATTTTTGCTCCCCACACTGGAATGAGGAATGTTTAATATTTTCAGTGATATTTGACCCAAGATGGTGTTTTGTGTTTTTTTTTTTTTTTTTAGTTTGACATTGTGGTACATACAATGGTTGGATGGGTCAGTCACGTGTGACTACAGCCTTATCTAAATGCTGGTTGCAATATTGCATGACCTGGCGCCTGCACCTTGAAGAGCCGGGTTGTCCAGAATGAGTTGTTTTCTTAAACAAAAGAGCACCGCTCGTGTCTGCAGGTTGTGTTGCGTATTGCAGCTCCTACCTATTTTAATTGGAGGTAAGCTGTAGACCTAACTAGAGTTGAGTACATCAATTTGGAGGACCCTGCAACACCGGCGCATGACGTCACGCCGAGTTTACTAATCGGAAGAGGCGCCAAAGATGCCGGCAGGGTCCTGCAGATCTATTTGCTCATCTCTACACATCCTATGGATGGATGCTGCACTTTTAGAGTAGCCATCTTTTTTTTTTTTTCGAGGTTTGACTGTTGGGGAAACAGTTATGGGTTGATTTGTAAATCCATCTCTGTAATTGATAGATTCTGACTGTAAACCAACAGCATCCGGTGTGTAGGCGGCAGTAATCAATAAGCTCGGCTGCCTGTATTGTGTGCCGCAGTCGTGCATCGATAAAGTCGGTCGCCCGTATTCTGGGACCCGTCAGCTTTAGGTCTGGCTGTAGGAGAAGCTGCTCGTACGTGCAGTTTTCCAGCATAGGAGGCGCTTTGTTTTGTAGTGCAAAACTCCATTGTCTTCTCAAATTCTGATTGAAACCAGATATTGTTTAACGAGTAGTCTCAAAATTAAATATTCTCCCATCTTTTTATAATTGTCATTAAAAATAATACTTGGCAAAACCAACCTCTCTGCTGTAATTTGTGTCATTTGGATTTATCGTGTTACTATTCTGAGTTTTTACAACTTCAGGGGCTTTATTTTTGCAAAACTGAAGATACATTTATTTTGTACTTGAATGGAACCTGCCAGCAAAAATTAAAACTTTTTTTTTTTTCCCCACTTAAAAAGATGCACTGGATCATAGGATGCACCCCAAATTTAGTGAAGGGGAAAACAAATGTTTAATGTGGTCCACCTTATACGCAAAATTCATATGACACTGCTCCCCCCTATCCTGATATATATATATATATATATATATATACATATATCTCTCCCACCCTGAATCCACCATGGATTACTGAGGGGGAAGGTTGGAGTGGTGGAGCAGAGGTGCAGGAGCTAAAGGTCCACAGAGGGTGGGGCTGCCATTTTCCATGTGCACGCAGGCATTGGCAGGCTGTGACTCAGCCTCTAGCATCCAGACTTCCAGAAAATGGCCGCAGAGGAGGTGCATGTGCAGATTGAGATCCGCGGGCGTTTTCTGGACCCTAGAGGCTGAGTCAAAGCTTGCCAATGCCTGCAGGCACATGGAAAGTGGCAGAAAACACCGCGACGCTGCAGCTTTGCCCAAACCCTGCCTTCTGCACCTCTGCTTCATCAATGCAACCACCCCCGCCCCCTCGTTAAGTGTAAAAAAAAAATAAAAACACAAGAAAAACTCACCCCTGGTTTACTCCAATCTGGAGGGGAAAAAGGTGTTTTACAATCTGAAAAATATGGCATGTATGTATATAATATATAATTATTTTTTTTTTTTTGGTTTCCCAATGTGCCAGCCATGAGAAATTTAGTGAAGCCACATGCAAATCAGTCTAAAAGTGCCCCTAAGGCCCCTTTCACATCAGCGTTTATTTGAAATCGCGGCAGATGCGGTGAAAAAAACTGACCGCGGCTTTTTTTTTCGCGGCCGCAAGTGCCAAAACCGCACTTGCCGCAAGCCTGCCTATACATTGTATGGGGCTTGTCGCAACCGTGCCGCAAGTGCAGCCGGTATGCGGTAATCGCGGCAGATGCGTTTTTTTTTCACTGCATCTGCCGCAATTTCAAATGTTGATGTGAAAGGGGCCTAAGGTGAGCAGAGCACGGCCCCACCCCCTTGCACTTCAGCCAGATTTGTATTTGGCTTAGGGTGCTTTCACACAGCGTTTTTCTGTGATCCGTGGCTGTCCGTTGTAAAACGGACAGCCACGGATCAGATTTTGGCCCCATGTTAGTCTATGGGCACGGATCACATCGGATTTGGCCTTATTGGCATCCGATTTTGGTCGGATCCGATCCTGGCCGATTTTTTGCTGTGCCCAAAATCGCAGCCTGCTGCGATTTTTGGCACAGCGGGTCAGATCGGACCGAATTGGATCCGACCTGATCCGCGCCAAATAACATGGGGCCTATGGAGCGAGGATCCGAGGAAACAGCTCATGTCTCCTCGGACCCGATGTTAGTGCACTGAGCATGCTCAGTACACTAACACCGCTCTGTGCCATCTAATATCACTTCTGCAATGTATATTCATACATTGCAGAAGTGATATCTCCTGAAAATAAAGGGTTAAAAATAAAAAAATCTTCATTCTCACCTCTCCACGATCCAGCGATGCCTCCAGCGCTCTGTGCTTCTAGGACCTGGCCTGACGTCACAGTTGAGTCACATGGCCGGTTACCGCGGTAACCGGTCATGTGACGGTGACATCACGCCAGGTCCTGTTGATCAGAAGAAGCTGGAAGCAGCGCGGGTGTCGCGGAGAGGTGAGAATGAAGATTTTTTTATTTTTTAAGGTCTGCAAACGGGGAAAGGGACAAGAAGGGGAGACACAGGGGGACAAAGAGGGGAGACACAGGGGGACAAAGAGGGGAGACACAGGGGGACAAAGAGGGGAGACACAGGGGGACAAAGAGGGGAGACACGGGGGACAAAGAGGGGAGACACGGGGGGACAAAGGTGACAGGACAGGGAGAGGAGAAGAAGGGGGACGAGATGACAGGAGGAGCAGGGACAGGATCCAGCTGATGCTGTTAAATATCGGAATCTGATGCCTATTTGGCATCCGATTGCAGACATCAGTTTGGATCCGATGCTGTCCGAGGGGAGCAGCAAAAAGTCTGATCCCCTCGGACAGCATAAAAACGCTGTGTGAAAGCAGCCTTACACACTTTCTTGTGTCTGGCTGTTCATTTGTTTTTTTTCCCCTCAAATTGTGCCATCTTTATTGGTGTACAAGATTTGCTTTAAAGTCTAAAATTGCTGACTTATTACAGAATATACATACATTATAGGGAATTTTTTTTATTCTTTGTTTAGAAATGGCTCCAAATTTGTATTGAGTTTTATAAGGCTGTCTGCCTGCAGTCACCACTAGGGGGAGTTCTCTGCATTATTGTGTATACAAGTACTACACAGCTCCTCCTAGGGGTAGGTTGTGATGGATATGATGTTAAAAGCAGTCGGGTGCATCTGGTAATGTGCAGGTACCTAGTGGATATGAAATGACATTGGTTGAGTCCATGTGTTCGGATCCCTGCTTGCTTTGTTTTCAAACTGTAAAAACAAAAACTCTGAAGTATTTGATGCCGCGGTCTAGGTGTATGACCTATACCTTGGGAAGGGATACTATTTTACAAATGGCTCCCTTCAATAAACAGCCATAGTCGGTGCCACATTGATTGTGACTGATGGAGCAGGGTGTCAGCTATAGTGTACAGTCAAGTGATCTGATAATAGGATGCTATTAATTGGTGAGAATGCAGTCAGTTTTAAGTGATATTGGCTGTCACTAGGGGGGGTTAAAAATGTGGATTTATATCTGACTCATTAGTACATGAATGTTTCTCAAGAACTAGAAAAGATTTGTTTTTTTTTCTGCATGTCTGGTATTGCAGGTCTGTTCACTTCAATGAAGTTAAGCCACACTACTAGACACGGCCTGTGGGCAAGAGAGGCGCTGTTTAATGAAAGCAGCCATGTTTTACTGACCGTATATTTCCTTCTAGTTCCCATGACTATTGCAGAAACAATGGTGTTCCTTCAGGTTACAGGATCTACAGTCATGTTCAGCTATTAGTCTGGGTCATGAGACCTGTAGTCAGCTTGGGTTGTACAGCCACAATCTAGCCATGTGAAGCTTCCCTTTTAAGGTGTCAGCTAATGTTTTGCTTTCTTTCTTAAAGGGCTTGTCTGGTTATCTAAGTGTATATCTAGGCTGCATCATGCTGACTATTTAGCAATTTACACCCTGTCAGCATTTTTGCATTATTACTTAAGATATCACCTTTCTGGGTCAGGAGGCCATCGACTAGAGGTGTGTTTTGTTTTGGAGCTTGGCCATAACGTCACAGCTAATTGTTGACACCCAGTCTCCAGCATGCCCTGCCACGCCAGACTCCATTACCGCACTGAGTGGGCATCTACTTTGAAACACTGTGCCAAGACTGCAGCTGTGTGAAAGAGATGACTGCTCTATTGGTCGGTATGTGCGCGCTCACCTCCTTTCCCTGTGCCGCTGTGATCCTCACTGCTGCCCTTTCCAGTGAGTGGTTCATTCTGCTTCACAGAAGGGTAGGGGTGGCTGAGGTTCACATCAGCATCCACCACAAGGGAAGATGAGCCACACATACTGCAGAGTGGTCATCGCCTTCACAAAGCTGTGGCACTTGTTTCAGAGAAGATGACCGCTCTGTACAATGCAGTTCTATCAGAGGTTGCATAAGGGAATGGCGTCTGGAGTGGCCAGGCATGCTGTAGACTGGGCATAAATGACCAGCTGTTGCATTATACCCAAGCTCCGGTCAGTGGCTGAGCTGCTTCACACATGCAGAAAGGTGATATCTAGGTAACCATGCTGACCGGGTGCAAGTTACAAACTGTCAGTATTATGCAGGCTAGATATAAACTCAGATTTTTATAAAAATCTGGATAACCCCTATAAAATGAGATTGGATGCTAGTGACATAGGTGGTATATGTTGACAGTCCTTGCAGGACTGATGGTCAGGACAATGGCTTTCCTTCTCCAGAGAAGAAAGCCAATTGTTTTCCTCAAGCATCCCCTTCCCATGGTGGATGTTGGGGTCATGTGCACAATCTCCGGTTGTCTGGGTTGTAGCCATCAGACCTAACATAGCGCGCCCCCCCCCCCCCCCTTCACCCAGCTGACACATGTAGACTTATTAATGGTTGGCAATGCAAGTGCCAAATACAGTAATATGTACACCCTACTTGTCCCCTGTGAGATCCCATTCAGGGAGTAATATGGGGAGAGCCCACCTAATATCCATATGTACTACTGGGGTCTATAAAACAACCTGAACCTGCCGCTATGCACAATGATGAGTAAGGGCCGCTTCACACTGCGGCATGGTCTGGTCTGGTCTGTCTGGGAGGACCCAGACAGCTGTGGACGGGATCAGCACACAGGACTGGGGGGGGCTATTATGCCCTCCGGTCCTGTGTGCTGATCCGGTCCGCAGCTGTCTGGGTCCTCCCAGACAGAACCGGACCAGACCATGCCGCAGTGTGAAGCGGCCCTCAGGCTGAGGTCTCACATTGACATCAGCTGGCACTGCTGCCCGGTCTCCACACAGGAGCTTGTAACTATATTTCTATGCAGCTGCACACTACTGTCCAGGGAGCAGGCGGCCATGCTGGGTGATGCTGATGTGAGACTCGGCGAGTCTTTCACAATTGCTCGGTGTTAGGCTGTATGCAGTTCCAGTTTCTTCCCTTTTATCATTTCAAAGCCTTCTTGGACGTCACTGCTGTTTCATGTATGATAATTAAAGGAAGGGCTTGTCCAAACATGGCTGCTCCCAGGTGCTGTGCACTCGCTGATTGCAGGTGAGAAAGTGACAAAACGCTGAGAATGCACTAAGCACCACCAGGAATGCGGACATACCCTTGGAGTATATGGAGGTTGTAAACAATGTTTCTAGGAGATATTACAACAGTTTATGCTGTAGATGATTTGCATCCATGTAATGTCATCAAAGCAAATTACTCATGATCTCTCCGGCAATGAGCCGTTGGTTTATTTCAGTTCCATCTAGAACTATCAGATTAGATTGTTATCTTGTGCCTTTAATCAGCAGTAATCTGTAAAGCCTGATCAGTAAAGAGTTAATTGCTCTGGAATTAAATACTGTAAGCCTATAGTTGTCATTTCTTTATACTTCCATCATGAAGATGGCAGGACTTAGGCCGGTTTCACATCACAATTTGTGGCTGTGTGTTTGGGCATGATCCCCACAAACAGCCATGGATCCATGTGGATCATGTTCTCCCTGCCTGTCCTTCTAGCTCGGCCTTCTCTCCAGTATGTGAAAAATAAAAATCATCCTTCCAGAGGATACTTTACCTTCTGCCGGCTACATGTGACAGTCATCATCTGGTGGGTACAGGACCTCTTGTGATGTCACAGAGCCAGTCACCTGACCAGCTCTGTGACATCACCACAGGTCTTTCAGCCACCAGCTGGTGACTGTCGCCTGGAGCCAGCGGATACTTTATTTTTCACATACTGGAGTGGAGAAGAGGGACAGGTAGGGTTTTGTACTGAGCACTGCCTCTAGGCAGGCTCAGTACATAATCACTGTAGCCTTACGGACCATCACAGATCCAAAATCACAGCAGGCTGCAATTTTGGATCTGTGACTAAATCAGAAGGCTACAGATTGTGCTTAAATTGGATGGCCAAAAGGACACATCTGAGACCATAGGGATACATGGGGGCCACAATCGCATTCATGTGTATCTGTTTTGAAATGGATGCCTCAAACTCATGATATGAAACTGGCCTTACACCTTCTCTCCATGGAAGAGCAGTCAGAAGATACCTGCAATAAATGTTATAGGCTCCTAGGACAATGAGATTGATGATGGGGGAGAATCTGTGCCTACACCACCCCAACATGGCTCTGCTCCATCCACAGAGTGGGGTATTGTAGCTCCCAACTACTTTAATAAGGGCTGTAGGATTCCTGCTTTGTATACTGGCTGCTTATAGCCAATATCTGATAACAGAGGTATTAAATGGCATGCCCCCAATCAGCAAGATCATGGTCCCTGGAAAACATTAATCCTTTAGGTACCAAGTAAATTGCAAACACTATGTCTTAGGCTGCTTTCACATTACGTTTTTGTGCCTGTCCGTGGGATCCGACTTTGAATAGCCATCCAATCAGATTCTATGCAGGATCCTGCGGTCTCCTGTCTTTCCCTGCTGCTGCCTCCATCTAATCCCTATCCTGTCCTCTTCCCTGTGTAAAAAAAAAAAAATAGAATAGCAGAGGGAACAAGATGGAGGAGGCAGGAGCAGGGAAAGATAGGGAATACGGAGCAGACATCGGTTCCGAGGTGGACACGGATCAGCAGTGATCGGATGCTGTCCGATTTGAGTCACGGACACGAAATTGGATGCCAATAGTGGCACATCGGATCCGATTGTATCCGTTTCAATCGGATGACTGAAAATCGTTATGTGAAAGCAGCCTTAGATCCAGCTAAAATGGATTTTGGGGTGGAGCATAAGAATCTGATCTTTCACCCAATCAAACTTGCTGTTTGTTTTCTCACACCGTATTGATTGGCTGAGCAGTTAAGAGCTGGACAGTTCCTGTCCTTTCCAGCTGGAGGCCAGGCACATACATTTCATGAATGTCCTAAACACCTCTGAGTAAGCAATGTGCGCTTTCTTCCTGCCCTTCCTGTAAATGTAAAGTCATTCAGAGTTTGCTGTTGAGGAGCTCTTGTCCTCTCTTGAGGAGAAATCCTCCATCAAATGCAGCATTCAGGACGTCCTCCAGTGATAATGCCAGGATGAAGGTCAGATCCCGTCTCACGTTTACGGGGATCTCATCCAGATCCTTTTCGTTCCTCTGAGGGATGATCACCCGCTTCAGCTTGGCCCTATGAGCTGCCAACACCTTGTCCTTGATGCCTCCTACCTACACATAAAGGAGAAAATGAGAAAATGACATGGCTGTATACTACAACTCTCAGCATGTGACTGGGGGGCATGTTGAGAGTTATAGTTCTTTGACAATACCAAGAATTTTTTTTTTTTTCCCTTTCTCCTTCAGCCACTTACAGGGAGCACTAGGCCTCTCAGGGTGATCTCTCCAGTCATTGCAACGTCTGAGGACACCAGCCGGCCGCTGAAGAGTGAAGCGAGGCAGGTCACGATGGCGACTCCCGCAGACGGTCCATCCTTTGTGACAGCTCCGGCTGGGAAATGTAGATGAATGTCGGTGCTGTCAAGTAGATCAAAGCTGCCCGATGCTGGAGGAGAGAAGAGACTACCTGTGATGAGCGAGCACTACAATGAGCAGGTTCGATGTTTGGAAGAGTACGACTTGAGTATGAGTACAATGGAAATCAATGGGGAGTTTACTATTATACTTGAGTATTCAAACTGCACTCGTCCAACCTGTTTGTTTCGAAGTGTTCGCTCATCACCAAGGACAACAGCTGAGCAACATCCTGCTGTGTGCACAGTATGGCAGCATATGTTACATAATGGGGTCAAGCCGTCTCCATCTACCGTTTGACAGCTGATACTTCTTTGCGTTGCTCCGCAGCCAACTGATCGCCAAATGAGCCGATTCCTTCATAACGTCGCCCAGCTGCCCGGTCAGCGTCAACTGCCCTTCTCCATCCATACGACTGGCTTCAACAATCATAATCTCCCCTCCTAGCGGGGTCCATGCCAATCCGATGGCTACGCCTGGCTGGTTAAGTCTCTCGAATACCTAAAAAAAAAATCAGAACAAGAATAATGTCGTCAGCATAGCACTTACTGGTTCCTGGCTGATGGGATGGCATCGGATAGTAATTGTCCTTGGACTAAATAGCTTTTTTTTTTTTTTGCAAATGTTCCCAGTCCCCAAAATAGCTGCACTTTGTCTGCAGCGAACAGGAAGCTGTGCCAATGCCGGCAACGGCCAACCCTTCCCTAAAGCACATCCTGTTCTGCAGATTCTTCCTCTACTTCCACTCAGTTACCAAGACACAAGACCCATCAACTCTGGTGAACTACAAGTCCAAACCCGTCATGGCAGCCATTGCTTCACCATAAATGAAGATGATATAGGATTGTCCAAAACACAGATCCATGATGTAAGCGGCTCGATATGTAAAACCACCGCGTCTATTCACCTCTCCTTCGCTATTATTGAGCCCCTTGATCCCATTGTTCTGCTAGAGCCCCTGTAAACATCAAAGTGCCCCAACTATAGGGAGGGGGGGGACTGGAAACAAAGGAGGGAGTGTCTGATGTCAATAATCCACTTAATGGTTCAATGCTTGATTGTGGCAGCTGAATCCCCTTGTTACAGGATTTCATCCAGGTACAGATGTGACAGCCCCAGATCTCCAGTATCATCAGCACCAGCGCCTGAGAGCTGAGTTACCTCACCTGATGCTGCGAAGCGTCTGTCTGGTCTAAGCACCTGCGAGAGTCGAGCTGCAAGATACACTACCCATAGAGAGCGACACAGACAGCTTTGGATGGAGATACACGTACTATACAGGGACGAATGATGGAGGCATGGAGCAATAGAGAGATCCTAAAGGTGGGGTCACACGTGGCGATGTCGCCCGCGACATTGCCGAAAAGTGACGTCACAGCGATGTCGCGGGCGATATTGCAAGTGCATCGCGCTGTGTGACAGCGCGACGCAACTGCAAATTATCGCTGGTCGCAGGTTGACAGGTTTATGAACATGTTCATAAACCTGTGGGCCAGCGATTAGGCTGGATCGCGCCGTCTGACACTGTTGGCGGCGCGATCCAGCCTATATCGCAGTGTTGCTGAGGATCGCTCGCTGGGCTGAGCCCAGCCCAGCGAGCGAATGGCTCCGCCCACATCGCCGCCAGCAGTCACCGGCAACGTCGTGCCGTGTGACAGCTGGCCTGCGATGTCGGAAGCGAGCGGGCACCTGCACATCGCTTCCGACATCGCCGGCCAGAATCGCCTGGTGTGACCCCACCTTAAGCAAGAGACAGAGCAATGGACAAACGATGGAGGCCCAAAACAATAGAGATACTAAGCGAGAGACAGCAATGGATTGAGAGACAGAAACACTGATAGATGGGGAGATGAGTACTAGACAGGGACGAATGATAGAAGCATGGAGCAATAGAGCGATACTAAGCGAGAGATAGAGAGCTATGGACAAACGATGGAGGCCCAAAACAATAGAGATACTAAGTGAGAGACAAAGCTATGTATGGTACAAATGATAGAGGTACAAGACAATAGAAAGATACTTGGGAAGAGAGAGAGAGCTGTGGTTGAATGTTGAGAGGCCCAAAACAATACAGATACTAAGCAAGAGACCACAACATAGATGGGGAGATACGTATTAGACAGGGACGAATGATAGATGCATGAAGAGATATTAAGTAAGAGACAGAGCAACGTACAAATGACATAGGCCCTAACAATAGAGATACTAAGTGAGATACATTGATGGAAAAAAGTGATACATACTGGGTAGGGACGAATAATAGAGAGATACTAAGCGAGAGACAGAGCCAAGAACGAACGATAGGCACAATCAATATGACTAAGTGAGAGACAGCAATAGATTGATAGAAACATCGTGATATATGGGGAGATACGAACTGAACAGAGACAAATGAAAGAGGCATGGAGCAAGAAATATACTAAGCGAGAGACAGAGCGATATAGATGGAGAAAGAAGGAAAAGACACAAAACACCATGATAGATGGGGAGATACATACTAGACTGGAAGGGACACACGACAGAGGAACAGAGCAATAAAGAGATACTAAGCAAGAGACAGAGTGATGGCCGAACCATCGAGGCCAAAAACAATAGACATACTAAGTGATAGACAGCGATAGATGGAAATAGAGAAAGTAAGGCTGGCTTCACATTTGCGTTCCCCTCCGCAGCGTTCTGCGGAGGGGAACCGCCATGTGAGCGCAGCCACCGCAAGCCCCTATGTTTATAATGGGGACGCACGGTGCTGCGCTGCTCCCATTCATTTGAATGTGTGATTTGTTTGCATGCGCATGCTTGCGTAGAAATCACACAGGCAAATGAATGGGAGCGCAGCACTGTGCGTCCCCATTATAAACATAGGGACTTGCGGTGGCTGCGCTCACGACTGTTCCCCTCTGCAAAACGCTGCGGAGGGGAACGCAAATGTGAAGCCAGCCCAACAGCATGATAGATGAGGAGATACTTATTAGACAAGGCCCGAACAACAGAGGCATGGAGCAATAGACTGATACTAAGTGAGAGACAATGAAATATAGATGGGGAGTAAGAAAGTAATAAACACCATTATAGATAGGGACAAACAATAGTATTTCTGTATTGCACGGTCTCTATTGTTTGACCCTATTTACCCATCTATCACGGTGTCTGTTTCTTTCTCTTTATTGCTCTGTCTCTTGCTTATTATCTCTATTTTTTTCTGCCTCCATCATTCGGCCATTGCTCTGTCTCTTGCTTATTATCTCTCTATTGCACCGTGTCTCTAAAGGGGGTGTCACACGCGTCAATATCGCCTGCACGATATCGACTGCACGTGACGTTGCAGCGATATTGACGCGTGTGACATACTGCATCAACCAGCGATAAATCGCTGGTTGATGATCGCCAGGTTTCAGAACCAGCTCTGAAACCTGGCGATTGTCGCCCGGTGGACACGCAGCATCGCTGCGTGTGACACCGGGACTAGCGATATTCCAGCTCCCAGCGCCTGTCACAAGCGCTGGGAGCTGGTCTCCAAGGTACACTGCGGGTAACTAGGCAGCGCGCGCTGCCTAGATACCCGACTGTGTACCTTAGTTACCAGCCTCCTCCGCTCACCGGGTGAGCGGAGGAGGCTGGTAACTAAGGTACACGTCGGGTATCTAGGCAGCGCGCGCTGCCTAGTTACCCGCAGTGTACCTTGGAGACCAGGCTGCTCCCGCTTCCAGCAGGCTGGCAGCGGGAGCAGGACATCGTGGAAACGATATTTAAATCGTTTCCATGATGTCACTGGTCAATTGATCGCTGGTGAGTCTGTCTGTGTGACAGCTCACCAGCGATCAGCCGTCAATGTCGTCAGCGATCAGATCGCTGACGACATTGACGCGTGTGACACCCCCTTAAGCGAAAGATAGAGCAATGGACGAAGGATGGAGGCACAAAACAATAGAGATCGAGAAAGAAACATGATGATAGCTGGAAAGATAAGTACTAGATAGGGATGAATGATAGAGAGATACCATCACTCATCCCCATCTAGTACTGATCTCCCAATCTATCATGTTTCTGTCTTTATATCACTCTGTCTCTTGCTTAGAGATGCGGAGCAATAGAGAGATACTAAAGGGGGTGTCACACGCGTCAATATCGCCTGCACGATATCGGCTGCACGTGACGTTGCAGCGATATTGACGCGTGTGACATACTGCATCAACCAGCGATAAATCGCTGGTTGATGATCGCCAGGTTTCAGAACCAGCTCAGAAACCTGGCGATTGTCGCCCGGTGGACACGCAGCATCGCTGCGTGTGACACCGGGACTAGCGATATTCCAGCTCCCAGCGCCTCTCACAAGCGCTGGGAGCTGGTATCCAAGGTACACTGCGGGTAACTAGGCAGCGCGCGCTGCCTAGATACCCGACTGTGTACCTTAGTTACCAGCCTCCTCCGCTCACCGGGTGAGCGGAGGAGGCTGGTAACTAAGGTACACGTCGGTATCTAGGCAGCGCGCGCTGCCTAGTTACCCGCAATTTACCTTGGAGACCAGCCTGCTCCCGCTTCCAGCAGGCTGGCAGCGGGAGCAGGACATCGTGGAAACGATATTTAAATCGTTTCCATGATGTCACTGGTCAATTGATCGCTGGTGAGTCTGTCTGTGTGACAGCTCACCAGCAATCAGCCGTCAATGTCGTCAGCGATCATCTCGCTGACGACATTGACGCGTGTGACACCCCCTTAAGTGAAAGACAGAGCGATGGACAAAAGATAGAGGCAAAGAGCAATAGAGAGATACTAAGTGAAAGAGAGCGATGGACAAAAGATAGAGGCAAAGAGCAATAGAGATACTACGTGAGAGACAGAGTGATATATATGAGGAGAGATAGAAAAAAGATGGAGAAAGAGAAAGAGTGTGTAATGTGAGACAGCAGCAGATGGAGACAGCATAAACGAGAGTGAGCAATATGGAGAGAACCTGAGAGAGAAAACGCTATACAGAGCTAAGAGACAGTCAATGATGGATACAGACAGTGACATGTAAAGAGACCAACAGAGATATAGAAGACAGAAAGAGGACAAATCGAGCGTTCGAGGACATCGAAACAGAGAGCAAGAGGAAAAACAGATAGTGACAGATGAAGAGTGGCGGCAACACATGGAAAGTGAAAAGGAAAAAGAATGTGTGAGTGCGTTTTTGATCCGTTTCTGCATGGAAAATGGATCACTTTCTGTGATGTCCAGCAAAGCCAATGAGCTTTCAGAAACGCTGTTCAGACGATGTTTTTTTATGGTCCATTTTTGGTGCAGAAAACGCATCAAGAAAAAGAATAAGCGTCAATTAGCGTGTTTTTTTTTTTTTCTTTTGAAGCCCCTGTTTATGGGGGAAAAAAACGGATCCAGTTTTGCTGCCGAAAGATACACAAAATAAGGATCACAAAACAAGATCAAAAACACAGTCTGAACATAGCCTAAGCGACAGATAAAGAGCAAGTGACAGATGGATAGAGAGACAGTGCAAGCAACTGATGGATATAGAGTAAGCAAATGATTAAAAGAGACCGAGATAAAGAGCAAGTGACAGAGGGATAGAGACAGGAGGCAACTGACTCATGGCTAAAGTGAGGAACAGATGGAAAGAGAGCACGAGCAATAGATGGATAGTGAGCAAGTGACAGATGAATACAGACGCTGATAGATGGAGACATCTGAAAAGGCCAATATGGCATTTGACATATCTGCTGCTTATTACAGACACTGGATCTAATAACATCCCCTCATCACCATAAGACCAACCGTCACACAATCTGCCATCACGGCAGATACAAGATGTAGCAAAGCTGAGATTATTTCACTGCCACATTGGCAGAGCCGAGTTTGTCAGCCGGCTCCACTCATAATCAGGTTCTCATTTATAGATTTACATAGGACTGCAGGTAAACAGAATTGAAAAATGAAATCATCACAACGCCTAAAGAGAACAGCAAAGTAACCAACCCAGCTCTGCTGCATCTGCTGCTCGTTCTAGGACTCGTCATGGCTCATCCTACCTCGGTCTCGTATGTGGGTGCCCCGAGGATGTCCTTCAGCGCATGGTGATCGATCAGTATTGGCATCTCGGGGGGCAGGGACAGGTCTGCCGGGCTGCCGACATCCTGGGGTCTGGGGTCTTCGGAGGGGTTGTCTTACGATCTAAAAAAAAAGGATTGCAAGTGAATTCAGGAAGAGAATTTTCAATGACAACAAAATGCAAACGGGATGATATGTCGAGGACCCCAGGTAACAAGGGGGGTGGATAGGACCACCACAAATACGGGGGCTCGGACATAGAGGACAGTGTACTGGTCTATGATTGTTACCATTCACTGACAGCAATCATAAGTATTGAAAGTGATAAAGAAATCCCAAATATGGTTATAGGGACAATACGTTTTACAGCTGGTTTGGTACAATTGTGTCCATACCATCCAAGATAGAGGAACCTCTTGTCCTAATAATGTATCAGTGCCCCCCCTCCAGCAACGCTCACGTCACCCCAACATTACATGTCATCCCTCAGTAGATAGGGGGCGCCAGAGCTGTGCAGCACAGTGTCCCCTGCAGGGGAGTTAAAGACACGGCAGCTCCTGACAATATGTCCGCCGAGCTCCGACTGGGACTTCACCCCCAGCTGTTCTCTATAACCCGTCAGCACATTTGTCCCACATTCGGCTGTAAACGCCAGGTGTGCCATTGTGGGACCTGCTGACCAGAAGCTTTACAGTCCAGACATTTTCCCCTCCTGATCAGAAGCTGTTTAATGAACACAAGAATCAAGAAAGAAGACAAATCAGGAAAAGCCAAGTGTGCAAAAACAGCGGGAAAAGACGCCACAAGTCCGGAATGTTATAGGAAGGGAAGAGACGCGGGGGAAGGAGGGCAGAGACTCAAGGGCGGGGGAAGCGAGGGGGCACACTCGAGGGCGGGTGAAGAGAGAGGGGACACTCGAGGGCGGGTGAGAGAGAGAGGAGGAGGGGCACACTTGAGGGCAGGTGAAGAGAGAGGGAAGGGGGGCACATTCGAGGGCGGGTGAAGAGAGAGGGAAGGAGGGGGCACACTCGAGGGCGGGGGAAGCGAGGGCAACGAGGGGGAAGCGGGGAGCAGGGGCACACTCGAGGGCGGGGGAAGAGAGAGGGGAAGCGAGGGGGCACACTCGAGGGCGGGGGAAGGAGGGGGAAGCGAGGGGCACACTCGAGGGCGGGGGAAGAGAGAGGGGAAGCGAGGGGGCACACTCGAGGGCGGGTGAAGGAGAGGGGGAAGCGAGGGGGCACACTCGAGGGCGGGGGAAGCGAGAGGGAAGCAGGGGGCACACTCGAGGGCAGGGAAGCGAGGGGAAGCGAGGGGGCACACTCGAGGGCGGGGGAAGCGAGGGGGCACACTCGAGGGCTGGGGAAGAGAGGGGGCACACTCGAGGGCGGGGGAGAGAGGGGCAATCGAGGGGGGGAAGGAGAGGGGAGCGGGGCACTCGGGGCGGGAAGGAGGGGGAAGCGAGGGGGTGCACTCGAGGGCGGGGGAAGCAGGGGCAGACACTACGAAGGGGGGGGAAAGTGTAGCGAGGGGATGCTCGAGGGCGGAGAAGGCAGGGCAGACCTGGCGCAGGGGAAGGAGGGCAAATTGACACACTGCAGGGGGCAATTAAGAGAGGTGAAGGGAGGGCAGAGACTAGTAGGCAGGGAAGGCAGGAAAGACGCTTGAGGGCAGGACAGGGAGGGCAAAGACTCGAGGGTGGGAAAGGGCAGGGCAGACTCTGGGGCGGGGGAAGGGAGGGCAGACAATTAGGAGCAGGACAACCACAAACTTGGGGCGGGGGAAGGACAGGGGGACACAGACACTCTTGAGCAGGACGTAGACACTAGAGAATCGGGGGCAGACACTTGGGGTGGTCGGGGGGTGGGGGGGGGAAGGGGCGGACAGACTGGTAAGATCGCCTGTGTCACTGTTACATTGTGTGTATTCTGGCACAATGACGGCTGACGAGCTCCAGAGTATCGAAGAGTCTGGATTATTGGACGGTCACAATAATTGTAAAGGGAGAGAAACCCAAATACAATTTGTATCATTCAGCTGTGATTACACATGGATGGTCCTGGGATATTCTCCCCTCAGGATCTCTGCTTGCTGTAAGCCATATTCTTATTTCCATTCAGAGTCGGCCACTCCTGCAGATCACACAGCTGGAGGTTTGTAGCATTGTGATTCATATTTAAAGGGACAGTGCATTCTTTTAGACTCATTACTTTTGCTCTGGCTCCAGCAGATATAACACAGGGGGGAAAGCACTCAGTGCTCAGTACAGTTAGATGTGGGGTCCGCCGGTGTATTGCCCACATTGCCCAGGGCATTTCCCGGTGTCTGGATAAATCTATATGTAGATATGTAGGTCTTCAGACTCCTATTTTTAGCGCGGCTCAATGTAAATAAAGTGCAGGTGATGAGTCAGGGCAGACGCTGCCAGGCGAGGACGAGGTGACACAACCACTGAATGGAGGGCGGCTCCCAGGTGAAGGTTCACACCGGCAGAGGAGGACGGCTGCCGCTCCACCCAGAACACCGGCAGGGAAGGACGGCTGCCGCTCCACGCAGAACACCGGCAGGGAAGGACGGCTGCCGCTCCACGCAGAACACCGGCAGGGAAGGACGGCTGCCGCTCCACGCAGAACACCGGCAGGGAAGGACGGCATGCCGCTCCACGCAGAACACCGGCAGGGAAGGACGGCTGCCGCTCCACGCAGAACACCGGCAGGGGAGGACGGCTGCCGCTCCACGCAGAACACACGGCAGGGAAGGACGGCTGACGCTCCACCCAGAACACCGGCAGGGAAGGATGGCTGCCGCTCCACGCAGAACACCGGCAGGGAAGGACGGCTGCCGCTCCACGCAGAACACCGGCAGGGGAGGACGGCTGCCGCTCCACCCAGAACACCGGCAGGGAGGACGGCGACGCTCCACCCAGAACACCGGCAGGGAGGACGGCGACTGCCCACCAGAAACACCGGCAGGGGAGGACGGCTGCCGCACCACGCAGAACACCGGCAGGGGAGGACGGCTGCCGCTCCACGCAGAATACCGGCAGGGGAGGACGGCTGCCGCTCCACGCAGAACACCGGCAGGGGAGGACGGCCGACGATCCACCCAGAACACCTGCCGGGGTGACGCGACGAAAGTAGAGATGCTTTTGACAGCATGAAAAAAGAGAGAAGAACAAAAAACCAACAGACAGCACAAAACCCAGCAGGGGAGAAGGGTTAATACATCAGTCCCAAAAAAATCATATATACAACTGTAGGACTGTCATTGTAAGTCTCCTGAAATACTCTGTGCTGCTGGGGACCACATTCACTCTGTGACCTCCAAGACAAGGACACTCCTCTCCTGAAATACTCTGTGCTGCTTCTTGTACTATGTAATCTTATACTCTGCTACATGTTGCACTGAGGGCGTCCTTATTCCTCTGTCACATCTGTGGGATCACAATTACCTTAAAGACGCCATCAAGCCCCTCCAGGCCGCTCTCTCCTCATCACTGAGGGCCCTCCTAGTCACAGAGGGCTATTGAGGGCCTCTCCTAGCCACCAATGGGCAATTGAGTGCTCCTCCTAGTCACTAAGGGGCTACTGAGGGCCCCTCCTAGTCACTAAGGGGCTACCGAGGGCCTTTCCTAGTCACTGAGGGGCTAATTAGGGCCCTTCCTAGACAAGAAGGCCCCTTCTTGTCATTGAGGACCCTCCCCTTGCATGCTGTGCTGCAATCTCCTGATATCTCCTGCTTAGTCGCTTGTAGCTGACCATTCTGTTCTTGCTGTAGTACCATAGAAAGCAGAGCGAGCAGAGCTGCAGTGTAAAGCACGGAGAAAGAGCAGTGCTGCAGTGCAAAGCACAGACAAGGAGCAGAGCTGTAGTGTAAAGCATGCAGAAGGAGCAGAGCTGCAGTGTAAAGCATGCAGAAGGAGCAAAGCTGCAGTGTAAAGCATGCAGAAGGAGCAAAGCTGCAGTGTAAAGCATGCAGAAGGAGCAGAGCTGCAGTGTAAAGCATGCAGAAGGAGCAGAGCTGCAGTGTAAAGCATGCAGAAGGAGCAGAGCTGCAGTGTAAAGCACGGAGAAAGAGCAGTGCTGCAGTGCAAAGCACAGACAAGGAGCAGAGCTGTAGTGTAAAGCATGCAGAGGAGCAGAGCTGCAGTGTAAAGCATGCAGAAGGAACAAAGCTGCAGTGTAAAGCATGCAGAAGGAGCAGAGCTGCAGTGTAAAGCATGCAGAAGGAGCAAAGCTGCAGTGTAAAGCATGCAGAAGGAGCAGAGCTGCAGTGTAAAGCATGCAGAAGGAGCAGAGCTGCAGTGCAAAGCACGGACAAGGAGCAGAGCTGCAGTGCAAAGCATGCAGAAGGAGCAGAGCTGCAGTGCAAAGCACGGACAAGGAGCAGAGCTGCAGTGCAAAGCACGGAGAAGGGGCAGAGCAGCTGCTGGATACTTTTAGAGGAGCATAGATGGCTGTCAGACCTCCCCTACAATGCAGCTGAGCTTTACTGTCTGATCACCCCGGGGCCCTTCTATGTCGCACATTGCGCTGTTCCTGGACCGCACAGTGTTTCGGCTCTCACCCCAGTTTGGCAGCACGTGTGCGGCAGGTGCGGGTGGCCATATAGGACGGTGCACACTGTCGTCACCTTCCAGAGTTACAGCCCGCAGTGTGCCATCTGCATGAGCCAGAAATGCCAGTGATGTGATGAGGAATGCGGCCAGGAGCCGGGGCCCCGAAATCAAGAGCGCTCAGTTCCAGGAAGACGAGCGAGGAAACGTCAATGCCAAAACCTTACAAAGGTCAACGGCAACACGACACGAGTAAAGTCTGCGGGCAGCCGAGGGGTGAGGTCGGGGGAGGACGGTTAGAGCGACCCCCCAAAGATACGAGGGTGCAGTACCGGTCTAGAGGTGGAGATTTGCGGTGTTATTTCCAACTATGTAATAATTCTGATCTGTACACAAGCCCACCAGGGCCTAGGCAGTGTAAAGGGCGTCACATAAAGCATGGAACTCCTCATCCACCAGAGACTGGGATCTACAGTAATTTCCAAAATCCACCAAGCGACCACCAGCAGATTAATAATTCTAGATTATACACTGGCCCACCAGGGACTAAGGTGTAGTAAAATGGTCACTTGTTAATAAGCTTTCATTGGACTCTGTATATTCCACCAAACAACTGAACCAGAATTGTACAATTCCCACCATGTAATAGATTCTGATCTGTACACAAGCCCACCAGGGACTAGGCAGTATAGATGATGTCACATGTGAACATCAAGTATGGAACTTAACCCCCAGAGAGTGGAATCTGATCTCCAAAATCCACCAAATGACCACAATGGGATTCAATTCTAGATTATACACTGGTCCACCAGGAACTATACTGTAGCAAATTGGTCATTTGTTAATAGCCTTTGATTGGACTCTGTATATTCCACCCAAACGCTGAACCAGAATTGTACAGCTTCCACCACGTAATAAATTCTGATCTGTACACAAGCCCACCAGGGACTAGGCAGTATAAAGGATGTCACATGTCAACACAAAACATGATACACGTCAACCACCAAAGACTGCTATCTACGATAATTTCCAAAATCCACCAAGCGACCACCGTGGGATTAAATTCTAGATTGTAACTGGCCCACCAGGGACTGGGCTTTACTAAAGTGCTCAGTGCTCATAGGCTTTAAATTCTTCCAAACAACTGAACCAGAATTGTACAATTCCCACCACGTAATTAATTCTGAACAGTACACTGGCCCCCCAGGGACTAAGCTGCATTAAGGCTGTCACAAGTGGAGCTGGTCAACCACCAGGTACAGGATCCTCAAAGCACACAAACCAGAATTCTACAAACGGTCACTGTGGAATAAATTCTACATTATATACTAGCCCACCAGGGACTAACATGTATTAAAGTGGTAACTAGTTTATAAGCTTTATGGAACTCATCTGAAAGCATGGATTGTGTTTTGTAAGTTAAAAGGTCCCCAAAGCCGAAAAACAAAAATGATAAAATTGTCTTCATGGAATAAATTCTCCACTGTACACTGGCCCACCAGGGACTAGGCTGCATTAAATTGATGCTGTCAAAAGTGAACAGGCTTCTCAATCACCGGATACTGAACTCTATGGGTTACAAGTTCCATGAAGCCACTGAACCATAATTATACAATTATCACCACAGAATAAATTCTACATTGTACACTAGGCCACCAGGGACTGAGCTGCATTAAGGTGGTCACTAGTTTACAAGCTTTATAAAGCCTATCAGCCATCAAGAACTGGACTTGAAGTTAAAAGGTCTATGAAAAAAAAACAATCGAGAATGACATAATTGCCATTAAGGAATACATTATGCTGGCCCACCAGGGGCGAAGCTGTATTACGGTTGTCATAAGGATCTATGGAGCTCATCAGTTCTAAGGTCCAGCAAGCAACCGAACCAGAATTTAACACCTTTGACCACAGAATAAAGTCTAGAATGTACACTGGCCCACCAGGGACTAGGCTGTATTAAGGTGATAACTAGATTACAGGTTTTATAGAGCTCATCATCCACCAGAACTTTGCTCTGCAAGTTACAAGGTTCACAGAGCAACCAGCAAGAATTATACAATGGTTACCATGAAATAAATTGCAGAATGTACACCGGACCCACCAGGAACTAAGATGTATAAAATACCAGAACAGCATTAAGTGACAAGTGGATGAACCTTGTTGAGCAACACAGCCAACAGGGAATGAACAATGTGACAAATCCGGAACAGTACACTTACTACCAGGGGGAGAAAAAAAAAAGCTTCATTGTACACTGTCCCACCAGGGGTAAGTTTGTCCCACGTGTAAAAGCTCTATAGAGCTCATTAGTCACCAGATACTGGACTCCATCATGCATTCGAACCAGAATAATACACTTGACAAAACGGAAAGAATTTTAGATAGTACATTGGCCCACCAGGGACTAAGATGTCTAAATTGGTATCAAAGGTAGTAAGCTCAAAGAAGCTCGTCAGTCCCAGGGAGCAGGTCTTTGAAAGGTTCACTATGCAAGAAAACCAGAATCGCACTTACCTCCCTGTAATAAATTCTACATTATACAACCATAAATATCCCAAAAGTATAAAAAAAAGTTGTTCATAAACAGCCCCTGTGGCCACCAGGGACCGAGCTTAAAGTTGAAAAGGACCACTCTAAATTTCAGCTCTGGAAACCCATACCAACCATCATGTAAACAAATCTACATTTTACACTTGCCTACCAGGGATATGAGAGTAGAATACCTCCACAAGGCTAAAATGAACTAGTATAAAGGCCTTTTGGAGCAGCTAGCCTACAAGGATTAGATACTAAGCAACAGGTCTTGAATTGCCACCATGGAATTCATTTTATATTAAACACTGGCCCACCAGGGACTAAGCTGAATGAAATATCAAATACATAAGAGATGTACCTGGAGTCACCAGGGACTAAGTGTTGTAAAATAAAAAGTCCACCATGAAACAGATTTTCAAAAGTGCACTATAATAAACACTATCCCACCAGGGACTAAGAAGAATAAAACACCTCCAGACACCAGAATAAAAGAGGAGTCACCAGGAAGTAAGCGCTGAAAGACAAAGAGGCCCACAAAGCAACAGATTCTGAATTGTACATCAGGGTAAAAAACTAAAATTATTATACTAGCCCACCAGGGACTAAGCTCAATAACATACCACCACATGAAACATGCACCTGGAGCCACCTGGGACTAAGTGTTGTAAAATAAAAGGTCCACGATGAAATAGATCCTCAAAAGTGCACTATAATAAACACCAGCCCACCAGGGACTAAAGTGAATAAAACACCACAACAAAAGTACAGTCGCCAGGAACTAAGCACTTTAAAGACAAAAAGGCCCACAAAGCAACAGATCCCGAATTGTACATCAGTGTAGAAAACAAATTATTACAGTAGCCCACCAGGGACTAAGCTGTACAACACCAATAGTAATGAGCTTTATGGAGGTTAGAAGGTTCACCCGGCAATAGGAAAATAAGCCTGCATTGTACACTGGCCCACCAGGGACTTACAAACACCACCACAAGGTAAGAAGGGGCTCGTGGACAGGCTTTATGGAGCTTGGCAGCTACCGGGCACTGAGCAGACAATCACCATCAGACGGCGAGCAGCCGACCTGTAAATCATCCCGACAATGGAGGATGAGTCAGCGGAGAATCAGACAAAAAGAGCGGATAATTCCGACACCACAAATCCGGGGAACACAGACAATAACAAAGATCAGCGGCTGAAACCAAGAAAGGTTTGGCGAGAATTAAAGATGCCCTGAGGCAGCTGTGACGGATCATCTGCGAGAGATGGGAAAATGAGGTAAGAGCCTGACTGCTGCAACCACAGAATCCTGCGACCCCCAGACTCCTGTGACCCCCAGACTCCTGCGACCCCCTCCAGGCTGCTGCGAGACCCTCCAGGCTGCTGCGAGACCCTCCAGGCTGCTGCGAGACCCTCCAGGCTGCTGCGAGACCCCAGGCTGCTGCGAGACCCCCAGACGGCAGAGATCCCCCCAGACGGCAGAGATCCCCCCCAGACGGCAGAGATCCCCCCCAGACGGCAGAGATCCCTCAAGACAGCCGAGATCCCCCAGACTACAGAGATCCCCCAGACTGCTGCGACCCCCAAACCTCGGCGATCAGCAGCAATTGCTGGAAAAAAGAATAGCGTTTCCCTGCAGCACCCCCACATGAAAAGTGAGGTATTACACCGTTACCATCGAATGAATGGAGGCGCTGGGTCCTCCAGAGTAAGAGATGCTCCGAACCCAAGAAATCTCTCATTTTTACTAAAAACTTTGAAAACTTTGCCCCTTTTTTTGCTTTTTCTTGCGCCTCACACGGAGCGTCCGACCGCAGCCGCTGGGATTATCCTGCTTTACGACGAGATGCTGAGCTGAACCTTGTGTGGAGCGGAGCGGACGCAGATGGAGCCCACACAGGGGGAGTAATTACACCTAATGATTTGTTTAATTTGGATCCAACCTGGAGGGGGTCCCGGGTAATGAGCAGGCCGCTCTGTGGAGGCACCTGCAAGCCAGAAACCCAGGACTGGAGTCTAATCTCTAGAAAAACATGGCTGTGTTCTTCCCAGAACAGCACCACCATTGTTCACAGGCTGTGCACAGTACTGCAGTAATATTCATTTACTGTAATGTCAATACCGGATGCGACCACGAGCAGAGGTGGCGCTATAGTTTACAGTGGAGGTTGTGGGGTCTGACAAGTCCCCTTTTGTGCCCGCACTTATTTAATTGTCTTTTGGGCACAGAACCAACCTTAAAGATATTGCCCCTCTTGATTTTCGGCATTGGGAGGGGAGAGGCTGTGACCTGGCGTCTGTCGCTTGCATTTTCTGAGTACCGGATGCAGAAGCGACCAGACAAGCAGCCAACAGATGAATCAGCAGCACCTCGCATGTCCCAGATCACGATCCGAAGCGTTTCCCTACACCATGGGGAGGGTGGTAGAACGACTCTCCAGTCGCCCCTCCCCATCATATAGCAGGAGGCTGGCAGGGGCCAGAGCGAGCAGGTGTGTGGAAGGTGAGAGGCGACAGCTCGCATCTGTCAAGTGCAACAACGGGAAACCTTCAGATATCTGGGAAGGTGACAGTAATTCCTTGTGCTACCGCGGAGAAAGCGCAGAGCAGCGAAATGTCCAAAACAGGCCGAGACGGAGGAAATCACCACCATAATCTAAGAAGAATGAGGAAAGCAGCCGAGCCGTGAACACAGCCCGAGAAATGGAGGCAAGAGCTGCTGGAAACAATATGGAGGACGTCAGAAGGTAGGAGAATCATCAACAAGGCATGGAGTCATCAGCCAAGGAGGATCACACTAGATCTTATAGCAGGAGGGAGTGATGAAAGTGAGCTGCAATACTGCTAGTAGTGATGGGTAACAGTCAGCAAGGATGAGCACAGAAAGCCTAGATAGCTGTAAAACAGTCTGAAAAATGACCAGGGCGGCTGCTATACTGCATCGTATACGTGAACCCGCCAGCTACAGCTTCCTCAACCACGAATGCCAAGGACAGTCCACCCCAGGGTCTGTAGTCCATGACCGTCTATTGTCCAGCCCCAGGGACCCCCCAGAGCCATTTGTCCAGCACGAGGGACCCCCCAGAGTCATTTGTCCAACACGAGGGACCCCCCAGAGTCATTTGTACAGTACTAGGGACCACCCAGAGCCATTTGTCCAGCACTAGAGACCACCCAGTCATTTTTCCAGCACTAGAGACCACCTAGAGTTATTTGTCCAGCACTAGAGACCACCCAGAGCTATTTGTCCAGCACTAGGGACCCCCCAGAGTCATTTGTCCAGCACTATGGACCACCCAGAGCCATTTGTCCAGCACTAGAGACCACCCAGAACTATTTGTCCAGCACTAGGGACACCCCAGAGCCATTTGTCCAGCACTAGGGACACCCCAGAGCCATTTGTCCAGCACTAGGAACACCCCAAAGCCATTTGTCCAGTCCCTGGGACCACCCAGAACCATTTGTCCAGCACTAGAGACCACCCAGAGCCATTTGTCCAGCACTAGAGACCACCCAGAACCATTTGTCCAGCACTAGAGACCACCCAGAGCCATTTGTCCAGCACTAGGGACACCCCAGAGCCATTTGTCCAGCACTAGAGACCACCCAGAGCCATTTGTCCAGCACTAGGAACACCCCAAAGCCATTTGTCCAGTCCCTGGGACCACCCAGTCATTTGTCCAGTCCCTGGGACCACCCAGTCATTTGTCCAGCACTTAGAGACCATCCAGAACCATTTGTCCAGCACTAGAGACCACCCAGAGCCATTTGTCCAGCACTAGGGACACCCCAGAGCTATTTGTCCAGTCCCTGGGACCATCCAGAGCCATTTGTCCAGCCCTAGAGACCACCCAGAGCCATTTGTCCAGCACTAGGAACACCCCAGAGCTATTTGTCCAGCACTAGGAACACCCCAGAGCTATTTGTCCAGCACTAGGAACACCCCAGAGCCATTTGTCCAGCACTAGAGACACCCCAGAGCCATTTGTCCAGTCCCTGGGACGACTCAGTCATTTGTCCAGCACTAGAGACCCCCCAGAACCATTTGTCCAGAACTAGAGACCACCCAGAACCATTTGTCCAGAACTAGAGACCACCCAGAGCCATTTGTCCAGCACTAGGGATACCCAGTGCCATTTGTCCAGCACTAGGGACACCCCAGAGCCATTTGTCCAGCACTAGGGACACCCCAGAGCTATTTGTCCAGCACTAGGGACACCCCAGAACCATTTGTCCAGCACTAGGGACACCCCAGAGCTATTTGTCCAGCACTAGGGACACCCCAGAGCCATTTGTCCAGCACTAGAGACCACCCAGTCATTTGTCCAGCACTAGGGACCACCCAGAGCTATTTGTCCAGCACTAGAGACCACCCAGTCATTTGTCCAGCACTAGGGACACCCCAGAGCCATTTGTCCAGCACTAGAGACCACCCAGTCATTTGTCCAGCACTAGGGACACCCCAGAGCCATTTGTCCAGCACTAGAGACCACCCAGAACCATTTGTCCAGCACTAGGGACCACCCAGAGCTATTTGTCCAGCACTAGGGACCACCCAGAGCTATTTGTCCAGCACTAGAGACTACCCAGAGCTATTTGTCCAGCACTAGGGACCACCCAGAGCTATTTGTCCAGCACTAGAGACCACCCAGAGCTATTTGTCCAGCACTAGGGACCACCCAGAGCCATTTGTCCAGCACTAGGGACCACCCAGAGCTATTTGTCCAGCACTAGAGACCGCCCAGAGCTATTTGTCCAGCACTAGGGACCACCCAGAGCTATTTGTCCAGCACTAGGGACCACCCAGAGCTATTTGTCCAGCACTAGGGACCACCCAGAGCTATTTGTCCAGCACTAGGGACCACCCAGAGCCATTTGTCCAGCACTAGGGACCACCCAGAGCTATTTGTCCAGCACTAGGGACCACCCAGAGCTATTTGTCCAGCACTAGGGTCCACCCAGAGCTATTTGTCCAGCACTAGGGACCACCCAGAGCTATTTGTCCAGCACTAGGGACCACCCAGAGCTATTTGTCCAGCACTAGAGACTACCCAGAGCTATTTGTCCAGCACTAGGGACCACCCAGAGCCATTTGTCCAGCACTAGGGACCACCCAGAGCTATTTGTCCAGCACTAGAGACCACCCAGAGCCATTTGTCCAGCACTAGGGACCACCCAGAGCTATTTGTCTAGCACTAGAGACCGCCCAGAGCTATTTGTCCAGCACTAGGGACACCCCAGAGCTATTTGTCCAGTCCCTGGGACCACCCAGAGCTATTTGTCCAGCACTAGGGACACCCCAGAGCCATTTGTCCAGCACTAGAGACCACCCAGTCATTTGTCCAGCACTAGAGACCACCCAGAACCATTTGTCCAGCACTAGGGACCACCCAGAGCTATTTGTCCAGCACTAGGGACCACCCAGAGCTATTTGTCCAGCACTAGGGACCACCCAGAGCTATTTGTCCAGCACTAGGGACCACCCAGAGCTATTTGTCCAGCACTAGAGACCACCCAGAGCTATTTGTCCAGCACTAGGGACCACCCAGAGCCATTTGTCCAGCACTAGGGACCACCCAGAGCCATTTGTCCAGCACTAGAGACCACCCAGAGCCATTTGTCCAGCACTAGGGACCACCCAGAGCTATTTGTCCAGCACTAGAGACCACCCAGAGCTATTTGTCCAGCACTAGGGACCACCCAGAGCTATTTGTCCAGCACTAGGGACCACCCAGAGCTATTTGTCCAGCACTAGGGACCACCCAGAGCTATTTGTCCAGCACTAGAGACTACCCAGAGCTATTTGTCCAGCACTAGGGACCACCCAGAGCCATTTGTCCAGCACTAGGGACCACCCAGAGCTATTTGTCCAGCACTAGAGACCACCCAGAGCCATTTGTCCAGCACTAGGGACCACCCAGAGCTATTTGTCCAGCACTAGAGACCACCCAGAGCTATTTGTCCAGCACTAGGGACCACCCAGAGCTATTTGTCCAGCACTAGGGACCACCCAGAGCTATTTGTCCAGCACTAGGGACCACCCAGAGCTATTTGTCCAGCACTAGGGTCCACCCAGAGCTATTTGTCCAGCACTAGGGACCACCCAGAGCTATTTGTCCAGCACTAGGGACCACCCAGAGCTATTTGTCCAGCACTAGGGACCACCCAGAGCTATTTGTCCAGCACTAGAGACTACCCAGAGCTATTTGTCCAGCACTAGGGACCACCCAGAGCCATTTGTCCAGCACTAGGGACCACCCAGAGCTATTTGTCCAGCACTAGGGCCCACCCAGAGCTATTTGTCCAGCACTAGGGACCACCCAGAGCTATTTGTCCAGCACTAGAGACCGCCCAGAGCTATTTGTCCAGCACTAGAGACTACCCAGAGCTATTTGTCCAGTCCCTGGGACCACCCAGAGCCATTTGTCCAGCCCCAAGGATGACTCAGGGACACTTCTCCAGCCCCTGGGACCAGTATAAAATCTCAGGGATATCGTCAGATCTACTCACCCTCCGCATCGGTCACATCGGGGGTCTCAGATTTTCCATTTCGGTTTTGACCTTCAGCGACTTTCACAGCGACCGCTCTGCACACGGCTCCGAGCCTCCGTTCCAGTGAGCGGACTCCGGCTTCACGCGTGTACCTGGTGGGAGACAGCGGCGGCACACGGATCAGGTCTAGATCTGAGGGTGAAGGGGGTGTACAGAATTACAATAGCTGCTTTCTTCCAAAAATTGTGCCCCCCTTTCTTTACAGGTTTTATCTGGTACTGCAGCTTTATTTAAGTGAATGAGAAAGAACAGCAATACCAGACAGAACATAGGGGGGCGCTGTTTTAGAAAAAAGGGGCTGTGTGTCCCCATATGGAGATGCCCTGTAAAGGGTATCCATGCCAATCATTTCAATTCTTCATTTTTCTAAGATCTCTGCTTGCTGTTAGTTAATGAAATCATTCTTGTTCTTGTCACAGCTGCAGGACTCGTTACTCTGTATAAGGACGAGCTCAGTAACATGCTATATAGCAGCTTGATGGACACCACCAGCAATCAGAGATCTGGAAAACTAATGCTGTTCACTTGGGTGGATGAAGCTCCAGCACCTCGCCCCCCAGCGTTGCGGGGACACTCACCGGGTGATCATTTCCAGGGTGGTCTCGGGTGGGATCTGGATCTGCTCCGGCGTCAGTCCGTGCTGAGACAGCTGCTTAGCAATCAGGTGTCTGTGCGCAATCTCTATCTTTTCTTCTTGGCTATAACCTGTAATGAATCATAAGCCAGGGGTATTATCCTTCAGAGCTGCACTCACAATTCAGCTGTTTGTTTTAGGAAACTGTTGACGATCTGGTTGAAAGGCATCATAATAATGATTGTCTAAAGTCCTGGCAGGGACAGGAAGACATGGACAAAGCTTTGTGCAGAGTCCATGAGTCTTAGTGAGTCCAGCTCTGGAGTATTAATACAGGAGGATAACTCAGGATCAGTAATGTAATGTATGTACACAGTGACTGCACCAGCAGAATAGTGAGTGCAGCTCTGGAGTATAATACAGGAGGTAACTCTGGATCAGTAACAATGTATGTACACAGTGACTACAGCAGCAGAATAGTGAGTGCAGCTCTGGAGTATAATACAGGAGGTAACTCAGGATCAGTAATATAATGTATGTACACAGTGACTGCACCAGCAGAATAGTGAGTGCAGCTCTGGAGTATAATACAGGAGGTAACTCAGGATCAGTAATGTAATGTATGTACACAGTGACTACACCAGCAGAATAGTGAGTGCAGCTCTGGAGTATAATACAGGAGGTAACTCAGGATCAGTAATGTAATGTATGTACACAGTGACTCCACCAGCAGAATAGTGAGTGCAGCTCTGGAGTATAATACAGGAGGTAACTCAGGATCAGTAATGTAATGTATGTACACAGTGACTGCACCAGCAGAATAGTGAGTGCAGCTCTGAAGTATAATACAGGAGGTAACTCAGGATCAGTAATGTAATGTATGTATACAGTGACTGCACCAGCAGAATAGTGAGTGCAGATCTGAAGTATAATACAGGAGGTAACTCAGGATCAGTAATGTAATGTATGTACACAGTGACTGCACCAGCAGAATAGTGAGTGCAGCTCTGGAGTATAATACAGGAGGTAACTCAGGATCAGTAATATAATGTATGTACACAGTGACTGCACCAGCAGAATAGTGAGTGCAGCTCTGGAGTATATTACAGGAGGTAACTCAGGATCAGTAATGTAATGTATGTACACAGTGACTGCACCAGCAGAATAGTGAGTGCAGCTCTGAAGTATAATACAGGAGGTAACTCAGGATCAGTAATGTAATGTATGTACACAGTGACTCCACCAGCAGATAGTGAGTGCAGCTCTGGAGTATAATATAGGAGGTAACTCAGGATCAGTAATGTAATGTATGTACACAGTGACTGCATCAGCAGAATAGTGAGTGTAGCTCTGGAGTATAATACAGGAGGTGACTCAGGATCAGTAATGTAATGTATGTACACAGTGACTCACCAGCAGAATAGTGAGTGCAGCTCTGCAGTATAATACAGGAGGTAACTCAGGATCAGTAATGTAATGTATGTACACAGTGACTGCACCAGCAGAATAGTGAGTGCAGCTCTGGAGTATAATACAGGAGGTAACTCAGGATGAGTAATATAATGTATGTACACAGTGACTGCACCAGTAGAATAGTGAGTGCAGCTCTGCAGTATAATACAGGATGTAACTGAGGATCAGTAATGTAATGTATGTACACAGTGACTGCACCAGCAGAATAGTGAGTGCAGCTCTGGAGTATAATATAAGAGGTAACTCAGGATCAGTAATGTACGTACACTGACATGCACCGTTAGAATAGTGAGTGTCAGCTCTGGAGTATAATACAGGGGGTAACTCAAGATCAGTAATGTAATGTATGTACACAGTGACTGCACCAGCAGAATAGTGAGTGCAGCTCTGGAGGATAATACAGGAGGTAACTCAGGATCAGTAATGTAATGTAATGTATGTACACAGTGACTGCACCAGCAGAATAGTGAGTGCAGCTCTGGAGTATAATACAGGAGGTAACTCGGGATCAGTAATGTAATGTATGTACACAGTGACTGCACCAGCAGAATAGTGAGTGCAGCTCTGGAGTATAATACAGAAGGTAACTCAGAATCAGTAATGTAATGTATGTACACAGTGATTGCACCAGCAGAATAGTGAGTGCAGCTCTGGAGTATAATACAGGAGGTAACTCAGGATCAGTAATGTAATGTATGTACACAGTGACTGCACCAGCAGAATAGTGAGTGCAGCTCTGGAGTATAATACAGGAGGTAACTCAGGATCAGTAATGTAATGTATGTACACAGTGACTGCACCAGCAGAATAGTGAGTGCAGCTCTGGAGTATAATACAGGAGGTAACTCAGGATCAGTAATGTAATGTATGTACACAGTGTCTGCACCAGCAGAATAGTGAGTGCAGCTCTGGAGTATAATACAGGAGGTAACTCAGGATCAGTAATGTAATGTATGTACACAGTGACTGCACCAGCAGAATAGTGAGTGCAGCTCTGGAGTATAATACAGGAGGTAACTCAGGATCAGTAATGTAATGTATGTACACAGTGACTGCACCAGCAGACTAGTGAGTGCAGCTCTGGAGTATAATACAGGAGGTAACTCAGGGTCAGTAATGTAATGTATGTACACAGTGACTGCACCAGCAGACTAGTGAGTGCAGCTCTGGAGTATAATACAGGATAAGTAATGCATGTATCCAGTATAGGTAGATTTACCTGGAACCTCGAGGACTTCCATTCGATCTAGCAGGGCGGCTGGTATGGTGGCCGTAGTGTTGGCGGTTGCTATGAACAGGACTTGGGACAGGTCAAAGGCCACATTCAGATAATGGTCGGTGAAACTGTGATTCTGCTCTGGGTCAAGAACCTGCAAAAAGAGAGAAGAGGAGGAATAAATGCCAATGACAGTGATACGCCCTCATGGGGTGACTGGGTTTAGTCTTGCAGCACTGGTAAACTGGCACCAGTACATAGGACTAAAAGCTCACTGGGATTTCCCCCCGTACATGGACACCACAAATCCCAGGATACTTTGTAAGCCGTTCCCACCATTTTCCTGACTATCAGATACACGCTGGGCATGCTGGGAGTTGTAGTCGGTGGTCATTGACCAGACAGTAGTGGTGCATTCCGGGAGTTGGATTATGTCACCTCATCGCCCTTTGCTGGGGGAGACTTGGGTGTGGATACAGCAGTGCGGATGGATCGGATATCTGCGGATGATGACTACTTCCACATTATTGGTTCCTGCCGTGCAATACCGGGTTTACCTGGCCGGGGCGGATTATTTCACAATGTCGGTTCCAGGATGATGACAGGTGCAGACATAAATGTTACCTTCTCTGTATCCTAAACCGTGGCCCCTCATCTGTGATGGCCGCACTCAGGGGGCACGTAACACCGAAAGTGAACGCCCTCCGCTCATATCAATGGTGCGGTGTTAATTCACTGAAAACATTGTGGAATGGGGAAAAATAATCAGTTTGACCCTGGAAACCATCAACAAGGAGGATTACCATTATCTGTATCCAGAACAGAAGGACCCCCCTCTAATCCTACTGTACCCCAATAGGGACTACACAAGTGTTTCTCTTAACCGGACAAACAATAAGTCATATAAGCACCTGATACAAGCATTGTCTATTGTACCAGCCAGGGTGGAGGGGCGAGTAATAAACCAGCCATATCCACAGCCCATTTACAGATCCAGCTTGCTGACAGTTTCCAAGAAACAAAAGCATTGTTAATGAAAAAATAAAATAAAATTGGAATCAAACCAAGAAATTGATTGTTGGATGAAGATAGCTGGATATATACATTATATATATAAATAAATACAGAGACACAGCTGATATCACAAGACGCAGGGCAGAGGGGTTCACGGAACGTTCTGTGGTCCTATCCGGAACCCTGTGAAATGTTCTGTCGTCCTCCCCCAACCGCAGCTTTCACTTCAGTGAATCGTGGGAAAGGAAGTGGTCCAGAAATAGTGAAACTTCAACTCCACTTATCACACACAACCTCTGTCTGCAAGACGTCACAGTCACCAATGAGCAGAGCTGCAGTTTATACAGAGAAGAACATGAACAAGAGCATAAACAAGAAGAGCATAAACAAGAACAAGTAGAAAAGCAAGACAGAAGAGGAGCCCGAGAAGAAGAGGAGCCCGGAAGAGAGGCGAGAAAGAGGGGCCCGAGAAGAAGAGGGCCGAGAAGAGAGGCCCGAGAAGAAGAGGGGCCCGAGAAGAAGAGGGGCCCGAGAAGAAGAGGGGCCCGAGAAGAAGAGGGGCCCGAGAAGAAGAGGGGCCCGAGAAGAAGAGGGGCCCGAGAAGAAGAGGGGCCCGAGAAGAAGAGGGGCCGAAAGAAGAGGGGCCCGAGAAGAAGAGGGGCCCGAGAAGAAGAGGGGCCCGAGAAGAAGAGGGGCCCGAGAAGAAAGGAAACAAGTAGAAGAGGCAAGAGGAAGATAACAAGTAGATGAAGCAAGAGAAGAAAACAAGCACAAGAGAGGACAACACGAAACAAGAGGACAACACGAAGGACACAAGAGGGACAACACGAAGAACAAGAGGGACAACACGAAGAACAGAGGGACAACACGAAGAACAAGAGGGACAACACGAAGAACAAGAGGGACAACACGAAGAACGAGAGGGACAACACGAAGAACGAGAGGGACAACACGAAGAACGAGAGGGACAACACGAAGAACGAGAGGGACAACACGAAGAACGAGAGGGACAACACGAAGAACGAGAGGGACAACACGAAGAACGAGAGGGACAACACGAAGAACGAGAGGGACAACACGAAGAACGAGAGGGACAACACGAAGAACGAGAGGGACAACACGAAGAACGAGAGGGACAACACGAAGAACGAGAGGGACAACACGAAGAACGAGAGGGACAACACGAAGAACGAGAGGGACAACACGAAGAGAAACAAAGAACGAGAGGGACAACACGAAGAACGAGAGGGACAACACGAAGAACGAGAGGGACAACACGAAGAACGAGAGGGACAACACGAAGAACGAGAGGGACAACACGAAGAACGAGAGGGACAACACGAAGAACAGAGAGGGACAACACGAGAACGAAGACAACAGAGACGGAGACAACACGAAGAACGAGAGGGACAACACGAAGAACGAGAGGGACAACACGAAGAACGAGAGGGACAACACGAAGAACGAGAGGGACAACACGAAGAACGAGAGGGACAAAGAACAAGAGGAAACAGAAAACAAGAGGGACAACACGAAGAACAAGAGGGACAACACGAAGAACAAGAGGGACAACACGAAGAACAAGAGGGACAACACGAAGAACAAGAGGGACAACACGAAGAACAAGAGGGACAACACGAAGAACAAGAGGGACAACACGAAGAACAAGAGGGACAACACGAAGAACAAGAGGGACAACACGAAGAACAAGAGGGACAACACGAAGAACAAGAGGGACAACACGAAGAACAAGAGGGACAACACGAAGAACAAGAGGGACAACACGAAGAACAAGAGGGACAACACGAAGAACAAGAGGGACAACACGAAGAACAAGAGGGACAACAAGAAGAACAAGAGGGACAACAAGAAGAACAAGAGGGACAACACGAAGAACAAGAGGGACAACACGAAGAACAAGAGGGACAACACGAAGAACAAGAGGGACAACACGAAGAACAAGAGGGACAACACGAAGAACAAGAGGGACAACACGAAGAACAAGAGGGACAACACGAAGAACAAGAGGGACAACAAGAACAACAAGAACAACAAGAGGGACAACAAGAAGGACAACAAGAAGGACAACAAGAAGGACAACAAGAAGGACAACAAGAAGGACAACAAGAAGGACAACAAGAAGGACAACAAGAAGGACAACAAGAAGAACAAGAAGGACAAGAAGAAAAAGAGGGACAACAAGAAGAACAAGAGGGACAACAAGAAGAAGAATAGGAAGAAGAAGAGGAAGAAGAAGAGGAAGAAGAAGGGGAACAAAAAAAGAAGAACGAGACGAGGAGCGAGACGAAGAAAAATGAAAAAACTTTAAGTTTAAAATGCATCCCTTTTTGAGCAAGACAAACACTTTCTGACCCTGCTTTGTCAGTGAATGAGAATTCTCAGTACAGAGCTAATATTCTCACAGCTGAGGTTGTGTTACAATTGTATCCACTGTAAACAAGTCCTGATACATTATACCCAGCCTGCCAATTTGTGCTGTGAATCATACCGGGACTGGAGGGGTTAATTGGTTTTCCCAAACTTAAGACCGTGGCACCTGGTATATGGAAAAAAATGCCGTCATGAGACAGGCTTGGTGGGTGATGGGGCTCACGTGTGGTGGTGGTGGTGGGGGTTCATGCTGACACAGGGGAGCAGTCGCGCTGAGGTCGGGGGGCCGCATTTTCCACGCAGATTGCAGCGTAAGGTTAAAAGCAGTGAAAGGAGGGGGAGGGGGACGCAGCATCCAAGAAAAATATGCAAGATATATAGTCTGCTATAACGCGGCGTCCAGTGAGAACTCAATTTAGAAGGATTAAGTCAAAGTGTCTTTCTGGCTCCATATGAATACATGGCAGTCACCAGCGCCGGCTAAGTGCTCCCCGCACACAGAAAGCACTGTAAGATTTTATACCCATGTAAAAATGGAGCGTTCTCCCCTCCCCCAACCATTATAATCACCCGTCTCTTCTACAATCACCCGTCTCTTCTACAAGAATTATCAAAGGTCATCTAATATTAGAACAAACGTGGCCCTGTAGTGCAATAACGCCGCAAACAGGAAGGAATTCAGCATTTAACTTAATGACTTTGAGGACAGGAAAGCGAGGACATTCCGACGACGAGGACGGGGCACGTGATCGCACAACAAGGATTACATTACCCAATTCCAGCAAGAGAGAAAGAGATTGTGACCACAACATGGAAATGTGACCCGCGCCTGCAGCCGGCTCCATCATCATCTACTGCCAGAGCGACGGAAACCACCGCCCCACACCGCAATCCACCCCAAATACCAGACAAGGGCACAGGCAACAATGTGTCCATACCAGGCATTATAGTAGCTATATTCTTGTACATAGGGACAGTATTATAGTAGTTATATTCTTGTACAGAGGGGCAGTATTATAGTAGTTATATTCTTGTATATAGGAGCAGTATTATAGTAGTTATATTCTTGTACATAGGGGCAGTATTATAGTAGTTATATTCTTGTACATAGGGGCAGTATTATAGTAGTTATATTCTTGTACATCGGTGCAGTATTATAGTAGTTATATTCTTGTACATAGGGAGCCGTATTATAGTAGTTATATTCTTGTACATAAGAGCAGTATTATAGCAGTTATATTGTTGTATATAGGGGGAAGTATTATAGTAGTTATATTCTTGTACATAGGAGCAGTATTATAGTAGTTATATTCTTGTACATAGGGGCAGTATTATAGTAGTTATATTCTTGTACATAGTGGGCAGTATTATAGTAGTTATATTCTTGTATATAGGGGGCAGTATTATAGTAGTTATATTCTTATACATAGGTGCAGTATTATAGTAGTTATATTCTTGCATATAGGGGCAGTATTATAGTAGTTATATTCTTGCATATAGGGGCAGTATTATAGTAGTTATATTCTTGTACATAGGAACAGTATTATAGTAGTTATATTCTTGTACATAGGAGCAGTATTATAGTAGTTATATTCTTGTACATAGGAGCAGTATTATAGTAGCTATATTCTTGTACATAGCAGTATTATAGTAGTTATATTCTTGTACATAGGAGCAGTATTATAGTAGTTACATTCTTGTACATAGGAGCAGTATTATAGTAGTTATATTCTTGTATATAGAGGCAGTATTATAGTAGTTATATTCTTGTACATAGGGCAGTATTATAGTAGTTATATTCTTGTACATAGGAGCAGTATTATAGTAGTTATATTCTTGTATATAGAGGCAGTATTATAGTAGTTATATTCTTGTACATAGGGCAGTATTATAGTAGTTATATTCTTGTACATAGGGGGCAGTATTATAGTAGTTATATTCTTGTACATAGGGGGCAGTATTATAGTAGTTATATGCTTGTACATAGAGGGCAGTATTATAGTAGTTATATTCTTGTACATAGGAGCAGTATTATAGTAGTTATATTCTTGTACATAGAGGCAGTATTATAGTAGTTTATTTCTTGTACATAGGGGCAGTATTATAGTAGTTATATTCTTGTACATAGGGGGCAGTATTATAGTAGTTATATGCTTGTACATAGAGGGCAGTATTATAGTAGTTATATTCTTGTATATAGGGGGCAGTATTATAGTAGTTATATTCTTGTACATAGGGGAAGTATTATAGCAGTTATATTCTTTTATATAGGAGCAGTATTATAGTAGTTATATATTCTATATTGTTGAGAATGTACTTTTATTACTTTGCCATATATTATCGCTGAACTGCAGAATCATCCTTTTTATTATCAGGCGGTATGTAGAATGTGGGTATATCATGCAGATAATATCTCTACATGTTTATCTCTGTATATATTTATCTCTGTATATATCTCAGATCTTCTGCCTCCTATACACTCTTCTCACTTTCTCCTGAACTTTGTGCTTTTTCACATGTGACTTGTGAGTTTCTATTCGTCACTGCAGGCCTGGACACAGGACTGTGCGGCTGGGGGGACATGCTGGGCTTAGTAGTTCTCCCATAGGGGCCCATTATACAGGGAATCCTCCCATTCACTGTTATGCACAGAGTCTTTGGCTTTGGTAAAGAAAACATGAAGGTGATCCCCGGTGAAGGACGGGCAGGTCAAGCAAAAGAAAATCTGCTTTTTACGACCGAGCTTAAGAGCGATCATAAAGCTAGCGAGAGTGATGAGGTGCTGGAATAACAGCGAAACGGGGAGTCTGCGCCGAGGTCACAGGAGGGGGCCGAATCCGCGCCGAGGTCACAGGAGGGGGCCGAATCCGCGCCGAGGTCACAGGAGGGGGCCGAATCCGCGCCGAGGTCACAGGAGGGGGCCGAATCCGCGCCGAGGTCACAGGAGGGGGCCGAATCCGCGCCGAGGTCACAGGAGGGGGCCGAATCCGCGCCGAGGTCACAGGAGGAGACTAGGTCCTTTTACATGGGACATATTGTGGGGGTCGTCATAAGTCAATCCTCAAAAAGAGCTGCGGCTCAAATAGGTGTCGGACATCTGCTCATAGAGCAATTACCGTATATACTCGTGTATAAGTCGACTTTTTCAGCCCAAAAATTGGGCTGAAAAGTCCCCCCTCGGCTTATACACGAGTATATACTTTTGTGGGAGGTGGGGGCTGTGTCCGGGAGCAGGAGGAGGCAGGAGGAGGTGGGGGGGAAGGCTGCAATATGAGCGGCTCGTGACGTGGAGCCGCTCATAACTTATTCATGATATGCACTGCATCCCCCGCCTATCCGCGGGGGGAGCAGTGCATATCCCATTACAGCCCCCCAGCACGGGGTATACAGCCCCCCCCCATTCCCTCACAGTATGGCGGCCCCCCCCCCCCTCCATGCTGCCGCTGCTGTACACTAAATACAGTGGTATTATCTCACCGGCCGGTCTCAGTGAATCCTCCCTCCTCCCTGCGTGTCATGTGACCGGGGCTCACGCCGATGACGTCACCGGCCGGTCACATGACACGCAGCCTCGCAGGGAGGAGGGAGGATTCACTGAGACCGGCCGGTGAGATAATAACACTGTATTTAGTGTACAGCAGCGGCAGCATGGAGGGGGGGGCCGCCATACCCTGAGCCTGGGGGCCTGTGCCCCCCCTGAGCCTGGGGACCTGTGCCCCCCCTGAGCCTGGGGGCCTGTGCCCCCCCTGAGCCTGGGGGCCTGTGCCCCCCCTGAGCCTGGGGGCCTGTGCCCCCCCTGAGCCTGGGGGCCTGTGCCCCCCCTGAGCCTGGGGGCCTGTGCCCCCCCTGAGCCTGGGGGCCTGTGCCCCCCCTGAGCCTGGGGACCTGTGCCCCCCCTGAGCCTGGGGACCTGTGCCCCCCCTGAGCCTGGGGGCCTGTGCCCCCCCTGAGCCTGGGGGCCTGTGCCCCCTGAGCCTGGGGGCCTGTGCCCCCTGAGGCTGGGGGCCTGTGCACCCTGTGCACCCTGTGCCCCCTGAGCCCCCTGAGCCTGGGGGCCTGTGCCCCCCCTGAGCCTGGGGGCCGGTGCCCCCCTGAGCCTGGGGGCCTGTGCCCCCTGAGGCTGGGGGCCTGTGCCCCCCCTGAGCCTGGGGGCCTGTGCCCCCCCTGAGCCTGGGGGCCTGTGCCCCCCCTGAGCCTGGGGGCCTGTGCCCCCCCTGAGCCTGGGGGCCTGTGCCCCCCCTGAGCCTGGGGGCCTGTGCCCCCCCTGAGCCTGGGGGCCTGTGCCCCCCCTGAGCCTGGGGGCCTGTGCCCCCCCTGAGCCTGGGGGCCTGTGCCCCCCCTGAGCCTGGGGGCCTGTGCCCCCCCTGAGCCTGGGGGCCTGTGCCCCCCCTGAGCCTGGGGACCTGTGCCCCCCCTGAGCCTGGGGACCTGTGCCCCCCCTGAGCCTGGGGACCTGTGCCCCCCCTGAGCCTGGGGACCTGTGCCCCCCCTGAGCCTGGGGGCCTGTGCCCCCCCTGAGCCTGGGGGCCTGTGCCCCCCCTGAGCCTGGGGGCCTGTGCCCCCTGAGCCTGGGGGCCTGTGCCCCCTGAGGCTGGGGGCCTGTGCACCCTGTGCACCCTGTGCCCCCTGAGCCCCCTGAGCCTGGGGGCCTGTGCCCCCCCTGAGCCTGGGGGCCGGTGCCCCCCTGAGCCTGGGGGCCTGTGCCCCCTGAGGCTGGGGGCCTGTGCACCCTGTGCACCCTGTGCCCCCTGAGCTTGGGGGCCTGGGGACCTGTGCCCCCTGAGCTTGGGGGCCTGGGGACCTGTGCCCCCCCTGAGCCTGGGGACCTGTGCCCCCCCTGAGCCTGGGGACCTGTGCCCCCCCTGAGCCTGGGGACCTGTGCCCCCCCTGAGCCTGGGGACCTGTGCCCCCCCTGAGCCTGGGGACCTGTGCCCCCCCTGAGCCTGGGGACCTGTGCCCCCCCTGAGCCTGGGGACCTGTGCCCCCCCCTGAGCCTGGGGACCTGTGCCCCCCCCTGAGCCTGGGGACCTGTGCCCCCCCCTGAGCCTGGGGACCTGTGCCCCCCCCTGAGCCTGGGGACCTGTGCCCCCCCTGAGCCTGGGGACCTGTGCCCCCCCTGAGCCTGGGGGCCTGTGCCCCCCTGAGCCTGGGGGCCTGTGCACCCTGTGCCCCCTGAGCCTGGGGGCCTGTGCACCCTGAGCCTGGGGGCCTGTGCACCCTGTGCCTGGGGGCCTGTGCACCCTGTGCCTGGGGGCCTGTGCACCCTGTGCCTGGGGGCCTGTGCACCCTGTGCCTGGGGGCCTGTGCACCCTGTGCCTGGGGGCCTGTGCACCCTGTGCCTGGGGGCCTGTGCACCCTGTGCCTGGGGGCCTGTGCACCCTGTGCCTGGGGGCCTGTGCACCCTGTGCCTGGGGGCCTGTGCACCCTGTGCTGGAGTCCACCCTCGGCTTATACGCGAGTCAATAAATTTTCCCAGTTTTTGGGGGCAAAAGTAGGGGGGTCGGCTTATACACGGGTCGGCTTATACACGAGTATATACGGTACATAATATATTCATTTTAAGGTCATAAAGAAAACAGCAGAGTTTCTCCGAGCCGGGGGAGTTGTCATTTAAGCATTTTCCCAACATCTGAACCCGAGGCCTGCCCAGATGGTGACAGATGACCTCCGGGGTCTCGGGTGCCGTCCTCCCCCACCCCGGGGTACATTCTCGACCACCGCTGGTTGTCATCTCGGGAGCCGCACTTCTACTCCCCACAGGCTTCTACTTCTCACAGAATCTCCTCAGATCACATCCAAGACCCTTTAAGAGGGTGAAAAGTTGCAGCATTTAAAGGGATGGACAGCAGATCTTCCAAACTCTTACTGCTCTATTGCTCTCTGTTATCAGCCACATCAGAATAGGGAAAGGCTGACTGAATGACAGGTGGATACAATCTATTACTCTATTATCGGCCAGTTTACATGGTGGAGGAATCACTGTAGGGTTCTTAGGGCCGGTCACACATCTGACTTTCTGGATAGAAGCTGTGCTCTCTGGTGAGGAATACTTCACACTGCCAGATCGAACAGTAAGGACAGAAAGAATAGCGCCCCCATGAGGCCGGGGACACTAGGACACTAGGGGGCGCACACACATAATGCAGGACATCTCACCTCCAGCAGAGCGGCAGCCGGGTCTCCCTGCAGGCTCTTCCCCAGTTTATCCACCTCGTCCAGGAGGAAGACCGGATTATTGACGCCGACGCTCTTCAGCCCGTTGATGATGCGCCCGGGCATGCTGCCTACATAGGTGCGCCTGGGAATGAAGCAGATGACAGTGACGGTCAGTGTGCGGTGGTATGATACAGGACTAGAGCTGGGCACAGAGCATGCCTAACCCCCATATATATGCACACTCACTCTGGGTGAGCGTGCGCGTGTTTTCAATGGAAAGTAAGGCGTTAATGCTGCCAGGTATCCATCATGATGTTCAGGGTCTGCAGACAGGTGGTCTCCTCCTCTGCCGCAACAGTGGACCCCCGACACCATTAACTTTGTATGCTAAAGTCTCTACTATTAATATCCCCTTTATTGTACATTGAGTATTTCACTTTTCCCACATCTCTGTTTGCTGTCAGTGAATGGAAACGTTCTTGTTTACTTTCCTATCATCTAAATACTTTTCAAAGCTGGGCGATCGTCACAATGGCATCAGTCTGGACAATCCTCTGTGAGGTTAACAGTCACGACATCGTACCCTTCACCGATACACTGCAACAAACTATCAGAACAGGACCTGTAGATGGTCCATATGACGGCCCCCTTTTCTGATGAGCGCACCTGTGTCCGCGGATATCCGACTGGTCGCACACCCCTCCCAGCGCGATCCGGTGGAACTCTCTCCCCAGCGTCTTGGCGATGGATCTTCCTACACTGGTTTTCCCGACCCCCGGGGGCCCCACAAAGCAAAGGATGGGGCCCTTCAGATTGTTTTTCAGCTGACGGACGGCCAAGTACTCCAGGACCCTCCTCTTCAGCTTCGCCATGGCGTAGTGATCGTTATCCAGCAGGATCCGGGCCGCGCGGATGTCCAGACGATCTGCAAAAGAGTAAATGAGGTGGGTAAAACGAGGAGTGCAGCGAAGAACTACAAATCAGAGCATGCCCTGTACGATACACCATACAGGAATCTTCCATTATACCCCGATAATACGGAGTTACTTTGTAATAAACAAAGTTTGGATACAATTTCCTATAGTAGCAATGTGTTATTTATTAAACGGCCGGCGTCCCACTAATAAGAGCGCATCTCCATATGCCTGTGCGCGGTTTGGGCCCCGCTCAACACATGTCACGCCTGGGCCCCCGCTCAGCACTTCTCACACACCCCCGGGCCCCCGCTCAGAACTTCTCACACACCCCCGGGCCCCCGCTCAGCACTTCTCACACATCCCCGGGCCCCCGCTCAGCACTTCTCACACACCCCCGAGCTCCTGCTCAGCACTTCTCACACACCCCCGGGCCCCCGCTCAGAACTTCTCACACACCCCCGAGCTCCTGCTCAGCACTTCTCACACACCCCCGGGCCTCCGCTCAGAACTTCTCACACACCCCCGGGCCCCCGCTCAGAACTTCTCACACACCCCCGGGCCCCCGCTCAGCACTTCTCACACACCCCCGGGCCCCCGCTCAGCACTTCTCACACCCCCCGGGCCCCTGCTCAGAACTTCTCACACACCCCCAGGCACCTGCTCAGCACTTCTCACACACTCACTGGTCCCCCGCTCAGCACTTCTCACACACCCCCGAGCTCCTGCTCAGCACTTCTCACACACCCACTGGTCCCCCGCTCAACACTTCTCACACACCCCCGGGCACCTGCTCAGCACTTCTCACACACCCCCGGGCCCCTGCTCAGCACTTCTCACACACCCCCGGGCCCCTGCTCAGCACTTCTCACACACCCCCGGGCCCCCGCTCAGCACTTCTCACACACCCCCGGGCCCCCGCTCAGCACTTCTCACACACCCCCGGGCCCCCGCTCAGCACTTCTCACACACCCCCGGGCCCCCGCTCAGCACTTCTCACACACCCCCGGGCCTCCGCTCAGAACTTCTCACACACCCCCGGGCCCCCGCTCAGCACTTCTCACACACCCCCGGGCCCCCGCTCAGCACTTCTCACACACCCCGGGCACCTGCTCAGCACTTCTCACACACCCCCGGGCCCTGGCTCAGCACTTCTCCAGCCCGGATGGTGTTGGGGTGACCTGCTCTGCAGCGCCCGGATTTGCCATGTCTCTTCACTTCACATTTCTGGACTCGTCTCCTTTCATCTTTTACAATCTCTCAGATTAGAATAAATCAGTCTCCAGAAGTCGTCGTATCACATTGTGAACAATGGGGCCTGTGAAGCTCCCGATGTAGGATTAGGTGGGGTCCTCTGCTGCTCACATGAAGATATTACTGGGATCTGTGATTAGGAGTCATGGAGGCACCGGGTCCGGTACATGACAGGTACAATTTGTGCCTCCCGGACCGTAATGACCACAAAGGGGATGAGATGACTTTTGGCTATCCTGGACAGCTGGTGATGGCCCCTATGACGTACCTGTGCAGTTTGGTTTGGGGGTTTGCTGCAATGTGGCTCAGTTTTAGGTCTGTGTCACAGGGCTGGAATGTCAGGCCTCCCCTGGGGACGGGGCCAGGTTTTGCTCGCCTCCCCTGGGGACGGGGCCAGGTTTTGCTCGCCTCCCCTGGGGACGGGGCCAGGTTTTGCTCGCCTCCCCTGGGGACGGGGCCAGGTTTTGCTCGCCTCCCCTGGGGACGGGGCCAGGTTTTGCTCGCCTCCCCTGGGGACGGGGCCAGGTTTTGCTCGCCTCCCCTGGGGACGGGGCCAGGTTTTGCTCGCCTCCCCTGGGGACGGGGCCAGGTTTTGCTCGCCTCCCCTGGGGACGGGGCCAGGTTTTGCTCGCCTTCCCTAGGAAAGGGGCCAGGTTTTGCTCCCCTCCCCTGGGGACGGGGCCAGGTTTTGCTCGCCTCCCCTGGGGACGGGGCCAGGTTTTGCTCGCCTCCCCTGGGGACGGGGCCAGGTTTTGCTCGCCTCCCCTGGGGACGGGGCCAGGTTTTGCTCGCCTCCCCTGGGGACGGGGCCAGGTTTTGCTCGCCTCCCCTGGGGACGGGGCCAGGTTTTGCTCGCCTCCCCTGGGGACGGGGCCAGGTTTTGCTCGCCTCCCCTGGGGACGGGGCCAGGTTTTGCTCGCCTTCCCTAGGAAAGGGGCCAGGTTTTGCTCGCCTCCCCTGGGGACGGGGCCAGGTTTTGCTCGCCTCCCCTGGGGACGGGGCCAGGTTTTGCTCGCCTCCCCTGGGGACGGGGCCAGGTTTTGCTCGCCTCCCCTGGGAAAGGGGCCAGGTTTTGCTCGCCTCCCCTGGGAAAGGGGCCAGGTTTTGCTCGCCTCCCCTGGGGACGGGGCCATGTTTTGCTCGCCTCCCCTGGAAACGGGGCCAAGTTTTGCTCGCCTCCCCTGGGGACGGAGCCATGTTTTGCTCGCCTCCCCTGGGGACGGGGCCATGTTTTGCTCGCCTCCTTTGGGAACGGGGCGATGTTTTGCTCGCCCTTCCCTGGGGATGGGGCCATGTTTTGCTCGCCCTTCCCTGGGGATGGAGCCATGTTTTGCTCGCCTCCCCTGGGGACGGGGCCATGTTTTGCTCGCCTCCTTTGGGAACGGGGCGATGTTTTGCTCGCCCTTCCCTGGGGATGGGGCCATGTTTTGCTCGCCTCCCCTGGGGACGGGGCCATGTTTTGCTCGCCTCCTTTGGGAACGGGGCGATGTTTTGCTCGCCCTTCCCTGGGGACGGGGCCAGGTTTTGCTCGCCCTTCCCTGGGGATGGGGCCATGTTTTGCTCGCCCCGTCCTCGCTGTACGGGAACAATGCTTTGGCCCCGCACCAGCCTCCTGTCTGCTGCCTTCTCCTGAACTGTTATTGTCATTTCCTGAAATCTCAATGTTGATGTAACACGAACGATTGAGATAAACAGAGGAATCCTCCGCCGGTGGGAACGATGGATTTACTGAATCTCCAGAGATTTATATAATGGGAAAATGCCACCTAACTATACACAGGAGCCCAACAGAGAACAAGGGTGAGAGGGGCACAAATGTGCCAAAACTGTGCAGGAGAAGGGGCTAATACCTTATACAAGAACCCAGAGGATAAAGGGGGGCACAAATACCCCCAACACTGCAAGTGAAGGGGTAAATGCTGTATACATGGCCTCAGAAGATAAAAAGGGGGGCACAAATATCCTCACACTGTATAGTAGAAGGGGCCAATACTTTATATATGTCTCAGCGGGGTCAGTAAACAATCTGTGTAGACAGATATATAGACCCCCAAGCAATGACCTGGTGCCCCCTAATGGTCATATTACTGTAAAATCTCACCATTCTGCACACACCTGACTTGCTGTGATTAGGAGATTTATTTCCTTATTCTGAAATCTTATTTTATGTTCAGCAAAAGCAACATTTAGTTTAGTAAAGAGTAAAACCCAGACACATTGTATGTATTGTGTATCATCATATCCATCTGCTGTGTCCACCCCAGACATTTCGCAATCTAAACATAGACCCCTGACTAGTGATCCTCCTACAGCCCCAACCAGCCCAGGAATCTGGAGGAGGCGAGGGACAACACTACACAATACACAGTACTGCACACAACGTCAACACTACACAAAGAGCCTCACAGAAACAAGAAAGTGAAAAAAAACATGCAAAAGCCTTAAACAAAAAAAACCCCACAATATCTAATAAACTAAGTATTTGGCCCCGAGAGGACGGAGCGGAGTCTGGAAATTTGGAGATTTTTGCACTGTGCAGCCAGTAAACAGGTTATGTAATGGCACACTGTCAGTGCACTGCTGCCACCTGCTGGCCATCCGCTGTTACTGCAACATCATATAAAAACACTCACGCAGCAGCAGCAGCCTCTGAAAGGGGCCCGCACCGCAGCAGCAGCAGCCTCTGAAAGGGGCCCGCACCGCAGCAGCAGCAGCCTCTGAAAGGGGCCCGCACCGCAGCAGCAGCAGCCTCTGAAAGGGGCCCGCACCGCAGCAGCAGCAGCCTCTGAAAGGGGCCCGCACCGCAGCAGCAGCAGCCTCTGAAAGGGGCCCGCACCGCAGCAGCAGCAGCCTCTGAAAGGGGCCCGCACCGCAGCAGCAGCAGCCTCTGAAAGGGGCCCGCACCGCAGCAGCAGCAGCCTCTGAAAGGGGCCCGCACCGCAGCAGCAGCAGCCTCTGAAAGGGGCCCGCACCGCAGCAGCAGCAGCCTCTGAAAGGGGCCCGCACCGCAGCAGCAGCAGCCTCTGAAAGGGGCCCGCACCGCAGCAGCAGCAGCCTCTGAAAGGGGCCCGCACCCTTTCCACTAATGACATTACCAGTTACCCCAGGATGGGCGAGGCTTAGTTCTGGGACCCCCATAATCACTGCAGTACTGCTCCAAGCCCCCACTCATAGCTGTATTCAAGACTGGCACAGCGGGACCACACGTGCTCCGCTGATCAATCACTGATTATGGGAGTAATGGACACGGCGGAGTATACCGGAGGGGGGGGGGGGGGGCATCGATATGAATTTTAATGATTGTGGTAAAACTATTTGTAGATTTCTCTAGCCAGGTGGTCTGCAGGAGTCTGCGGGGTCCCAGCAATAATACATATAGCACAGATCTCACCTTATAGTGTGACTGCTCCTTTAATGGATCATCACCCTGGAACCTGCACACTATGTTCAGACCCTGCAGCAATGGAGGCAGAGACGTCTGCAGTCAGCGCCCCGAAGCGTTCCCATGGAAAGAGGACATGGGATCAGTGCAGGTCTGCACAGCACTGCCGGCAGCCCTGGATCGGATCCTAAAATAACAGCTGCTTCAACTGCTGACACCAGAGAACCGGGGCAGAGTCTGCAGACTCCACGGGGGAGCCGACTGTGCAGACTCCACAGGGGAATGCCGACGACGGAGACTCCACGGGGAGGGGGGGGGGGGGGTTTCTTTGGGGGAATCTGCCGACAGCGCTGACTCCAGCGGGGGGGGGGGGGGGGGGGGGGGTGCTGCCGGCGCAGACTCCACGGGGGGGGGGGTGCGACGCGCAACTCAGGGGGGTGGGGGGGGGGGGTGTGTCGACGCGCAGACTCCACGGGGGGAGGGGGGGGGGATTTGCCGCCGGCGCAGACTCCACGTAGGGAAGGGGGTGTGGGGGGGGTTGCGACGGACGCAGACTCCACGTGGGGGTGCCGACAGCGCAGACTCCACGGGGTGGGGGGGGGGGTCGGGTGTTTGACGAGCAGACTCCATATAGGGTGGTTTGCCGAGCGCAGACTCCATGGGGGGGGGGGGGGAATTTTCCGGCAAGATCATATTATGGCGCAGACTCAGTTGGGTGAGGTGGCTGGAATTTGCATTTTAAGGAGAGATATTAGTGAGTATTATGTGCAGAATTGCAGGGGCAGAGTTGTGTAATATTTTGGCACAATGTGGAGCAGTATTATAGTAGTTATATTCTTGCATATAGGAGCAGTATTATAGTAGTTATATTCTTGTACATAGGGGCAGTATTATAGTAGTTATATTCTTGTACATAGGGGCAGTATTATAGTAGTTATATTCTTGTACATAGGAGCAGTATTATAGTAGTTCTATTCTTTATACATAGGGGGCAGTATTATAGTAGTTATATTCTTATACATAGGAGCAGTATTATAGTAGTCGTATTCTTGTATATAGGGGGCAGTATTATAGTAGTTATATTCTTGTATATAGGAGCAGTATTATAGTAGTTATATTCTTGTACATAGGAGCAGTATTATAGTAGTTATATTCTTGTACATAGGAGGCAGTATTATAGTAGTTATATTCTTGTATATAGGAGCAGTATTATAGTAGTTATATTCTTATACATAGGAGCAGTATTATAGTAGTTATATTCTTATACATAGGAGCAGTATTATAGTATATTTTTGTACATAGGAGCAGTATTATAGTAGTTATATTCTTGTATATAGGGGCAGTATTATAGTAGTTATATTCTTGTACATAGGAGCAGTATTATAGTAGTTATATTCTTGTACATAGGAGCAGTATTATAGTAGTTATATTTTTGTACATAGGGGCAGTATTATAGTAGTTATATTCTTGTACATAGGGGGCAGTATTATAGCAGTTGTATTCTTGTACATAGGAGCAGTATTATAGTAGTTATAGTATTTATATTCTTGTACATAGGAACAGTATTATAGTAGTTATATTCTTGTACATAGGAGCAGTATTATATAGTAGTTATATTCTTGTACATAGGAGCAGTATTAGTTATATTCTTTTGTACATAGGAGCAGTATTATAGCAGTTGTATTCTTGTATATAGGAGCAGTATTATAGTTGTTATATTCTTGTACATAGGAGCAGTATTATAGCACTTGTATTCTTGTATATAGGGGCAGTATTTTAGTAGTTATATTCCTGTATATAGGAGCAGTATTATATTAGTTATATTCTTGTACATAGGGAGCAGTATTATAGTAGTTATATTCTTGTACATAGGAGCAGTATTATAGTAGTTATATTCTTGTGTATAGGAGCAGTATTATAGTAGTTATATTCCTGTACATAGGGGCAGTAATATTGTAGCTATATTCTTGTACATAGGGGCAGTATTATAGTAGTTATATTCTTGTGTATAGGGGCAGTATTATAGTTGTTATATTCTTGTACATAGGGGCAGTATTATAGTAGTTATATTCTTGTACATAGGGGCAGTATTATAGTAGTTATATTCTTGTACATAGGAGCAGTATTATAATAGTTATATTCTTGTACATAGGAGCAGTATTATAGTAGTTATATTCTTGTACATAGGAGCAGTATTATAGTAGTTATATTCTTGTACATAGGAGCAGTATTATAATAGTTATATTCTTGTATATAGGAGCAATATTATAGTAGTTATATTCTTGTATATAGGAGCAATATTATAGTAGTTATATTCTTGTACATAGGGGCAATATTATAGTAGTTATATTCTTGTACATAGGGGCAGTATTATAGTAGTTATATTCTTGTACATAGGGGCAGTATTATAGTAGTTATATTCTTGTACATAGGGGCAGTATTATAGTAGTTATATTCTTGTACATAGGGGCAGTATTATAGTAGTTATATTCTTGTACATAGGGGGCAGTATTATAGCAGTTGTATTCTTGTACATAGGAGCAGTATTATAGTAGTTATAGTATTTATATTCTTGTACATAGGAACAGTATTATAGTAGTTATATTCTTGTACTAGTATTATATGTAGGTAATCTTGTATTATATAGAGTTTAGTTATATTCTTGTACATAGGAGCAGTTATTGTAATGGCAGTATTATAGTTTATTCTTGTACATAGGAGCTAGTGTATTATAGCAGTTGTGTATTCTTGTATATAGGAGCAGTATTATATGTTGTTATATTCTTGTACATAGGAGCAGTATTATAGACTTGTATTCTTGTACTATAGGGCAGTATTTTAGTAGTTATATTCCTGGTATATAGTATGAGCAGTATATTATAATTAGCTATATTTTGTACATAGGGAGCAGTATTATAGTAGTTATATTCTTGTACATAGGAGCGTATTATAGTAGTTATATTCTTGTGTATAAGGAGCAGTATTATAGTAGTTATATTCTGTACATTATGGAGCAGTAATATTGTAGTTATATTCTTGTACATAGGGCAGTATTATAGTAGTTATATTCTTGTGTATAGGGGCAGTATTATAGTTGTTATATTCTTGTACATAGGGGCAGTATTATAGTAGTTATATTCTTGTACATAGGGGCAGTATTATAGTAGTTATATTCTTGTACATAGGAGCAGTATTATAATAGTTATATTCTTGTACATAGGAGCAGTATTATAGTAGTTATATTCTTGTACATAGGAGCAGTATTATAGTAGTTATATTCTTGTACATAGGAGCAGTATTATAGTAGTTATATTCTTGTACATAGGAGCAGTATTATAGTAGTTATATTCTTGTATATAGGGGCAGTATTATAGTAGTTATATTCTTGTACATAGGAGCAGTATTACGCACTTGTATTCTTGTAATAGGGGCAGTATTATAGTAGTTATATTCTTGTACATAGGGGCAGTATTATAGTAGTTATAGTCTTGTACATAGGGGGCAGTATTATTGTAGTTTATTCTTGTATATAGGGAGCAGTATAATAGTAGTTATATTCTTGTACATAGGAGCAGTATTATAGTAGTTATATTCTTGTACTTGGGCAGTATTATAGTAGTTATAGTCTTGTATATAGGAGCAGTATTATAGTAAAAATAAGCAAAAAGAGCAAGCACCACTAGGAAAAAACCTGTAATAAAATTTGTGCAATTGCACATTTACCCCCAAAGTGTATGACATAAAATTTGAGAATTAGGCAAAAATATTGATCAATCCTTCTGAGCCACCCTGCCATGTTAAGGCTTCTCAAGTAGAGCGGTCCTACACTATACTTTTTTTATTTTAGTTGTGCATTGATACCTTAAACATAACAATATAGTAAAATATCCAAAGCTAAATTTACCTGGTGCATCTCCAGGATTTTGCTTGTTTTCCATCTGTATTGTTGATGGCATTCTTGGTCGCTGTTCACACTCAGTTATCGCACCCCGCCCTCAGGCTCAGTTATTTTAGGCTTTATTTGCCTGGACTTGTCTTGTTCTCATTCATGTGTGCTGGTCTGGTGCAAGTGAGGGTTAACTCCGACTCCTGCTGCGTCAGTGGCAGGTGTACTGGGCCTGGGTTGGCTTTTTATTAACTTGCAACAGACTAGCAACATGGGAGCTGCTGGAGATGCACCAGGTAAATGTGGCTTTGGATATTCTACTATATTTTTATGTTTGAGACAGCAATGCACAACTAAAATAAAGTATAGTGTAGGACGTGGCAGGGTGGCTCAGAAGGATTGATCAATTTTTTTGCCTAATTCTCAAATTTATATTATACAGTTTGGAGGTATATGTGCAATTGCACAATTTTTATCACAAGTTTTTTCCTGGTGGTGCTGGCTCTTTTGCTTATTTTCAGTACTATAGTAGCTATATGCTTGTATATACGGGCAGTATTATAGTAGTTATATTCTTGTATATAGGGGTATATAGGGGTAGCCTCACCTCTACTACTTTTGCTCCAGGGCAGTTCGGCCATTAGCTCCAGATAGTTCCTGGTGAGTGCGTACTCCGGCATGGATTGTGGCATTTTCTTCAGCCTAGCGGGGAATAATAGTAATGTATACATTACACGGTGAGTGATGAGGGAGGTTATATGAGGCGCCTCCTGTCCTCACCTCTTCATCTCCTTGGTGCACACCTTCAGGGCTGGCTCCGGCATGCTGCACGACTTGATCTTCTTCTCCAATAATATGATGTCATCTGAGTCCTCGTCATCGTCGTCCGTGCTCTCCAGTGAATACTGCTTCCCCACTCCTCCCCCGAGCTTCCTCAGAGGACGAATCGCAACGATCTGCAGATAGTGAGGTGGGGGGGTTAGTGACGACAATCCTCTCCTGCTTCCCAATGAAAAGTTCTGCAACTTCAAAATATATTTGGGTTCTAATTACTCCCCACTCTGCTTACGGTCAGTGTCATGGGGGTGGTATAGCGGTAAGGGAATCAGGTGGTAAGATGGGCTAAAGGCGTTCAGGGGAGCTAGTCTGACCCTTAGACTGGGGTCCCTACGATACCCTGCTCCCAGAGGTACCTATGAAGGGAGGATGTCTGGGTCACCACCCTTGCCCTATGCTCCTGATAAGCCCTAGGCTAAGAGCCCCTACCTCCTCCCACAGACCTGGAAAACACAGCAACTCCTACAGGGAAAGAAACAGCAGCAGGAAGAAGCACGAACATCCTTCACTACATGGGGTTCTTGTAAGAGACTAAACTCTCAGCAACACCTAGTGGAAAGAAGTGGAACTACATAAGGGCTGAGGAGTGGAGATCCGAATCATCCGACAACCGCAGAGCCGCACATGTAAACGACAGCAGCTTCTAGCATTAACTCTGGTATGAACCAAAAGGAAAAGGAGAATTTTGTGTACTCACCGTAAATTCCTTTTCTCTTAGCCTCTAATTGGGGGACACAGGACGATGGTTTATGCTATTCTGCCACTAGGAGGCGACACTAGGCAAATAAAATGAGAAGCACAGTGGCTCCTCCCAGCATATATAACCCCCTGACTGGCACAGTTCAGCCAGTTTATGCTAAAGAAGTAGGAGGAAAACTACATAAGCCTATAAGGCACCCAGGAACTTAAAGAAGGAACACCAACCACAACAAAGCCAACGGCAACAGGGAGGGTGCTGTGTCCCCCAATTACAGGCTAAGAGAAAAGGAATTTACGGTGAGTACACAAAATTCTCCTTTTCTCCTTCGCCTCATTGGGGACACAGAACAATGGGACGTCCCAAAGCAGTCTCTGGGTGGGAATAAAACATCCACATTCTGAAATGCACAGTCTACAGGTTAGCAGCTCCTGCCTCTAGGATGCTCTACCCAGACTCGCATCTGTCGAGGCCCAAGTATGAACACGATAGTGTTTCGCAAAAGTGTGAAGGCTGGACCAGATGGCAGCTTTTGCACACCTGCTCAGCCGTTAGCCTTGTGCCTAATAGCGCAGGAAGCACCCACCGTGCGAGTGGAGTGAGCACGCAACCCTGACGGAATGGGCAGATTGCGTAGGGAATAAGCTTCTTGAATGGTACGCTTAAATCCACCTGGCAAGAGTGGCCTTGGACGCTGGCATCCCTTTACGGTGCCCTTCTGGAAGGACAAAAAGGGAGTCCGACCTCCTGAAAGATGCTGTCCTGGAGACATAAATCCAGAGAGCACGGACCAGATCCAAGGTGTGCAGAGCCTTTTCAATGCGGTGCACCGGAGCCAGACACAAGGACGGGAGATAAATGTCCACGTTCAAATGGAAATAGTAAACCACCTTGGGAAGAAAGGACTGTACCGGACGCAGTACCACCTTATCCCGGTGAAACTTGAGGAAAGGTGCCTTGCAGGAGAGTGCCGCCAGTTCCGATACCCGCCGAATGGAGGTGATCGCCACAAGAAAGACCACCTTCTGAGAAAGCAGGCGGAGCGAAACTTCCCTGAGAGGTTCGAAGGGCGGCTTCTGAAGCACCTCCAGGACCAGATTCAGGTCCCAGGCCTCCAAGGGCCTCCTATACGGTGGAACAATCCGAAAGACACCCTGCAAAAAGGTACGAACCTGGGGTCTCGTGGCCAAACGGCGTTGAAAAAGCACAGACAGAGCCGAAACTTGTCCCTTGAGAGAGCCTAGAGAAAAGGCCTTTATCCAGCCCAGATTGAAGAAACCAAGGATTGCTGAAAGCGAAAACCGCAGAGGCGGAATGCCTCCAGAATCACACCAGGCGAAGAAAGCCTTCCAAGTCCTGTTGTAAATCCGGGCAGAGGGAGGTTTTCTCGCGCAGGCCATAGTGCACGCAACCTCCTCCGAAAAGCCCGCATGAGTTAAAATTCGGGCCTCAAGGGCCACGCCATCAAACGAAGAGACCCTGAGTTCTGATGACAAAATGGGTCCTGGGAGAGAAGATCCCGACGGTCCGGCAGACACCAGGGGGCGTCTGCGGCGAGCTGCAAACAAATAGTCGTACCACGGTCTCCTGGGCCACTCTGGGGCCACTAGAATCACCTGGACGCGCTCCAATCTGATCTTCTGAACCACTCTGGAAATGAGGGCCAGAGGAGGGAAGATGTAAGGAAGACGAAACTGTGTCCAATTCTGGACCAGAGCATCCGATCCCAGGGCTCATGGATCGCGGGAGCGGGCAAAGAGGTTTGGAATCTGCACATTCAATCGCGACGCCATGAGGTCTACATCCGGAGTCCCGAAGCGACTGCAGATCTGGCAGAATACTTCTGGATGGAGAGCCCATTCTCCCGAGGCTACGCCCTGACGCAGCCCAATTGTCGATCCCCAAAATGTGAACCGCCGAGAGGACCGCTCCGGAGGACTCGGCCCAGCGGAGAATCGGTTCCACCTCCTGCATTGCTAACTTGCTGCGGGTTCCGGCCCGATGGTTGACATATGCCACAGCCGTTAAAAATAAAAAATAGTGTTGCGCCACCTGTGGACCTCTCCTGTCTTTAAAGCGGTCATATTACAAGCAAACTAACCTTTAAAGGTTGTGCCCGATCCGCACAACCAGATTGTGAGCGTAGTTTTGTGGCTCAGGCTGCCAGCCTTGGATCTGTAGTGCTCCTGTGTCCTCAATCACCTCTGCTCCTGGCCTCGTGCTGTCCACACTCTCTCTCCAGGGTTAGGTCAGGAAACACCAGGTTGATCCATTAACCCTATCCCTCCTGCAGCTCTGTCACCGCTTTCCACAATGGAATTAGATTAATAGAATTCAAATAGAATATGCAGTTCTAAGGTAGAGCGCAGGTATGAGACGGGATACTTTATCTCCGTAACTTTATTCATAAAAGTTCCAGACCACAACATGTTTCGACGTACAGACGTCTTCCTCAAGACTTGAGGAAGACGTCTGTACGTCGAAACATGTTGTGGTCTGGAGCTTTTTATGAATAAAGTTACGGAGATAAAGATTAAAGTATCCCGTCTCATACCTGCGCTCTACCTTAGAACCGCATATTCTATTTGAATTCTATATGCCACAGCCGTGGCATTGTCCAACTGAATACGGATGTGATGGCCCGCCAAGAGACAATGAAAACTTGTCAACGCCAAGTAAATGGCCCAAATCTCAAGGAGATTTATGGCCAGAGAAGACTTCATTGGGGTCCACTGACCCTGGGCTGTGTGATGGCAAAAAACCGCTCCCCAGTAGAGAAGGCTGGCATCGGTGGTCAGCACGTCCCACCAGGCCGGCAGGAAAGATCTCCCCCGAGAGAGAGAGATGACAGGATCAGCCATCATCGGACAGCCTGCATCGTTGCAGCCGACAGACGGAATGTCCAGTGAAGGGTGAATGGGCTGTGATTCCAAGCCGATAGGAGGGCCAGCTGAAGTGGCCCGAGATGTAGCTGGGCAAATGGTACTGCGTCCATTGCTGCCACCATCTTTCCCAATACTCTCATTGCAAACCGGGAGTGTAGGTGAGGACGAGGGAGCGTCTGAACTGCACAGCGCAGAGACTGATCCTTGTCATGGGGAGAAGCACAAGTCCTCGAGACGTGTCCAGAACCATCCCCAGGAATGTGAGCTTGCGGCTCGGAGTTGGTGAAGATTTTGGTAGATTGAGAAGCCACCCTAGGCGCGCCAGAGTGTCTATCGTGACGCAGACATTGTCCTTGCAGTCCCCGAAAGACTGACCCTAGATCAACAGGTCGTCCAGGGAGGGGAGAACAGAAACTCCCCGTGAATGCAGGATGGTCATGACAACCGCCATGACTTTGGTGAAAACTCGCGGGGAGGTTGCCAATCCAAAAGGGAGGGCAACAAACTGGTAATGATCCTCTAGGAAGGCAAAGCGTAGGAACTTCTGATGTGCCTCGGTTATCGGGATGTGTAGGAAAGCGACCCGAATATCGATGGAGGCGAGGAACTCCCCACGTTGCATGGACGCGATGATGGAACGAAGAGATTCCATCCGAAAGTGCTGGGTCCGAACAAACTTGTTGAGATGTTTCAAATCCAGAATGGGACGGGAAGACCCGTCCTTCTTGGGTACGATAAACAGATTCGAATAGAATCCCTGGAACCGCTCGTCCTGAGGTACAGAAACTACGACTCCCGCTCGCCGGCGGGAGTCGATGGCCTGAAAGAGGGCATGCGCCTTTGTCGGCATTCCCGGAGGTTTCCACTTGTCTGCAACAGCGAGCCAGACGTGCCGAAATCGAGAAAGTCGGCCGTCAACTTGGGAGGTGTCCTCCAGAGGAACAGAGTCAGAAAGAGGAGAACCTCTGAGACCCGGACTCCTTTGACTTGGCCTGTCGATTGCGGTGGCTGCCAGCTCGAACTCGGCTTGTTGGAAGCTTGGGAACCCCTGTCTGTGCAAGGCGCACAGGACGGCTGTGATGGGCGGGAAGCAGACCACCCGAACGACATCCGAAAGGACCAGAACCTTGTCTGTTGACCCTTGGTAAACTTACGCTTTGGTTTCTGCTGAGGAAGGGAAGTACTCTTTCCTCTCGTAGCGTCTGAGATTAGCTTATCAAGTCTTTTCCCCAAAAGAGGCGCCCGCCTTAATAGGGCATGCTGGTGAGAGACTTCTTTAAGGCCGAATCTGCCTTCCCCTCTCGAAGCCAGAGGGTGCTGCGGATCGCAATGAAGTTTGAAGCTGCCATCGCAGTGCAATTGGCCGCATCCATAGAGGCGTGAACCAAGAAGTCCCTCGCTACAGAAATCTGAGCGGCCAGATCCAACAATTCCGGATTTGAGTCCCGGTGACGTAAGGCAGAATGCAAATCACCTGCCCAGGTCACAATGGCCTTAGCCACCCACATGGAGGCGAAGAAAAGCCTGAAGCCTCAAACACAGACTTCGACAAGTGTTCCAGCTGACGTCTGTGGCGTCCCTAATAGACGCGCCATCAGGGAGAGAACGCAGAGTCTTTGATGCCAAACAGGACACCGGAGGGTCCACCTGCGGAGAGTCTGCCCAGGCTTGGGAGACTGCTGGCAGGAAAGGGTAGCGGGCCTTGATTGCCTTACGATTAGCAAAAACATTTATCAGGCTGGGCCAATATCTCTGCAGAAACTGCTGAATCTCAGGGTGGTCTGATAAGAACTTTTGAGGGTCTCTTAGATCTCTTGAATAAGACCACATGGTATGAGGGAGCAGGGTCAGCCACTGACATGGCCTGATTAATGGCCGAGACCAGGTCGTTCACTATGGCGAGAGTTTCAGAAGAGGTTGAATCAAAGGAGGCCTCCTGGCCCGGATTCGAATCAGGATCACGGAGCTCACCAGACGAGTGTGAGTCATGAGACAAGCTCCTTGTGGGCGAGGTACGAGAGCCTTGTGACGCAGCCGAGGATGTTCTCCTGCGGAGCCTCTGCCTGCCAGAATCATGGAAGAGAGGGGGGGGGGGGGGTAAGAGCCCGTCCCTGAAAGCATGCCTCCTCACGACCGGAGAAATCGTCCTGGGAGGCAGGTTGGTCTGGTGTGCTGGGCGAAGATCGGGGCTGCAGAGCCTGGATCAGAGTCTCAGAAAGCTGCTGTATAGATTGGCTCACAGATTGTGATAACGCAAACGCCCATTCGGGGGTAGCATGGCCACTAGAGGACGTATCCTCACCAGCGGGGGCTTGCACAGAGGCAGAGGCACAGGCCTGGCAGAGCGGAGTAGTACAACCGCTTGGCAGAGCAGTCTTGCATGCAGTGCAACCGGCATAATATGCAGTAAAGACCTTTGCTGCTCTCTCGTGCTTATTGCCTCACATAATGGCAAAGTTTCCCCTGCTACACACAGTAGAAGTATACACTGCTGTAAGGTACCATCAGACAGAGTAATGCTGCAGCAGAAATATTAAATCGCTGCTGAGTACACAAACAGGCAGATTAGGGCTGCAGCAGAAATGGAAATCACTGCTGATCCCTGTCACCTGAGAATAGCTGCAAGCTGTAGGCACTAGCCCAGATCCTGTGCCCCCCTGCAGAGCCCCGGCTGTGCCCACACTGAGGATCCCTCACTGCTGAAAATAGCGCCCAGAGCAGAGAAGAAGCGCCAGAATGATGCCTGGAGCGGGAAACCGCTAGGCCACGCCCCCCAGTGATGCCAGACCAGGGTGGAATGCAAGGCAGAGGGGCCGGCCAGGGGCGTTCCCAGCCGACCGCATCATCACCGGGGGCGGGGAAAAGGTGGATCGCACTATGTAGGCCCGAAGCCGGGGCCTAAATTAATTCAGCAAGCCACCGGCCGAGGGGGGTCCAGCACAGGGCACACCGGACGGTGAGCGGTGGGCACAGGAGACTACAGGGGGACCCAGGCAGCAAGCGCAGCACGGTACCTTATGATGGCTCTCATCACTGAGCCCCATAAAGGGCAGGGAGCACGGACCATCCATCCTAGGGCATTATGATGTCCTCTTCCTTTCCACATGCTGCAGGATCCAGAGCCCAAGGGAGATCTCCTACAACCCAGAGTCCCAACTGTGAGGTCCGGGGAGGGATGCTGCAGGAGCAGCCATTAACTACAACCCTTTCCCAACTGTGGGGATCCAGGAGCTGCAAGGAGCAGATCACCTTTCAACCCAGAGTCCCAACTGTGGGTTGGGGAGGGATGCTGCAGTGAACCAGCCATAACCTACAACGCAGAGTCCCAACTGTGGGGTCCGGTGGAGGGATGCTGCAGTGAACCAGCCATCAACCTGCAACCCAGAGTCCCAACTGTGAGGGTGTGGGGAGGGATGCTGAGTGAACCAGCCATCAACCTGCAAACCAGAGTCCCAACTGGGGGGGGAGGGATGCTGCAGTGAACCAGCCATCCACCTGCAACCAGATCCCAACTGTGGGGTCGGGGAGGGATGCTAGCAGTGAATAGCCATCACACCTGCAACCAGAGTCCCAACTGTGCAGGGTTTGGGGAGGGATGCTGCAATGAGCCAGCCATCACCTGCAAACCCAGAGTCCCAACTGTGGGGTCGGGGAGGGATGCTGCAGTGAGCCAGCATCCAACCTGCAACCCAGAGTCCCAACTGTGAGTCTGGGGAGGGATGCTGCAATGAGCCAGCATCCAACCTGCAACCTAGAGTCCCACCTGTGGGTCCGGGGAGGGATGCTGCAGTGAACCAGCATCAACCTGCAACCCAGATCCCAACTGTGGGAGTGTGGGGAGGGATGCTGCAGTGAACCAGCATCAACCTGCAACCCAGAGTCCCAACTGTGGAGTCCGGGGAGGGATGCTGCAGTGAGCCAGCATCAACCTGCAACCCAGAGTCCCAACTGTGGAGTCTGGGGAGGGATGCTGCAGTGAGCCAGCATCAACCTGCAACCCAGAGTCCCAACTGTGGAGTCTGGGGAGGGATGCTGCAGTGAGCCAGCCATCAACCTGCAACCCAGAGTCCCAACTGTGGAGTCTGGGGAGGGATGCTGCAGTGAGCCAGCCATCAACCTGCAACCCAGAGTCCCAACTGTGGAGTCTGGGGAGGGATGCTGCAGTGAGCCAGCCATCAACCTGCAACCGCAGAGTCCCAACTGTGGGTGTGGGGAGGGATGCTGCAGTGAGCCAGCCATCAACCTGGAACGCAGAGTCCCAACTGTGGAGTCTGGGGAGCAAGGAGAGGTCATTACAAAGAACAACCATCCTGATAGAAAATAACAAACAGTGTCTTGCCTCCTAAGACACTAAGCAAAAAACTGGCTGAACTGTGCCAGTCAGGGGGTTATATACTGCTGGGAGGAGCCACTGCGCTTCTCTTCCATTTGCCTAGTGTCGCCTCCTAGTGGCAGAATAGCATAACCATCGTCCTGTCTCCCCAATGAGGCGAAGGAGAAATTTACTCTGATTGAAGTTAGAGCAGCATTACACATGGTCTGCAGCAGTCAACATGTGACAGAGTGACTGGAAACATGTCTGACCTTGGAGATCTGTCCTGCTCCCTCACAGCTGGGTCTGTTACAATGTGTCAGTGTCATTCCCCATCTTTCGCGTTCCTTACCCTTTTCTCGTCGTCTAATTTGGGGTTTCGCGTCTTGTGGAGCAGTTTTAGCCCTTCGATCTGACGCAGCAGGAGTGGGATCGTCACTTTAAATCTTTCCTCAGCTCAACAGCGTCCAGTATCTGGAAGAGAAAAGATGAAGAGTTGGGAAAGTTTTTATACCTGGGATTATAGATGGGAGAGGACAGGGGCGATGTATTATCGGGGTGCAGAAAGAGGAGGCGAAACCACAAAACAAATACAAAAGTGCCGGATTATCAAATATTCTGGATTATTGGAAGAATGGAGATGATAAATAAGAATAGAACACAGGCTGGTAAGAAGAATCGAGACAAGTGCCGGATTATCAAATATTCTGGATTATTGGAAGGATGGAGAAAATAAATGAGAACAGAAGACAAGCTGCAATGAAGAGTTGGTGCAAGTGCTGGTTTATCAAATATTCTGGATTATTGGATGGCTGATGGAATGGATGGAGAAAGGTAAATGGGAACAGAGGATGGCTGGTAGGAAGAATCTGGACAAGTGTAGGATTACCAGATTATCTGGACTATTGGATACTGTATTAAGCAATTGTACTTCCTTACAGGCCTGTATTTGATCCTAAAAATGATCTTTGCAATTGGATTTCATTAAAAATGTTCTACCATTTGGCTGCAGAATGAGTTATCTGAGAATCTGTCAGCGAGCTCAGCTCCTTCTGATGGTTTCTAATTCTTTTTAGGTCTTTTTTTAGCTCCTCTCAGCTGTTTTCTGACCACATACAGCATCAAAGGCAGAGAGTGGATGTTTCATCTATTTCATTCATTTGGGAAAGGCAAGATAGAAGTTATTAACTGGACGAGCTTACTGACTGGACCTCAGTTAACTCACTCTGCAGTAAAAGCCAAAAGGGGCAACATTTTTAATTAGACAGGTAAAGACTCCCTACAATGAAAAGTTTGGCAACTTTCTCACAGACTTGGTGTTTACAGAGAACAATCTCCTGAAAACCAGTATGAACTCAATAGTTGTCATAGCTGAGGGTTTGCTACAATGGTATCCTGTTCAGACAATCTCTGTAGGATGGATACTAGTCACCTGCACTCATACATTGCTACGAAGGATTGGATAAAGCTGCAGCAAACACTCAACAATGAGGTCAGTATTGGTCTGGAACCTTTCAGCAAGCAAAGATCTCAGTGAGGAATTGGGAAGTTGCAGGACTTTTCTTGATGACGTTGCACAGCGGTTTTCGTCACAGTGTTGCAGAATCGTTTTGTAAAAGGCCACATTGGTCACAATTCTAATCATCCGGCATCCAATAGTCCAGAATATGTGTCTTGTAGAGGGCGCTCCTGACCTGCAGCTTCTCTTCGTTGCTGGTCCGTATGATGGACGTCAGATGTCCGGCAGAAACTCCTTGGGCAGATTATCCAGGAGCCTCTTCAGTTTGGCGACAGCCGGCACCGATCCGTCCAACATGTCCACCAGCTAAAAGGGAAAGACAGAAAATTCATCATTCCCTCGGATCCTGGTAAAGCTGCGGCCCCATCGCCCCCATCCCCTTCAGGCCCCATCGTCTTCTCCCGTCGTCCCCATCATTCCCTGGCCCTGCACCCTCCTTCTTAACACACCTGCACTGCGTACTTGTAGAACTGCTCGGACAGCTCGCCCAGCGCCTCCTGCACCTCGGCTTTACTGCTCAGCTCCTCCAGCCGGTCCAGCTGCTCCACCTCGGCCACCGGGTACGGCCGCTCCTTCAGGATCTCCACCACCTGGAAGCGGCACAGGCCGGTCACCAGCAGGGTGTAGTGCGGCTTTGGCCAGTTACTGCCAACAACCTGCACGGCCAATGCGGCGGTCCCGATCCTGCAGGAAAGGGGGAGATAATGGTAAATGTATGGTGGAGAGGAAGCCAAAATATGGTCATCTGACATGGAGAAACTACAAAAAAGCCTGATATTCTCTATGACCAACATTTGGGCTCCCCCCCTCCACTGCAGTTCCACTGACCTCCCCCTCCACTGCCGACTTGCTGACCTCTGGGCTCCCCCCCGCTGCAGACCCGATGACCTCGGGCTCCCCCTCCGCTGCAGACCCGATGACCTCTGGGCTCCCCCTCCGCTGCAGACCCGCTGACCTCTGGGCTCCCCCTCCGCTGCCGACCTGCTGACCTCTGGGCTCCCCCTCCGCTGCAGACCCGATGACCTCTGGGCTCCCCCTCCGCTGCAGACCCGATGACCTCTGGGCTCCCCCTCCGCTGCAGACCCGCATGACCTCTGGGCTCCCCCTCCGCTGCAGACCCGATGACCTCTGGGCTCCCCCTCCGCTGCAGACCCGATGACCTCTGGGCTCCCCCTCCGCTGCAGACCCGATGACCTCTGGCTCCCCTCCGCTGCAGACCCGATGACCTCTGGGCTCCCCCTCCGCTGCAGACCCGATGACCTCTGGGCTCCCCCTCCGCTGCAGACCCGATGACCTCTGGCTCCCCCTCCGCTGCAGACCCGATGACCTCTGGCTCCCCCTCCGCTGCAGAACCCGCTGACCTCTGGCTCCCTCCGCTGCAGACCCGCTGACCTCTATGCTCCCTCTCCACTGAGACCGCTAACCTCTGGGCTCCCCCTCCACTGTAGACCCCTGACCTCTGGGCTCCCCTCCACTGTAGACCCGCTGACCTCTGGCTCCCCCTCCACTGCAGTCCTGCTGACCTCTGGGCTCCCCCCTCCACTGCAGTCCTGCTGACCTCTGGCTCCCCCCTCCACTGCAGTCCTGCTGACCTCTGGGCTCCCCCCTCCACTGCAGTCCTGCTGACCTCTGGGCTCCCCCCTCCACTGCAGTCCTGCTGACCTCTGGGCTCCCCCTCCACTGCAGTCCTGCTGACCTCTGGCTCCCCCTCCACTGCAGTCCTGCTGAACTCTGGCTCCCCCCTCCACTGCAGTCCTGCTGACCTCTGGGCTCCCCCCTCCACTGCAGACCCGCTGACCTCTGGGCTCCCCCCTCCACTGCAGACCCGCTGACCTCTGGGCTCCCCCTTTAGTGTAGACCTGATGACCTCTGGGCTCCCCCCCTCCAGTGCAGACCCACTGACCTCTGGGCTCCCCCTTTAGTGTAGACCTGATGACCTCTGGGCTCCCCCCTCCAGTGCAGACCCACTGACCACTGGCTCCCCCCTCCAGTGCAGACCCATGACCACTGAGCTCCCCCCCTCCAGTGCAGACCCACTGACCACTGAGCTCCCCCCCTCCAGTGCAGACCCATGACCACTGAGCTCCCCCCTCCAGTGCAGACCCACTGACCACTGAGCTCCCCCCTCCAGTGCAGACCCACTAACCACTGAGCTCCCCCCTCCAGTGCAGAACCACTGACCACTGAGCTCCCCCCCCTCCAGTGCAGACCCACTGACCACTGAGCTCCCCCCCTCCAGTGCAGATCCACTGGCTTCTGAGCTCCACCCCTCCCCACTGCAAACCCATTGACCTCTGGGATCCCCCCCTCCAGTGTAGACCTGTTGACTTCTGATCAGCCCCCCTCCAGTTTTCTATCATCCAGATCTGTTGACTCTTTGTGTCCTGTCCATCCTTGTCATTTTTGGGTTATTGAGTGCACTCTGACCCCTGGGTTCCCCCTCTATTGTAGACCCTCTGACCCCTGGTACCCAGAATGATGAATAATCCGGGATTCTGGGGTTGAAATCAGATCCTTCATCTCACTGCAGAATCATCTCCAGGAGAAACGTATTGTACAAAGTCCAGAACATTCAGCAATTGTCCGACCTTCACCTCAGTCTGCTGAATGTTAACTGATAACAGTTCAAAGTATACAGAGGAGATATGGGGGGGGGGAAATGTATCATCACACAGAGGAGATATGGGGGGGGGGGACAATGTATCATCACACAGAGGAGATATGGGGGGGGGACAATGTATCATCACACAGAGATATGGGGGGACAATGTATCATCACACAGAGATATGGGGGGGGGAAGCAATGTATCATTACACAGAGGAGATATGGGGGGGGAGTAATGTATCATCACACAGAGGAGATATGGGGGGGAGTAATGTATCATCACACAGAGGAGATATGGGGGGGGGGAGTAATGTATCATCACACAGAGGAGATATGGGGGGGGGGAGTAATGTATCATCACACAGAGGAGATATGGGGGGGGAGAATGTATCATCACACAGAGGAGATATGGGGGGGGAGCAATGTATCATCACACAAAGGAGATATGGGGGGGGAGCAATGTGTCATCACACAGAGGAGATATGGGGGGCAATGTGTCATCACACAGAGGAGATATGGGGGGGGGACAATGTATCATCACACAGAGATACGGGGGGGGGGGAGCAATGTATCATCACACAGAGATACGGGGGGGGGGGAGCAATGTATCATCACACAGAGAAGATATGGGGGGGCAATGTATCATCACACAGATACGGGGGGGACAATGTATCATCACATAGAAGAGATATGGGGGGGATAATGTACCATCACACAGAAGAGATATGGGGGGATAATGTACCATCACACAGAGGAGACATGGGGGGACAATGTATCATCACACAGAGATATGGGGGGGGGGAATGTATCATCACACAGAGGAGATATGAGGGGGGCAATGTATCATCACACAGATATGGGGGGGGACAATGTATCATCACACAGATATGGGGGGGGGACAATGTATCATCACACAGAGGAGATATGGGGGGGCAATGTATCATCACACAGAGGAGATATGGGGGGGGGGGAAGCAATGTATCATCACACAGAGATATGGGGGGGAGCAATGTATCATCACACAGAGGAGATATGGGGGGGGAAGTAATGTATCATCACACAGAGGAGATTGGGGGGGGGGGAGAGTAATGTATCATCACACAGAGGAGATATGGGGGGGGGGGGGAGTAATGTATCATCACACAGAGGAGATATGGGGGGGGAGCAATGTATCATCACACAGAGGAGATATGGGGGGGGAGCAATGTATCATCACACAGAGGAGATATGGGGGGGGGGGAAGTAATGTATCATCACACAGAGGAGATATGGGGGGGGGGGGAAGTAATGTATCATCACACAGAGGAGATATGGGGGGGGGGAGTAATGTATCATCACACAGAGGAGATATGGGGGGGGAGCAATGTATCATCACACAGAGGAGATATGGGGGGGGAGCAATGTATCATCACACAAAGGAGATATGGGGGGGGAGCAATGTATCATCACACAGAGGAGATATGGGGGGCAATGTGTCATCACACAGAGGAGATATGGGGGGGGGGGGACAATGTATCATCACACAGAGATACGGGGGGGGGGGGAGCAATGTATCATCACACAGAGATACGGGGGGGGGGGGAGCAATGTATCATCACACAGAGAAGATATGGGGGGGCAATGTATCATCACACAGATACGGGGGGGACAATGTATCATCACACAGAGATACGGGGGGGGGGAGCAATGTATCATCACACAGAGAAGATATGGGGGGGCAATGTATCATCACACAGATACGGGGGGGACAATGTATCATCACATAGAAGAGATATGGGGGGGATAATGTACCATCACACAGAAGAGATATGGGGGGATAATGTACCATCACACAGAGGAGACATGGGGGGGACAATGTATCATCACACAGAGATATGGGGGGGGGGGGGAATGTATCATCACACACAGAGGAGATATGAGGGGGGCAATGTATCATCACACAGATATGGGGGGGACAATGTATCATCACACAGATATGGGGGGGGACAATGTATCATCACACAGAGGAGATATGGGGGGGCAATGTATCATCACACAGAGGAGATATGGGGGGGCAATGTATCATCACACAGAGGAGATATGGGGGGGGGCAATGTATCATCACACAGATATGGGGGGACAATGTACCATCACACAGAAAAGATATGGGGGGGATAATGTACCATCACACAGAAGAGATATGGGGGGGATAATGTACCATCACACAGAAGAGATATGGGGGGGATAATGTACCATCACACAGAAGAGATATGGGGGGGATAATGTACCATCACACAGAGGAGATATGGGGGGATAATGTATCATCACACAGAGGAGACATGGAGGGGACAATGTATCATCACACAGAGATATGGAGGGGGACAATGTATCATCACACAGAGATATGGGGGACAATGTATCACACAGAGGAGATATGGGGGGGCAATGTATCATCACACAGAGGAGATATGGGGGGGCAGTGTATCATCACACAGAGGAGATATGGGGGGGCAATGTATCATCACACAGAGGAGATATGGGGGGGGCAATGTATCATCACATAGAGATATGGGGGGGCAATGTATCATCACATAGAGATATGGGGGGACAATGTATCATCACACAGAGATATGGGGGGACAATGTATCATCACACAGAGATATGGGGGGACAAAGTATCATCACACAGATATGGGGGGGCAATGTATCATCACACAGGAGATATGGGGGGGAGCAATGTATCATCACACAGAGGAGATATGGGGGGGATAATGTACCATCACACAGAGGAGATATGGGGGGATAATGTATCATCACACAGAGGAGACATGGAGGGGACAATGTATCATCACACAGAGATATGGGGGACAATGTATCACACAGAGGAGATATGGGGGGGCAATGTATCATCACACAGAGGAGATATGGGGGGGCAATGTATCATCACACAGAGGAGATATGGGGGGGGGGCAATGTATCATCACATAGAGGAGATATGGGGGGGGGGGCAATGTATCATCACATAGACATATGGGGGGACAATGTATCATCACACAGAGATATGGGGGGACAATGTATCATCACACAGAGATATGGGGGGACAATGTATCATCACACAGATATGGGGGGGCAATGTATCATCACACAGGAGATATGGGGGGGAGCAATGTATCATCACACAGAGGAGATATGGGGGGGCAATGTATCATCACACAGAGGAGATATGGGGGGAAAATGCATCATCACACTGAGGAGATATGGGGGGAAAATGCATCATCACACTGAGGAGATATGGGGGGAAAATGCATCATCACACTGAGGAGATATGGGGGGAAAATGCATCATCACACTGAGGAGATATGGGGTGAAACAATGTATCATCATATAGAGGAGATATGGAGGGAGCTGCTGACAACCCCCCTTCTGCCTGTCAATTCGCCAAAAGCCCCTCTGCCTGTAAATTCTGCAGACAACCTCCCCCCCCCCCGCCTGTAAATCTGCAGACAACCGCCGTGCTTGTAAATCTGCCGACAACTCCATTGCCTGTAAATCTGCAGACAATCCCCCTGCCTGTAAATCTGCAGACAAACCCCCTGCCTGTTAATCTGCAGACAACCACCCTGCCTGTAAATCTGCAGACAACCACCCTGCCTGTAAATCTGCAGACAAACCCCTGCCTGTTAATCTGCAGACAACCACCCTGCCTGTAAATCTGCAGACAAACCCCCTGCCTGTTAATCTGCAGACAACCACCCTGCCTGTTAATCTCCAGACAACCACCCTGCCTGTAAATCTGCCGACAACCACCCTGCCTGTAAATCTGCCGACAACTCTATTGCCTGTAAATCTGCAGACACCCAGCACTGCAGACCCTGTCTCCACCACACCTGTGCAGGGCGGGCAGCTGCTCGCTGTCGGAAGTCGGATCCCTGGTGTTGGGGATGACCCCGATGATCGTGCTCTTCAGGGAGGTTCCGCGCAGCAGGCGGCTCCGCACCAGCTCCATGTTACCGGGGGTGTCCACGCTGCACCGCATGCTGGAGCCCGGCAGGAGCACGCCATCCCGGGTGAGCAGCAGCGGCAGGCGGCGGGGGATCTGTATGGAGCCGCTGGTGGCCATGATCCGCGGCGACAAGATGCAACTATGGGCAAAGGGCAAAATCTGGACTACAAGTACGGCGAGCGGAGAGCGGCCAAAATGCCTCAGATCTCGCAGGGTGACGCGTAACAGCGCACTGTCATCTAGTGGCCACTGGAGAGAACTGCAGCCTCTGAGAAAAATAAAAAGCCGCCAAATTTCACCTACATCGTTCTATGACAACAGGAATTGTAGCAGGAAATGTGAACCACTGACCAAATATACCACATATACCGGTATTAATAATTGGGGGACTACAAATCCCATCATGGCTGCCTGACATTACATAAAAACATGTTTCTTGAAGTAAAATGACGCCATTCTTATGATATCTGAATGTGGTAACACAACAGTGGGAGCCGACAGTCCGCCATAACACTTAACCCTTCACAAGCTGCGGTGAACGTTGGCTAAGCAGTCAATCTCTGAATAAAAACCTATAAAAATGAGAAATGAAAGAAAAAATTATATGAAAAATAATAATAATAAACTAGTTCACTAACACTAAAAACAATGAAAGACTGCAAATAAAGGAAATCACAAGTCTAAATCAGTGTTTCCAAAAGTATTAAAACGTAAAAAACATCTGATATTACAATAATCGTCCCACTCCCAATAAAACAGGGATGATCTGCCCACCACCTAGGTAACATGAGGAGGACGTGTCACCATGGTAATGGACACAGGACACGCACACGGAAGGGTTTCATGTGGTAAAAGATGACGGGTTTTTCAAGCAGAAAACGCTGCTTGTCACTGAGTGTTTGAAGTTTTTTTCCTGAAATTTTTTTTTGCATCCTCTTGATTGGACAGTGCATGGTTTACAGCAGATTCCATCAGGATCCACTTAAGACTTTATTCACATGTACGTGTCTGTGGTACATGTGCAATCCATGCAGTGGCAGATTATAATGAGGTCAATCTGGGAGGCCGCCCCGGGCCCAATGCTCTGGGGGGGCCCAGTCACCCAGGGTAAATTGCCTCATTATAATCCGCCAATGGATCCGTGTAGCCACATGCTGGAGACACAGACACACAAATACAAGTATTAGTGAATGGTCTTCTTTACAGGTGCGAGTCTCCAGTACGTATGGCGTCCATATGGCCACATGCCGGAGACACGGACACATGTGTGCATATTTTACTTAATGCTCTTGTGTTTCCGTACAGACAGTGACTGTGTGCTCCACATGGCGACAGGTCTGTTTTTGCCGGCAATACGGACCCATTCAGGTCAATGGATCCGTACCAAAAATGTCCCACACATGGGATGTCGTCCATGTGACACGAACCGGAGTAAACATGTCACTAAAAATAAATGGATTTTTATACTTACCAGTATCTGGCGGTGCTGCCTGTCACACTCGCTTCCGTGTCCCGGCTCATGAATATTCCAACCGCGGACCCAGAAGCAAGAGGGACAGCAGCGCCGGAGACAGGAAAGTATGCAAAGTCACGCTGTCCTTGTGCTATCCAGGTGTCCCACAGATAGCACATGGATGACACACAGATCACACACGATGCCAGACACACGTGCGTTATTTGCAGTGGAGTAACTTGAAGCTTATGGGCCCTGATGTAAAAGCTCCAACGGGGTCCTCAATTATTGCAAATCTTTAATAGTATTAGCCTTTTTCTATAGGCCAAAGGGACTTTTGGGGCCCCCTAGGCTCCAGGGCCCAGGTGTGATTGCAGTCCCTGCACCTGTTGTAGCTCTGTCCCTGGTTATCTGCACGAACTTGTAAAAGGGGCCTAAAGGAGATTTTTATAGGAGGTTTTGAAGCAGAAACTGAGCTAAAACTCTCCAAATACTTCTCAAAAACATGGAGGTTCAGTTCAGTTTCTGCTATGAAAACTGTACAAAAAGACATACCCAAGGGATATGACCGCACTGAGGTATTTGTTTTTGAGGAGTTCAAGAGTGTTTTTTCAAGCTTCAGCTCCTGTTTTGGGGCAAAACCTTAAAGTTTTTGAGGAGTTTAGAGTTTTTCAGGATGATTTTGAGAGTTTCCTTTCATTTTCTGTTTTAAAACTTCCTGTAGCATTAGAGAGGGTTTTTTGCTTCATGAAGAGATTTGGTAAGAGCTTTGGGGCTTGTGCATCCAGAGGAGGATTAGGAGCAGAAACTGAAGAAAAACTCTTCAAATATTCCTCAAAAACATCTGCTCAGCTTTCCCCCCAAAAACCTGCAAAACGTCTGTGTGTCCATACCCTTAGAAGATTATTTTACTCTTGAAACATTCTCTGTAGCCTTTTTGATTGGATAGTAATTGATATGTAGAAGTTTCTGCTTCAAAAAAGCCAACAATAACTTTCTATATTTCACCAGATGTATTTGAAATCCTCTTCAGGAAAAAAAAAAGAAACCTCTCCCCACCTTATTGGATTTCCCCTAAACATAAATTAGAAGACTTTTCCAAGTGTTTTTGAGGAGGATTTTAGTGAGAAGAAGTGACAGACTTCCTTTCCCCTTTCCTTTCCTTTCCCCTTTCTTTTTTTCCTTTCCCCTTACCTTTCCTCTTTCCTTTCCTTTGCCCTTTCCTTTCCTTTTTCCTTTCCTTTCCCCTTTCTTTTCCTTTTTTCCCTTTCCTTTCCTCTGCTTTCCTATCCCTTTTTTCTTTCCTTTCCTTTTCTTTCCTTTCCTTCCCCTTTCCTTTTCCTTTCCCTTCCTTTCTTCCTTTTCCTTCCTTTTTCCTTTTCCTTTTCCCTTTCCTTTCCTCTTTCCTTTTCCTTCCCCCTTTCCTTTTTCTTTTCCTTTGCCCTTTCCTTTCCCCTTTCATTGCCTTTCCTTTCCCCTTTCTTTCTCTTCTTCTCTTCCCCTTTTCATTCCTTCTTAATTTTCCACCAGGTGTTTTATTTAAAAAACCTCTTTAGGAAAAAAAAGGTTGAACATACAAACAGCAAAGTACATTTTCCATAGAAAAGTATAGGAGTTTTTGAGACTGATTTTTGTGTGGATCTGTGTAAGCTCAGCCAAATCAATAACAAAAACACTTGGAAAACTCTCCCTATCTCTCTCTATTTATTTGTATGTATTTTATTGGTCATGTTAAGTTTTTTAAGATTTTTTTTTTCTGAAAATCATCCGGTCGATGGTTTGAAATGGATCCTGATAGAAAAAGCTCCATTTTATTCATTGTGCAAACAAAAGGCTGCAAAAAAGAAGACGGAGCGTTTTCTGCCGCGTCTCCTTCTGGAGGACCTCCATGTGAATGTAGCCTGGATCCATATTCCCCCAATAATATATAACTGATGTGAGATGACGAGCGGCCGCACATCAGGGGCAATCAGCATCAGATGAAGAGTCTCTTGAGCCGGCGGCTGATCACACGCGCTCGCAGATCCTCCGCGTGTGACGTCACTGACGCCGCGCTGTAATCACTTATTGCTAAAGTGGATGTCGAAGAAGAAGCCACAGCTGTGACCGTGAAAGGTAAAGAGGAAGATGGCGAGCTCCGGACCTTCACCAAACCTAAGGAAACCGTCCGCGCCAAGTGCACAAGCCGAGATCATGTGCAGCATAAGAAGCCGCGCTGCCGCATCTCCACCCTGTTATGGGTGACACTTCAGCCTAAATCAATATTTCAGTGATGAAGTGTACTGGGAGCTGCTGTGCAAAGATGATCTTTCTCCCATCTTGTCTCCTGATCTGCCATGAAACTGGGGCAGCAAAGTGCCAAAAAGCTTACTACATACAGATTTATATAGCCTCCACTAGAGGGAGCTCACTACATACAGATTTATACAGTCACCACTAGAGGGAGCTCTCTGCATACAGATTTATGCAGCCACCACTAGAGGGTGATCACTACATACAGATGTATAGACCCACCACTATAGGGAGCTCACTACATACAGATGTATACACCCACAATTAGAGGGTGCTCATTACATACAGATTATACAGTCACCACTAGAGGGAGCTCACTACATACAGATGTATACACCCACCACTAGGAGGAGCTCACTACATGCAGATTTATACAGCCACCACTAGGGAGAGCTCACTACATGCAGATTTATAAAGTCACCACTAGAGGGAGCGCACTACATACAGATTTATACAGTCACCACTAGAGGGAGCGCACTGCATACAGATTTATACAGCCACCACTAGAGGGAGCTCACTACATACAGATTTATACAGCCACTACCAGAGGGAGGTCACTGTGTACTGATTTATATGACCATTACTAGGGGCACGCACTATAAACATATTCTAAAGCCAGCACTAGAGGGAGCTTACTGTATATATAGAATTATACAATATTTCCAGCTACCGTCAGTCATCATAAGGCAGAAATATGGAGCTTCTTTGCCATCAATATATGTCTTTCTGTTTTCATTTCTGTACTTGACAATGAAAGCTCCCGGGACAAGGCTGGAGATCACATGCACTGTCGCCTCTGCTGTAATCTGCTGCAGGTTACAGGGCTGGTAATATGGGGGCTGTCCACTGAGGCGACCATCAATTGTCAGGCAGCTACCAGGCTGGAGGTGTTTTCCTATCTACCAAGGCTTATGAGAAACATACAGTGTCTATAGAGAATAGAGGCTTTATTACCTAAATAACATAGTAACATTATTGGGAAAATGTTTTTATTGGAAATATGACACAAATAGTAACAGCCTTATTTTTGCCATGGTTCCTTTGTATTGTTGGGGTTCTCTGGGAGTCTGGGGGCTGCAGTAATCTCTTGTTAATAATAACCAAGAACATGCACCGAATTATTGTAAAGGACGAATAGGTTCATTACCATGAACATGTGCACATAAGGTGTCAGTGACCTGAAGATAATTAATGGCGCTTCAGTGTACACAAGTCAGGGCGATAGAGTTCTGTTATGTTCACAAACCCAAACAGCTCTGTAGGGAGCACAGTACAGCTCTAGAGGGAGCACAGTACCGCTCTATATAGTGCATATGCTGATATAGTACTAGAAGTGTGGGAGCATTCAGCATTTTTACTTAGACGTATGTAGTACATATATGTATAAATATATATATATATATATATATATATATACAGTGATATGAAAAAGTTTGGGCACCCCTCTTAATCTGATGGCCGCTTTACACGTCCCAACATCATTTCGATATTGTATACAACGGCACGGGAGAGCGCACTTTTTTGGCAGAAATCCAAGATCGCATAGGAGCTGTCACACAGGGAGATATTGGCAGGCAACACAACTGCGATGTATATGCCCCCTTGTACGGAACGACCATTTAACATGGGAGTGAATAGGGGAAGTTGTTCTCCAAGTCGTTGTTGGGCTGTCACACAGCACGATCCTGCCAGATCGTCCATCCAATATCGGGCAGTTGGAGAGCCTGCTCATTTCTCCCCCGATATTGTTTTGGCATCATTCTTGCGTCGTATTGGACATTTACACCACACAACGCACGAACGATATCAGGGCCAACGCACGAACCACGTGACTTTTTATCGAAGTTGGACGACGATATTGGGACGTGTAAAGCGGCCATTACTCAATTTTTTTTGTTTAAAATTGTTTTTTTAGTGTGATATATGTAATAACTGATGGACACATTAATATTTCAGGTTTGAAATGAGGTTTATTGCACTAACCAAAAATGTGAAATATGCATTATTTCGAAATTTGACAGGTGCCAAAGTATGGGCCCCCTTCTGATTTTCATGATTTGAATACTCCTAACTACTTCTTACTGACTTATGAAGCACTAAATTGGTTTGGTAACCTCATTGAGCTTTGTACTTCATAGCTCGGTGTCTCCAATCATGAGAAAAGTTATTTCAGGTGTCCACTTGCAAGTTGTTCTCCTATTTGCATCTTCTCTGAGGAGTGGCATCATGGGCTCCTCAAAACAGCTCTCAAATGATCTGAAAATAAAGATTGTTCAACATAGTTGTTCAGGGGAAGGATACAAAAAGTTGTCTCAGAGATTTAACCTGTCAGTTTCCACTGTGAGGAACATAGTAAGGAAATGGAAGACCACAGGGACAGTTCTTGTAAAGGCCAGAAGTGGCAGGCTAACAAAAATATCAGAAAGGCAGAGAAGAAGAATGGTGAGAACAGTCAAGAACAATCCACAGCCCACCTCCAAAGACCTGCAGCATCATCTTGCTGCAGATGGTGTCACTGTGCATCGGTCAACAATACAGCACACACTGCACAAGAGAAGCTGTATGGGAGAGTGATGTGAAAGAAGCCGTTTCTGCATGCACGCCACAAACAGAGTCGCCTGAAGGTATGCAAAAGCACATTTGGACAAGCCAGTTTCATTTTGGAAGAAGGTCCTGTGACTGATGAAACAAAGATTGAGTTGTTTGGTCATACAACAAGGCGTTATGCATGGCGCACAAAAACACAGCATTCCAAGAAAAACACTTGCTACCCACTGTCAAATTTGGGGGGGGTCCATCATGTTTGGCGCTGTGTGGCCAATGACGGCACCGGGAATCTTGTTAAAGTTGAGGGTCGCATGGATTCCACTCAGTATCAGCAGATTCTTGAGAATAATGTTCAAGAATCAGTGTCAAAGTTGAAGTTACGCCGGGGATGGATCTTTCAGCAAGACAATGATCAAAACACCGCTCCAAATCTACTCAGGCATTCATGCAGAGGAACAATTACAATGTTCTGGAATGGCCATCCCAGTCCCCAGACCTGAATATCATTGAACATCTGTGGGATGTTTTGAAGCGGGCTTGTCCATGCTCGGCGACCATCAAACTTAACTGACTGGAATTGTTTTGTAAAGAGGAATGGTCAAAAATACCTTCATCCAGGATCCAGGAACTCATTAACAGCTACAGGAAACCACTAGAGGCTGTTATTTTTGCAAAAGGTGGATCTACTAAATATTAATGTCACTTTTTCTGTTGAGGTGCCAATACTTTTGCATCTGTTCAAATTTTGAAATAATGCATATTTCACATTTTCGGTTAGTACAATAAACCTCATTTCAATCCTGAAATATTACTGTGTCCATCAGTTATTACATATTCACACTGAAAAAGCTGTTGCAAAAACCCAATTTTAAACAAAAAAAATGAGTAAGATTAAGAGGGGTGCCCAAACTTTTTCATATAACTGTATATAATATATATTGCTATAGTAGGGGGAACAGTGCGGCAGGGGGAACAGTGCGGGCAGGGGGAACAGTGCGGCAGAGTGAACAGTGTGGCAGAGTGAACAGTGCGGCAGGGTGAACAGAGCGCAGGGTAACGAGCTCCAGGGTGAACCGAGTGGCAGGGTGAACGAGTGGCAGGGTGACGAGTGGCAGGGTGAGCAGGCGGCAGGGTGAGCAGGAAAGCAGGGTGAGCAGGGTGAGCAGTGGCGGCAGGGTGAACAGTGCGGCAGTGTGAACAGAGCAGCAGGAGAAGAGAACAGATGACAGTGAGTACAGGGAGGAAGAGCAAGGGAGAGAATTGCTACAGGAGAGAATTGCTACAGGAGAGAAGATACAGAGAGCAAGGCTACAGGGAGAGAAGAGTACAGGAGAGAAGAGTACAGGAGAGAAGAGCTACAGGGAGAGAAGAGCTACAGGGAGAAGAGAGCGCTGGATGAGAGAGGGCTGATGAGAGAGTGGCTGGATGAAGAGAGCTGCAGGGAGAGTAGAGCTACAGAGAGAGGAGAGGTTCAGAAGGAGGAAATCTGTAATGAGACGAGAACCGCGGGGAGAAGAGAACTGCAGGAAAAAGACAGGTTCAGGGTGAATAAAGCCCTATGAATAAGAGAGGTTTAGAGACAGAGAATTGCAGGGAGAAAAGAGCTGCAGAGAGAATAGAGCTGCAGGGAGAAGAGAGCTGCAGGGAGAAGAGAGCTGCAGGGAGAAGAGAGCTCCAAGGAGAAGAGAGCTGCATGGAAAGGAGAGGTGCAGTGGAAAAGAGTCTGCAGAGTGAATGAGAGCTGCAAGAAAAGATAGGTGCAGGGAGAAAAGAGCTCCAGGGAGAAAGAGGTTCCGAAGGAGGAAATCTGTAATAAGAAAATAACCGCAGAGAGTAGAGATGTTCATGGTGAAGAGATAAGAGAGGTTCAGAGAGAAGAGAACGGCAGGAGAGAAGAGCTGAAGGGAGAAGAGAGCTGCAGAGAGAAGAGAGTTGCAGGGAAAGGAGAGTTGCAGGAAGAAAAGAGTTTAATAGTGAAGAGACGTTCAGGAAAAGGAGTGCTACAGGATAAGTGGGGTTCAGGATGAAGAAAGCTGTAAGGAGAAGAGAGGGTCAGGGAGAGAACTCCAGGGAATGAAGATCTGCAGGAGAAGAGGGTTGAGGGTAAAAAGACTGCTAGGAGAAGAGAGGTTCAGGGTGAGTAGAACTGCAGCAAAAGAAGAGCTGCAGGGAGAAGAGATATGCAGGGAGAGGAGAGCTGCAGGGAGAGGAGAGCTAGCAAGGAGTAGAAAGCTTCAAGAAGAAGAGAGATGCAGGGACAAAAGAGGTGAAGGGAGAGGAGAGCTGCATGTAGAAGAAATATTTAGGGAGAAGAGTCTGCGGGAGAAGAGAGGTTCAGGTAGAAGAGTTTCAGGTATAAGAGAGGTTCAGGAAGAAGTAAGTTGGAGGGAGAAGAGAACTGCAGGGATAGGAGAGCTGTGGAGAGAGAAGAGCTGCAGAGAGAGAAGAGAGCTGCAGGGAGAGGAGAGCTGCATATAGATGAGAAGAGGAGAGCAGGGGGAGGAGAGCTGCATAGAGATGAGAGAAGCAGGGAGAGGAGAGCTGCAGGAGAGAGGGAGAGCTGCATAGAGATGAGAGAAGCAGGGAGAGGAGAGCTGCAGGGAGAGGAGAGCTGCTAGGATGGAGACAGCAGGGAGAGGAGAGCTGCAGGGAGAGGAGAGCTGATAGAGAGGAGAGCTGCAGGGAGAGGAGAGAAGCAGGAGAGGAGAGCTGCAGGGAGAGGAGAGCTGCAGGAGAGGAGAGCTGCAGGGAGAGGAGAGCTGCTAGGAGAGGAGAGCTGCAGTGAGAGGAGAGAAGCAGGGAGAGGAGAGCTGCATAGAGAGAGAGAAGCAGGAAGGAGCTGTAGAGATAGAAGCAGGAGAGGAAGCTGCAGGGAAGAGACTGAAGAGGAGAGAAGCAGGGAGAGGAGAGAAGCAAGGAGGAGAGAGCAGGGAGGAGAGAAGCAGGGAGAGGAGAGCATTCAGAGGGAGAAGCAGGACTTCAGATAATGATGGGAGGATAGATGACAGTGGACAAGAGCTACTTTGAGAGAATATTATGCAAATAATGTAATAATAATTCATGTAATTCATGCAAAAGGACCCGGCCAAGTATTGAGAGCATTTACTGTACAGACGTTTCATTAAGCCAACATTTATGAGTTACAAGTCATTATTTCAGTTTATCTTATATAATATTTCTGAGATAATGACCTTTGGGTTTTCATTGGCTGTAAGCCATAATCATCAACATTAACATAAACACATGAAATAGATCCCTCTGTGTGTAATGACTCTATATAAAATATGTATGTCACTTTATGTATTGAATTACTGAAATAAATGATCTTTTTGATGATCTTCTAATTAATTGAGGTGCTCCTGTATGTGCTCTATTTAGTGTTAAGACATTGTTTCTGGACATTATTTCGGATGTGATCACATAATACATGGTAGTGCCGCTCTCAAGTGTATTTTAATAGTGTTTTCACCTTTTTCACCTGTTCCTACTTTTCTCTATGTTATGAATTAATAAATGTTGCATATCTTGATAATTCTGGGTCTTTGATGGTTTTTTTGTTTATGTTTCTATACTTGACTCTAATGAAGAGTGCAGAACCTGGTGACACGCAGGCGCCCCTCATCTGAGAGTCACTATAGAAAACAAACACGACAGAAGCACTTGGTTGCTGCAAGCCCTTTATTCTGGGGATGGGTGGTCCCCTATAATTGTGCATGTGTGGCGCCCCTGCAGGTATGCGCCACAGAATGGTATTACACTTGAATATAAAATGTGTTTTTACTTGTAAGTTGCCAGGTTACGATTTAATGCTTATGGAGTCTATTTTTAGCACTCACCTAGGACCACACCACTTAGTGTAGGGGAAACTGACTTTATGGTAGGTTCCACAGGTGGTGGGCGGAGCTTAGGTTAGAGTAGAGTGACAGTTAGGATTTTACCTCAGACGGCGTTGGGAAGGCAGACAGTGTGGTCACGCCTGGCAGCCTGAGCTGAGTGGAGGGTACCCCAACTATATGTGGGGGCCCAGGACAGATGGCAACTGACCAAGAGTGGTAGGAACCAGCTGGTCATGTTGAGGGTTCACAGGTGACACGGACAACCGAGGCAGCCAGGAGTTCAGCCCTGACTGCGAAGCCGACGAGCTGCAGGCCCAACCAGACCGGGTTGCTGACAGCACCACAAAGTACCTCACCCCTCATGCCCAAAAGACGGTTCCACACTAGTGAGGAAAGACTGAAAACCCGGTGTCAGGTGGGAAACTTGTGCGTTCCTGCTGTTCCCATTTGGACCGGTATAAGTCGAGTTAAGCCTACTAGAAACAGACTGCAGGACTGGCGGGTGAGCTCTGCGAAGGTGGGAAAGAAGGAAAGATCTAGAAAGAGTATAGAAACCCTGAAAGACAAAGAAGGAACATCTATAGACTCCTTAAGAGGAAAATCCTGAGTTGGTGACAACCCTCTAAACCAAACTGTACCGTGTATTGTTATACCATCATCCGGTACCGAGTAAAGCAAAGTTAAACAAGAATTGGTTTCTGTTATTCTTCCTGCCGCAGCTCAAAGGACTCATCATCATCAACATCAACAGCAGAAGGGTAAGAACTGTACCACCATTACCATCACTGCCCTCCCTCACCGTCTCACCACAACATCGCTGCCCTGAGGTAAAGCTCCACCTGTGGGGAGCTGTACCACACACTGCTGCCCCCTCCATCACCTCAGCGGCCGGCTGGCAGCGCCGGTACCACCTTACCGGACTCTACAGGTGGCGTCACGTTCCCCTGTAAATAACCCCTTTCACCCCCACCGTTTACCAACAACACCTGGTATAATTGTTCGCCAGGGCACGGCACCGGGGATACCGACCACCCGTGACATCCCACACAGAAGCCCCGGTGACCGAGTACCCCACGCACCCCAGCTCTGGTTGAAACAAATTGGCGTCACGAACAGGATGAACCAGCCTGGTATTTACCAGGTGAAGTGTGCCTAAGGGACTTTATTATTGACTATCTGTGTCTATCTGTGTGGATTACAAGAATTGAGCCGAGCCGCCATTACATCGCCTCAGAAATTCAAACTGCGTCACAGCAGGAGAAAGAGCGGGAAGATAAGCCCCGCCCCCTCCGCTCTGCCGAGGAGTGACGAAGGCAGTGGCGGGCTCCGGAAAAGCCCGAAGGAGTTGCCACAGAAACTTCGTGGTGGGCGGGCTTAAAAGTGCAGCAACAACAACAATGTGTTGGCCTAGGGGCGTGCCTCGGCCCTTCAACAAACATAGGCTATACAAGAGGTGCCAAAAAGTCTCCCCGCCCCCATTGCTCTCAATCAACCAAGGGGGCGGGTCGAGCGCCAGCCCACACCGGTTATGGACTATAAGAACTAAACAGGGTGCGGTCTGGAGCAGAAGCGTGATACCTGTTAAGGCTCCAGACCTGTTCCAGTTACCAGAGACCGGGTGTGTGGTTATGGCTGTTCCCAGTTTCAAACAACTGGTGAGAGAGATTGAACAGGACATCTTAATGGACCGCGCGGAACCGGGAGTGTTGCTACGAGAGATGGACGGTGAGGAAGGTACCTTTTGGAGGACTGCCTTGGAAGACTTACAAACCCAAATACGGGAAGTGACCGAGTGGACCGTCCGACGCTGGGGACTAGAGATGGTACTCCAGTTAAATCGTAGACAACGAACTGCAGCGCAAAGAGAGCGAGAACTCCGGGTGTCGGTGGCTACCCAAACCGACCGCCTGGTGACCCCTGAACTGCTGGTGGACATCTTAGAACCGGTTCGTGTGCCCTTTGTGGAGTCCGGAGAAGAGAGAGCCGTTGAGGTGAGAGACCTCATTCAGTTCTTCGAAGAGCCTGAGCCGAGACCGGAAGAGCCGGAGGAGTATAGCGGTGACCAGGTCGGTGTCAGAGAGGAGGAAGGAGCTGTCGGCGGCAATGAGGAGGCCGGACCCCGCGAGTCATGGAGGGTCGCGGTACCAGCACAAACAGCGACGAGTCAAGGGAGGAGAGCAGCGTTGCGTACTGAGAGCAGCGAACAAACATGGCAACCGGTGGGCCGTCCTTGGTTTACCGAACCTGAACCCGATGATGAGGCTGAACGACATCGGAGACGCGAGGTGTGGTATTCAAATGAATTTGAGACCCGTCAGGCTCGTGTTATGGCCCGTAACCAACCCCCACTGCCTATAGATCAGCGTAAACGGGGGGTAGTTACCACCTTCAATCTTTATACCGGGTATGGTTTTGCCAAGGAGGAGGGGCTTTACCAAGAAGTCCATGTGGGTCGGAGGAATGTAGAGGAACACTTACCCCAGGGCCATCCAGAACGGGACTTGTATCGTGGTGATGTGATCACCTACGAACGTCACGCAGGTCCCAGGGGTTGGTTTGCAATCCGGGTTAGTAAAGTTAAATCATAAAAGTTAACCCGGTATTGCACTGTTGAAAGTGTAAAGTTTGGTTTAATTGTTGAAATACATTTGTTATTTGATTGTATATAGTTATGATTTTTAATTCCTAAGAGACTTGACCTGTTGAACTTTTGAACTTTCCCTTTTTCTTATTTTTAAAATGGACCATAGCCACAGGACTGGTAGTGGCAAATCCCTGTTTCAACATCCCTTAAACAGCCTGCAGCGGATGGACTAGCGCTGTATGGACTGGTAACCTGTTTTCTTATTTTTCCTTGGTTTTTGTAAATTTTTCATTTTTAAGACTCTGTTCAATAATCAGAGATATGTTACCTGGTCCCCGTTGGACCAACAAGGACTAGACTATAGTCAAAGTTTATTAGTTAAATGCAACGTTATAAGGACTGAGCCTCCTGCAAAGGAAGAATACAAATGAACGTAAAATTTTATTTCATGTTTGAAAGTTACCTGGTTCACCTGTTAATAAAAATGTTTTAAATGTTCAAATGTTATATGTAAAATGCATTTTATTCCAGGTTTGGTTTGACACCCGCGGACGGGTGTGTTTCACCAAGGGGGTGTGTGGCGCCCCTGCAGGTATGCGCCACAGAATGGTATTACACTTGAATATAAAATGTGTTTTTACTTGTAAGTTGCCAGGTTACGATTTAATGCTTATGGAGTCTATTTTTAGCACTCACCTAGGACCACACCACTTAGTGTAGGGGAAACTGACTTTATGGTAGGTTCCACAGGTGGTGGGCGGAGCTTAGGTTAGAGTAGAGTGACAGTTAGGATTTTACCTCAGACGGCGTTGGGAAGGCAGACAGTGTGGTCACGCCTGGCAGCCTGAGCTGAGTGGAGGGTACCCCAACTATATGTGGGGGCCCAGGACAGATGGCAACTGACCAAGAGTGGTAGGAACCAGCTGGTCATGTTGAGGGTTCACAGGTGACACGGACAACCGAGGCAGCCAGGAGTTCAGCCCTGACTGCGAAGCCGACGAGCTGCAGGCCCAACCAGACCGGGTTGCTGACAGCACCACAAAGTACCTCACCCCTCATGCCCAAAAGACGGTTCCACACTAGTGAGGAAAGACTGAAAACCCGGTGTCAGGTGGGAAACTTGTGCGTTCCTGCTGTTCCCATTTGGACCGGTATAAGTCGAGTTAAGCCTACTAGAAACAGACTGCAGGACTGGCGGGTGAGCTCTGCGAAGGTGGGAAAGAAGGAAAGATCTAGAAAGAGTATAGAAACCCTGAAAGACAAAGAAGGAACATCTATAGACTCCTTAAGAGGAAAATCCTGAGTTGGTGACAACCCTCTAAACCAAACTGTACCGTGTATTGTTATACCATCATCCGGTACCGAGTAAAGCAAAGTTAAACAAGAATTGGTTTCTGTTATTCTTCCTGCCGCAGCTCAAAGGACTCATCATCATCAACATCAACAGCAGAAGGGTAAGAACTGTACCACCATTACCATCACTGCCCTCCCTCACCGTCTCACCACAACATCGCTGCCCTGAGGTAAAGCTCCACCTGTGGGGAGCTGTACCACACACTGCTGCCCCCTCCATCACCTCAGCGGCCGGCTGGCAGCGCCGGTACCACCTTACCGGACTCTACAGGTGGCGTCACGTTCCCCTGTAAATAACCCCCTTTCACCCCCACCGTTTACCAACAACACCTGGTATAATTGTTCGCCAGGGCACGGCACCGGGGATACCGACCACCCGTGACATCCCACACAGAAGCCCCGGTGACCGAGTACCCCACGCACCCCAGCTCTGGTTGAAACAAATTGGCGTCACGAACAGGATGAACCAGCCTGGTATTTACCAGGTGAAGTGTGCCTAAGGGACTTTATTATTGACTATCTGTGTCTATCTGTGTGGATTACAAGAATTGAGCCGAGCCGCCATTACATCGCCTCAGAAATTCAAACTGCGTCACAGCAGGAGAAAGAGCGGGAAGATAAGCCCCGCCCCCTCCGCTCTGCCGAGGAGTGACGAAGGCAGTGGCGGGCTCCGGAAAAGCCCGAAGGAGTTGCCCACAGAAACTTCGTGGTGGGCGGGCTTAAAAGTGCAGCAACAACAACAATGTGTTGGCCTAGGGGCGTGCCTCGGCCCTTCAACAAACATAGGCTATACAAGAGGTGCCAAAAAGTCTCCCCGCCCCCATTGCTCTCAATCAACCAAGGGGGCGGGTCGAGCGCCAGCCCACACCGGTTATGGACTATAAGAACTAAACAGGGTGCGGTCTGGAGCAGAAGCGTGATACCTGTTAAGGCTCCAGACCTGTTCCAGTTACCAGAGACCGGGTGTGTGGTTATGGCTGTTCCCAGTTTCAAACAACTGGTGAGAGAGATTGAACAGGACATCTTAATGGACCGCGCGGAACCGGGAGTGTTGCTACGAGAGATGGACGGTGAGGAAGGTACCTTTTGGAGGACTGCCTTGGAAGACTTACAAACCCAAATACGGGAAGTGACCGAGTGGACCGTCCGACGCTGGGGACTAGAGATGGTACTCCAGTTAAATCGTAGACAACGAACTGCAGCGCAAAGAGAGCGAGAACTCCGGGTGTCGGTGGCTACCCAAACCGACCGCCTGGTGACCCCTGAACTGCTGGTGGACATCTTAGAACCGGTTCGTGTGCCCTTTGTGGAGTCCGGAGAAGAGAGAGCCGTTGAGGTGAGAGACCTCATTCAGTTCTTCGAAGAGCCTGAGCCGAGACCGGAAGAGCCGGAGGAGTATAGCGGTGACCAGGTCGGTGTCAGAGAGGAGGAAGGAGCTGTCGGCGGCAATGAGGAGGCCGGACCCCGCGAGTCATGGAGGGTCGCGGTACCAGCACAAACAGCGACGAGTCAAGGGAGGAGAGCAGCGTTGCGTACTGAGAGCAGCGAACAAACATGGCAACCGGTGGGCCGTCCTTGGTTTACCGAACCTGAACCCGATGATGAGGCTGAACGACATCGGAGACGCGAGGTGTGGTATTCAAATGAATTTGAGACCCGTCAGGCTCGTGTTATGGCCCGTAACCAACCCCCACTGCCTATAGATCAGCGTAAACGGGGGGTAGTTACCACCTTCAATCTTTATACCGGGTATGGTTTTGCCAAGGAGGAGGGGCTTTACCAAGAAGTCCATGTGGGTCGGAGGAATGTAGAGGAACACTTACCCCAGGGCCATCCAGAACGGGACTTGTATCGTGGTGATGTGATCACCTACGAACGTCACGCAGGTCCCAGGGGTTGGTTTGCAATCCGGGTTAGTAAAGTTAAATCATAAAAGTTAACCCGGTATTGCACTGTTGAAAGTGTAAAGTTTGGTTTAATTGTTGAAATACATTTGTTATTTGATTGTATATAGTTATGATTTTTAATTCCTAAGAGACTTGACCTGTTGAACTTTTGAACTTTCCCTTTTTCTTATTTTTAAAATGGACCATAGCCACAGGACTGGTAGTGGCAAATCCCTGTTTCAACATCCCTTAAACAGCCTGCAGCGGATGGACTAGCGCTGTATGGACTGGTAACCTGTTTTCTTATTTTTCCTTGGTTTTTGTAAATTTTTCATTTTTAAGACTCTGTTCAATAATCAGAGATATGTTACCTGGTCCCCGTTGGACCAACAAGGACTAGACTATAGTCAAAGTTTATTAGTTAAATGCAACGTTATAAGGACTGAGCCTCCTGCAAAGGAAGAATACAAATGAACGTAAAATTTTATTTCATGTTTGAAAGTTACCTGGTTCACCTGTTAATAAAAATGTTTTAAATGTTCAAATGTTATATGTAAAATGCATTTTATTCCAGGTTTGGTTTGACACCCGCGGACGGGTGTGTTTCACCAAGGGGGTGTGTGGCGCCCCTGCAGGTATGCGCCACAGAATGGTATTACACTTGAATATAAAATGTGTTTTTACTTGTAAGTTGCCAGGTTACGATTTAATGCTTATGGAGTCTATTTTTAGCACTCACCTAGGACCACACCACTTAGTGTAGGGGAAACTGACTTTATGGTAGGTTCCACAGGTGGTGGGCGGAGCTTAGGTTAGAGTAGAGTGACAGTTAGGATTTTACCTCAGACGGCGTTGGGAAGGCAGACAGTGTGGTCACGCCTGGCAGCCTGAGCTGAGTGGAGGGTACCCCAACTATATGTGGGGGCCCAGGACAGATGGCAACTGACCAAGAGTGGTAGGAACCAGCTGGTCATGTTGAGGGTTCACAGGTGACACGGACAACCGAGGCAGCCAGGAGTTCAGCCCTGACTGCGAAGCCGACGAGCTGCAGGCCCAACCAGACCGGGTTGCTGACAGCACCACAAAGTACCTCACCCCTCATGCCCAAAAGACGGTTCCACACTAGTGAGGAAAGACTGAAAACCCGGTGTCAGGTGGGAAACTTGTGCGTTCCTGCTGTTCCCATTTGGACCGGTATAAGTCGAGTTAAGCCTACTAGAAACAGACTGCAGGACTGGCGGGTGAGCTCTGCGAAGGTGGGAAAGAAGGAAAGATCTAGAAAGAGTATAGAAACCCTGAAAGACAAAGAAGGAACATCTATAGACTCCTTAAGAGGAAAATCCTGAGTTGGTGACAACCCTCTAAACCAAACTGTACCGTGTATTGTTATACCATCATCCGGTACCGAGTAAAGCAAAGTTAAACAAGAATTGGTTTCTGTTATTCTTCCTGCCGCAGCTCAAAGGACTCATCATCATCAACATCAACAGCAGAAGGGTAAGAACTGTACCACCATTACCATCACTGCCCTCCCTCACCGTCTCACCACAACATCGCTGCCCTGAGGTAAAGCTCCACCTGTGGGGAGCTGTACCACACACTGCTGCCCCCTCCATCACCTCAGCGGCCGGCTGGCAGCGCCGGTACCACCTTACCGGACTCTACAGGTGGCGTCACGTTCCCCTGTAAATAACCCCCTTTCACCCCCACCGTTTACCAACAACACCTGGTATAATTGTTCGCCAGGGCACGGCACCGGGGATACCGACCACCCGTGACATCCCACACAGAAGCCCGGTGACCGAGTACCCCACGCACCCCAGCTCTGGTTGAAACACATATATTGGGTGATACTCAGTGACAACCAACCATATGTGAAGGTGTTTCCTGCTGATACATATGGATACATTGTATCCTTCTGCCGCAGCTGCTGCGTCTCTTCACTAACGTCATGTGTCTGTTCTTACAATTCTTGGAGCTGCCTGCGGGGTAATTGTATTTTCGGGGGAATCAGACCTCTAATCAGGCTCAGAGGCGATAAGGGATTTATTCACTATGGAGATGAGACAATGGCGGATCTGATATGGCGGACCTGCGCCACATTATATGTACCCGCAGTCGGCCAGGATTTCAGTTTTCTCTATGAGCAGAGACCGAGCTGTTATCACCGGGGAACAGTCACATATTTTACATAACCCGGGATGAGTCTCCCTATCTCCATCCTGTGTAATTGATTCCACCTATCAGGGCTCCACAGATGACGAGGGGGAAGGGGACATCTCAGCGGTGACCGAAGGTGAAGGGCGAAAAGTTTCAGAAAATCGGATATTCCACTTTGAAGTTGCTTTGGTTGAAACAGTATACAATCGCTTACATGGTAACAGGGGTGGATATATCATTGGGGTCCAGGGGGTAAGGGGGCCCATTTCTACCTCCAATGCATGTGTAATTGTGCAATATGATGGGGTATTTGGTTGCAAAGGGCCCATGTATTGTTCTTGCACATGGGTCAGTGCATGGTAATTACTCCTCCTTAGGGACTAGTGGTGGTAAATCTGATGTCTTAAAGGGGTTGTTCACTATCTGTCTGCAGGTTTTTGCTATATAATCTGAAGACTGCATACTGTAAGGGTTGCACAAAGAATTCAATGATACCTTACCTTACGGACTAGCGTGATCACGCTGCTGACCTCTCCAGGTGATCAGAGGCTATTGATTGTTTGCATCCAGGGGCGTAACTACAACAGGTGCAGGGGTTGCAATTGCACCTCGGCCGTTTCTCCTATCGAAAAAGACCAATACTATTAAAGATATGCAATAATTGGGGCCCTGTTGGAGCTTTGGTATCAGGGCCCATGAGCTTCAAGTCATGACCCTGCTTGCAGCGATCATTGCTCATTAGACGTAGCAGAGATTGGAGGACTAGCGATAGCCAAGGAGGAAAGTGTGCAGCAGACTGGAGCCATGCAGAAGGGATTTTATACACAAGTGGACATCCCTTTAATTAAAGTCACAGGGTAGGGCATACTGTAGTGCGCTGCGATGGTTACAATCCCTTTAAGGATTCCCATGTTTGTGCCTGTGAAGTGGCGCTTCTCTTTCAGGTGTCTGCTCTTAGGAAGTCTCTCGACAAGAGAAAACCTCATGTTCTGCAGATTAAACAATCCGCGCCGATCACAAATTCCCCTTCATCTTTACTCGTATCCGGCGCAGTCTAAAATTAGACACCGAGCGGCGTCTCCTCGCCTGCCGTCTCACCTCGCTCCTGTAACAAGTGACAAATGCAAATGCATACAATGGAGCGCGTTTGATCTGCGACACAAAGTCTCGTTCCTCCGGCAGCGACAATTTCACAACCTCCGTGGCGGAGCTGCCACCGGATCCCAAACCTTCCCTCATTAGTGTGATGACCTGGAGCGAGGCATGGGCTCCCCCATGAGAAAATCAAAGTCTCGGCAGTCATAATTAATTGTTCCATAACTTCCTAATAGTCTTTGTGTTTCAGTCATTCACTATTCTTCAAGACCTCTGCTCGCTGTCAATGAATGGAAACATGTGGGGAGATGCTACAAACACATCCATGACCTGATCAATCGCCAACACATCATCTTACATCACGCCCCAGGAATTGGATCAGTCAGCGTTTTTCCAGCCCTCCCACCCATAGAATTCATTAAGAAATACATAGGTACAATTCTGCACCGTTTCCGCGCCAAAAATGCACCAATTCCACAATGCGCCTTTGGTGCGTTTTTCTGGCACAAGGTGAGGATCTGGTGCAGAAAATTGTGCAAGCAAACACTCAGCTGTATACTGATCTATTGTAACGAACCCTCTGCTCTGTAGTGTGCACAGGACCAGGTTGGGTATATTTTTTTCCCCCCCAGGAGAAGCTTGTTTAATCCTTCTAGGACCAAGCACCATAAATGTATAGAGTACGGTCCTGAGCGCTTACCCTGCACCACTGCAAATAGATGACATGTGCATTTATATAACTCATAGCTATTATGGAGAACACAGCCCCTTGTGATGTCTATCATTGTGCCCCCCCACTCAGTATGACACCCCCATAGTGTTCCCTATCAAAGCATGATACCCTCATTGTGCCGCCCCACTCACTATGACACACCCATAGTGCCCCCTATCAAAGCATGATGCCATCATTGTGCCCCCACCCACCCAGTATGATGTCGAGCCCCAGGGTTTGGGGTACTCGGGTATCAGGTTCTAAGGGTACCTTTACACGCCGCTACAACAGGATGGATACAACCCGCTACAGGCTACGATTGTAGCTTGCGTCGTCAATATAGCCCGTAGTAGCGGCGTGTGAAGACGGTAGGAGGCAGCCGGCAACAGATACATCTGTTTCCGAGCACTGCTCTGAAACAGGTGGCTACACAGCCGATTGTAGCGACCTGTATCGGCGTGTAAAGAAGCTACAGAAGGGATGTGTCGACACCAGGCTATGTACCTGGTATGTAGCTGGGGCGTGACACAGGCTCCGGGATACCGCGCCGCTTCAGCGATCATTGGTGGAAGCTCCTGCATTACGATTGGTAGTCGCTGCATAGGGAGGCATATTTAAGGAGCAGACCAGTCACACTACACAATTGCTCGAGCGTCATGTATTAAACAGCCTCCTGCGATGCCGGCCCAATCATGGGTTTCTTGCTTTGTCCTATCATCGTGCGGACGTCTCGTAATCCACAATTGTGGCACGCCTATGTGCTGTCCCTGCTGCACCAGGTCCGCCCATATTAGCTTGTTGTAGCGGTGTGTAAATGAGGTAAGATGAGCTACAGATGGCTACTTGAGACACCCGGCGATGTATCTAGCTATAGATGTAGCGTATCCAGGTCTGGAGAAAGACTTGCAGCACTCCAAGTTCTCAGTGTGAAAAGAACTTTCTTTATTAGGACAGGCACAAAACATGCAACGTTTCAAGTCACAAAGACTTTTCCTCAGGCACAAGTGTCTCAACAGGAAATGCAGTTTATATATACAAACATTAGCATATTAAATTGACAACTGATTAGAGTCATTAGAAAGCAGAGAAACATCAATATTATATTAGTGGTTGTGCATAAATAAGTGACAACAATTAAAAAAATACAAAAAGATACAAAAAGACATTAGCAAATCAATCAGGTATATATGGACTGCATACAGTGTGAAAAACCTAATTTGAAAGGGCCATGTATAAGTGTACCATATTGCCATCATTATAGAGGTTTCATATGAGTTTCTCTATGAAATGGGGCCAGTGGTGCTGGAATTAAAAGAAAATGGTGCATCTCAAAAAATATTAATAAGTGTTATGGCTCAAAGGGCCATCAATCATTTAGATTTGAATATTGTGCAAAATTGTGCAAAATGCAATATTAAGTTAAATAGACTTTATAAGTGTAAAAAGCTTTTAGCGCCATCTAGTGGCTGTGCTATATCATGTGCCATAAAATGAGACCATTCAGATGTATGGAATAGATCAAGTAAATACATCAGTTCAGTGGTGTGTGGTTCTTTAGCTGAAACTAGAGGGATTTATATAAATCCTCAATACAAAACAGGGGTTAAAATTGAACCAGTTTACCACTAAGATAAATAATATGGTCATAAAAACTAAAAATGTGTATATATCATAATCGACAATACAGGTTACAGTGAAAATTAGTTCACACCGGTGCAAAAAAAACATGTTATTAAACAAAAAAATGGCGACCTATAAAACCACAGGAGTGCAACCACAAGGTATATTATAAACCAACATCTTTATACGTGCACCACCAGAAAATTATCATTGATGAAGAAAAAAAATTTAGATAAAAACAATATGGTATCACGCATGGTACTTTCAATTTCAGGGTGAGTCATAATAGGGTAGGTTTTTCGTCCATATGAAGTAGCCTGGAAAAAAAACAAAGATCTGTTTCAGTACTCAAGTGTATTCAATTTTAAAAAAGCATAATTGCTTATACAGTAATATGATAAAAAACAGTGCAAGATAAAATATCATAAAAACAAAAAATGGAGAAAAAGGTTTAACATCATGGTACAAGGATCTCGAATCTTTCTTCGGCCAGTTTTACTCATGGGGTTAATTTATGATTGTGTTTAATTTATAATCTACATTAAGACCCCCTGGTTTTAAAGTACCTAACCGGTGTATCCAACGTAACTCCTTCTCCATCAGCAGTTTGTTGCGGTTGCCATTTCTTCTCAAAGGGGGGACACTGTCTATGATTCTACATTTCAAATCACTCTCCTGATGGTCGGCTTCAGTAAAGTGCTTGGAAACGGGGAGATTAGGGATTTGTTTTCTTATACTATATCTGTGTTGACCCATCCTCACTTTAAACTCTAACGTCGTCTCACCCACGTAATACAATAGATGTAGCGTAGCGTAGTGCACCTTGTGGCGGCGTGTACAGGTGGTGCGTTTCCCGTTTGTAACCGTTTGGGCGTGCTCGTGCACGTGAAGTAGCGGGTTGTATCCATCCTGTTGTAGCGGCGTGTAAAGGTACCCTATAGGTTAACGCTCCTGTGTCACGGGGAGTGGTGGCCGTGCCTGATCCGGTGTCCTGGGTGACACTTCAAAAAGAGTATATTTACAGGGGATGAAAAGTTATTGCCACGTGACGCCACCTGTAGTGTCCGGTGATGGGTCACAAGCGCCGCTACAGTCCGCCGGAGGTAGATGGAATTGCGGCTTAGTTGGTAAAGTCCCCTACAGGTAGGGCTGGGCCTCCGGGGCAGCGTTCCTGCAAAGGGAACAGGTTGATGCAGAAGAAACACAGGCAGAAGCAAAGTCACTTTCTCCCGGGTACTTTACTGTTGGTTGTAGCAGCAGCGGTTACAGTTAACAGTTCAGCACTCTAGATGTTACAAAGACAGGTAGCTTAACGGGTGGCTGCAAGTGGATCCTAGGTGGTATGGTGGAACCCTTGGTGTACCTTCGTTAACTAACCCGTGTCGTTCTTCCCCGCTTTGGATCGATCTATACCCAGTAGCTTCGTGTAGGTAGTACCGGGGGTCCCCTCCCTCGTTGGTGAGGAAGTAGGCAGACCGCTCCGATGGCAGGGTGCTGCGGCTGATGAACAAGCCACAGCAGCCGGTTGCTGACTGTAAGCTGGACTTGGCCGGTTCCTATGGCCCGGCGTTCCCTTGGGTGGACTGGAGTATCCCCTGGAGTATGGACGTTCCACTCTGAGGATCTCCCTTTCTCTCTAGAGCCAGTACTTCTCTTGCCGTCCTCTTTCAGGACCTCCTCAAGGTCTCTTCTTCTTTCCTCCGGTGCGGCTTATAACAGACCAGCTGTGACCTTCCGCCTCGTTTCACTTAGCTATCCTTTCCTAGAATTTCTCCTCCTCCATCTCCTCCTGGTCCCTCAGCCGAGAGACCTAAGGCAAACCTCGTAGAGACCTCGGAGCAAAGACCTTCCTGTTCCCCCTAGAGGTGAATTTATCCCTCCCAGGTAACCTCCCACCCTAAACTAATGTGGGAGTGCTGGGAATGGGTCCCACCCACCATCCTAGGGTCCACCTGCAGTTGGAGCATTTACACTTCTTTTACAGGTGTAATACTTCTCTGTGACGCCTGCATTTGCGGGGCGCCACAATGACACCCCCATAGTGCCCCCCTATCAAAGCATGATGCCATCATTGTGCCCCCCACTCAGTATGACACCCCCCATAGTGCCCCCTATCAAAGTATGATGCCCTCATTGTGCCCCCCCACTCAGTATGATATGGTGCCCATGAGGGTCCAGTCGTCACAGAGATATTGCACCTCAGCCAGAGGTGTGGTGCCCTACTCTCGGGTAAGGAGGAGACACTACCCTATACCCACACAGCTGCACCCAACACCACACCACTCCAGGACAGGGGATCTGGGCGGACCCTATTGACAGAGAGCCCCCATTCCAGGCTGGAGGGGGAACTAGGTAGGGGGTGGTGGTGGAGGAAGTAGATAAGGGGAGCACACCAGACAGTAATGAAGGGAGTAGTGACAACGTAGAGGACGAAGAGAACATGACTGACATGAGAAAACGTGGAGAACGGTCGAGGCATTAGGCAGTTGGTGACAGGAGGCTGTCATGAGGGGAATGGAAGAGAGACGTCCTGGGGACTGGAGCCGGTTGGAGCTCATCTCAGGACAAGGAAAGGTGAAGACAGACGGAGGAGCCAGAGAGGGGCTCTAGAGACACAGAAGGGGTCCTAGGGGCACGTGAAGTGAGTAATCCACCCGTGGCACCCGTATCCAAGTCAACCGTGATTGGAGTCGGATGGAGGGACTGGGCCGCAGAAGGGACCAGCCCCAGACTAGTAGAGAGACTGTAGGACTCAGCTAGCTAACCGGAAGCTGCGGTATCTTCATGTGCAGCAGCCAAAGCCACACTTAATCACTGAAAAGGCAGCCGCATAGGGTCAAGGGGACTAGGACGACAACGCCCGACAGGACCCAAGGCTGCTGGCTTGGGACACTGAGTGTGAGACTCAGGGCAGGAGAGTGAGAGAAGCGTAGAGAGATGACCCGGGAAGGTACACTAGAAGAGGGTCCTGGTAAAGTGCTCCTAGGTTATTCGAAAGTTGGCTGGATCCCTGACCCGGAGGACACAGCACCCGGCTGGTGGTTGAAAACCTTGAGAACTGTCAGAACTGTGATTGAAGTGTGAAGACTGCACTCAGTATGACACCCCCATAGTGCCCCCCTATCAAAGTATGATGCCATCATTGGGCCCCCCCAGTATGACACCCCCTATAGCTCCCCCTAACAAAGTATGATGCCCTCATCGTGCCTGCACTCAGTATGACACCCCATAGTGCCCTCTAACAAAGTATGATGCCCTCATTGTGCCCCCCACTCAGTATGACACCCCCATATTGCACCCCTAACAAAGTATGATGCCTTCATTGTGCCCACCCACTCATGATGACAATCCCATAGTGCCTCCTATCAAAGTATGATGCCCGCATTGTGCCCCCCACTCAGTATAGCACCCCTATAGTGCCCCCTAACAAAGTATGATGCCCACATTGTGCCCTCCACCAGTGGTGTAACTTTAAGCTCATGAGCCCCCAATGGTTGCAAATTGATTCCCAGGGGATTGATGTTAGTGTCGCAAAGTGGATTACTCCCCTTAGCAGGAGAAGGCCCCTGGGAGCAGTAGTAGACATTGAGAATGTAGAAGATGATGAGAGGTGCAGTGAATACAGTGAATAATGCAGAAGAGGTCACAGAAAGGAGACAGGGAGACAGTTCTTTACTGATAATCTTGCAGCACAGTCGGGACTTGTGGGTAGAACCAGGTATGCGGCTTGGCCAGGCCGGAGAGAGATGGACTGCTGGAATCAGGTGTGTAGGCCTACCAGCTGTCTTCTTCTTCTTGGGTTGAGGTTCTAGGCACTTTCAGCTTCCTCAAGTGTCTCGTTGATCCCTTATGACTAACTACCAGGTAGGCAACCCGGACTCTATGGAACCCCAGACACACTCTGGTGTTCTAGCCCTTTGCCAGTTGCTGTGCCCCTGGATAGTTCCACAGTGTGGCTACTGAGCTTGCAGTCCAGTAGTCTCCAGTTCACTGCCTATCATAAAGATCTGGCAGCTTGGAGTCCTGGTACCCCTTCTGCAGCTTGTGCTCTGCACAGCCCAAAGGTTGTCTCAGACTCACTCTAACTCCTCTTTGCCTACCGTCTCACCTAACTCCTTCTTCCAACCAGAAGTGAGGTCTGGCTAAGGTGGGTATCTTCCGCCCTGCACTCTCTGATTGGAGTTCGAATTGTGTTGGGTGTTTTTGTAGAATTCCAGCAGCATGATCCTTTACACTCTCCAGGCACGACACTGCAGGGTGCCAGACAGCAGGGGCACCACACTTCCACCATATGTGACTGTACTGTAGGACCTGTGGTCTTTTCTCTGACTTCCCCCATATGTGACTGTAGGTCTTGTGCTCTTTTCTCAGACCTCCCCCATAGGTGACTGTAGGTCCTGTGTTCTTTTCTTGTCCTCCCCAATATGTGGCCGTAGGTCCTGTGCTCTTTTCTCTGACCTCCCCCTTATGTGACTGTAGATCCTGTGCTCTTTTCTCTGACCTTCCCCATATGTGACTGTAGATCCTGTGCTCTTTTTCTCTGACCTCCCCCAAATGTGACTGTAAGTCCTGTGTTCTTTTCTTGTCCTCCCCAATATGTGGCCGTAGGTACTGTGCTCTTCTCTTCGTCTACCCAATATGTGACTGTACTGTAGGACCTGTGGTCTTTTCTCTGACCTCCTCCATATGTGACTGTAGGTCCTGTGCTCTTTTCTATGACCTCCTCCATATGTGACTGTAGGTCCTGTGCTCTTTTCTCTGACCTCCACCATATGTAACTGTAGGTCCTGTACTCTTTTCTCTGACCTCCCCATATGTGACTGTAGGTCCTGTGCTCTTTTCTCTGACCTCCGCCATATGTGACTGTAGGCCCTATGATCTTTTCTCTGACCTCCCCCAAATGTGACTGTAGGTCCTGTGTTCTTTTCTTGTCCTCCCCAATATGTGGCCGTAGGTACTGTGATCTTCTCTTCGGTCTACCCAATATGTGACTGTAGGTCCTGTGCTCTTTTCTCTGACCTCCACCATATGTAACTGTAGGTCCTGTACTCTTTTCTCTGACCTCCCCATATGTGACTGTAGGTCCTGTGCTCTTTTCTCTGACCTTCCCCATATGTGACTGTAGGCCCTATGATCTTTTCTCTGACCTCCCCCAAATGTGACTGTAGGTCCTGTGTTCTTTTCTTGTCCTCCCCAATATGTGGCCGTAGGTACTGTGATCTTCTCTTCGGTCTACCCAATATGTGACTGTGGGTCCTGTGCTCTTTTCTCTGACCTCCCCCATATGTAACTGAAGGTCCTGTGATCTTTTTTCTGACCTCCCTCATATGTTACTGTAGGCCCTGTGCTATTTTCTCTGACTTCCCCCATATCTGACTGTAGGTTCTGTGCTCTTTTCTCTGACCTCCCCATTATGTAACTGTAGGTCCTGTGCTCTTTACTCTGACCTCCCACATATGTGACTGTAGGTCCTGTGCTCTTTTCTTTGTCTGCCTTATTCTGTTTTCGGCTCTGCATGGGTGGGATGATGGAAAGTCTCACCCACCTGCTGCTTCCATTGGCTGTAATGTCTCACACTGTCATAATGACTCCTCCTCACTCCTCCCTCCACAGACCACTCCTGTTTCCAGCTTGCACTGTGTGTTCGGAGGAAGAACTTTAGAGGAAAAACTCTTGTACTGGACCCCCACTACACGATTCAAGGGACCCCTATGGCCTCTTCATCTGTTCATATGGCCCATGGCCCCCACACACAGTATGATGCCCCATACACAGTAGGATGCCCCCATAGTGACGCCTGCACACAGTATGATGCCCTTATTGTGCCCCTCATATACAGTATGATGCCCTTATTATACCCCTCACACACAGTATGATGCCCTCATTGTGCCCCTCACACACAGTATGATGCCCTCAATGTGCCTCTCACACACCATATGATGCCCTCATTGTGCCCCTCACACACTGTATGATGCCATTATTGTGCCCTTCACACATCGTATGATGCCCTCATTGTGCCCCTCACACACCGTATGATGCCCTCATTGTGCCCCTCCACACTGTATGATGCCTTCATTGTGCCCCCACACATAGTATGAGGCCCTCATTGTGCTCCTACACACAATATGATGCCCCCATTTTGCCTCCCACACAGTTTGTTGTCCCAATAGTACCACCCACACACAGCATGATGCCATCATTATGCCCCCAACAGGATATCCCCATAGTGACTCTCACACAGTAGGATGCACCCGTAGTGTGGCCCACGCATAATATGATGCCCTCATTGTACTGCCCATATACAGTGTGATGCCCTCATTGTGCTTCCCATACATAGTGTGATTCCCTTATTGTGCCACCCAAACACAGTAAGATGCCCTCATTATGCCCCCCCACTCAGTATGATTCCCTCATTGTGCCCGCACACATAGTATGATGCCCTCATTGTGCCCCCACACATAGTATGATGCCCTCATTGTGCCCCACACACAGTATGATGCCCTCATTGTGCCCCCACACACAGTATGATGCCCTCATTGTGCCCCCACACACAGTATGATGTTCTCATTGTGCTCCTCACACACCGTATGATGCCCTCATTGTGCCCCTCACACACCATATGATGTCCTCATTGTGCCCCACACACACTGTATGATGTCCTCATTGTGCCCCCACACACCGTATGATGCCCTCATTGTGCCCGCACACATAGTATGATGCCTGATTGTGTCCCCACATATTTATTATTATTATTATTATTATTATTTATTTATTTATTTATATAGCGCCATTATATTCCATGGCGCTTTACATGCTAAAAGGGCAGACTAGGACAAGTAACATAGTAACAATACAAGTAACAATAAATGTGGACAATTCGGTCGTACAGATACAAGAGGGGAGAAATCCTGTCCACGAGGCTCACAGTCTACGAGGGGCGGGTGCTGGGGATACAGTAGGAGGGGGAGGTGCCCGTCGTGAGGCGGTGTGGTGGACCGGGTCTTATTGCAGGTGGTAGGCTTGGCGGAACAGGTGGGTCTTCAGGCTTCTTTTGAAGGTTCCCAGGGTAGGAGAATGTCTGATGTGTTGGGGCAGAGAGTTCCAGAGTATGGGTGAAGCATGGGAGACATCCTGAATGTGGTTGTGCGAAGAGGAGATGAGAGGGGAGTAGAGGAGGAGCACTTGCGAGGATCGCAGGTTGAGTGAGGGTAGGTATCGGGGGACCATGCCAGAGATGTATGGAGGGGACAGGTTGTGGATGGCTTTGTATGTCATGGTTAATGTTTTAAACCGGAATCTCTGGGAAGTAGAGAGCCAGTGAAGGGCTTGCCAGAGGCGGGAGACAGGGGAGTAGCGGGGGGACAGATGGATTAGGCGTGCAGCGGAGTTCAGGATAGATTGGAGAGGTGCAAGGGAGGTATTGGGGAGGCCGGTGAGCAGGAGGTTGCAGTAGTCGAGGCGGGAGATGATGGGAGCGTGAATAAGGGTTTTAGCAGTGTCGTGGTCAAGGAAAGTGCGGATCCTATAGATGTTTTTGAGCTGGAGTCGGCAGGAGGTGGCGAGGGTCTGGATGTGGGGCTTGAAGGAGAGGTAAGAGTCAAGGATAACCCCGAGGCACTTGGCGTGGGGGACTGGGGGGAGAGAGCAGTCGTTGACGACAATAGATAGGTCAGGTAGTGAGGGGGAGCATCTTGGGGGAAGTTTTGTCCATGTTCAGCTTAAGGAAGCGAGCAGAGAAGAAGGATGAGATGGTGTACAGGCAGTGTGGAATTTTGGATAGAAGGGAGGCGATGTCAGGACCAGACAGGTAGATTTGGGTGTCGTCGGCGTAGAGGTGGTACTGAAGGCCATGGGACTCAATGAGTTGCCCTAGGCCGAGAGTGTAGATTGAGAACAGTAACGGTCCAAGAACCGAGCCCTGGGGGACCCCGACAGATAGGGGGTAGGGTGAGGAAGATGTGTGGGAGTGGGTGACGCTGAAGGTGCAGTCCGTTAAGTATGAGGAGATCCAAAAGAAGGCAAGGTCCGTGATGCCAAGAGATTCCAGAATCTGAAGTAGAAGGGAGTGGTCAACAGTGTCGAAGGCGGCGGACAGGTCGAGGAGGAGGAGAACAGAGTAGTGGAGCTTGCTTTTGGCAGTCAGTAGGTCGTTAGTGACTTTGGTCAGGGCTGTTTCAGTGGAGTGGAGGGGTCGGAAGCCAGATTGCAGGCGGTCAAAGAGGGAGCAGGAGGAGAGGTGAGAGGACAGCTCAGAGTGGGCATGCTGTTCAAGTAGTTTAGAGGCGAAAGGGAGGAGAGGTATAGGGCGGTAGTTGGAGACAGTTGTGGGGTCGAGGGAGGGTTTTTTGAGGATGGGTGTGATCAAGACGTGTTTGAAGGCTGAGGGGAAGGTGCCAGTGGTAAGTGATAGGTTGAAAAGATGAGTTAGGGCTGGGATGATAATGGAGGTGAGATTGGGAATGGGGTGGGATGGGAGCGGGTCGTGGGCGCTGGTGGTGAGGTGTGATTTTGACAGGAGGGAGGAGAGCTGGTCTTCAGTTATCGGGGGAAGCAGTTGATGGAAGGAGAGGGCAGTATAGGTGAAAGGGGGAGGCTGTGGGGACAGTGGATCAAAGCTGTCTCTGATCTTTTCTTTGAAGAAGGAGGCAAAGTCTTCTGCAGAGATAAGGGGAAAGGGAGGGGGAGCAGGCGGGCGGAGTAAGGAATTGAAGGTTTTGAAAAGTTGTTTGGGATTGCGGGACAGTGAGGTATAGTATGATGCCCTCATCATGCTGCTCCCATACAATGTATAATGCACTCATTGTGCCCCCACGCACAGTATGATGCCCTCATTGTGCCCCCAAACACAGTATGATGTCCTCATTGTGCCCCCCACACAGTATGATGTGCTCATTGTGCCCCCACACACAGTATAATGCCCTCATTGTGCCCCCACACACAGTATGATGCCCTCATTGTGCCCCCACACACAGTATGATGCCCGCATTAGGCCCCCACACACAGTATGATGCCCTCATTCTGCCCCCACACACCATATGATGCCCTCATTGTACCCCCACACACCGTATGATGTCCTCATTGTGCTCCCACACACAGTATGATGTCCTCATTGTGCTCCCACACACAGTATGATGCCCTCATTGTGCTTCCACACACAGTATGATGCCCTCATTGTGCCCCACACACAGTATGATGCCCTCATTGTGACCCCACACACAGCATGATGCCCTCATTGTGCCCCCACACACAGCATGATGCCCTCATTGTGCCCTCACATCGTATGATGTCCTCATTGTGCCCCCAAACACCGTATGATGTCCTCATTGTGCTCCCACACACCGTATGATGCCCTCATTGTGCCCCCACACACAGTATGATGCCTTCATTTTGCCCCCACACACAGTATGATGTCCTCATTGTGCTCCCACACATAGTATGATGCCCTCATTGTGCCCCTCACACACAGTATGATGCCCTCATTGTGCCCCCCCACTCAGTATGATTCCCTCATTGTGCCCACACACATAGTATGATGCCCTGATTGTGCTGCTCCCACACAACGTATGATGCGCTCATTTTGCCCCCACGCACAGTATGATGCCCTCATTGTGCCCCACACGCAGTATGATGTCCTCATTGTGCCCCCACACAAAGTATGATGCTATGATGCCCTCATTGTGCCTCCACACACAGTATGATGTCCTCATTGTGCCCCCACACACAGTATGATGTCCTCATTGTGCCCCCACACACCTTATGATGTCCTCATTGTGCCCCACACAAGTATGATGCTATGATGCCCTCATTGTGCCTCCACACACCTTATGATGTCCTCATTGTGCCCCCACACAAAGTATGATGCTATGATGCCCTCATTGTGCCCCCACACAGTATGATGCCCTCATTGTGCCCCCACACACAGTATGATGTCCTCATTGTGCCCCCACACACAGTATGATGTCCTCATTGTGCCCCCACACAAAGTATGATGTCCTCATTGTGCCCCCACACAAAGTATGATGTCCTCATTGTGCCCCCACACATAGTACGATGCCCTCATTGTGCTCCTCACACACCGTACGATGTCCTCATTGTGCCCCCACACACTGCATGATGCCCTCATTGTGCCCTTCCCACACTGTATGATGCCCTCATTGTGCCCCTCACACACAGTATGATACGCTCATTGTACCCCCACACACAGTATGATGCCCTCATTGTGCCCCCATACAAAGTATGATGTCCTCATTGTGCCCGCACACACAGTATGATGTCCTCATTGTGCCCCCCACACAGTATGATGTCCTCATTGTGCCCCCCACACAGTATGATGCCCTCATTGTGCCACCACACACAGTATGATGCCATCATTGTGCCCCACACACAGTATGATGTCCTCATTGTGCCCCCCACACAGTATGATGCCCTCATTGTGCCACCACACACAGTATGATGCCCTCATTGTGCCTCCACACACAGTATGATGCCCTCATTGTGCCACCACACACAGTATGATGCCCTCATTGTGCCTCCACATACAGTATGATGCCCTCATTGTGCCCCCATACAAAGTATGATGTCCTCATTGTGCCCGCACACACAGTATGATGTCCTCATTGTGCCCCCCACACAGTATGATGTCCTCATTGTGCCCCCACACAGTATGATGCCCTCATTGTGCCACCACACACAGTATGATGCCATCATTGTGCCCCCACACACAGTATGATGTCCTCATTGTGCCCCCCACACAGTATGATGCCCTCATTGTGCCACCACACACAGTATGATGCCCTCATTGTGCCTCCACACACAGTATGATGCCCTCATTGTGCCACCACACACAGTATGATGCCCTCATTGTGCCTCCACATACAGTATGATGCCCTCATTGTGCCACCACACACAGTATGATGCCCTCATTGTGCCTCCACACATAGTATGATGCCCTCATTGTGCCCCTCACACATAGTATGATGACCTTATTGTGCCCCCACACACAGTATGATGTCCTCATTGTGCCCCCCACACAGTATGATGCCCTCATTGTGCCACCACACACAGTATGATGCCATCATTGTGCCCCCACACACAGTATGATGTCCTCATTGTGCCCCCCACACAGTATGATGCCCTCATTGTGCCACCACACACAGTATGATGCCCTCATTGTGCCTCCACACACAGTATGATGCCCTCATTGTGCCTCCACACACAGTATGATGCCCTCATTGTGCCACCACACACAGTATGATGCCCTCATTGTGCCTCCACACACAGTATGATGCCCTCATTGTGCCACCACACACAGTATGATGCCCTCATTGTGCCTCCACACATAGTATGATGCCCTCATTGTGCCCCTCACACACAGTATGATGTCCTCCTTGTGCCCCCACACAGTATGGTGCCCTCATTGTGATGCATCCATTTTACCACCCTCCCCTGCCACACATAGTATAATCTCTCCCCACACAATTTGTGATGCGGCATGATGCCCCCAGTTGATTTGGTGCTCTCCCCCATTCTGATGCCCCCATAGCATGGATCCTGTCCTCCCCACTCAGAATAATGCACGGTTAACATGAAAGTGACACACGTCACGTGGCCCCACTCCTGCACAGGCTGAACAGTGGAGCAGGGAGCCGACGGTCCTCTCCTCCACCATCATATTGAACTGTGTATCGGACATACCCCCGACTTCCCGGGACCATGGGACGTCTCCCAATTCCAGTGTCCTATTGGGATGACTGGAAGCAGGGGTGTAACTACAATAGGTGCAGGGGCTGCAATTGCACCCGGGCCCTGGAGTCTAGGGGGCCCCAAAGCAAAGGTTCCTTTGTCCTATAGAAAAAGACTAATGCTATTAAAGATTTGCAATAATTGGGGGCCCCGTTGAAGCTTTTGCATGGGGGCCAATGAGTCTCAAGTAATGGCGCTGCCTGGAAAGTATATGCATCTCATTGTAGGGTTTCTTGGGTTTGTGGGTCCATTATGGCATAAGATTTCTTTCTTGCTAAAAGCCACCGATTCTAGTGTGTCGAGCAGTGCACCCTCCTGTATACACCCTCCTACATACACCCCATGAATACATCTCCCTATATACACCCCCCTTCTATCCTTATACAGCAGGTCCCCAGTTACCCCTGCACAATTGCTTTATGTGCAGCCAAATCTACAGTGTTGGCCCTCAGTCACACTCCTCGCTCCTATTCCAAATCTATTGCCATCTGTTGCAGTTGCAAACCCTCCTCAAGTGCATTCCCCAATGTGCCCTCTAATCCTCCATCCATACGTGACCAGCGAATCATTTACATTGAATGTTATGACTCATCCCTCCACTAGATGGCAGTCTCCTTACACTGATTGTCTACAGGTGAAAACAATCTCCACAATTTGTAAGATCAGAAAAAAGAACAAACATCTTCTATTGTCTCCAAATCCAGAGGATCCTCCGGATCTGCACAAAGCCTTCACACGCAGGCAATGAGTCCGGCACTAACCATCCGGCAATGGACGACCAATTTAAAGAGGGGAGGAAGAAGCTTCGCTGTCATGTACAGGCCATTAATGTTTTACTACGCAGCCAATAAAAGGGTTTTCACTGTGCACTAGCGGGGCTGTAAAATTTTAATTTAGGGCGGCAGTGAAGAGGGGCAGTACCTGCTAATTAATGGCTTGTAATGCTGCAGAACATTAATGCGGTCGCTGCCCATAAACCTGGACGTGATGGAGACCACTACAAGGAGGAGGGGGCCAAAGGGATCAAATATGACTGACAGGTGAAGTCGGAGGTACGGTAATCTCCCAAGACTCCAGCCGTCAGATGAAGAGATCTACAAACACCCCCATTACAGGTCTTGATGTCATTGATCTCCGTCCTCCCGGCACTGACCCTCCGACATGACCACAAGAGCATCCAATCTTTATACTGAGCAGCTCCAACAAAGGGAAGGCAATGCGATGTCAAAGGGATGTCCGGCTTATTGGGAATAAAGCATAAAGGGGTATCCTAGATAGAAGAACAAACACCTGTTCACTAAATAATAATAATAATATTCACTTATATAGCGCCATTAATTCCCCAGAGCTTTACATATATCAGTAACACTGTCCCCATTGGGGCTCACAATCTAAATATCCTATCAGTCTTTGGAGCGTGGGAGGAAAGCGGAGAACCCGGAGGAAACACACGAGAACAAACAAACCGCATGCAGATGTCGTCACTGGTGGGATTTGAATCCAGGACCCCGGTGCTGCAAGACTGCAGAGCTAACTACTGAGCCACAGTCCAGTTCTAACCACTGAGCCACTGTCCAGTTCTAACCACTGAACCACAGTCCAGTTCTAACCACTGAGCCACTGTCCAGTTCTAACCACTGAGCCACAGTCCAGTTCTAACCACTGAGCCACAGTCCAGTTCTAACCACAGAGCCACCGTCCAGTTCTAACCACTGAGTCACAGTCCAGTTATAACCACTGAGCCACAGTCCAGTTCTAACCACAGAGCCACCGTCCAGTTCTAACCACTGAGCCACAGTCCAGTTCTAACCACTGAGCCACAGTCCAGTTCTAACCACAGAGCCACTGTCCAGTTCTAACCACTGAGCCACAGTCCAGTTCTAACCATTGAGCCACAGTCCAGTTCTAACCACAGAGCCACCGTCCAGTTCTAACCACTGAGTCACAGTCCAGTTCTAACCACTGAGCCACAGTCCAGTTCTAACCACAGAGCCACCGTCCAGTTCTAACCACTGAGCCACAGTCCAGTTCTAACCACAGAGCCACCGTCCAGTTCTAACCACTGAGCCACAGTCCAGTTCTAACCACTGAGCCACCGTCCAGTTCTAACCACAGAGCCACCGTCCAGTTCTAACCACTGAGCCACCATACAGTGCTAACCACTGAGCCACCATACTGTGCTAACCACTGAGCCACTGTCCAGTTCTAACCACTGAGCCACCATATAGTGCTAACCACTGAGCCTCCATACAGTGCTAACCACTGAGCCACCATACTGTGCTAACCACTGAGCCACCGTACAGTGCTAACCACTGAGCCACCATACAGTGCTAACCACTGAGCCACCATATAGTGCTAACCACTGAGCCACTGTCCAGTTCTAACCACTGAGCCACCATATAGTGCTAACCACTGAGCCACCATACAGTGCTAACCACTGAGCCACCATACTGTGCTAACCACTGAGCCACCGTACAGTGCTAACCACTGAGCCACCATACAGTGCTAACCACTGAGCCACCATATAGTGCTAACTACTGAGCCACAGTCCAGTTCTAACCACTGAGCCACTGTCCAGTTCTAACCACTGAACCACAGTCCAGTTCTAACCACTGAGCCACTGTCAGTTCTAACCACTGAGCCACAGTCCAGTTCTAACCACTGAGCCACAGTCCAGTTCTAACCACAGAGCCACCGTCCAGTTCTAACCACTGAGCCACAGTCCAGTTCTAACCACTGAGCCACAGTCCAGTTCTAACCACTGAGCCACCGTCCAGTTCTAACCACTGAGCCACCGTCCAGTTCTAACCACTGAGCCACAGTCCAGTTCTAACCACAGAGCCACCGTCCAGTTCTAACCACTGAGCCACAGTCCAGTTCTAACCACTGAGCCACCATCCAGTTCTAACCACAGAGCCACCGTCCAGTTCTAACCACAGAGCCACCGTCCAATTCTAACCACTGAGCCACCATACAGTGCTAACCACTGAGCCACTGTCCAGTTCTAACCACTGAGCCACCATATAGTGCTAACCACTGAGCCTCCATACAGTGCTAACCACTGAGCCACCATACTGTGCTAACCACTGAGCCACCGTACAGTGCTAACCACTGAGCCCCCATACAGTGCTAACCACTGAGCCACCATATAGTGCTAACCACTGAGCCACTGTCCAGTTCTAACCACTGAGCCACCATATAGTGCTAACCACTGAGCCACCATACAGTGCTAACCACTGAGCCACCATACTGTGCTAACCACTGAGCCACCGTACAGTGCTAACCACTGAGCCACCATACAGTGCTAACCACTGAGCCACCATATAGTGCTAACTACTGAGCCACAGTCCAGTTCTAACCACTGAGCCACTGTCCAGTTCTAACCACTGAACCACAGTCCAGTTCTAACCACTGAGCCACTGTCCAGTTCTAACCACTGAGCCACAGTCCAGTTCTAACCACTGAGCCACAGTCCAGTTCTAACCACAGAGCCACCGTCCAGTTCTAACCACTGAGCCACAGTCCAGTTCTAACCACTGAGCCACAGTCCAGTTCTAACCACTGAGCCACCGTCCAGTTCTAACCACTGAGCCACGTCCAGTTCTAACCACTGAGCCACCAGTCCAGTTCTAACCACAGAGCCACCGTCCAGTTCTAACCACGAGCCACGTCCAGTTCTAACCACTGAGCCACCATCCAGTTCTAACCACTGAGCCACCGTACTGTTCTAACCACTGAGCCACCGTCATTCTAACCATGAGCCACCATACAGTGCTAACCACTGAGCCACTCCATACTGTGCTAACCACTGAGCCACCATACAGTGCTAACCATTGAGCCACAATACAGTGCTAACATGAGCATGTCCAGTTCTAACACTGAGCCACCATATGTGCTAACCACTGAGCCACCTACAGTGCTAACCACTGAGCCACCATACTGTGCTAACCACTGAGCCACCAGTACAGTGCTAACCACTGAGCCACCATACAGTGCTAACCACTGAGCCACCATATAGGCTAACCACTGAGCCACCATATAGTGCTAACCACTGAGCACCACACAGGGCTAACCACTGAGCCACCTACAGTGCTAACACTGAGTACATACAGTGCTAACCACTGAGGCACCATACAGTGCTAACCACTGAGCCACCATACAGTGCTAACCACTGAGCCACCATACAGTACTAACACTGAGCACCATGTGTGCTAACCACTGAGCCACCATACAGTGCTGACCACTGAGCCACCATACAGTGCTAACCACTGAGCCACCATATAGTGCTAACCACTGAGCCACCATACAGTGCTAACCACTGAGCCACCATACAGTGCTAACCACTGAGCCACCATACAGTGCTAACCACTGAGCCACCATACAGTGCTCTGAAAATATGAGATGCGCAATAGGGTCTTATCCTTCGGAGAAAAGGTGGTAATAAACCAAATGAAATCTGATGCAGTTGTCTAAACCCACAACCAAGTTTGATAGCTTAGGAAAATATAGCTGCTGCACGGTCTGCACCTCCACGGGATTCACGGTGAAAACAAACCAAAAACAAGATGAAGTGCCGCTTAACCTTAACTTGGTATCTTGATTGTCTCTCAGGAAGGAGCACGGTAGTAGCTCCGAAACGCGTCAGAATTAAAGCAACAACTTATCCCTGATACCTCCACTACTGGTGGTCTTTAACAGCAGCCCGGGTCAAGCGGCACTTCGTCTTGTTTTGGTTTGACCATCCAGTACTAACCACTGAGCCACCATATACAGTGCTAACCACTGAGCCACCATACAGTGCTAACCACTGAGCCACCATATACAGTGCTAACCAATGAGCCACCATATACAGTGCTAACCACTGAGCCACCATACAGTGCTAACCACTGAGCCACCATACAGTACTAACCACTGAGCCACCATACAGTGCTGACCACTGAGCCACCATACAGTGCTAACCACTGAGCCACCATACAGTGCTAACCACTGAGCCACCATACAGTGATAACCACTGAGCCACCATACAGTGCTAACCACTGAGTCACCATACAGTGCTAACCACTGAGCCACCATATACAGTGCTAACCACTGAGCCACCATACAGTGCTAACCACTGGGCCACCATACAGTGCTAACCACTGAGCCACCATACAGTGCTAACCACTGAGCCATCATACAGTGCTTACCACTGAGCTACCATACAGTGCTAACCACTGAGCCACCATACAGTGCTAACCACTGAGCCACCATACAGTGCTAACCACTGAGCCACCATACAGTGCTAACCACTGAGCCACCATACAGTGCTAACCACTGAGCCATCATACAGTGCTTACCACTGAGCTACCATACAGTGCTAACCACTGAGCCACATACAGTGCTAACCACTGAGCCACCATACAGTGCTAACCACTGAGCCACCATACAGTGCTAACCACTGAGCCACCATACAGTGCTAACCACTGAGCCACCATACAGTGCTAACCACTGAGCCCACCATACAGTGCTAACCACTGAGCCACCATACAGTGCTGACCACTGAGCCCCTATACAGTGGAAACCACTGAGCCACCATACAGTGCTAACCACTGACCCACCATACAGTGCTAACCACTGAGCCCACCATACAGTGCTAACCCCTGAGCCACCATACAGTGCTAACCCCTGAGCCACCATACAGTGCTAACCACTGAGCCACCATACAGTGCTAACCACTGAGCCACCATACAGTGCTAACCACTGAGCCCCATACAGTGCTAACCACTGAGCCACCGTATACAGAGTGGGCCATTTATATGGATGCACCTAAATACAATGGCAATGGTTAGTAATATCAACTTCCTGTTTGTGGCACATTAGTATATGGAAGGGGAAAACTTTTCCACATGGGTGGTGACCATGGCGGCCATTTTGAAGTCGGCCATTTTGGATCCAACTTTATTTCTGTCAACGGTAAGAGCGTCATGTGACACATCAAACCTATTGAGAATTTCATAAGAAAAACAATGGTGTGCTTGGTTTTAATGTATCTTTATTCTTTCATGAGTTATTTACAAGTTTATGACCACTTATAAAATGTGTTCAAAGTGCTGCCCATTGTGTTGGATTGTCAATGCAACCCTCTTCTCCCACTGACACACTGATAGCAACACCGCAGAAGAAATGCTGCACAGGCTTCCAGGATCCGTTGTTTCAGATGCTGCACATCTCGTATCTTCACAGCATAGACAATTGCCTTCAGATGAGGAAAACTTTATTGTGAATGGTGAAGTTAACAAAGAAAACCAAAAGCCAAACCTAGGTCTCAACACCTCCTCCACTCCATTCAAACCTTCAATCCCCTGTCGGACTCCTTTTTTAAGGGAATCTAGCAGCAGGTTTTTGCTACCTCAACTGACAGCAACATTAATGTAGGCAAAGAAACCCTGAATCCAACAATGTATCCCATAGATTTCTGGCTGAAGCCATTCTCAAAGCATTGAATTTCAGGAACACGCAGAGTGGAGATAGCTGCCCTCACCCGCGTTGAGATTGCCACCTCACAGTCAATGCACAATCACTGCAGAGGGCGTGTCACACTGCCTTGCACATGACCTTCCAGTCCTGCATTGTTAATGTATACAATTGCACAGAGCCTAATAAGAGAAGCACTGTGGCTTTTTGCTGTTTAGCCTTTACAGTATGTTGTCCCCAGCTTATACTGACGTCTCTGACAGAATGAACCCTGGCCTGGCGTAAATGATGATTTTGTTGGTCGTGTTTTGCCAAAAAGAATCTGCCAGAGATTTGATGGAGCAAAACGTTTGCAATATTTTCAAGCATTTTCCTCCTCTCAAGATATACAGGATACATTGTATTTGTATTTTTTCTTCTTCATGCTACTTTGTTTTATGTTGTTATGGTGGCTAATATTGACATCATGCAGCCCTGTACAGCCGGTGGGAGAGCGTCCGGGGGGCATCTGCTTCATTGCCACCCGGGCCAGTCCACCTCTAGTGTTATAAATTTTGCACTTTGATTCCTTTCCAAACCGCACACATCTTACAGAGCTGTCAAGTTTATCACAGACGTGCTAATAAACTGTAACGACACCCCAGATGTGAGTCCTCGCTCTCATCCATCTATATAACCTGCACAACGCCCGAGGGAAAGATAAGCCCAGAACCAGAACCCCTGATGTTCTATTGATGGGATCACTGCATGGCTGACCTTCTTGCTACTTTATTTTACTGTGTTACAGTGCTAATACTGACATCATGCAGCATGCGGCCGTGTACAGCCACTGGGAGAGCGGCCGGGGGGCATCTGCTTCATTGCCACCCGGGCCACTCCATCCCTAGTGTTATACATTTTGCACTTTGATTCCTTTCCAAAATGCACACATCTTACAGAGCTGTCAGGTTTATCATCTGCTAATACACTGTAATAACACCCTAGATGTGAGTCCACGCTCTCACCCATCTATATAACCTGCATACATCCCTAGCAACGCCCGAGGGGGAGATAAGCCCAGAATCGGAACCCCTGATGTTCTATTGATGGGATCACTGCATAGCTGCCCTTCTTGCTACTTTGTTTTACGGTGTTATGGTGGTTAATACTGACATCATACAGCCGACCACATGCAGCCACTAGGAGAACGGCCAGGGGGGCGTCTGCCTCCTTGGCACCCGGGCCAGTCTGTCCCTAAATTTTGCACTTTGATTCCTTTCCAAAACATATACATCCTTCAGAGCTGTCAGGTTTATCGTGTACCCTGTAACGACACCCCAGATATGAGTCCACGCTCTCATCCATCTATATAACCTGCATAGCATCCCTAGCAACCGCCCGAGGGGGAGATAAGCCCAGAACAAGAACCCCTGATGTTCTATTGATGGGATCACTGCATGCCTGCCCTCTCTTCCCCGCTGGCATCCTCTACCCCCAGGGGGTAGGCCGCGGCACATAAGTCCGTCTATAACCCCTTTGCAGTGGATCTGATATTTTCAGACAGAGAACAGTTTTCTTAGATAAACCTCAGAAGATTATGAAAGGCAGAGATTGATGTTTACTGGGGACTGCAGACACAATTCTGAGCTACAGGGGGCAGCATTGAGCTGAACAGGAATTTCAAGAGAATAAGGATCCTTTTTAGTCTTACAATTTTGCAAAAAATAAAAAACTAAATCTATCATTTTCTTTTCCTTCTGAACTGTGAATGTAAAAATCAATTATAAAATATAACAGGTTTAATATCTCTCTAAACGAGCGCTGGCTACTGGTGACTGTTACTGGAGATTATCTGATCCGGGATTTATACAATAATAATTATTCTTAATCGATTATTGATTCATGTCAGCGGCGTCCGGTACAGAGGACACACTGACTCCATACACACATCTACCTCAGTACTGTGACATCGCTGTGTGTATTATCCCTGTACTGTGACATCGCTGTGTGTATTACCTCTGTACTGTGACATCGCTGTGTGTATTATCCCTGTACTGTGACATCACTGTGTGTATTACCTTTGTACTGTGACATCACTGTGTGTATTACCTTTGTACTGTGACATCACTGTTGTGTATTATCCCTGTACTGTGACATCGCTGTGTGTATTATCTCTGTACTGTGACATCACTGTGTGTATTATCCCTGTACTGTGACATCACTGTGTGTATTATCTCTGTATTGTGACATCACTGTGTGTATTATCTCTGTACTGTGACATCACTGTGTGTATTATCCCTGCACTGTGACATCACTGTGTGTATTATCCCTGTACTGTGACATCACAGTGTGTATTATCCCTGTACTGTGACATCGCTGTGTGTATTAACTCTGTATTGTGACATCAGTGTGTGTATTATGCCTATACTGAGACATCACTGTGTGTATTATCTCTGTACTGAGACATCGCTGTGTGTATTATCGCTGTACTGTGACATCGATGTGTGTATTACCTCTGTACTGTGACATCGCTGTGTGTATTACCTCTGTACTGTGACATCGCTGTGTGTATTATCTCTGTACTGTGACATCACTGTGTGTATTATCCCTGTACTGTGACATCACTGTGTGTATTATCTCTGTATTGTGACATCACTGTGTGTATTATCTCTGTACTGTGACATCACTGTGTGAATTATCCCTGTACTGTGACATCACTGTGTGTATTATCCCTGTACTGTGACATCACTGTGTGTATTATCTCTGTACTGTGACATCACTGTGTGTATTATCCCTGTACTGTGACATCACTGTGTGTATTATCTCTGTACTGTGAAATAACTGTGTATTATCCTGTACTGTGACATCACTGTGTGTATTATCCTGTACTGTGACATCACTGTTTGTATTATCCCTGTACTGTGACATCACTGTGTGTATTATCTCTGTATTGTGACATCACTGTATTGTCCCTGTATTGTGACATCGCTGTGTGTATTATCCCCGTACTGTGACATCACTGTGTGTATTATCCCTGTACTGTGACATCACTGTGTGTATTATCTCTGTATTGTGACATCACTGTGTGTATTATCCCTGTACTGTGATATAGCTGTGTGTATTATCTCTGTACTGTGACATCACTGTATTATCCCTGTATTGTGACATCACTGTGTGTATTATCTCTGCACTGTGACATCTCTGTGTGTATTATCTCTGTACTGTGACATCACTGTATTATCCCTGTATTGTGACATCACTGTGTGAATTATCTCTGCACTGTGACATCACTGTATTATCTCTGTATTGCGACATCATTGTGTGTATTATCCCTGTACTGTGACATTACTATGTATTATCTCTGTACTGTGACATCACTGTGTGTATTATCCCTGTACTGTGACATCACTGTGTGAATTATCTCTGCACTGTGACATCACTGTGTGTATTATCTCTGTACTGTGACATCACTGTGTGTATTATCTCTCTACTGTGACATCACTGTGTGTATTATCCATGTACTGTGACATCGCTGTGTGCATTATCCCTGTACTGTGATATTACTGTGTTTATTATCCCTGTACTGCAGCCCCCTCATGCCTCACTGTAGGAATGGTGATCTTTTGCTGATGATGAAGTCAGCTGCAAAGTCTTAAGCCAGGTGACTTAATTGTCCCAAACTGGATATCTTCCTTACGTTGTCTCTGATATATCAGACGATTTCTAGAATCCAAGGCTGAAGAATATATATCCAGGTTCTGATCCTCTAGTAGGCACTGAAGAGCCTAGACTGGGTCATGCATCATCGCCATGTGATGACTCAATTGCATCTCCTTCATATATATATATATATTGTGAGGTAGCAAGGGGAATGGTGGTAGAGGGACGCTATGTTTCCCCAAGGATGGTGAGCTACTGCATGTATGGGACGGGAGATGCTTACATGAGCATAGGTGAGGTAGGTGTAGCCACCGTTACTGAGAACGGTGGCTGTTGGTAAAGCCTGTTATGGGACCTCATCTATGAGGAATGGGGGAAGGTTTTTGGGCGGGCCTCCATTCCTCATCTCCCGCCCCAGGCTTTTGAAGTAGCTGGGAGGGAAAGACAGGTGAGAAAGGTTAGGCCAGAAGAGACGGCTGTCAAGGTGTTGTGAGATGAGATCAGACTGGAGAGGAGTTCAGTCGGTGAAAGAGGAGCCTGTGAGCACACAGGGAGCATGTACCGGACCCCAAGGTGGGGAAGGACCCTCAGCGAGCTCCAGGAGGAGCAGGTTTAGGGCCGACGCTATTATCCTGATGTAAGGACTGTTTTTTGTTTGTTTTTGCCATTGTGTGAAATAAAACACACTTGTTTTTGGACTGAGCCTGAGTGTCACTGCCTTACTTGCTGCTGCTATAGAGACTGATCCCTACAATATATATATATATATATATATATATATATATATATATATATATATATATCCTGAGCAGAGCACTCATCTCAGGGCATTGTGGTCTTCCAGGATTGGTGGAATAAGGCTGCTCTCTCACTGGATGGATTTCAAGTCGCATACTTAATTTCCCTTTGAGTATGTAGTCAGAGGGGGCAAGGAGGTGAGATAATTAAAGTAGCAATACACATACTTGGACAATGGAAGACTCAGCATAGTCTGGCAATAAACAATGAACAAGCAAAAGAGCAATACGTCTGGCCAAATTAAGAACATTAACCCGCGACTTACATTAAGGCAAGCTGTATCTTTACAATCCCTTTGCTGTGTTGTCAGCTGTTTGCGGATCAAGTGTTTTGTTGTAATATGCAACTAAATTTCATATTGTACATGTTGGACCTATAAATAAAAAACTAAGAAAATAATGTGATGTTGTAAGTAATAGAATAGTGACCCCAAAGTTATGATGAATTACAGCTCAGGTCTGTCTTGCTATATCTGTGCTGCGCTCACACCTTTGACCTGGTCCAATTACACATAATGGAATTGTCGCTCTGATTTCCTTCTCACCCAGGAGCAGCAGAACGAGGTGAAGGTAACTAATCAGCTCTACTTCATTCCATGGTTGTCATCACCTTGGGCAAGTCTGTCCATCTCCCTCCAGGCAGCCATTGGATCAAATTAGCTTTATGGCCCCTTCCTTGGGATAAGTGGGGTCCCAGTGATCATTAAGTGATTTCAGTATATCCCTCTAACTGGTCATATGTTCTCTTATCTTAAAGGGAGTGGTAAAAAGAAGAGGGCAAGGAATGAGAATTAGGATGCCTTGTATTATAATAATGATTAATCAGTTACATAGTGGCATTAATTCCACAGCATTTTACATACATCAACTACACTGTCCCCATTGGGGCTCACAATCTAAACGTCCTATCAGTTGACTTTGGAGTGTGGGAGGAAACTGGAGAACCTGGAGGAAACACACGAGAAGAACATACAAACTCTTTAAAGATGGTGTCCTTTGTGGGATTTAAATCCAGGACCCCAGGACGTTAACCACTGAGCCACCATATAGAGCTAACCACTAAGACATCATATAGTGCTAACCACTGAGCCACCATATACTGCTAACCACTGAGCCACCATATAGTGCTAACAACTGAGCCACCATACAGTGCTGACCACTGAGCCACCATATAGTGCTAACCACTGAGCCACCATATAGTGCTAACAACTGAGCCACCATACAGTGCTAACCAGTGAGCCACCATACAGTGCTAACCACTGAGCCACCATATAGTGCTAGCCACTGAGCCACCATATAGTGCTAACCACTGAGCCACCATATAGTGCTAGCCACTGAGCCACCATATAGTGCTAACCACTGAGCCACCATATAGTGCTAGCCACTGAGCCACCATATAGTGCTGACCACTGAGCCACCATACAGTGCTAACCACTGAGCCACCATATACTGATAACCACTGAGCCACCATATAGTGCTAACAACTGAGCCACCATACAGTGCTAACCAATGAGCCACCATACAGTGCTAACCACTGAGCCACCATACAGTGCTAACCACTGAGCCACCATACAGTGCTAACCACTGAGCCACCATACAGTGCTGACCACTGAGCCACCATACAGTGCTTACCACTGAGCCACCATACAGTGCTAACCTTTGAGCCACCGTACAATGCTAACCACTGAGCCACCATAGTGCTAACCACTGAGCCACCATACAGTGCTGACCACTGAGCCACCGTATAGTGCTAACCACTGAGCCACCGTATAGTGCTAACCAGTGAGCCACAATATAGGGCTAACCACTGAGCCACCATACAGTACTAACCCCTGAGCCACCATACAGTGCTAATCACTGAGCCACCATACAGTGCTAACCACTGAGCCACCGTATAGTGCTAACCACTGAGCCACCATACAGTGCTGACCACTGAGCCACCATACAGTGCTAACCACTGAGCCACCGTACAGTGCTAACCCCTGAGCTACCATATAGTGCTAACCACTGAGCCACCATACAGTGCTAACCACTGAGCCACCGTACAGTGCTAACCCCTGAGCTACCATACAGTGCTGACCCCTGAGCCACCATACAGTGCTGATCACTGAGCCACCATACAGTGCTAACCACTGAGCCACCATACAGTGCTGATCACTGAGCCACCATACAGTGCTAACCACTGAGCCACCATACAGTGCTGACCACTGAGCCACCATACAGTGCTAACCACTGGGCCACCATACAGTGCTAACCACTAAGCCACCATACAGTGCTAAACACTGAGCCACCATATAGTGCTAACCACTGAGCCACCATATAGTTCTAACCACTGAGCCACCATACAGTGCTAACCACTGAGCCACCATACAGTGCTAACCGCTGAGCCACCATACAATGCTAACCACTGAGCCAACATACAGTGCTAACCACTGAGCCACCATACAGTGCTGACCACTGAGCCACCATACAGTGCTAACCACTGAGCCACCGTACAGTGCTAACCCCTGAGCTACCATATAGTGCTAACCACTGGGCCACCATACAGTGCTAACCACTGAGCCACCACAGAGTGCTAACCACTGACCCACCATACAGAGCTAACCACTGAGCCACCATACAGTGCTAACACTGAGCCACCATACAGTGCTAACCACTGAGCCACCATATAGTTCTAATCACTGAGCCACCATACAGTGCTAACCACTGAGCCACCATACAGTGCTAACCACTGAGCCACCATACAGTGCTAACCACTGAGCCACCATACTGTGCTAACCACTGAGCCACCATACAGTGCTGACCACTGAGCCACCATACAATGCTAACCACTGAGCCACCATGTAGTGCTAACCACTGAGCCACCACAGAGTGCTAACCACTGACCCACCATACAGAGCTAACTACTGAGCCACCATATTGTGCTAACCCCTGAGCCACCATACAGTGCTAACCACTGAGCCACCATACAGTGCTAACTACTGAGCCACCATACAGTGCTAACCACTGAGCCACCATACAGTGCTAACTACTGAGCCACCATACAGTGCTAACCACTGAGCCACCATACAGTGCTAACCCACTGAGCCACCATACAGTGCTAACCACTGAGCCACCATACAGTGCTAACCACTGAGCCACCATACTGTGCTAACCACTGAGCCACCATACAGTGCTGACCACTGAGCCACCATACAATGCTAACCACTGAGCCACCATGTAGTGCTAACCACTGAGCCACCACAGAGTGCTAACCACTGACCCACCATACAGAGCTAACTACTGAGCCACCATATTGTGCTAACCCTGAGCCACCATACAGTGCTAACCACTGAGCCACCATACAGTGCTAACTACTGAGCCACCATACAGTGCTAACCACTGAGCCACCATACAGTGCTAACTACTGAGCCACCATACAGTGCTAACCACTGAGCCACCATACAGTGCTAACCCACTGAGCCACCATACAGTGCTAACCACTGAGCCACCATACAGTGCTAACTACTGAGCCACCGTACAGTGCTAAGCACTGAGCCACCGTACAGTGCTAACTACTGAGCCACCATACAGTGCTAACCACTGAGCCACCATACAGTGCTAACCCTGAGCCACCATACAGTGCTAACCACTGAGCCACCATACAGTGCTAACCATTGAGCCACCATACAGTGCTAACCACTGAGCCACCATAAAGTGCTAATCACTGAGCCACCATACAGTGCTGACCACTGAGCCACCGTATACTCTGCTAACCACTGAGCCACCATACAGTACTAACCACTGAGCCACCATACAGTGCTAACCACTGAGCCACCATACAGTGCTAACCACTGAGGCACCATACTGTGCTAACCCCTGAGCCACCATACAGTGCTAACCACTGAGCCACCGTATACAGTGCTAACCACTGAGCAACAAAACAGTGCTAATCACTGATCCCACCAGACAGTGCTAACTACTGAGCCACCATACAGTACTAACCACTGAGCCACCATAAAGTGCTGACCAACCACTGAGCCATGTGAGGCACAGCCGGCATGCTCCCATGGCGGGGTGCATCACATGGGTTGTCAGCTTAGGAACCTGTTCACATGTGCCGGTTTTACTGTGAGCTTAGGCTGCTTTCTCATTTGCGTATGGGAAGGCAGCGTATTGCTGCGTTCCCATACGCAGTCAAACGCATGCGCACTGCATTCCTATGTTTAACATAGGAACGCATGGCGCCTGCGTTTGCTGCGTTCGGGTGCGGATGCGGACGATATCTGCTCCTTCCGGTGTCCAGCGTCCGCACCCGGGACGCAGCATGTTGGGTTGTTTTGTGCGCTTGGGGACCTTGGAAAATCAGCAAACGTCCCCAAGCGCACAAAAAATGCATTGGCTTCAATGGGTCCGCAGTGTTCTGCGCTTGACAGCTCAGGAGAACGCTGCAGACCCATTGAAAAATCTCCCGGTGGCCGGCGGTGATGTCACAGGAGATCACCGACGGCCACCGGGAGATCAGCTCAGCCTCTGCTGATCTCTTCCTCCCCGCCGCCAATAATCTGCTAGCGATGTCGGCGGGGAGAAACAGCTGATGTGACAGCTGTTTGAATCTTCCCGCGCCGACATCTCCTCTCGGTGTCGGCGCGGGAAGATTCAAACAGCTGTCAGATCAGCTGTTTCTCCCCGCCGACATGTCCCGGAGCTTACAGGTGGCCGGGGGGCGGAGACCTCTGGCGCTGATCTCCGCCCCCGGACACCGCTGATTGGCTGCCGGGCTGCACAGTGATGTGTCTGCAGGCGGACATTCTCCGCTGCGGACACATCAAAATGGCCCTGCTGTACACTGCGTTTGTGTCTGAATGCGATCAGCATGCAGGCACAAACGCTAATGTGAAGCCAGCCTTACAGCTGAGAGTGAGTGCTTTAATCCTGTCTGGTATACAGTGTATTAATACCTGACGGAATCATGAGACCAATGAGTGGCTAAGAGAGCAATGTGTACTGACTGGATAGCCGCCCAGGTGGGGTGTGTCAGTATGGGTGTGGCAGCTACGATAAGAGCTAGCCAGGTGTCTGTGTGAGTCAGATCAGACAAGAGACTACAGACTGCAGAGACCATGGAGACTAGAGATGTATGGGAAGCAGAGCAGTCCTGAGCTCTGCGATGTGAGGTTGTGAAGGGAGCCTGCCAGCTCCATACCAGTGGCCGGGAACGGGGCATTATGGCTCCTAGAGTGGGGTAGCCATGGCTGAGCCAGATGGACGCTGCTCTGGACGTGTGGCGAGATATGTCCGGGAAGGAGCCCTTGGGGATGCATGGTGTACCCGTGACCCAGGCAGCGAGACCCGGATCCGTGCCCGGTAAGACAGAAGTTCTCGTATGCTAGAGTGAACTGTGTACCATGTGTAAATCTTGCCAGGCGGGCATAGCCGCCGTTGGGTCCGACTAGATTGCCGGTAAAGGACCCGTGGTAGGAGATGATGGCTTATGTAAAAGTGCCATTTATGAGAGATGATGGCCTATATAAAAGAGCCATGTATGATGAGACCCAGCCAGTGTGGATGTTATATTGGAGGCGATCTGTCCCGTAGGGACGAGAGGGAGGCACCTGTCCTTCAATGGTGTGTGTGAACCTGTGGCCGGACGTAGGGGTTAGGAGGGCTCCTAGAGTGGGGGACCGTGGCTGATCCAGGGAGACGCTGGTCTGGACGTGTGGCGAGACACGTCCGAAGGGAGCCCTTAGGGGATGCATGATTTGCCCCGGATACTAAGGTTGGCCAATCTCTATTATGGACCCAAAGGAGCCGCAGTCCATGGATGTTTTATGATGGATCACATGCGGTGCGTAAGGCCCCGGTCAGGCTGGTCCGGACGTGTGGCGAGACACGGCCGGAGGGAGCCTGTACTAGGGGTTAGTATTAAAGTGTTGTGCTGGGTAAATAAATTGTGTATCATCAGGGCTTATGTAAAATTACCCTGGGTGATGGATCAACAGGGCTTATGTAAAAGTACCCTGGGTGATCAAAGGAAAGGATGTGTATCGTGGGTGACTCATGATGGCTGATGCTGAAGTGGCCATGCATGAGGTATCCACGAGGTAATAGGCGGTCGAATCCGCCATTGGGACTGATGGTTAGGTCAATAAGGTCCCGGTGATAGATAGTTATGTTAAATGTAGGTGTTCCATGTTATATGTAATGTAATGTGCTATTCTAGTGCAATGTATGTATTATATGATGTGCTTATGATCAATGGTTGATATGCTACCCGGGTTATGATATGTATGAGAAATAAACGGGTAGTCATTTGCAAAAATTATAAGCACGTGTTGGTGTCATTATGCAGCAAGCGAGTTCCCCCGGTCGCTACCTCACAGCCACCATACAGTGCTGACCACTGAGCCACCATGCAGTGCTAACCACTGAGCCACCATACAGTGCTGACCACTGAGCCACCATGTAGTGCTGACCACTGAGCCACCGTACAGTGCTAACCACTGAGCCACCGTACAGTGCTAACCACTGAGCCACCATACAGTGCTAACCACTGAGCCACCATACAGTGCTAACCACTGAGCCACCGTACAGTGCTAACCACTGAGCCACCATACAGTGCTAACCACTGAGCCACCATACAGTGCTAACCACTGAGCCACCGTACAGTGCTAATTACTGAGCCACCATACAGTGCTAACCACTGAGCCACCGTACAGTGCTAACCACTGAGCCACCATACAGTGCTAACCACTGAGCCACCATACAGTGCTAACCACTGAGCCACCGTACAGTGCTAACCACTGAGCCACCATACAGTGCTAACCACTGAGCCACCATACAGTGCTAACCACTGAGCCACCGTACAGTGCTAACCACTGAGCCACCATAGAGTGCTAACCACTGAGCCACCGTATACAGTGCTGACCACTGAGCCACCATACAGTGCTAACCACTGAGCCACCATACAGTGCTAACCACTGAGCCACCATAGAGTGCTAACCACAGAGCCACCGTACAGTGCTAACCACAGAGCCACCATACAGTGCTAACCACTGAGCCACCGTACAGTGCTAACCACTGAGCCACCATACAGTGCTAACCACGGAGCCGCCATGCAGTGCTGACCACGGAGCCGCCATGCAGTGCTGACCACGGAGCCGCCATGCAGTGCTGACCACGGAGCCGCCATGCAGTGCTGACCACGGAGCCGCCATGCAGTGCTGACCACGGAGCCGCCATGCAGTGCTAACCCCTGAGCCACCATACAGTGCTAACCCCTGAGCCACCATACAGTGCTGACCACGGAGCCGCCATACAGTGATGACCACGGAGCCGCCATATACAGTGCTAACCACGGAGCCACCATATACAGTGCTGACCACGGAGCCACCGTATACAGTGCTGACCACGGAGCCACAATATAGTGTGAGCCACTATAGCTAACCACTAAGCCACCATACAGTGGTAACTACTAAGCCGCAATATAGTGCTAACCACTGAGCCACCATACAGTGCCAACCACTGAGCCACCGTGCAGTGCCGACCACTGAGCCACCGTGCAGTGCCGACCACTGAGCCACCGTATAGTGCCGACCACTGAGCCACCATGATGCCCTTCTTATTTGGCCTGTTGACTTCCCTGCCATTCTAGTCTGAGTTCTTTACTCACAGGTGATGTGTCGTAGATCACACATGACCACTGCAGCCAATCACTGGCTTCTCCTCTCCGGTTCATGTCAGACATCGCACTGGTGATATGTGACATCATTGTGTGACGATGGCGCAGAATCCCAGGAGACTCTGCAGGTAAACAATGCTTCCATTTAATATTATATCACATTCGTCCTCCCTTTCCCGGCAGCTTGGAGTCTCCTGTAAGGTGAGATCGCTCCTTAAGATGCACTTTTGTGCTTTTCGTGGTTTCTCGAGTCCTTGTATGAATATATAATGATGATTCTATCCCATGATTTGCGCGCAGAGACGGATGCGTGCTGACAGCGGGATCACGAGTTTCTCTTCTCGCAGACGGAATCTTTCCTCTTCTTTGACATTGATACTTTTTTCCCTGTTTTGTTGGGAGTAAGAAAAGTCCAGATTGCCAGCAGCGGTGTGTGACGCTGATGAATATTTAACCGCACCGCTAGACTGCAATCGCAACGGCGACATTAAGATGTGCGGAGTAAAATATCTGTGTGCTTATCTGCAAACTTTACTATATCAACTTCACTGTACAAGTTTCTAGGACAGAAGACTCTGGGGACGAGGTGACCCAGAATAGAGAGGGAGGGAATCATCCAGGGAGAAGAGAGAAAGTCTGCCGGAGGAGCAGATGGACAACAGGTAACTAATGTGCCGCCATATACAGCCAAGACCGAGAGAACCCAGGGCACCGCCAGGTGTAAAGCTATATGTACAGCTGGTATAACCTGGGCATCTCCTGTATATAATTATATATGTACAGCTGGCATAACCTGGACATCTCCTGTATATAATTATATGTGTACAGCCGGTATAACCTGGGTATCTCCTGTATATAATTATATGTGTACAGCCGGTATAACCTGGACATCTCCTGTATATAATTATATATGTACAGCCGGTGTAACCTGGGTATCTCCTGTATATAATTATATGTGTACAGCCGGTATAACCTGGACATCTCCTGTATATAATTATATATGTACAGCCGGTATAACCTGGACATCTCCTGTATATAATTATATATGTACAGCTGGCATAACCTGGACATCTCCTGTATATAATTATATGTGTACAGCCGTATAACCTGGACATCTCCTGTATATAATTATATATGTACAGCTGGTATAACCTGGACATCTCCTGTATATAATTATATATGTACAGCTGGTATAACCTGGGCATCTCCTGTATATAATTATATATGTACAGCTGGCATAACCTGGACATCTCCTGTATATAATTATATGTGTACAGCCGGTATAACCTGGACATCTCCTGTATATAATTATATATGTACAGCTGGTATAACCTGGACATCTCCTGTATATAATTATATATGTACAGCTGGTATAACCTGGGCATCTCCTGTATATAATTATATATGTACAGCTGGTATAACCTGGACATCTCCTGTATATAATTAGATATGTACAGCTGGTATAACCTGGACATCTCCTGTATATAATTATATATGTACAGCTGGTATAACCTGGGCATCTCCTGTATATAATTATATATGTACAGCTGGTATAACCTGGACATCTCCTGTATATAATTAGATATGTACAGCTGGTATAACCTGGACATCTCCAGTATATAATTATATATGTACAGCCGGCTTAACCTGGACATCTCCTGTATATAATTATATATGTACAGCCGGTATAACCTGGACATCTCCTGCATATAATTATATATGTACAGCTGGCATAACCTGGACATCTCCTGCATATATATGTACAGCTGGTATAACCTGGGGATCTCCTGTATATAATTATATATGTACAGCTGGTATAACCTGGGCATCTCCTGTATATAATTATATATGTACAGCTGGTATAACCTGGACATCTCCTGTATATAATTATATATGTACAGCTGGTATAACCTGGGCATATCCTGTTTATAATAATATATGTACAGCTGGTATAATCTGGGCATCTCCTGTATATAATTAGATATGTACAGCTGGTATAACCTCGACATCGCCTGTATATAATTATATATGTACAGCTGGTATAACCTGGACATCTCCTGTATATAATTAGATATGTACAGCTGGTATAACCTGGACATCTCTTGTGTATAATTATACATGTACAGTTTACAGTTGGTATAATCTGGGCATCTTCTGTATATAGCATCTTTTTTTTCGGAAAATAAGAAGCACCTAGGTTTTAGAGGAGGAAAATAGAAAAAGATTGAAGCAAAAAAATGTGGTAATGACACAGTTATGGGGGGGAACTCTGCTGCTGACTTTGTTATAGGTGTATGCGGCTAATTGTTATGAACCGATGACTCAGGAGCAACATTCAGATTACGTAGAAGTCGTTGGTAACTGTACTGACCGCAATCCCTGACTACACACCGCAACTAGAAGTAGCTGTGGGATGTAACTAACCAAACCTAGACACCTCTGCACAGCCGGAGAACTAAATGCTCCTAAAGATGGATGTAGGAAAAGCTATCTTGCCTCAGAGCAGAACCCCAAAAGAATAGGAAGTCCCCACAGATATTAACTGGGATACCAGAGAAAGAAAAACAAACACAGGCAGAGTAAAAGGTTTAGCACAAGAGGCCAACCTAGCTATATAGGAAAGACAGGATAGAATACTATTGCGGTCAGTATAAAACACTATCAAAAAACCACCAACAGCACATAGAACAAAAATTACCCTCAGTCACTAAGACTCGGTGCCCTCTATATCTGCAGACTTTTATAAATCAAATGCCAGCAGAACTGGAGATAACAGATAATAGTGAATGGTAAAATTCCAAGGAAGAATACTTCCTATCTGAGAGCAGATAAACAAATATACAGACTAAATTGCAAACCCACAGCTCAGAATAAGACAAAACATAAGCAGAACCTTAAGCACACAAGTGTGCCACAAAATATCAGAAAACCATCCACTTGGCTTGCAAAGAATTCCACAGAGCAGAAGATACTAGAGAGATGTGAACTCCTCCAGGAATCAAAGACAACTGGCAAGGATTGACCCACTTCAAACCATTATTGCCAATCATCACCATCACCTTTGAAGCCCACACAGTCAGCTGCATCACCAGCAACAATCACTGGAGGGAGCTCGATTGAATTCACAACATTACCTCCCCCTTGCGGAGGGGTCACCAAACCCTCAACAGAGGCCCCAGGCCTGTCATGGTATATGTCTCCCACTATTGTATATATGGCCCCCATCCTGGTATATATGTCCCCCATCATTGTATATATGGCTTCCATCCTGGTATATATGTTCCCCTTTGTGGTATATATGCCCAACCCCATCATGGACCCACCCTAGTGTATATGTCTCCAATCCCACAGCAGACCTAAAAAAAAATGAACATTTCTGCTCCCTTTCCCATTGCTCCGTGCACTGACGTCAGCTGCCTGGATGTGTGCTGCTCCCCGCCCAGGATTGTAGGGGTGGGGAGCAGTGAATTTGCTTTGTCTTCTGCATTCTGGCATCCATAAAATGCCTCTGGGAGGGTCGCATGCACCGACCACGACCTCCGGCGCCATAATACTGTAGACAGTCTGTAGAATCCTCAAATGGCGTCAGCTGCTGCGCATGCGCGGTCACATCTTAAGGTCTAAGGCTAGACTAAGATGTGATGATGCATTAACCGATGATGGCGCCATTTTGGAAAAGACACGAGGAGTCTACAAACTCTACAATATCGCGGCTGTACCTTGTATTACATCCACATCAGGTGGTGCAGTGTAGCGTACACCGGGCCTTTCCTTTGGGTGCAGCAGATGATCGTCCTATAACTAGGACCCCCTGGGACAAGGAGAGGGTCTGCCCAACCTTTTATGTCAGTATACAATGCGCTCTGTTATGGCGGATGTCATTGATTTCACAGAGGTGCATGATGGAGGATGGGAAGAGTCCGGATCCCACTATACAATAATTAAACTTTCTTTGTAAATGGAATTAAAAGTGGAAAACAAAGAACTGATTTCCCCAAATAGATGGGTCCCCGGGGGCCACACGAGGAGTCGATGCCGGTATTAGAGAAGCTAATCATGTCTAAATGTCAGTCCGCTGCCATGAGTCCTTGTCAGTAATTCCGGGTCTTGTCATCCTCCGTCTCCAGCCTCAATCAGCCGCCGAGCGGCGACAATGGCTCCTCGTAATGACTTTACTGATGGGAATGAGGGAGTGATGTGGACTATTGATTTAGCGCAATGGACTGATTTCTTTGTGGGATTAGATGCGCTGGTTTCACACTCCACTATTGTGAGTTAATCTGACAGGCGGAATTGCCACCTTTACCCAGCGAGCTGGAGGTGCGCCACATTCCTCCGCCGTGTCGTGTCCTGAAATGGTTTTCTATAAATAATCCTATACACTTGGGACCCGGCACAGCAGATCCGGGAGGAGAAGCATCTGTCCTCATTTGGATGCCGGTGGTACATATGTAGTTTGCTCTATAATGTCGACACAATGCTCCTAACATATAGTTAATGCAAAGGCTGGGAAATTGAAAAGCTGCCACTAGCCATCTACGTGAGCCGGAGCCAGCTGATATATGGGAGCGGACAGTATCCATGAGGAGCCGCCAACACGACCCTTTACCCTTAGGGCTGATGCTACATTGTATCAGTGTGTATTGCTGGGAAGGTGGGGTAACTTGAAGCTTATGAGCCCTGATGCCAAAGTTCCAACGGGGCCCCCAATTATTGCATAATCTTTAATAGTATTAGTCTTTTTCTATAGGAGAAAGGGACTTTTGGGGCCCCTAGGTTCCAGGGCCCAGGTGTGATTGCAACCCCTGCACCTGTTGTAGTTACGCCCCAGAAGTCAGTAATAGCAAGACAGGACAATTGTTTACAAGAGGTGGATACAGCAGATCAGCTCCTATTCGTATGTCATATGCAATGTGTAGTGGCCATTACCAAATACTGCAGATCACATCATATTATTATGTCATATGCAATGTGTAGTGGCCTCTGCCGGATACTGCAGATCAGCTCCTATTATTATGACATGTTCAATGTGTAGTGGCCACTGCTGGGTACTGCAGATCAGCTCCTATTCTTATGACATCTTCAACATGTAGTGGCCTCTGCCAAATACTGCAGATCAGCTCTTATGCTTAGGTCATATTCAATGTGTAGTGGTTGCTACTGATAGAACTGATTAGAAACTGTTCTGTAGTACTCTGCAGTACATTTACTAAAAAACTTGTAAAAGGGCTGTGCTAATCTCCATATATCAGTGATGGTCCCAGCAGGTTTACTTCTGGAGATCTTCATGTGGTGGCACATCACAAGTGTAGTGTGTGAAGGGGGCTGACAAACTGCTCATCGCAACCCCTAAACCAGCCTCTTTTTCTGTCATTGCAATCTCTAATGCAGTCTCCATCTCATTGCAACCCCTAAGCCAGTCTCCATCTCTATCATTGCAACCCCTAAGCCAGCCTCCATCTCTATCATTGCAATCTCTAAGCCAGCCTCCATCTCTATCATTCCAGTCTCTAAGCTAGCCTCCATCTCTATCATTGCAACCCCTAAGCCAGCCTCTATCATTGCAATGTCTAAGCCAGCCTCTATCATTGCAATGTCTAAGCCAGCCTCTATCATTGCAATCTCTAAGCTAGTGTCCATCTCTATCATTGCAATCTCTAAGCCAGCCTCCATCTCTGTCATTGCAATCTCTAAGCCAGCCTCCATCTCTATCATTGCAATCTCTAAGCCAGCCTCTATCATTGCAATCTCTAAGCCAGCCTCTATCATTGCAATCTCTAAGCCAGCCTCCATCTCTATCATTGCAATCTCTAAGCCAGCCTCTATCATTGCAATGTCTAAGCCAGCTCTTATAATTGCAATCTCTAAGCCAGCCTCTATCATTGCAATCTCTATGCTAGTGTCCATCTCTATCATTGCAATCTCTAAGCCAGCCTCCATCTCTGTCATTGCAATCTCTAAGCCAGCCTCCATCTCTATCATTGCAATCTCTAAGCCAGCCTCTATCATTGCAATCTCTAAGCCATGCCTCTATCATTGCAATCTCTAAGCCAGCCTCTATCATTGCAATCTCTAAGCCAGCCTCTATCATTGCAATCTCTAAGCCAGCCTCTATCATTGCAATCTCTAAGCCAGCTCCATCTCTGTCATTGCAATCTCTAAGCCAGCCTCCATCTCTATCATTGCAATCTCTAAGCCAGCCTCCATTCTCTATCATTGCAGTCTCTAAGCTAGTCTCCATCTCTATCATTGCAATGTCTAAGCCAGCCTCTATCATTGCAATGTCTAAGCCAGCCTCTATCATTGCAATCTCTAAGCCAGCCTCTATCATTGCAATCTCTAAGCCAGCCTCCATCTCTATCATTGCAGTCTCTAAGCTAAGTCTCGCCATCTCTATCATTGCAATCTCTAAGCCAGCCTCTATCATTGCAATCTCTAAGCCAGCCTCTATCATTGCAATCTCTAAGCCAGCCTCCATCTCTATCATTGCCAGTCTCATCTAAGCTAGTCCTCCATCTCTATCATTGCAATCTCTACAGCCAGCCTCTATCATTGCAATCTCTAGCCAGCCTCTATCATTGCAATCTCTAAGCCAGCCCTTATCATTGCAATCTCTAAGCCAGCCTCTATCATTGCAAACTCTCTATGCTAGTGTCCATCTCTATCATTGCAATCTCTAAGCCAGCCTCATCTCTGTCATTGCAATCTCTAAGCCAGCCTCCATCTCTATCATTGCAATCTCTAAGCCAGCCCTCTATCATTGCAATCTCTAAGCCAGCCTCTATCATTGCAATCTCTAAGCCAGCCTCCATCTCTATCATTGCAGTCTCTAAGCTAGTCTCCATCTCTATCATTGCAATGTCTAAGCCAGCCTCTATCATTGCAATTCTCTAAGCCAGCCTCCATCTCTATCATCTTGCAGTCCTCTAAGCTAGTCTCCATCTCTATCATTGCAATGTCTAAGCCAGCCTCTATCATTGCAATGTCTAAGCCAGCCTCTATCATTGCAATGTCTAAGCCAGCCTCTATCATTGCAATCTCTAAGCCAGCCTCTATCATTGCAATCTCTAAGCCAGCCTCTATCATTGCAATCTCTAAGCTATGTGTCCATCTCTAATCCATTTGCAATCTCTAAGCCAGCCTCCATCTCTGTCATTGCAATCTCTAAGCCAGCCTCCATCTCTATCATTGCAATCTCTAAGCCAGCCTCTATCATTGCAATCTCTAAGCCAGCCTCTATCATTGCAATCTCTAAGCCAGCCTCCATCTCTATCATTGCAATCTCTAAGCCAGCCTCTATCATTGCAATGTCTAAGCCAGCCTCTATCATTGCAATCTCTAAGCCAGCCTCCATCTCTATCATTGCAGTCTCTAAGCTAGTCTCCATCTCTATCATTGCAATGTCTAAGCCAGCCTCTATCATTGCAATGTCTAAGCCAGCCTCTATCATTGCAATCTCTAAGCCAGCCTCTATCATTGCAATCTCTATGCTAGTGTCCACCTCTATCATTGCAATCTCTAAGCCAGCCTCCATCTCTGTCATTGCAATCTCTAAGCCAGCCTCCATCTCTATCATTGCAATCTCTAAGCCAGCCTCCATCTCTGTCATTGCAATCTCTAAGCCAGCCTCCATCTCTATCATTGCAATCTCTAAGCCAGCCTCTATCATTGCAATCTCTAAGCCAACCTCTATCATTGCAATCTCTAAGCCAGCCTCCATCTCTATCATTGCAATCTCTAAGCCAGCCTCTATCATTGCAATGTCTAAGCCAGCCTCTATCATTGCAATCTCTAAGCCAGCCTCCATCTTCTATCATTGCAGTCTCTAAGCTAGTCTCCATCTCTATCATTGCAATGTCTAAGCCAGCCTCTATCATTGCAATGTCTAAGCCAGCCTCTATCATTGCAATCTCTAAGCCAGCCTCTATCATTGCAATCTCTATGCTAGTGTCCACCTCTATCATTGCAATCTCTAAGCCAGCCTCCATCTCTGTCATTGCAATCTCTAAGCCAGCCTCCATCTCTATCATTGCAATCTCTAAGCCAGCCTCCATTCTATCATTGCAATCTCTAAGCCAGCCTCTATCATTGCAATCTCTAAGCCAGCCTCTATCATTGCAATCTCTAAGCCAGCCTCTATCATTGCAATCTCTAAGCCAGCCTCTATCATTGCAATCTCTAAGCCAGCCTCTATCATTGCAATCTCTAAACCAGCCTCCATATCTGTCATTGCAATCTCTAAGCCAGCCTCCATCTCTATCATTGCAATCTCTAAGCCAGCCTCTCTATCATTGCAATCTCTAAGCCAGCCTCTATCATTGCAATCTCTAAGCCAGCCTCCATCTCTATCATTGCAATGTCTAAGCCAGCCTCTATCATTGCAATGTCTAAGCCAGCCTCTATCATTGCAATCTCTAAGCCAGCCTCTATCATTGCAATCTCTAAGCCAGCCTCTATCATTGCAATCTCTATGCTAGTGTCCATCTCTATCATTGCAATCTCTAAGCCAGCCTCCATCTCTATCATTGCAATCTCTAAGCCAGCCTCTATCATTGCAATCTCTAAGGCAGCCTCTATCATTGCAATCTCTAAGGCAGCCTCTATCATTGCAATCTCTAAGCCAGCCTCTATCATTGCAATCTCTAAGCCAGCCTCTATCATTGCAATCTCTATGCTAGTGTCCATCTCTATCATTGCAATCTCTAAGCCAGCCTCCATCTCTATCATTGCAATCTCTAAGCCAGCCTCTATCATTGCAATCTCTAAGGCAGCCTCTATCATTGCAATCTCTAAGGCAGCCTCTATCATTGCAATCTCTAAGCCAGCCTCTATCATTGCAATCTCTAAACTAGTGTCCATCTCTATCATTGCAATCTCTAAGCCAGCCTCCATCTCTGTCATTGCAATCTCTAAGCCAGCCTCCATCTCTATCATTGCAATCTCTAAGCCAGCCTCTATCATTGCAATCTCTAAGCCAGCCTCTATCATTGCAATCTCTAAGCCAGCCTCCATCTCTATCATTGCAGTCTCTAAGCTAGTCTCCATCTCTATCATTGCAATGTCTAAGCCAGCCTCTATCATTGCAATGTCTAAGCCAGCCTCTATCATTGCAATCTCTAAGCCAGCCTCCATCTCTATCATTGCAGTCTCTAAGCTAGTCTCCATCTCTATCATTGCAATGTCTAAGCCAGCCTCTATCATTGCAATCTCTAAGCCAGCCTCCATCTCTGTCATTGCAATCTCTAAGCCAGCCTCCATCTCTATCATTGCAATCTCTAAGCCAGCCTCCATCTCTATCATTGCAATCTCTAAGCCAGCCTCTATCTCTATCATTGCAATCTCTAAGCCAGCCTCTATCTCTAGCATAGCAACCCATAAGCCAGCCTCCATCTCTATCATTGCAATCTCTAATGTAGTCTCCATCTCTATCATTGCAATCTCTAAGCCAGCCTCCATCTCTATCATTGCAATCTCTAAGCCAGCCTCTATCTCTATCATTGCAATCTCTAAGCCAGCCTCTATCATTGCAATCTCTAAGCCAGCCTCTATCATTGCAATCTCTAAGCCAGCCTCTATCTCTATCATTGCAATCTCTAAGCCAGCCTCTATCTCTATCATTGCAATCTCTAAGCCAGCCTCTATCTCTATCATTGCAATCTCTAAGCCAGCTTCCATCTCTTGTCATTGCAACCTCTAACCCAGCCTCCATCTCTGTAGTTACGTTAAACTCCATTTCTGTCATCAGGACCACTAAGTACATTGTGCCATATGTACCGACAAAAGTGAGTGCTAGGGGGACACCAGGTCGATGCCCTCAACCAGAATATTTAGGAACAGGGATCCAGCAAGGAACATAATGTTTGACCTTGGAAGGAGAAAACCCCACCTCTGCGGCCGGAGATCAAGTAAACCTTTCTCAACTGTGTCAAGCCATTGTCTTGAAGACAATCACACACAAGTTATTTTTAATGTTGTGTTTGAAGCCGATCTGCAAAAAAAAATCCATGTAAAAACTCAGGTGTTTTTGCATAGGACTGCTTTTTTCTATTTCCTTCTCTTTCTGGAGTACCGTAGGTTGTGTTTTGTAATTTGTGCCCCCGATATCTTAGGGGTTAATAGGAAAAAACAGGTAAACACCAGTAAATTACGAGAGAACACTCCTCCCCCGGCTCCGAGCGGAGGGTAAAAATCCATAGACCTGCAGGAAAGGAACCGGCTCTTATTGTTATAATGTCTCCAAATGCCAAGGCCCTTGTCCTCATCATTTACACCAAGGCCACACTGCTGATTCTGAGCACTGAAATCCCCCTCAGCAGCTGGGGACACCATTAACGTCTATGGGAGACCGATATCAAACGGAGTTACCAAGGGCTCCACCAACGGAATGAGTCAGAGTCGAATTATTGGGTAGTGACTGTTCATTATAATGAGTCGACTCGAGCCGAGTGATTGATCAATAGCTGAGGGTTTGGAACAGTGTGGGCAACAATGCCCTTCAACAATTGTCCCTCCTCTCCTGGTAGTTTCAATGTAATCAGTGCTGGTAAATGTGAAGCTGTTTGGCTCACAGAGGATTGTCTACACTGGATACAATTGCAACAAATGCTCAGCAGTGAGATATAGTAGGTATTGATTTATACCCCACCCACCTGTCACATGTTGACTGTTCTGCAGTTCATGTGAAAAGCTCTGTTTAAAAGTGAGTAAATTCCCTTTGGCACATTCAGTGTTAAAGTCAGAAGCTGCTGCTGTCTATGGGTTTATGGCTGCCCATGTGTAGGAGAGCTGCAGCAGCTGCTGGTGGTCAGCTGATGTAATTGTCCACTACCCCAGCCTTTAATTAGTTCCCTCTTCTATCAGCAGATGTCGCTGATAGGGTTTTAGTCTCTGCTAAGACGGTGTGCTGTAAGTACATAGGGCAGTGTGTACTGAATTCCTGCTGTTCCTGCCTGGAGTTTTCCTTATTGTAACAGGGCACGGGCTCAGCTTAGTTTACACTCCCAGGTGCTTTAGTATGTGGACCCACTGGACCACAGGGGGGGAACAGGGCTGACCCGGACTAGGGGTCAGTGGCAGCTGAGCATGTGGGCAAGGTGGTAACATGCAGGACTAGATGACACCGCACACTTCAGGTATTAAAGAGGACCTGTCACCCCCCCCCCCCCCCCCCTGCTGCATGGCAATCTAAATGCAGCACTGAATGCAGCATGTCTGCTGCATTCAGGGAAGGGGTTCCCCATGTGTCCGTGTACCCCGAGTTATAGCCTTAGTAACCTCACTGTTAGAAGCCATGGGGGCATTCCCTGGTAATGAAGCCAGCTCGATTGACTGTGGCCATTCCCTCCCCCTCTGCCTTTCTATGCTGCTTCTGCTGTGCAGGCTCTACCCTCCTCCTCTCTGTCACTCATCCTGCCTCACACAGCATGCAGATCATTTCTCCTTCTCTGCTGTCTGAACAAAGCATAAACAGCACAGCAGCAGGCAGCACAGAGACAGAGGGAGGGAATGGCCCCCCCACCCCCCATCAATCAAGCTCACCCCAGCCATAGGAAATGCCTTCATGGCTTCTAACATTGAGTTTTACTAAGGCTATATATCGTGGTACACAGCACACAGACACATGGGGGACCCCTTCCCTGAATCCCAGCTGGTTTCAAGATGGCGCAAGCACCGCCGGAGCGGACCAGAGCTGCATGACATGGGCCCCACAGAAGCTGAGCACAGTCAAGCAGTGTGAGCACAGCAGAACAGTGCAAGCACACCCAGCATGGACCGGAGCTGAGAAACACATGCACCGCAGGAGTGGACCGGACCTGGATGGCGTTAGCACAGCACAGTAGCATGACCACAGCGCAGTACATGCTCAGCAGGAACGCCAGACTCCATCTTCAAAAGACAAACACAGGTTTATTCATGAGACACTGGTTACAGAAAGCTCAGTCACTGGTGGCATGGTTCAAGACACAGAAGGACTTGAGGACAATCACACATTACAAGGACAAGGACTAGTACCAACACATTGACAGGACGGGTCCAGGAACAAAGACAGACAGACATCAGCTATCCCAGAACTGGCAGCAGGCAGAACTGGAGCTGAAGACAGGGCAGACCAAGATCAGCTAGAGTTGGACCAAACACGCATGGCTAGGTTATGCAACTTAATGGGAAGCTCTGGCAACGCCCAACAAGGAAAGGGAACTTTAAATAGGAGCTGACCCTGAGCAATAGTCTGTGGACAGCAATTCAAGCACACACACAATCCTTCTAATAAAGCAAGGAAGGTGTGGCTGCGCGCACCCTAAGCACAGACAGAAACCAGTACAGCATAGCCAGCACAGGAACTGAGGTCTAGGGCATCTGGTAGCGGCTGCAAGCCTGGACACACGTGGAAAGTCATGTACCAGCTGCAGAAAACCTCGCAGCCCGCAGTGAGGGACCGCACACGTGGCCATGCAGCAGAGCAATGACTCTACAACTCGCGTGCGGCTATGCAACAGAGCAGGGAGCTGAGCATACAGGTAACAGACTACCCTATCCCAGCTGGTTAAGAGGGAAGGAGCATTGGGTAAGAACTTATACATGCATGTAAAAAGGTACAAACACACTGGCGTTACACTTATTTTGTGGGAGTTGCAGTTCTGTCCAGTCCGTGGGTGGAGGTGAGGGGGACTTGGCCTAGAAGTAATCAGGAGCAGAGGGCAAGGATGGCGGCCCGGACATCCTCACCTTCAGAGGTAATTCTGGAAACAAGGAGAGCCAGGGAATCCCTGTCTAAGGGTCAGACTAATTCCCTTTTCGCTTTTTGATCAACTTACTATCCTGCTACCTGACTCCCTTACCACCCCCCGTGACACCGCTCTACTGATCAGTAAAATATAGTGAAAGCGACACAAGACCAAAAAGGACAAAATGTGAAACTTTTAATGCCAAAAACAGGCATTTATGTAATGGTAAACTCCCAACAAAGTATTCTAAACCTTGTCTTCAGTCTTTTCTGTATAGAAGACATTCAGCATAAGTCTTGGGATTTGCTGTGACATGGACCATATGGGAAGAGGTTCAGCATGGACCCCAAACATTTTCTAGCCACATTGGTTACCACTCCCCATCCCATCCATCATTAAAAGGTCATTAATTGTGGATTGTTGTGGGGGGCGGTGGTCACCCACTGAGTTAGCTCAGCTTTCTCCATCAGTCCCATAGAAAATGAAGAGATCCAGGAGAGTCAACATGAAGCTTGTGGCCCCAATCCACACTCTCCAACAGGACCGCCAACTATCACAGGTAATTAATAGTAATAGTATTTTCCTTTGGAGCAAAGGCACCTTTTGGCCGTGCCGGGCTCCATGATTTGTGTGTGATTGCAATCCTGCACCCATGATCGTTACGACCCGGCAGAGACCAATGATGCATACAGTATTTGCAGCCGCTGGTCTATTCCAATGGGCGTTCTAGAGGCTCAGTCTCTATATTGAAGGGGGCATCAGACCTCACCACGATTTGCAGCAAATCACCCATCCATTGGAGAACAGGGGCGTAACTACAGTAGGTGCAAAGGTTGTAATCATACCTATATCCTAGAGCCTAAAGGTCCCTTTGGCCGATATAAGACCAATACTATTAAAGACTTGCAATATTTGGATACTCGTATCAAACTCTGGCCCTCCAGCTGTTTTAGAACTACAACTCCCAGCATGCCCTGATAGATGTCAGCTGTCCAGGCATGCTGGGAGTTGTAGTTTTACATCTGTGTGGCCAGAGTTTGACATGTCTGGGGCTTGGTGCAGACGACTGTTTTGTTTTTTATCTCCCGATACATTGGGTCAGTCATGCTCTCTGATCAGACTTTGACCTGATTTTCTCGGATGTGGAGAAGACAGGAATAAAAATATCTCTTGAGTGTTCGATCTACACAGGCAGCTCGGACATGTTGCCATTTTGTTCCTCCAACAGACTTGGTCTAAGGACCCATAGAATAACATTGGTCCGAGTGCGATCCGATGTTTTGTCAGACAGTCCTAACCTAAGTGTCACCCCATGGACTAGGGTGTGTCCGGATACAGTGTATGACAGTGGGGCGCGATCAGCAGTGTCTGGTACACAACATAAAACTACAAAACAGGGGGAACAAATACAACAGGGAGTATGCTCTCCTAGGGGACAGGGGGAAGGGACACCTCCTGCACTCATCTGCGGTTGTGCCCTGATCTCCCTACCGTCCCTATACAGTTTCTTTCACCACGTCGCCAAGCACGACGCCTAGTCCCCGAATGGCTCTGATGATAACCCTCAATAGGGAGATTGCCGGCGGGGGCACTAGTCCCAACTACTGCACTAAAACCAACAAGAAGGTAAGGAAGACAGACAGGGGTAGCACCAATACAACTTCATGCAGGGGCATAACTACAACAGGTGCGGGGGTTGTAATCACACCCGGGCCCTGGAGTGTAGAGGGCCCCAAAGTCCCTTTGACCTATAGAAAATTACTAATGCTATTAAAGGTTTGCAATAATTGGGGGCGTCATTGGAGCTTTCGCATCGGAGAACATGAGCTTCACGTTAAGCCACTGACTTCATGGCAGCTTCTATTCCCCTGGGCAGCAGATGGCTTGGCAACGGTCAGTTCTCAAGAATAGCTCCTTCCACCGAGACAGCTCCTTCCACTGAGACAGCTCCTTCCAGCCAGAGAGCTCCATCCACCCAGAGAGCTCCATCCACCCAGAGAGCTCCATCCACCCAGAGAGCTCCATCCACCCAGAGAGCTCCTTCCACCGAGACAGCTCCTTCCACCGAGACAGCTCCTTCCAGCCAGAGAGCTCCTTCCAGCCAGAGAGCTCCATCTACCCAGAGAGCTCCATCCACCCAGAGAGCTCCATCCACCCAGAGAGCTCCATCCACCCAGAGAGCTCCATCCACCCAGAGAGCTCCATCCACCCAGAGAGCTCCTTCCACCGAGACAGCTCCTTCCAGCCAGAGAGCTCCATCCACCCAGAGAGCTCCTTCCACCGAGACAGCTCCTTCCACCGAGACAGCTCCTTCGAGCCAGAGAGCTCCTTCCAGCCAGACAGCTCCTTCCAGCCAGACAGCTCCTTCCAGCCAGACAGCTCCTTCCAGCCAGACAGCTCCTTCCAGCCAGAGAGCTCCATCCACCCAGAGAGCTCCATCCACCCAGAGAGCTCATCCACCCAGAGAGCTCATCCACCCAGAGAGCTCCATCCACCAGAGAGCTCCATCCACCCAGAGAGCTCCATCCACCCAGAGAGCTCCATCCACCCAGAGAGCTCCTCTCCAGCCAGACAGCTCCATTCCAGCCAGAGAGCTCCTTCCAGCCAGACAGCTCCTTCCAGCCAGACAGCTCCTTCCAGCCAGACAGCTCCTTCCAGCCAGACAGCTCCTTCCAGCCAGAGAGCTCCTTCCAGCCAGACAGCTCCTTCCAGCCAGACAGCTCCTTCCAGCCAGAAGCTCCTTCCAGCCAGACAGCTCCTTCCAGCCAGAGAGCTCCTATCCACCCAGAAGCTCCATCCACCCCGAGAGCTCCATCCACCCAGAGAGCTCCATCCACCCAGAGAGCTCCATCCACCCAGAGAGCTCCATCCACCCAGAGAGCTCCATCCACCCAGAGAGCTCCATCCACCAGAGAGCTCCATCCACCCAAGCCCCAAAGAGCTCCATCCTCACCAGAGAGCTCCATCCACCCAGAGGCTCCTTCCACCGAGCAGCGCTTCCACAGAGCTCCTTCCAGACAGCTCCTTCCACGAGAGCTCCCAGAGAGCTCCATCCACCCAGAGAGCTCCTTCCACCAGAGAGCTCCTTCCACCAGACGCTCCTTCCAGCCAGAGAGCTCCTCACACAGCTCCTCCACCAGAGAGCTCCTTCCACCCAGAGAGCTCCATCCACCAGAGAGCTCCATTCCACCCAGAGAGCTCCATCCACCCAGAGAGCTCCTTCCACGCCAGAAGCTCCATCCACCCGGAGCATCCCCGAGCTCCTATCCACCAGAAGCTCCATTTCCACCAGAGAGCTCCTTCCACGCCAGAGAGCTCCACCACCCAGAGAGCTCTTCCAGCCAGAGAGCTCCATCCACCAGAGAGCTCCTTCCACCAGACAGCTCCTTCCAGCCAGAGAGCTCCATCCACCCAGAGAGCTCCATCCACCCAGAGAGCTCCTCACCAGAGAGTCCATCCACCCAGAGAGCTCCTCCACCCAGAGAGCTCCTTCCAGCCAGAGAGCTCCATTCCACCAGAGCTCCTTCAGCAGAGAGCTCCATTCCACCAGAGAGCTCCATCCACCCAGAGAGCTCCATCCACCCAGAGAGCTCCATCCACCCAGAGAGCTCCATCCACCCAGAGAGCTCATCCACAGAAGCTCCCACCCAGAGAGCTCCATCCACCAAAGCTCCTCCACCCAGAGAGCTCCATCCAGCCAGAGAGCTCCTTCCACCAGAGAGCTCTCAGCCAGAAGCTCCTTCCAGCCAGAGAGCTCCTTCCAGCCAGAGAGCTCCTTCCACCAGAGAGCTCCTTCCAGCCAGAGAGCTCCATCCACCCAGAGAGCTCCATCCACCAGAGAGCTCCATCCACCAGAAGCTCCATTCCACCAGAGAGCTCCATCCGCCAGAGAGCTCCTTCCAGCCAGAGAAGCTCCATCCACCCAAAGAGCTCCATCCACCCAGAGAGCTCCATCCACCCAGAGAGCTCCATCCACCAGAGAGCTCCTTCCACCAGAGAGCTCCTTCCACCCAGAGAGCTCCATCCAGTCACCAGAGAGCTCCTTCCACCGAGACAGCTCCTTCCAGCCAGAGAGCTCCATCCACCAGAGGACCAAGGCTCCTTCCAGCCAGAGAGCTCCATCCACCGAGAAGCTCCTTCCAGCCAGAGAGCTCCTTCCAGCCAGAGAGCTCCTTCCAGCCAGAGAGCTCCATCCACCCAGAGAGCTCCATCCACCCAGAGAGCTCCATCCACCAGAGAGCTCCTTCCACCGAGAGCTCCTTCCACCAGACAGCTCCTTCCACCGAGACAGCTCCTTCCAGCCAGAGAGCTCCTTCCAGCCAGAGAGCTCCTTCCAGCCAGACAGCTCCTTCCAGCCAGAGAGCTCCATCCACCCAGAGAGCTCCATCCACCCAGAGAGCTCCATCCACCCAGAGAGCTCCATCCACCCAGAGAGCTCCATCCACCCAGAGAGCTCCATCCACCCAGAGGGCTCCATCCACCCAGAGAGCTCCATCCAGCCAGAGAGCTCCATCCACCCAGAGGGCTCCATCCAGCCAGAGAGCTCCATCCAGCCAGAGAGCTCCATCCACCCAGAGAGCTCCATCCAGCCAGAGAGCTCCATCCACCCAGAGAGCTCCATCCAGCCAGAGAGCTCCATCCACCCAGAGAGCTCCATCCACCCAGAGAGCTCCATCCACCCAGAGAGCTCCATCCACCCAGAGAGCTCCATCCACCCAGAGAGCTCCATCCACCCAGAGAGCTCCATCCACCCAGAGAGCTCCTTCCAGCCAGAGAGCTCCTTCCAGAGAGCTCCTTCCAGCCAGAGAGCTCCATCGACCCAGAGAGCTCCTTCCAGCCAGACAGCGCCATCCACCGAGACAGCGCCATCCACCGAGACAGCGCCTTCCTCCCAGAGAGCTCCTTCCTCCCAGAGAGCTCCTTCCTCCCAGAGAGCTCCCTCCGCCCAGAGAGCTCCTTCCACCCAGGCAGCTTGACTAGGAATGAAGTGCAATCACCTGGAAGGAATGCTGGACCATTTATCCATATAAAGAAGAAAGGAGTGGTAACAAAGTAGCCTCACCTGTGTAGAGCACCTAGGAATTTTGCTAGCAACAAAAACTGACATGAACTCATACACTGCCAAAGTAAAGAAACACGTTTAATGTAAAATCTCAAAAACGGAATGAGACTCGGGTCCCAAACCTGTCACCAGTCTCCAAATGCGCGGGAGACAAACATGACACCAAGGAAGGAGGCTCCCACCATCAAGCACTTAAATATTGCTGGAGAGACACTTTTTAGAAGGGGTGGAGCGTCTGGGAGATTTGCCAGCTCTTCTCCTTCTTCCAGGATCCTCCCAGACATTTCGGCATAGTACACAAGTATGAGATAGTCTTCATTTTATTTCCTAATTGCTGCAAATGATAATTATGATTCTGTAATACGAATCAGTCAATATGTTAAATGTAAAAATGCCGGAAGCATCAAACCCTTTATGGGGGTGTAACATAAGAAGGCGCATATTTGGGAGGCGCTGAGACGTGGAGCAATGCTTTCATCTGGGAGAGATAAATGATGATGGATCCTGATTAATAAATTATAAAGAAGCGTCTGCTAGACCGCCACTCACCCGTGTCACCTCCCGTCCTTTTTCATGGTAATGGCTCTCTGCCCAGTGCATTATACATGCAAAATTCTAATTTCCCGACACCTCCCCGCAACCAAATGAATAACATTCTCTTATCTGGAATATTCGGATATGGGCAAGAATTGGAACAAGACATTAGACTGTAATTACACATTCTCCGTAACCTTTCTGGCTGCAGATCTAAAGGTCTGTTAGTGTTTTCTATTAGCGCCATTTATTCTGTCTCAGACTTCATCCTTGTGAATCCCGCTCGCCATTTACGTCTTCGCCCCTGAATATTATTTTTTTTCTTAATCTCCAGGACCTCGTTAACGAAGCCGATCACGTCTGGATATTAAAATACAGAGCAAATGCCAAACTTCAGCACATTGTTGGATGCGTCCCTTCTCCCTGGGTGATTATTGAAAGCTGTGACCACAATTTAGAGATTTTTATTTTATGGATCAGTGAGTGCTTAACCAGCAGATTTAAGGCTGTGGATACAGCTATTCTCAATGTATGTCGTGAGTTAATATTCTTAATTTGGTCAGACGTATTGGTCTTTTGTTTGTTATATTGTGTTTGATAACTCATTGTTTCTTGCCAGACTACTCGGAGCCCCAGTGTATTGGGTTGTTTACTGCTAATATAATCATAATTATTCATTTGTATAGCGCTATTAATTCCATAGCGTTTTACATACATTTGTAACACTGTGCTCATTGGAGCTCACAATCTAAACTATTGTAATTTACTTCAGCCCTCTTCTGTCTACATCACTCAAAGGGAAATTGTGCATGCAGATTGAAATGACAATAAGAGTACGGCCTTATTCCACCAATCCTGTAAAATAACCTGAGATGAGTGATCGGGCTATATAAAAGGACTTGCTTCAGTCACTAGTAGTTCATATGCCACATGGTTTAAATCTAGGGGCTTCGGTCCCAGTTAGAACACCATAACTTCAGCCTAGGAATTTTGGTTCAGGCTGCCACTATAACATCATGTCTTCACACTCTCTATGACCTCAGTCTAGAAGCTTTGGGTCCAACTAAAGAAGCGCCAAAACTAGATTATATTCTGCGGGAGTTCAGCCTAGGATTCTAGGATTCGGCTGGAATATTAGAGACTACATAAGGAAGATACCCAGGTTGGGACAATTCTGTCACCTGACTACAGACTTTGCTGTGCTTGGTCAGCTTCCTAAGCCTGCTGCTATTGTTCTCTTGGTGGGTGCCGGTTGAAAGTGTTGTGCTGCTGGATTGGCGTAGTTGGCCCTGGATGAAAGTGGGAATAAGAAGGGGAGCAGCTCACCGTTAGTAAGGATCTGCTTTCACTGGTTCCAGGCCTGCAAACACAACACCCTGGTTGTGGGCTGGTGCAATTAGAGGAAGAAATTCCAGCAAGACGGTTCCAGTATTTTTCTTCTTTTATTAAATGATAAATAACATCCATATAATAGGCAGTACAAGTGTACAGACAGGCCTGTCTGTACACTTGTAGTGCCTATTATATGGATGCTATTTATCATTTAATAGAAGAAAAATACTGGAACCGTCTTGCTGGAATTTCTTCCTCTAGTTGGCCCTGGAAGCCCCAAAGGCACAAATATTCTAATACCTGGTGAGCCAGCAGAAAGATGAGACTCTGTTGACTGTTACATTGTGTGTCTTGCTGGTTATGTGTTACTAGCTGGGTGCCCGATGCACATGCATCGGGATTCTAGAAGAGCGAGTCTCTGACTCGCAATGGCCGCTTCGCGGCCAATGCTTCGGGCGTATCCACATGACGACACTGACTCGCAGCGCGAGCGGACTCAAAAGGGGCAAAAAACCCATTCGCAATTATATAATAGATATGCCTTTGAGTGGTGGTGATCCAGTAAAGTCTTACCATTGTGTGGTTCCCTCACCCTGTGTTGTCTGAGTAGTGTTCCCCCCATGGTTAAGGAGTTCAGGTGTTCAGTTGGGATGAGCCCTGGTCCATGCAAGCTTTCTAAAGACGGTCAGACCAGTGGACGAGAGCACCCACTGACCCCCGTGTCTCCACAGAGGAGAGCACCCACTGACCCCGTGTCTCCACAGAGGAGAGCACCACTGACCCCCGTGTCTCCACAGAGGAGAGCGCCCACCGACCCCCGTGTCTCCACAGAGGAGAGCGCCCACCGACCCCCGTGTCTCCACAGAGGAGAGCGCCCACCGACCCCCGTGTCTCCACAGAGGAGAGCGCCCACCGACCCCCGTGTCTCCACAGAGGAGAGCGCCCACCGACCCCCGTGTCTCCACAGAGGAGAGCGCCCACCGACCCCCATGTCTCCACAGAGGAGAGCGCCCACCGACCCCCATGTCTCCACAGAGGAGAGCAGCCACCGACCCCCGTGTCTCCACAGAGGAGAGCACCCACTGACCCCTGTGTCTCCACAGAGAGCACCCACTGACCCCCGTGTCTCCACAGAGGAGAGCAGCCACTGACCCCCGTGTCTCCACAGAGGAGAGCAGCCACTGACCCCCGTGTCTCCACAGAGGAGAGCAGCCACTGACCCCCGTGTCTCCACAGAGGAGAGCAGCCACTGACCCCCGTGTCTCCACAGAGGAGAGCAGCCACTGACCCCCGTGTCTCCACAGAGGAGAGCAGCCACTGACCCCCGTGTCTCCACAGAGGAGAGCAGCCACTGACCCCCGTGTCTCCAAAGAGGAGAGCAGCCACTGACCCCCGTGTCTCCACAGAGGAGAGCAGCCACTGACCCCTGTGTCTCCACAGAGGAGAGCAGCCACTGACCCCCGTGTCTCCACAGAGGAGAGCAGCCACTGACCCCCGTGTCTCCACAGAGGAGAGCAGCCACTGACCCCCGTGTCTCCACAGAGGAGAGCAGCCACTGACCCCCGTGTCTCCAAAGAGGAGAGCAGCCACTGACCCCCGTGTCTCCAAAGAGGAGAGCAGCCACTGACCCCCGTGTCTCCAAAGAGGAGAGCAGCCACTGACCCCCGTGTCTCCACAGAGGAGAGCACAGCCACTGACCCCCGCGTCTCCACATATGTGTAGCGACCGGTGGTAAGGCCGCGGGTGTGTGTGTATGATCTTTCTCAACAGAATCCCCATACTCAGATTTAACCGGTAGTAACATTACTTTACTGTAAAACATGTCTATAACACAGTCAACTGATCTAGCTGCACACATGTATATGGTGGGGTCTCTGGATCTTCACTTCTTCCGGGTACGCAGCTAGCAAAGAAAAAAACACAACAATGGAGATATCTTTCCCTAACTTTCCCTAAAATCACGTACCAGTCTATCACAGAAGAAGGTGTCGCTCCCACGTAGCAGGCCTGGGGATCTCACGATGACGGGTCCCGGTGCAGCGCTGAAGGGGGAAACTCCTCAGTCTTCTTCTGTGGTCTCCTTCCGCAGGTAACAGAATCTTTCTTTGTTAGTCTCTCCCAGTCTCAGGGCACACCGAGCAGCAGCAGAAGAGAGATCACTGCAGCCAAATGTCTCCCTTATGTCGGCCACGGCCCCTGCACATGCACTCTGGGTGCTCGGCGGGCAAGGTTTTGCAGAGCGGCCAGAGTCACAGCACCAAAGTCCAGTGGCCCAGGATCAGTCACAGGGGCTTCTGCGGGGTGATTTTTCCGGCAAGGTGTTGCAAAGTAGTCCACTTTAAACAGACATCCACAGGCAGATCTTCTCAGCTCTGGATTTATACTGCACTGTTTTTCTGCTTTCACTTCCTGGGTCAACAACAGAGATGGTGGGGGCTTTCCACCCTCTGTGATTGTACAGTCCACTGATGCCCCCTGGTGGACAAGTGCGGACTGAGCACAGTTCATTTCCATATCCATTTCTATGATACAGTCTGAATTGTACACCTCATTACATATGTATGCAATTTTCAGTGGACAAATTAAGTTTATTTGATCATTGTCCGAGCATGGAAATTGAGTTTTCTTTGCAGAAATGACATTTCCTGCAAGAATCGACTGTAACCCGTGCAGGTTATAACACCTCTAGTGCAGTGAGACCACCATAGATAGGGAGGCAGTAAATGTAGGTAATATAATTTGTGTGGTCCTGAATAATGCAAATAGGCAGATAGTGTCCCTCATAACTGACACCTGGCCGGATTATTGCACCTCTGATGCTGTTTATGGAATATGAATCATTATGTCAGCTCTGTAATCTTGTAATCTACTTTAGGTTCACGTTCCATCCATAAATGGAATATGTTCACAGGATTTTATTCATGATAAGTCATGGACACATTGTATGGGTTTACGCAAATGAACATGTGCTTTCATCATCTGTGTGTGAGACATTGCTTACCAAACTAAAGGTTTGACGTGCCCTAGTTATTCAGCATTAAAGGATCTTAAAGTTGTGTGCAGTAAGACTGACAGGCCACCATGCTGTATGGGAACACAACAATAGCAATTTATGATCTCTATACTGAGTGGTGGCGCAGCTTTACTCTAAAGCTAAGGGCACTTTACACACCACTTATTGCAACGTGACAACTTAGTGTGTGCAGTGAATCATGGACACATTGCTCCATTTGTGAGTTGTACACATCACAATATGTTCATAATTTCTATGACAAGCCTGAGTGGGCAGAGTGGCAGTTCTCAGCTTGCTAAGTGTCTAAAACGAAAGGCTTTGATTGTGTGAGAACAGCTGCAGCTGGATCTATGTGATACATCGTTGGATTCAGGATTCTTTGCCTACATTATGTTGCTGTCAGATGAGGTAGTAAAAACCTGCTGCAGATTCCCTTTAAGATCTCTGCTTGCTGTCACTGGATTGAAACAGAACAAGTAAGGCTATGTGCACACTTGGCGTTTTTTGTGAATTTTTATTTATGTCGTGATTTTCTAAAATCTGCAAAGGAAAGTGCATGTACATCAATGTCAATGATAATTCTGAAGTGCTGATGCCCACATTCAGGTTGTTTTCCTGGCTGATTCTGGTGCAATAAAGAAGCAAATGTTCATTATTTCTGTGTTTTTCTTGTGTTTTCTCATTGACTGTATGATAGAAAACAGGAGAAAAATTGCACCAAAAATGCAACAATTTTTCTTGCCAGAAGATGCAGATTTGGTGCAGGAATAGGCTATGTTCACACACGTAAGGTTTTGCTGCAGCAGAACCTTGATTTCTAGTAATCCAGATGGAGGAGAAATCAGCGTTTTTTACTGCAATTTCACTGCATTTTTAGCAGCCCATAGAACACTGCAAATATGCGGTACCTCTTGGGGTCTGGGAGTCGGCCTCTCCCTCTCTTCTGGCGATGTCGTTTGCGGCGTCGGAGTCTTTGGGGATGTCACGGTGGCGTGACCCGGTCAATAATAAGGGTAAGGGATAATGGAGTAGGGAATAGTGGATTTTGGGGGTGGTTGTCGTGATGCCACCTGTGGATGCGGCTGTTAGTGGCCGCCGTTGCAGAACAGGACCTCTGGGGACGATGGGATGGCAGCGGTGATGGTGATGCTCCCACGGGTGGAGCGGATCCCCGGGGCATCCGGAGAAAGGGGTTATTAGGGTGATGGTGGGCCAGTGGGGCTGATCTGGCTGCAGGGAAGCATCGGAGCATCTCACGGGCCGGATCCTGCTGCCGCGCGGCATTTCAGTCTACCGCACCTCAGGCAGGAAATGAAAAGTCTGAGTCACAGTTCTGGGTTCCAAACCGGTTAACTTCACTTTCTCTGTTCGCACCACAGGTTACAGCTTAGGTTCAATGGCGGTCCGGGCAGTCCTTAGACAATGGAGTAGCTTTCAGTTCCTTCCCTTTCGGGTGTTCCTCCTCGAGGTGTCCTCTCGCCACTTCCTGCTCGCTCCTTCTGATGGCACTAACTGAAGCAGAGCCAACCAGCTGCATGCTCGCATGTTCACATGACCCAGCCCAGTGCCCCTGTCCCTATAATGGGTACTCTATGCTACAGACCAATCTCGCCACTGTCTCTAGAGGATGGGGCTGTGGTTCTACGATGTAGTCTTGAGACTTCCCACATGTGTCTAGCCGAATCTAATCATTGCCTGTCTCGCCCAAAAACAATACCAACATTTTGGAAGCAGCTTTCTTACTGACCAGCAACTCGTTGGCTGCGCAATAACAGCAGCCTCATAAGACTGACCCTTCACAGCTGAGGTTTTTACAGTGTTCCGTCTGGACATTCTCAACCATCACCAACGTCCCAAGGCCATTTCTGTCTACCCGTCGTGTGTCCTTTTGGCTACCATCTGGTACAATGTATGTCAATTCCATCTTGTAGGTTCCACTCACTCCCCGCTTCCTCATGCTAGCTGACTCACAGATAGACCTTTACCTTCACATACTGGAGCACACGGCATCTTGGGGTGACTGGAGTTGACGCTACTTGTAATGCAAGACGGAATTACAACACATCATTGATGCACTGGTGTACGCTATGGGCCACTGCCTGCTGGGCCTCCAAGCATAACCTTACGTGAGGGCCGCAGTTTGCTCGTATGCGAATACATGTCATATATTGAAAAAGATAAACATATGTAAGTTATTCCAGTCTCATTTCAGATGGGATCCTTAATTGATTGATGTCAGCTGCGGCTGGTGCGTTCTTTGGCCCCTATCTTGAAACTAGAAAGAAGAGCCCTTGTAAGACAGACAAAAATAGGAGTTGCAACACTGCCCACGCATTTGTCGTTAAAATCACCCACTCACAATCTGGTATATGGTGCTTTCTATGAAAAATGCTGAGTTGTAGAAGTTATTCAATTTCCGCAAAGCTAAAGAGAGAGAAGAGAGAAAAAAAAAGGTAGAGGAGAAAGGTAAAAAAGGGAAAAAACAAGGGTAGAGTGAAAATCTAAAGATAGACCAGAGACAGAGGAAGCAGTAAATGAGAGATAGAGTAAGAAATAATAACAGAGTCGTATCAAAGAGCATGGGGGAAGAGAGTCAATGCAAAAAGAATCAAAGAAAGAGAGATCACATAAGATTGACACAAGTAAAGACAAGAGAATGAGAAAAATGAGCAAAAGAAAAGCCAAGACTGTTTTTGGAAAGATTAACGAAATAAGAAAAGGGAGGAGAGGGCAAAAAACAAAGAGACTCATAAATAAATGAGATTTACACAGTAGAGGAGAGAGATACAGTGTAAATAAGAGAGACAAGTGTGACAAGCACGGAGTACAGAGGACAAAGGAGAGAGATGAAGATGTAGAAGAAATACGATCTTGGATAGGATAGTTGACTCGCCACCGCCTGGTTACTGGACAGTGGTTGCATTACAGGGAGACCGGGTTCCTCAATTGAGCTGTGCCAATCGCGGTCAAGTAGAAGGGGATAGTTTAGGGCTGTTTTTGAAGGAAACCAGAATTTTTGACAACTCCTTTAATCACTGGTGATAGTAATGGTCTCTGTCTCTCCTGCTGCTGCTCTCACAAACTCTTACAGCAGAGGGCCGAGGTTTGGCTGTAAATGCCGAAATCATGTCATATTGTATTAATAGGGTATATAACATCATTGTAATTCCAGGTCTGTATGGCGGAAGGAGCGGTGTCTCCTAATGATTGAAATGTCAGACTGGCGGCCGGGGCGATCGTCTGCCCCAGACTCTGCAAACTGGAAGAAAAGAAGAGCTCTGAAGATGGACAGATCCAAATAGGAGGTGCACAATGCACCAAATCTGCATCTCCTGGCAGAAAAACGCACCCACATCCACAATCCGGCTTTATGGTGCGTTTCCTCATGGAAAAATGCTGCAGATTTGTTTAGAAGTCATTAAATTTCCAGCACAGCTAAAGAGAGAGAGAAAGAGAGAGAGAGAGAAAAAGAGAGAGAGAGAAAGTGTAAAAGAAAGAAAAAAGAAAAGAGAGCTAGAGAGAAAGATAAATAAAGATGAGAGCAGAAGAGAAAGAGAGAAGACAGAGAGACAAAGAGAGAGAGTGAGAGAAGGAAATAGGAGTAAAGAGAGACAAAGAAAAAAAGAGAGTGGGAAAGAGAGATAGAAAAAAGGAAAAACACAAAGAAAGAGGGAGGAGACAGAAAGAAAGAGACAGAGAAAGAGACAAAGAGAAAGAGGAAAAACAGAGAGAAAGAAAGAGGGAGGAGAGAGAATGATCGAAAAAGAGAGAGAAATAGAGAGAGGGAGAGAAAGAAAGGGAAAAAGAAAAAGAGAAAGTAAGAGAAAGGAGGAGAAAAAGAGACAGAAAGAGAGAGAGAAAAAAGAAAGAGGGAAATTAAGAGAGACAAAGTGAGAGAAAGACAGGAAAGAGAGACAAAGGGAGAGAGAGAAAGAGAGGGAGGAGAGAGAAACAGAAAGAGAGGGAAAGAGAGAAGTTGACTCGCCCACCAGGGCCGTGGGGTACTTGGAACGTGGTTGCAGTTCTGCTGGGGGAGTCACGGGGGTCGAGACTCGGTCTGTGGCCCTGGGCGGTCAAGTAAAAGGGGGATAGTTTTCAGGAATAAACGTGACGCCACCCGTGGTGTGCGGCTATGGGTAGCCGCCACTGTAGTCGGGACCTCTGGGGATGATGGGAGTAGCAGCGAGGATGTTGAGCCCTCCACGGGTAGGCTTGGTCCCCAGGGCAACCATGAAGTTTATGGATGTGCAGGGCTCGTCAGGGGTGTGGAGCTCAGTCAGGGGCAGCCTCCTGCTGCCTGATAACAGAACCAGTCTATCTCCCCTCAGGCACAATAATCACAGCCTCAGACAACATCGAGCTTTAACCGGGTTTACTCTTTTCTCGGCAGATGTTTAGTTCACAGACAGTACATTAACGGCTCCGGTGTAGTCTGAGCAGCCGGGATGGTTTGTCTGTGTCGCCCCCTTTCGGGTCTCTTTCAGGCCTTTTCGGTCTATTCCGCACGCTAGCTACGATCCAGTGGTCACGGGCTTTCAGTGGGTGATCTACCGGGTCCCCTAGCCCTAGCCTTCTTTTTACTGCGCTGGAGATTGGGTCTCGGGACATAAAGACCCTGCACCCCGCCGGAGTTTGTGGCTGTAGCATAGAGCTTCCTGGCCACTTCAGCAAAGCCTAAAATGTGAGATAAAATGTGCAATAGCAGGGTCTTATCTCCTTAATATGGAGGTGTCAGGCTTCTGTGGGTCCTAGTATGTGACTTAGCTGCCTGTCCTTTGGGTTAGGGATCCCAATCTGAAACTCAGACCCCTCGTCGTATTGTCTGGGGATGCCGGGTGAACTACGGTCCCCTTTAGAGCCGACACTCTACTTTAGCCCAGCCTCCAGTAATCCTCAGCACTAGGATACCAGGCTCCTTCTCTCTGTTCCTTTCTGTATATAGGAGTGCTACTCCGCCTGCAGTTAGTTGCTTTAGCTGTAGTTCTAGGGCCCCGGGTTACACCGTCCCTCTCGGCTCTCTCACACTCCTGGTGGCTTCAGCGTCGGACGGGCTTTCCCCCCCATCTGGCTCGCACTGGCTCAGTACGGGTCTGCACTCCTCAGCCTTGCACTTCCAAGCAGTGTGGCTCTCTCCTGCTCAGCTTCAGCTCAACTTCCTGCTGTTCTCTGGCCTTTTCATCTCAGCTCACTCGGCTGTTCTTGGTCTTTACAGCTCAGCCTACTGTGGCCTACTGAACTCCTTCACTCCTCCCCCTTCCTATATACTGTCAGTCACCTGACCTTCTGGTGTGCCCAACCCACTCCTCTGATCCACCACCCCTCCGATCTCATATAGTCTCTAATCTCAGGGCTGGATGTAACCTTCTCTGACACCTGGGTTGTGTGGGCTGTGAGGGTGTTAGTGTTTAACAATGTCCTACCTGCCTGGCTGCAGTTCCCTTTGTGGCCTCCTGGACGCAGGGGCGCCACATTCTCCCGGAGTTAAACAGCGCGTCCTCGCGCGACTCGACATGGATTACCCTGAAAACATTTTCATTTTCATAACAGTAAACATTAAGGATTCTTGGTTTCTTCCCATCCGGGAGGCACGATTCTTATAACGTTGCATTAACTATAAAACAAGTGCATGGGTATATATACTCGTCATTACCCTTTTCTGTAAAACACATTATAAAAGCATTACTTTGTATAAAAGTATAAAAGTTCTTCTTTTCAAAAAGCAGCTTCAAAACAGTTACTTGCACTACGTCACATGTGCATTGCTGGTCTTAAAACCAAAGGGGAGCACACCGTGGTGCTCAACTATTTACAAGAGAGAGTTCGTACCAAGTCATTGTTCATGGTGCAAATGTTCAAATAAAACATATAAGACAAACAGGGGAATGCTAGCATTCACTCAGGTAAGGTAGGGGATCAATAAGGAACAATGTACATTCACACTTACAGTGTCTTCATCTGTTAAGGACCCGTGTTCATTCCTTCTTTTCTTGCTTCCAAGGCAACATCTGCGGTAGCGTCAGGAATCCTTCCGGCAAAGCTCCGAGTGGATCTGTTTCTTTCCAGGTCTTATTCAGTACAGCTGGCGGGGTAGTCACATCCACTAATATTAGAAACAAATGAGTCCTGCACACAGAGAACAAGTCTGTAAGAACATGTTCACACCACCAACATATTTGGAGACAAAAAGCTAAATGCGACCAAAAACAACAGTACACTGCAGTAAAAGTATTAAATGCAAGTGCAGTATAAAAAATAGTGTAACAAATACAGGGTACTTAGTCTATCCGTTTTTTTGCGCAAAAAAAGTTATATCAAGCCACGTCACTAACTTCAAAGTGTACCCATCTCTGACGCGGTCCTAACTGTTGTATTAAAAAACCTGACTAGTGTGTATACTTACCAGTGAGCAGGAGCCAGCAAGACCTGTGTCTGAGATGGACTGAAGGCGACGGGGCTCTATGTGTGCAGGGCCCAGAGAGGGGCGGAGACTCCATCCACTAATATTGCTGTACGGCCTTCGACCTCGCTGTCCGCGGGCTCACGTGGTTCTCTGACCCAGCCGGGTCGTTTGGACTGGGCCTCATAGCCCTGGTGGTGGTCTATATCGATCTGGATCCGGGTGCGGTTCTCTTCCTGGGCCCGTGTCATCCTTGGGGGCAGCAGCCGCAATACACCCCTCCGGGTGTCTAGGACGTAGGGACGCTCTTCGCCGCCTTCCGCCATCTCTCCACGGTCACACGGGGTCTCTCCTCGGTCGGGTTCCTCCACTAAATCGTTCTGTGGGCCCTCCGGGATGACGCGTGGTCTTCCGGGTGTAGTGCTAGTCTTTGCGTCCTCCGCTTCCGTCCTCGTGTCTCTGAATGGCGACTGCTTCTCTTCCGGTTGCTTGCTCCGCCCCCTCCTGATGACGATTTCCTTCTTCTCGGTTCGCGCCAGCTTCTTGGTAGGAGGGTCTAGGGGCGGCGGCTCTTCTTTGAGAGTGACAGCTGGCTCTCTCGGAGTTAAGGAGAGCCAGGGCGGGACCTTCTTTTCGCGCCTTGGACCGGACCGGCCCACGATGGGAGTCTTGGGAACGCCTCCTCTGCACATGGCGCTAGTCCCTTATGGCTGCCATTAAGGTCAGATTTGGCGGGAAAAGTCCAGAACACAGGATTTGGGCACACAATGTCCAATTCTTTTGGACCGGGTAGATCCTGTTCGTGACGCCAGGTTGTTGGGCCCCACGGGACTGGGGTACTCGGTACCGGACCGGACTGTACTGGGGATGTCACAGGTGGCTTGGTCCGGACCGTGTCCCTGGCTCTGCAATAAAAGGGGATATTTACAAGGGGATTTGTCACGGGTGACGCCACCCACTTGGTGCGGCCAGTGATGGGGCCGCCGCTGCTGCTGCAGAACCTCCGGGGGTGATGGAATGGCAGCGGAGATGTTATAGTTCCAGTGGGGAGAACTGTATCCCCCGGGGCAGTAAGGGTTAAGTCTATTGTGTGTAGTTGTAGCACACTTACTTTGCAGGCTGCAGGGATCTCTCATCCTGGCTGGTGCTGGCAGGCTGGATCTGTAGGGAGGAACAGTCTGCAGATAGAGACTGACAAGAGAGGCAATTCAGGGTTTCCAAAGCTTTACTTGTTGTTTTCTCTCAGCAGGTTACAAGTCATTTACAGTTGGTACACAGTTCAAGTACACGGGTTCGGTCTACCTCTGCAGCCAGGCCTCCAGTAATCCTCAGCACTAGGATACCAGGCTCCTTCTCTCTGTTCCTTTCTGTATATAGGAGGGCTACTCCGCCTGCAGTTAGTTGCTTTAGCTGTAGTTCTAGGGCCCCGGGTTACAGCGTCCCTCTCGGCTCTCTCACATTCCTGGTGGCTTCAGCGTCGGACGGGCTTTCCCCCCCATCTGGCTCGCACTGGCTCAGTACGGGTCTACACTCCTCAGCCTTGCACTTCCAAGCAGTGTGGCTCTCTCCTGCTCAGCTTCAGCTCAACTTCCTGCTGTTCTCTGGCCTTTTCATCTCAGCTCACTCTGCTGTTCTTGGTCTTTACAGCTCAGCCTACTGTGGCCTACTGAACTCCTTCACTCCTCCCCCTTCCTATATACTGTCAGTCACCTGACCTTCTGGTGTGCCCAACCCACTCCTCTGATCCACCACCCCTCCGATCTCATATAGTCTCTAATCTCAGGGCTGGATGTAACCTTCTCTGACACGTGGGTTGTGTGGGCTGTGAGGGTGTTAGTGTTTAACAATGTCCTACCTGCCTGGCTGCAGTTCCCTTTGTGGCCTCCTGGATGCAGGGGCGCCACAGAGGCAATGTAAATACTTGACGGAATCTGCTCACCTGGTTAGGATGTGTATACCCACAACCAGTTTGATCGCTTAGAAGACAGCTGCTACAGGATCCACACATCCACGGGTAACCGCGGCAAGAAATAACCTGTACAGGACGAAGTGTTGCTCGATCAGCGCTGCTGCCAATAAAACCAGAAGGCCGGAGTATCTGGATAGTGGTGTTGTTTAATCCAATGCGTTTCGGAGCAAAAACCCGGCTCAGTGTGAGCAAGCTTCCCGTTGGAGATGTGCTCACACTGAGCTGGGTTTTGGCTCCGAAACGTGTCGAATTAAACAACACCATTATCCAGATACTCCGGCCTTCTGGTTTTATTGGCAGCAGCGCGGATCGAGCGACACTTCATCCTGTCCAGGTTACTTCAGCAGAGCCGGCACTCTGGTTCCGGCCCAGTCCCACAGTGTCCTCGCTAATTCAAGTACATCCGGTCTCCTTCTTTCTCTGACCACGGTCTACAGCCTTGGATCCGGGTCCTCTCAGTCCTGTCTGGTTGTGTTCTTGCCTCTCCTTCTACTGACTGGACTTCACTCCTTCCTTGGCTGACTGCTGACTCACTGCCTTCTGACTCACTTGTTGGTGTTGTGTCCTTTTTGTTCCATTGCTGCCTCCCCTAACCGGGACCTTCTCTAACTTTCCACCCACCACCTGGCTCCTCCCGCTATCCCGTTGCTGGACATAGAGTCCCTAGAGGATCGAGAGTGTGTTGGATGTGTGTGTGGGGAAACCGACTTAAGCTATCAAGTGGCAACCGGTCTGCAGGGGCACCACAAAAGAATGAAGAGAAAGAGAGAGGGAGAGGATGGTGATTGTTTTTTTATCAAAAGCGCCCCCAGTGTGACCGCCCATGTGTATTTACAATGGCTTTTCATGAAAGCTGCAGACTTCTAGACTGAATGAAGGATGGACGTGTGGATCTGTCACTGTGTGCACATGACCTAAGAGCTTGTAAGCTACACGCCTCTAGTTTGGGAAACCGGCCACCTCTCAGACTGTAGATGTGGTCGGGAGCCTCAGCAACAAGCACTAATCAATAGAGTAAAATATCCTCCTGTTACAATGTTGCCTGATTTCTCAGCCCTTTTACAGCCGTCCTCATTCATGATGAGGAATATCAAACCTTTAATAGGTGATAACCTCCAGCAGCTGCAGGTAAAGCCTCAGCACTCAGCAGCCGGGTGAATTCCCAGTGAACCGGACCCGGAATCACTGCTGTGTTAAATATAACATGACGTCCCGGCTTCACGTTAGTGATTACATGTCAGTAGCAGAGAATTAGACATGACACGGCGGCTGTGCAATGTGAGATACTGGAAGAGGAGAGATCTCTGAGGACGAGGAGTCGGCAGAGCTGAGAATTGCAATCAGTACAGAGCGGCGGCGGAGCGAGAGGCCTGTCCTGTGCAGTGCGGCGGCGGACCGCAGGATTGAAACGCTGTACGTTCACTGCTGACAGGTCAGTGTCTCCGGGGCAGAGACTGGAACTGAACACGGCACAGACTCAACATGGATCTCTCATCTCTGTACACGCTGTTCACACTGAGGAGCCGGCGAGGCTGCACTTCTACATTACACTGATTTCAGAAATCAGGAAAACCCAGAAAAATGAAGCTATGCAAAGCTGAGACACGAAGCACTAATGCCTCCTAATACCCACCAGTTAATTTCATTTTCCAGACTTTATCCGGCCTGGGGGGCAAGTGTATTCCTGCCCCCCGGCCCAGCCCGCCCCTACATATGGGGAGGAAAACGCTGTCATGCACTATAGGTGCGCTTTGCATGACAACCACTGCCGGTCCTCCTGAGCAGCTGCATGGGCACCGAACTGGGGGGCAAATTCAGACCCAGCCCACCCCTGCCTCCACTGAACGCCTCAGACTACGTTTCCATGTCAAAACCACAATTTGTTCTGTATTAAAATATGCAGTAGTATTCTGCTCTGATTGTTGTACAGCATTTTGCTGCATTTTCCTCTATTTTATGGGTTTTGGTGCAGATTTGACGTATTTTTTCCTGCTGAAAAGTTGGGACACAATTGTAATTTTTAAATTAATTTTTTTCAAGCTTCCAATAAAAGTCTGTAGGGAAAAAAATGTGTAAAAAAAAAAAAATAATAATATAATAACCTTGCACAATTCTGCAGTATTTTTAACCATACAGTGGGCAGGATTTTCTGCACACACAAAAAAATTTCAGGGGAAAAAAAGGCAGTAAATATTCTACGTGGGAAAAGGGTTTTGGTATATTGGCACAATCCAGTTGACATTCGTTGGATAGCAGTGGGGGGTTGCCCAGTTCACAGGTCTGCTTGGCTCGTTACAGGGTATGACGGTGGGACAGGTGAACTGAGCCTCATGGTAGCACATTTGGCCCCTAATGAGCAAACTTAGGCCGGATTCACACCTTAGTTTTTCCCTGTCAGGCTGTGTCCGGTGTTTTGCAGGATGCACGGACAGAACCGGACAAACAGAATTGGAGGGCAAATGTGCCGGAATCGTCTGTGCTGCTGTCCAGTGCTGAAATATCAGCACATCGGGCTTGCTGGGGAGCTGGCTGCGGTGCTGATATTTTAGCCGTGGAGCTCACCAGGTGCTGAAATTTTAACAGCCGTCATAATTTCAGCACCTAGTGTCCGGGCAATCGTCACGATTTTCTGCCAGATCCGGCGCCCATAGACTCCCAACTTATGGGTGCTCTGTTTTTGTGTCCGGGGCAAAAAACAAAAACAATCAGGTCTTGCCGGACAGACACCAAACCGGATGGCAAAAACTGCTATCCAGCACCATAGAGATACAATAGGGGGCAAAATCGGATTCGGGACTGTCCGGTTCACAGACCCAAAAAACCGTGGTGTGAAGCTGGTCTTAGGGCAAAATACTGTGTATTTATTGTAGAAACTATTGGACTATTGCGCTCATATCTCAGGCCAGCAAAATACTGCTGACGATTCTACAAAGACAGCTACAGCCTTATTGTGACAAAGAACTGCCAGAGGAACAAGCAGGAATCAGTAAAGGCAGGGGAACATGAGATTGATGATGGAAAAGGACAAATAATACAACAGATCTATTTTTGATTCATCGGCTTCAGCAAAGCCATTGACTGTGTTGATCACCATAAGCGAATATGGGTGTGCCGAACCATCTGCTCAGACTGATAGGGAACTTATATCGACCAATGAACTACCAGTCCAAACGGAATATGGAGACACAGCATGGTTCAAGGTAGAGCAAGGCGGCGACCTTCACCATTTGTCTTCAATTTATATGTAGAAGCTATTGTCAGGAAGGCTGGACTTGCTGAAAAAGAAAAGGACTCAAAATAGTGGAAGAATAATGAACAATCTAAGATAAGCAGACAATACAACACTGATGCAACAAGTATAGATGGAATGAAGGACTTAATACGGAGAGTCAAGATGGAAAGCTCCAACGTGGAGACTGCTACTCAACACAAAGAATACAAAGATACTGAATGCTGTCAGGTATGACAAGGATACATTTGAGGTGGACAGCGATGAGCTGGAAGTGGTAAAGGACTTCACCCTACTCGGATCAATGATCACTCAAGATGCAGCAATGACACTGGAAGTCAATAGGAGAAAAGCTATGGGCAAATCAACAATGCAGTCACTGGACAAGGTCTTCACATCGAGGAACATTTCACTGGTGATAGATATGGCACCCCTGCAGGGGATTGCCACAGGATCCACCGTTGCAAGGAGGGAATTTCACCTTGGTTCGCCCCGCACACAACACCTTCCACCCCAGACCTGAAGGGGGAGCTCTACTGGCTGCCTTAAGACAGTTCCCCTTTAAAAGATCCAGGCCTGAGGGGAGGAGTTAGTTAGTCCCAGTAGTGAGTTCCAGAGAGTCTGAGGAGGGAGCTGGAGCAAGGAGCTGGTCACTGGGAAGGATCCAGGGCAGACCAGGGACCACTGACCGCTGTGTTGCACCCTAGGGAGAGGGTTGGAGGCCAGTGGAGGAAGTAGGGAAATCAAGGAATGGAACCAGTTGAGGCTTCCTTATAGTACACCCGGACACCGGAGTCCGACACTGCCAGCATCCACTGCAGCAGTAAAACCCCGGGAGAACCAGGAGGAGTTAACCCCTGAAGCAAGTCAAGTAAGAGACACTTCAACTGACCAAGTACAGGACCAGGGGCCATAGAAGAAACAGGGACCCCGCCGAAGGACCTCATAGTCAGTTTAGAGTAAAGCCCTGAGAGGGAGAAGGAGCGGCGAGTTCAGTCACAGGCAGGACTTACCCCAAACACCACAGAGACAGAGGAGGCGTCACAACTTCCAAGGTGAAGTCCCAAATTGCATCGGGAACCTGGTTATTTCTCTGGACTGTACCTGTTACCCTGTCACCAGTAAAAGGTACCGAAACAACCGATCACTGTGTGTGTGTGTGCCTCTTAACCGCCGCTAGTCACCGCATTGACTGCAGAGACGTGACTACTACTCCCCTCATTCACCCCCACTGCCCTGAGGTAAAGCTCCACCTGTGGGGAGCTGTACCACACTCTACTGCACCCACCATCACCTCAGCGGCCAGCTGCAGTGCTGGTATACCCGTTACCAGGTACCATAGGTGGCGTCACGTTAACAGTCCCCTTATCCCCACCATTCCCCGCCATTGAGGGTCCAGGGCACGGGAGTGGGGATCAACCAGCCGTGATCCCCCCATCCAAGCCGCCATCAGCCCTGGTACCCAAGTACCCCCCACCCTGTCGACCGCCTCAAAGACACTGCTCGTGCATAATCTGGTCTATTCTGTAGTAACATATGGATGCAAAATTTGGACGATAAAGAAACAAGACAGAGGAAGAGTCAACGTCTTCGATATATAGTGCTGGAGAAGGACATTATCAATATCATTGATGGCAAGAAGAGCAAACACATCAATACTGGAACAAATCAAGTCAGACATGTCACTGGAAGGAAGGATCACCAAGCTACGACTTGTCTATGTGTCGCCCACTGGGGCGGGGTACTCGGTATCGGACCGGGGGTAGCACTGGGGGATGATCACGGTGGTCTTTGGTCCGGACCGTATCCCGAGCCCACAAGTAAAAAGTTGGGGGGTTATTTACAGGGATGAAGTCGTGATGCCACCCATGGTATGTGGTCAGGGTGACCACTGCTGCTGCAGAACCTCCGGGGATGATGGAAGGCAGCCAGTGATGTAATGGCCCTCAACGGGTAGGGCCAGGTCCCCGGGGGCAGGGATGTTGGTAAAGAGGATAACAGTTTGTGAAGGAGAGTAGGGCTTGAGTGCAAGGATCACACAGACTCAGGTTTTGTAGTTTTCCAAGTCTTTAGTTGTTGTTCAGCAAGTACTGTCCACGGAGTCTGTACAGGGGCCAGATTGCTCCCACCCTGACCGGGTCCTTGGCTTCCTACTCCTGCGCTGTGTGTGTGGCCCTGCTGCTGCTTTAGCTGAGCTGCCGGCCCTGTCTCCCCTCATGGGTACCAATCTGCTAGGCAACTTGAATCTTCCATTAGTGTTTCTGACCCCGCCTTGTTGCTTCGCTGTGGTACAGTGAGGATATATAACCTCCACTAGTCCGGTGTTTACTGTGCTGCTAGTGTCAGGCACAATTTCGGATCCGGTATCCGTACTTTGCTCTTCTCCGGGGTGAGTTATGGGGTAACTCAGTTTCCCAGGTGTGTTCCTCTGTTTTCTTCTAACTCCTCTCCTCAGACCCTGGCTTGGCCTGGAATTGAGCAGCGGACCGTGGGGAAGCCTAAGACAGCTCCTTTAGACCCACTCTTCCCAGTACTGCTACGTACTGAACTGCCAACTTCTTCTCTACACCAGAATATATAGGGGAGCTGCTTTAGCTCCCCCTTCCGGCCTACAGGTGCTAGTGTAGTGTAGTGGGTTGTGTGGGGAGTTAACCCTTGGTGTTGTTACCGTGGCACGTTAACCCCTGGGGTGCCACATCTACAAATCATAGGAAGAGAGAAATCACTGGAGAAGGACATCATGGTTGGAAGAATAGAAGAAACAAGGAGGAGAGGAAGAGCAGAACCCAAGGGAGAGACATAGGATCAAATACTTAATTAACGTTAAAAAATAAAGGGTTGAGAGAAACGACACATAGAGTGTATTATTTTACATTTCATAAGTTTGGTTGAGAACTAAACATGGCTGCCTTTTCCTGTTTCATCACACCATGCCATGGTATGTAACATGGTGACTGGATCTATGACTACATCCTGTTTCTAATAAGAAGTTCCTGGAGAAAGCTGAATTCCATAGAGGTACTGACCAATCACGGAATGCCACCTCACCTGGAGACCCCACCCCCTCATGGATCCACCCATGGACTAGCCCATTATCCAACCCACTAACCAATGAATACATCTGAGTAGGGCTGGCCGAGCCCCTTACTGAGGTTTTATAAGTTCATGCCTGTTCAAATAAACCTCACTTGGAGCCACACTTTGGAGCTGAACAAGGAAAGTGTCCATCAGACTCTGTGTGTCTGGTGTCATACTTTCACGCTGGCACTTGGTCCATATCTATTAGGAAAGGGGCAGGCAACTTATTAATGTTTCAAAATATTATCCATATCAATATAATCAAGAAAATAGCGGAGAAGACCATGGTCGACCTATTTAGGATTGGAGAAGACCATAGGTGACATATGTAGGAGTTGAGAAGACCTTGATGTACCTATGAAGGATTGGAGAAGACGCTGATGGACCTATCTAGGCTTGGAGAAGACCATGGTGGACCGATTTAGGCTTGGAGAAAACCCTGGTGGACCTATCTAGGCTTGCAAAAGACCCTGGTGGAGCTATCTAGGTTTGGAGATGACCCCGCAGGACATATCTAGGCTTGGAGAAGACCCTTGTGGACCTATCTAGGCAGCCCAAGATCGATCTTACTACAGAGCGTTCATCCATCAAGTCAACATGGTTTGAGATCGAACTGAAGGTCATTAAAAAAAACAAACTGTAGATAAATGGGTCCAGCATTTAATGAGTCTGGGGAGACATACTGGGAGCACAGCACAAATCATACATCTTAACAGGTGCCATATGCTAATTCCAGGTTCACACCAGTGTAATATGGGCACATTCTTGCTCCTGATTTACAGCCCAACATCCCCCTCCACCATGGGATGTGTTGCATGACGTGACATCTTGTTGGTAATCCATTAAGCTGTCAAATCAGATCCCTAAACCTATGGTGGGCCTTGGACACTCGGCCATAAGTGCAAGCATGTGTCCATATTAGCCTGGTGTGAACCTGGCTTTAAAGGGGTTGTCTCAGCGCACCACTCCCCTGCCTCCTGCATGATTAATGGTTCCACCCAGTGGTATGATTGTGCTCTGTTCGCTCTTCAATGTTGCTCTATGAGGAATGGTTGACACTGATGTTGATGGGATTCAGCTTCAGAGCAGCGCTTACAAGCTCTACAGCAATGAGCTTGTGTCCTAGGCTTGTAAGCACCAAGCTCCTTGCCCAGGGCAGCAGCAGAGGTGACTGGTAACACATTACACAATAGAATTAACAGTCAGAAAAGATTTTTAATAAAATTGCATTTAAATGTTTTTTTTATGGTGCTGTTGAAAACAAACTGATACATTGTAACAAAGCACAGTACCCGTCTGTGCTGGATGTGGATATATGCAGATTTCTTAAAGGGGTTGTCTTATGATCCTCATCGCTTCCCTGGTTTCTGGCTTCCTGGTGTCATGTGTAGACTACTCTGCGGACCATGTGTAATGCTACTGTAGTTTTAATCTGTGTAAATTTCCTTTGGCGCATCTGGAGTTAAGCCATAAGCTGCTGTTATGTGTGGCTCTCCAGTCACAGGTGAACTGCTGTCAGTTGACCTAGTTGTCCTGTCCCTCGGTCACTGATAGAGATTAATCTCTACAAGGACCCCGTGTAGTGAGGACATCCATGCTGATTCTTCCTGCTGTTTAATTCCCTGTAAGAGTTGCTGTGAATTCCTGATACATAGATGGAGGTAGGGGCTCTTAGCCTACGACTTATCAGGAGCATAGGGCAAGGATGGTGACCCAGACCTCCTCACCTTTTAGAGGTACCACTGGGAGCAGGGTATGCAGAGACCACAGTCTAAGGGTCAGACTAGCTTCCCTAAGAGACTTTAGCCCATCCTGCTTCTTGATTCCCTACCACTATACCATATCTAATGACACCTAGTTGCTGGGGGTGGGGCACTCCAGCTTGATTGACAGTTCAGACCAGTGGCTTCCCTGTGCACCATCTGGTGCTGCAATATAGGGCAGTTTTGCTCCCTCTCATGGCATCAGAGGAGCGCAGTTATACTAAAGGTCCCCAAATCAGGAGTTAACAGTGCAATCCCAGCCACCTTCTGTGCAATGCTGACAAACTCTATTAGAAAGACCTTGCAAGCGCTGTACATGTTTAGCCATCTCTGCTAGCATATAGAGGTAGCCGGTCACCTAGACCAGTGATTTTCAACCTTTTTTGAGCCGCGGCACACTTTTTATACTTAAAAAATCCCGGGCACACCACCAACCAAAATGGCACAAAATGACACTAATACAGTACATATTATACATATAGTTAATAATATAGATTCTAAATGTATTTATATTTGGGTCTCTCCACGATGAGGATTGCAGCCCCCCTACTGCCCAAGTTGTACCTGGCTGGCATCCAAAAATAAGGCAAAGCTCCTTGTCATTTTATTGGTAGAAGTAAAAAAAAATGGCATGGGGCTCCGCCATATTTTTGGTCCAGCCAGGTACAACTTGGCAGCTACGGACTGCCAGCAACCCCCAGCTGCCTCGTTGTACCTGGCTGGTAACCAAAAATACAGCGAAGCCCATTTTTTTTTTTTTCTAGGACTAATTCTAGAAAAAAAAATGGCATGGGGCTCCGCCATATTTTTGGTCCAGCCAGGTACAACTTAGCAGCTACGGACTGCCACCCACCCCCAGCTGCCTCGTCATACCTGGCTGGAACCAAAAATACAGCGAAGCCCATTTTTTTTTTAATTTCTAGAACTAATTCTAGAAAAAAAAATTACGTGGGGCTCCGCCATATTTTTGGCCCAGCCAGGTACAACTAGGCAGCTGGGGACTGGAATCCTCAGCATAGAGAGGCCCAAGCGTTCTGGGCCCCCCCATGCTGCGAATTGCAGCCCGCAGCCGCCCCAGAAAATGGCGCATTCATTGAAGCGCCATTTTCTGGCGCTGTACCCAGGCTCTTCCAGCTGCCCTGGTGCCGGTGGCAAACTGGGTAATAAAGGGGTTAATGCCAGCTTTTTATTGGCAGCTGGCACTAAGCCCGAGATTCATAATATAGGGCCAATGTTAGACCCGCCATTAGGAATCTCTGGTAAATAGTCAGAAAATACACACAGAGAAAAATCTTTTTATTTGAAAAAAAAACACAAACAAAATTCGGACTCCATCTTTATTGTAAAGGTCCGACGTAGTCCACAACGAAGGTCCCACGACGCTCGATCGCCTCCGACGTAGTCCACAACGAAGGTCCCACGACGCTCGATCGCCTCTGCTACATCCAGAGACTGCAGCAAGGGATCAAGTGTCCTCTTTTTGTAGTCTCTGGGATCAACGTCATGGTGCACGGTATGGCACATCATTGCCATACCATGCACCATGACGCTGATCCCAGGGACTACAACAAGAGGACAGTTGATCCCTTGTTGTAGTCTCTGCGATCAGCGTCATGGTGCACTGTATGGGAATGATCTGCCATACTGGACCATGACGCTGATCCCAGAGACTACAACAAGGAATCAAGTGCTCCCTTGTTGTAGTCTCTGGGATCAGCGTCATGGTGCACGGTATGGCACATCATTGCCATACCATGCACCATGACGCTGATCCCAGGGAGTACAACAAGAGGACAGTTGATCCCTTGTTGTAGTCTCTGGGATCAGTGTCATGGTGCACTGCATAGCAATGATCTGCCATACCGTGCAGCATGACGCTGATCCCAGAGACTACAACAAGGGATCAACTGTCCTCTTGTTGTACTCCCTGGGATCAGCGTCATGGTGCATGGTATGGCACATCATTGCCATACAGTGCACCATGACACTGATCCCAGAGACTACAACAAGGGATCAAGTGCTCCTTTGTTGTAAGTCTCTGGCGATAGTGGATCCAATCACCATGGAAACTAAGTGCTGTGATCCATGAGATCACAGCACTTAGGGGGTTGACACAGACCAGGGCACAGCAATCACAGAGATGCTGTGCCCTGGCTGTGACACTGCTCCTCTGCACACTCATCTCTATGCTGGGAGATGACTGTGCAGAGGAGCCGACAGAAGAAGGAGGACGCCGCAGGAAGAGGACAGCAACAGAGAAGACAGAAGACAGAAGACACAGCAGACCGGAGGACAGAGGAAGAAGAGCGGAGGAAAGAGGGACAAGACCGGAGGACAGAGGAGAAGAAAGAAGACAGGTGAGAGGCCTGGAGAGAACGGAAGGAGCAGCGGATATCACCGGAGAGCGGGGGGAGTGGACCGGAGGGCAGGGGGAGAGATCAGAGGGGAGGGGGGAGATCCGGAGGGCAGGGGGGAGATCGGAGGGCAGCGGGGGAGATCGGAGAGCAGCGGGGGAGATCAGAGGGCAGCGGGGGAGATCAGAGGGCAGGGGGGGGGGGGGAGATCCGGAGCACAGGGGACCGCCAGGATGGGGTAAGGGGACTCTCTGGCATTCACCCCGAGCAGGACTCGGGGTTACCGCTTCTGGCAGTGAAATTTAACCCCGAGTCCTGCTCGGGAATACCGGCAGGGAGGTTAATGAGCTGACTTAATTATAAACAGCATTATAAGCGGGCATTACCTTGGCGGCGGGAAAATGCGACAGTCTCTCCGCTCTCAGGATGACGCGCCGGCCTCGGTGACGTCATTAAGTCGCGCGAGTGTTCAAAGCTCGCGCATGTGTTATTCTGTGACTGCGCATCGCTGCACGTTGCTGGGGAACAAAACAAAGGGGGCACCATAGTTTGGGGAACTTTCCCCGCGGCACACCTGACCATGTGTCACGGCACACTAGTGTGCCGCGGAACACTGGTTGAAAATCACTGACCTAGACAATGAACCAAAGCAATAAAATAAAGTCTACGTTCTTGAGAAAAGGGAGGACAATGACTTTTTACAAGCACTTTGCAAATGTCCCTGTACGAGTCCATGGGAGCGCCCGAATGCCCCTGCAGTGACTACTGGTGCATTAGCAGCGGTGTAACTACAACAGGTGCAGGGGATACAATCACACCTGGGCCCTGGAGCCTAGGGGGCCCCAAAAGTCTCTTTGGCCTATAGAAAAAGACTAATGCTATTAAAGATTTGCAATAGTTGGGGGCCCCATTGGAGCTTTGGTATTGGGGCCCATGAGCTTCAGGTTACGCCATTGCACATTACTCTATGTTCTCATAGTGGAGCGTTCCTGTCTGTGCCGGGTCTGGCGTCGTGACTGCTTATAGATAATGTTGTGTGATTTTATTTCACTCACCGCAGGCGCCATTATTTCCTCTTATGTTCTGCACGTTCCTGGCACGGGCGATTACAGCCACGGTGCAGCCGCTGCCAGGAGTAACTGCAGTGCGACGGAGGCCGCCATGTGCAGACGTATCCTCCATATTAACGGATAGGAACTACACAGAACTCTCAATTTATTGCCTTACTCCAAAAATATACCTCCTTCCTGATGGCTGCGGCTGCACCATGAGTCTTTATCCCATAGGTCCTTACAGAGAGTCTATAATAGAGCTAAGGGAGCAGGCACAGAAGGGGCTAATATAGAGATTCATCATTGGCCCAACATTCACATTACTCTATTCAGATAACGGGAATAGTCACAGCAGCACAGAGTATTTCAGTGACCTTTCCTCAAGGCTACATGTAATCTTATTGGCTTGGCATAGGTTAATAGAAGAAGCAAGCAAATGCAAGTGTGGACAGAATAATGCAGAGAATCTCCACGAGCAATTGTTTCATAACTGTAGCTGGAATATCTCGCCAGTTCACCACTGGACAGGGTAAGGATCTATCACATCATACAGTGTCATGACATTTAACCGCATTTGGACTGAAAGCCCACTCTACTGTGACCAAACCTCTCATTAGCAGAAAGAATCAAAATCTAGACTCCCCTTTCGTGAGGAGCATGTTGTGTGGACAGAGGAGAAGTGTCCACAGTTCATTTTGGTGATGAAAGCAAGTTTAATTTATTTGGGTCTGACTGAACCCAAAGTGTGTAAAGAAGTTAGTGAAAGGTGGTGGAGGAAGGGTCATGGGTTGGGGAATGTTTTCTCCTGCATGGGTTGGACTTCTCATACAGCTACAGGGCAGAGTGAATGCAAGTGTGTATCAGAACTAGTGATGTCCTGTGGCCGCAGATGTGCTATAGTCATTCACAGCAAAGACCTGTACAGAGCAAAGGCCTGGACACAGCAAAGGTCTGTACAAAGCAAAGGCCGGGACACGTCCTACTGATTGGTGAGTGTTGTAACCTTCACAACATGGAGTGTTTATCTTTCTCTGTCTAGTCATTGCTTGCCTCTAATTGTGATTATCACGTTTTGGTTGTGGCGCCCCGCAACGAGTGCGTCAAAGGAGGGTATTGCAGCCATAAATGCAGCAGCAATATTCTCTGACCCAGCGGTTATGTGGTTAACTCAGAGATCCATACCCTGCATGCCTCACTTAGCATAGAGGGCCAATCAAGGTCCTGGTGGGCGGAGTGCAAGGATAGTGTGTAGGAAAAGTTTAGTCCAGCTTAGAGAGTTCTAGCCTCGAGTCTGGAGAAGTGACAGCAACTTAGAAGACCTCTGCAGATTCCCAGCTCTGCAACCTAGGAGAGGGGGTTGCACAGTCGGTGCAACCCCCTGGCCACCTTCTACCGGCCATCTCCTCATTTTTACCACGGTTGAGTACCATTACTCCCGGTGTATTACCAACCGAACTTGGGCATCAACATGCGGGTCCAAAACCACCCCGCGCCCTTATACAGCCGGTTTGCTGGTACCGAAGCTAGCAGCAGTTCAGCTCTGCTATGCGAACCAGAAGAGTGGATGAGCCGCTTCACAGGAGCACCCCACCACTGCCAAATCCAGTTGTCTAACCAGCAGTGTACCCACCAAGGGACCCAAGGCTCCCCAAAACATCCATCACGTATACTTTGGATAGGGCATTCAAGCAGCCTCCCTGTACCCGACCTGGTATTCCTGGGCGACAACGGCAACCTACTTAGATAGAATGGAGGAACACCGCGGATCTCTGAGGGACACCTATCACTGCTGAGTCCACCCGGTCTGCTACCTACATCTGTATACCATGTATTGCCTGCTGGTTACAGTAAAACACCCGTTACAGAGACTTACAGTGTCCGTGCTTTCTTATGAACTGTCTGTCCGCACTTCAAGGTAGCTGCAGCTGCCGCACAACATCTTCCAATGTCACGTTGTGGTAATTGCTCCTGTGAATCATTTTCGATAGGGTCATATAAAGTATTTTTTACCTTGGAGCACGAGGAGTTAATGCGAATGTTTGGAGCGCCCGTTGTTGGAGGAGGGGAGCGTGAATCTGTAATCAGGACAAGCACTCATTGGAGAGTTCTGCTAATTATAATTACTGCATGTTAAGAGCGACTTGTATTATTTATCAAATCAGTAAGGAATGACACGCTCTTGTGTACGGGATGTAAAGCGATGCGATCATCTGGGATAACAGCGGCAGAGTGAGCGGGGATCCCAGGAGGCCGTATGGGGGGCCCCGAGTTATCACATTTACATGACTTAACTTCTATCAGACTGGCGAATTACTAGCAATCTGCAGCACGGGTCCACAGCTGGGTAGACATCCAGCAAAGGGGGGACCACAAGTAGCAGCATGCCAGTATGGCAAATATGTCAAATAAAACAAGCCACATTACCGGCACAGAGCCAATGTAATTGTGCCAGCCGCAGTATTCAGTAATTAGAGAGACTCCATTATGATGCCAAGTGTGCAGAGTTACCTATCCAGGTGCCAGATGTGCAGATAATTACCTATCATGGTGCCACGTGTACAGAGAGTTACCTATCCAGGTGCCAAGTATGCAGAGAGTTACCTATCCAGGTGCCAGATGTGCAGATAATTACCTATCATGGTGCCACGTGTACAGAGAGTTACCTATGCAGGTGCCCTGTGTGCAGAGAGTTACGTATCCAGGTGCCAAGTGTACAGAGAGTTACCTATCCAGGTGCCAAGTGTGCAGAGAGTTACCTATCCAGGTGCCAAGTGTGCAGAGAGTTACCTATCCAGGTGCCAAGTGTGCAGAGAGTTACCTATCCAGGTGCCAAGTGTACAGAGAGTTACCTATCCAGGTGCCAAGTGTGCAGAGAGTTACCTATCCAGGTGCCCTGTGTGCAGAGAGTTATGTATCCAGGTGCCAAGTGTACAGAGAGTTACCTATCCAGGTGCCAAGTGTGCAGAGAGTAACCTATCCAGGTGCCAAGTGTGCACAGAGTTACCTATCCTGCTGCCAGGTGTGCAGAGAGTTACCTGTCCTGGTGCCAAATGTACAGAGAGTTATCTATCCTGATGCCAAATGTGCAGAGTTACCTATCCTGGTGCCAAGTGTGCAGAGAGTTACCTATCCAGGTGCCAAGTGTGCAGAGATATCTATCCTGGTGCCCAGTGTTCAGAGAGATACCTATCCTGGTGCCAAGTGTGCAGAGATATCTATCCTGGTGCCAAGTGTGCAGAGAGTAACCTATCCTGGTGCCAAGTGTGCAGAGAGTTACCTATCCTGGTGCCAAGTGTGCAGAGAATTACCTATCCAGGTGCCAAGTGTGCAGATAATTACCTATCCAGGTGCCACGTGTGCAGAGAGTTACCCATTAGGTGTCCAGTGTGCAGACAGTTACCTATCGAGGTGCCAAATGTGTAGAGAATTACCTATCCTGGGGCCAAGTGTACAGAGAGTAACCTTTCCTGGTGCCAAGTATGTAGAATTACCTATGCTAGTGAAAGTGTGCAGAGCGTTACCTATCCAGCTGCCAAGTGTGCACAGAGTTACCTATCATGCTGCCAAGTGTGCAGAGAGTTACCTATCCTGGTGCCAAGTGTACAGAGAGTTACCTATCCTGGTGCCAAGTGTGCAGAGCTACCTATCCTTGTGCCAAGTGTGCCGAGAGTTACCTATCCTGGTGCCAAGTGTGCAGAGATTACCTATCTTGGTGCCAAGTGTACAGAGAGTTACCTATCATGCTGCCAAGTGTGCAGAGAGTTACCTATCCTGGTGCCAAGTGTGCAGAGAGTTACCTATCCAAGTGCCAAATGTGCAGACAGTTACCTATCCTGGTGGCCAATATGCAGAGAGTTACCTATCCTGGTGCCAAGTGTGCAGAGAATTACCTATCTTGGTGCCAAGTGTGCAGAGAGTTACCTATCAAGGTGCCAAGTGTGCATAGAATTACCTATCATGCTGCCAAGTGTGCAGAGAATTACCTATCTAGGTGCCAAGAGTGCAGAGAATTACATATCCAGGTGCCAAGTGTGCAGAGAGTTACCTATCCAGGTGCCAAGTGTGCAGATAATTTCCTATCATGCTGCCAAGTGTGCAGAGAGTTACCTATCATGCTGCCAAGTGTGCAGAAATTACCTATCATGCTGCCAAGTGTGCAGAGAATTACCTATCCTGATGCCAAGTGTGCAGAGAATTACCTATCCTGTTGCCAAGTGTGCAGAGAGTTACCTATCCAGGTGCCAAGTGTGCAGATAATTTCCTATCATGCTGCCAAGTGTGCAGAGAGTTACCTATCATGCTGCCAAGTGTGCAGAGAATTACCTATCATGCTGCCAAGTGTGCAGAGAATTACCTATCCTGATGCCAAGTGTGCAGAGAATTACCTATCCTGTTGCCAAGTGTGCAGAGAGTTAACCAGGTGCCAAGTGTGCAGAGCATTACCTATCCAGGTGCCTAGTGTGCACAGAGTTACCTATCCTGGTGCCAAGTGTGCCGAAAGTTACCTATCCTGGTGCCACGTGTGCAGAGAGTTACCTATCCTGGTGCCAAATGTGCAGACAGTTACCTATCCTGGTGCCAAGTGTGAAGAGATTACCTATACTGCTGCCAAGTATGCAGAGAGTTACCTATCCTGCTGCCAAGTCTGCAGAGAGTTACCTATACAGGTGCCAAGTGTGCAGAGAATTACCTATACAGGTGCCAAGTGTGCAGAGAATTACATATCCAGGTGCCAAGTGTGTAGAGAATTACCTATACAGGGGCCAGGTGTACAGAGAGTAACCTTTCCTGGTGCCAAGTGTGCAGAAAATTACCTATCCAGGTGCCAAGTGTTTAGAGAGGTAACCTATCCTTCTGCAAGTGTGCATAGAGTTACCTATACTGCTGCCAAGTGTGCAGAGAGTTACCTATTGTGGTGCCAAGTGTGCAGAGAGTTACCTATTGTGGTGATGTGACCCATGGCCGGGTGCATCACCCGGGTTAACAGCATAGGATCCTGTTCAGATCAGCCTATGTTATTGTGTGTGTGGTGTTAAACATGGATCCGGTGTACAGTGGGTTAACAGCTGAAGGGTTTTCATGAGCTGAGTAAAACAGCTGAGTGTGAGTGCTGAAGATCTCAGAGATTCATGAGCCTAATGAGCGTCTAACCTGTGTGTAAGTACTTTGCTGGGCTAAACCTGAATGGTGCACAGGGGTTAATCACATCTCAGGTCTGTGTGTGAGATGTGCTGATTGACTCACTGTGTTGCAGCTGTGGGTGAGGCAGCCTGGATAAGAACCTGCCAGGTGTCTGAGTGAGGGAAGACGATGGGAGTCAGAGCAGTCCAGACCACTGCCATGTAAAGACGTGCTGGAAATGATCCGTCCCCGGTGGGAGAAGTGAAGGGAGCCTGCCAGCTCCATGCCGGTACACCTGATGTGTGCATGCCAGCCAGTGACGAGGACCGAAGACGGCTCAAGGGCCAGGCGGTCGTATGTATGTGATATGATAGACCAAGGACAGCTCAAGGGCCAGGCGGTCATATGGATGGCGAGACAGACCGAGGACGGCTCAAGGGCCAGGCGGTCATAGGTATAGCCGACTTTGGGACTGACTGTGCTAGTCGTGATATGGTCCCGTTGACTATGTGTGAAGGTGTATGTGTATTCACAAGAGCGTATGTATAATTACCCTGTGTGATATGTGACTGGGTGACTCATAGTGGTGTATGGAAAAGTACCATATGATGTATCCAGGTGTGAAGGTCAGGTGGCCATAACCGCGATTGAGTCAGACTGGGTAGTCGTGAGAAGGACCCGTTGACAGTGTAACACATATTATGGCTTATGTAAAAGTGCCATGTATGATGTGTATGATGCAGTGTGGGTTGAGACTCCTTAGGAGTAGGTTGAGGATCCCTACAGCAGGATGGGGAAAGATCCCTGTCAGGGTGTTAGGCGGAGGTAACCGCCATTGGGGCCGACAATAGGTCATGATATGGTCCCGTTGATTCTCATGTGAATGTCCTGTCATGTAATGTCATGTGATGTACTAATGTGGAAGTTATGTCATATGAAAATGTAAATACAGTGTTATGTTTTATGTGATGAAAACGGTTATGACAGAAGAAAAAAAAAAGCCACTGGTTATGTTCCGTTAAAATTTAGTCGCTGATGTCATTTCCCCATGCCAAGTGAGTTCCCCGGGTCGCTACCTCACACTATCCAGGTGCCCAGTGTGCAGAGAGTTACCTATCCAGGTGCCAAGTGTGCCGAGAATTACCTATCCTGGGGCCAAGTGTACAGAGAGTTGCCTATCCTGCTGCTAAGTGTGCCGAGAGTTACCTATCCTGGGGCCAAGAGTGCAGAGAGTTACCTATCCTGGTGCCAAACTTGCAGTCAGTTACCTATCCTGCTGCCCAGTATGCAAAGAGTAACCTATCCAGGTGCCAAGTGTGCAGAGAATTACCTATTCTGGTGCCAAGAGTGCAGAGAGTTACCTATCCTGGTGCCAAGTGTGCAGAGAGTTACCTATCCTGCTTCCAAGTGTGCAGAGTGTTACCTATCCAGGTGCCAAGTGTGCAGAGAGTTACCTATCCTGTTGCCAAGTGTACAGGGAGTTACCTATCCTGGTGCCAAGTGTGCAGAGTTACCTATCCTGGTGCCAAGTGTGCAGAGAGTTACCTATCCTGCTTCCAAGTGTGCAGAGTGTTACCTATCCAGGTGCCAAGTGTGCAGAGAGTTACCTATCCTGTTGCCAAGTGTACAGGGAGTTACCTATCCTGGTGCCAAGTGTGCAGAGTTACCTATCCTGGTGCCAAGTGTGCAGAGTTACCTATCCTAGTGCCAAGTGTGCAGAGCATTACCTATCCAGCTGCCAAGTGTGCATAGAGTTACCTATCCTGGTGCCAAGTGTGCAGAGAATTACCTATCCAGGTGCCAAGTGTGCACAGTTACCTATCCAGGTGCCAAGTGTGCAGAGAGTTACCTATCCAGGTGCCAAGTGTGTAGAGAATTACTATCCTGGGGCCAAGTGTACAGAGAGTTACCTATCCTGCTGCCAAGTGTGCCGAGAGTTACCTATCCTGGGGCCAAGAGTGCAGAGAGTTACCTATCCTGGTGCCAAGTGTGTAGAGAATTACCTTTCCTGGTGCCAAGTGTGCAGAGCGTTACCTATCCTGGTGCCAAGCGTGCAGAGAGTTACCTATCCTGGTGCCAAATGTGCAGACAGTTACCTATATTGGTGCCAAGTGTGCAGAGAATTACCTATCTTGGTGCCAAGTGTGCAGAGAATTACCTTTCCTGGTGCCAAGTGTGCAGAGAATTACCTATCCTGGTGCCAAGTGTGCAGAGAGTTACCTATCCAGGTGCCAAGTGTGCATAGAATTACCTATCATGGTGCCAAGTGTGCAGAGAATTACCTATCCTGGTGCCAAGTGTGCAGAGAATTACCTATCTTGGTGCCAAGTGTGCAGCGAGTAACCTATCCAGGTGCCAAATGTGTAGATAGTTACCTATCCAGGTGCCCAGTGTGCAGAGCATTACCTATCCAGGTGCCAAGTGTGTAGAGAATTACCTTTCCTGGTGCCAAGTGTGCAGAGAATTACCTATCTTGGTGCCAAGTGTGCAGAGAATTACCTTTCCTGGTGCCAAGTGTGCAGAGAATTACCTATCTTGGTGCCAAGTGTGCAGAGAATTACCTATCCTGGTGCCAAGTGTGCAGAGAATTACCTATCCAGGTGCCAAGTGTGCAGAGAATTACCTATCCTGGTGCCAAGTGTGCAGAGAATTACCTATCCAGGTGCCAAGTGTGCAGAGAGTTACCTATCTTGGTGCCAAGTGTGCAGAGAATTACCTTTCCTGGTGCCAAGTGTGCAGAGAATTACCTATCTTGGTGCCAAGTGTGCAGAGAGTTACCTTTCCTGGTGCCAAGTGTGCCGAGACTTACCTATCCTGGTGCCAAGTGTGCAGAGAATTACCTATCCTGGTGCCAAGTGTGCAGACAGTTACCTATTCTGGTGCTCAGTGTTCAGAGAGTTACCCCTATCCTCGTGCCAAGTGTGCAGAGAGTTACCTATCCTGGTGCCCAGTGTGCAGAGAGTTACCTATCCTGGTGCCCAGTGTGCAGAGAGTTACCTATCCTGGTGCCCAGTGTGCAGAGAGTTACCTATCCTGGTGCCAAGTGTACAGAGAGTTACCTATCCAGGTGCCAAATGTGTAGATAGTTACCTATCCAGGTGCCCAATGTGCAGAGCATTACCTATCCAGGTGCCAAGTGTGCATAGAGTTACCTATCCTGGTGCCAAGTGTGCAGAGAATTACCTATCCTGCTGCCAAGTGTGCAGAGAGTTACCTATCCAGGTGCCAAGTGTGTAAAGAATTACCTATCCTGGTGCCAAGTGTGTAGAGAATTACCTTTCCTGGTGCCAAGTGTGCAGAGAATTACCTATATTGGTGCCAAGTGTGCAGAGAATTACCTATCTTGGTGCCAAGTGTGCAGAGAATTACCTTTCCTGGTGCCAAGTGTGCAGAGAATTACCTATCCTGGTGCCAAGTGTGCAGAGAGTTACCTATCCAGGTGCCAAGTGTGCATAGAATTACCTATCATGGTGCCAAGTGTGCAGAGAATTACCTATCCTGGTGCCAAGTGTGCAGAGAATTACCTATCTTGGTGCCAAGTGTGCAGCGAGTAACCTATCCAGGTGCCAAATGTGTAGATAGTTACCTATCCAGGTGCCCAGTGTGCAGAGCATTACCTATCCAGGTGCCAAGTGTGCAGAGAATTACCTATCCAGGTGCCAAGTGTGCAGAGAATTACCTATCCAGGTGCCAAGTGTGCAGAGAGTTACCTATCCAGGTGCCAAGTGTGTAAAGAATTACCTATCCTGGTGCCAAGTGTGTAGAGAATTACCTTTCCTGGTGCCAAGTGTGCAGAGAATTACCTATCTTGGTGCCAAGTGTGCAGAGAATTACCTTTCCTGGTGCCAAGTGTGCAGAGAATTACCTATCTTGGTGCCAAGTGTGCAGAGAATTACCTATCCTGGTGCCAAGTGTGCAGAGAATTACCTATCCAGGTGCCAAGTGTGCAGAGAATTACCTATCCTGGTGCCAAGTGTGCAGAGAATTACCTATCCAGGTGCCAAGTGTGCAGAGAGTTACCTATCTTGGTGCCAAGTGTGCAGAGAATTACCTTTCCTGGTGCCAAGTGTGCAGAGAATTACCTATCTTGGTGCCAAGTGTGCAGAGAGTTACCTTTCCTGGTGCCAAGTGTGCCGAGACTTACCTATCCTGGTGCCAAGTGTGCAGAGAATTACCTATCCTGGTGCCAAGTGTGCAGACAGTTACCTATTCTGGTGCTCAGTGTTCAGAGAGTTACCCCTATCCTCGTGCCAAGTGTGCAGAGAGTTACCTATCCTGGTGCCCAGTGTGCAGAGAGTTACCTATCCTGGTGCCCAGTGTGCAGAGAGTTACCTATCCTGGTGCCCAGTGTGCAGAGAGTTACCTATCCTGGTGCCCAGTGTGCAGAGAGTTACCTATCCTGGTGCCCAGTGTGCAGAGAGTTACCTATCCTGGTGCCAAGTGTACAGAGAGTTACCTATCCTGGTGCCAAGTGTGCAGAGAGTTATCTATCCTGGTGCCAAGTGTGCAGACAGTTACCTATTCTGGTGCTCAGTGTTCAGAGAGTTACCCCTATCCTCGTGCCAAGTGTGCAGAGAGTTACCTATTCTGGTGCTCAGTGTTCAGAGAGTTACCCCTATCCTCGTGCCAAGTGTGCAGAGAGTTACCTATCCTGGTGCCCAGTGTGCAGAGAGTTACCTATCCTGGTGCCCAGTGTGCAGAGAGTTACCTATCCTGGTGCCCAGTGTGCAGAGCATTACCTATCCAGGTGCCAAGTGTGCAGAGAATTACCTATCCTGGTGCCAAGTGTGCAGAGAATTACCTATCCAGGTGCCAAGTGTGCAGAGAGTTACCTATCCAGGTGCCAAGTGTGTAAAGAATTACCTATCCTGGTGCCAAGTGTGTAGAGAATTACCTTTCCTGGTGCCAAGTGTACAGAGAATTACCTATCTTGGTGCCAAGTGTGCAGAGAATTACCTTTCCTGGTGCCAAGTGTGCAGAGATTACCTATCATGGTGCCAAGTGTGCAGAGAATTACCTATCCTGGTGCCAAGTGTGCAGAGAATTACCTATCCAGGTGCCAAGTGTGCAGAGAATTACCTATCCTGGTGCCAAGTGTGCAGAGAATTACCTTTCCTGGTGCCAAGTGTGCAGAGAATTACCTATCCTGGTGCCAAGTGTGTAGAGAATTACCTTTCCTGGTGCCAAGTGTGCAGAGAATTACCTATCTTGGTGCCAAGTGTGCAGAGAATTACCTTTCCTGGTGCCAAGTGTGCAGAGAATTACCTATCATGGTGCCAAGTGTGCAGAGAATTACCTATCCTGGTGCCAAGTGTGCAGAGAATTACCTATCCAGGTGCCAAGTGTGCAGAGAATTACCTATCCAGGTGCCAAGTGTGCAGAGAATTACCTATCCAGGTGCCAAGTGTGCAGAGAATTACCTATCTTGGTGCCAAGTGTGCAGAGAATTACCTATCCTGGTGCCAAGTGTGCAGAGAATTACCTATCCAGGTGCCAAGTGTGCAGAGAATTACCTATCCTGGTGCCAAGTGTGCAGAGAATTACCTATCCAGGTGCCAAGTGTGCAGAGAGTTACCTATCTTGGTGCCAAGTGTGCAGAGAATTACCTTTCCTGGTGCCAAGTGTGCAGAGAATTACCTATCTTGGTGCCAAGTGTGCAGAGAGTTACCTTTCCTGGTGCCAAGTGTGCCGAGACTTACCTATCCTGGTGCCAAGTGTGCAGAGAATTACCTATCCTGGTGCCAAGTGTGCAGAGAGTTACCTATCCTGGTGCCAAGTGTGCAGACAGTTACCTATTCTGGTGCTCAGTGTTCAGAGAGTTACCCTATCCTCGTGCCAAGTGTGCAGAGAGTTACCTATCCTGGTGCCCAGTGTGCAGAGAGTTACCTATCCTGGTGCCCAGTGTGCAGAGAGTTACCTATCCTGGTGCCCAGTGTGCAGAGAGTTACCTATCCTGGTGCCCAGTGTGCAGAGAGTTACCTATCCTGGTGCCCAGTGTGCAGAGAGTTACCTATCCTGGTGCCAAGTGTACAGAGAGTTACCTATCCTGGTGCCAAGTGTGCAGAGAGTTATCTATCCTGGTGCCAAGTGTGCAGACAGTTACCTATTCTGGTGCTCAGTGTTCAGAGAGTTACCCCTATCCTCGTGCCAAGTGTGCAGAGAGTTACCTATCCTGGTGCCCAGTGTGCAGAGAGTTACCTATCCTGGTGCCCAGTGTGCAGAGAGTTACCTATCCTGGTGCCCAGTGTGCAGAGAGTTACCTATCCTGGTGCCCAGTGTGCAGAGAGTTACCTATCCTGGTGCCCAGTGTGCAGAGAGTTACCTATCCTGGTGCCAAGTGTACAGAGAGTTACCTATCCTGGTGCCAAGTGTGCAGAGAGTTATCTATCCTGGTGCCAAGTGTGCAGACAGTTACCTATTCTGGTGCTCAGTGTTCAGAGAGTTACCCCTATCCTCGTGCCAAGTGTGCAGAGAGTTATCTATCCTGGTGCCAAGTGTGCAGACAGTTACCTATTCTGGTGCTCAGTGTTCAGAGAGTTACCCCTATCCTCGTGCCAAGTGTGCAGAGAGTTACCCTATCCTGGTGCCACGTGTGCATGGAGTTACCTATCCTGGTGCCAAGTGTTTAGATACATTACTAGTGATGACCAGTAGGTCCATCCATTATATTGTCGGATCATCACCAGTGATGGAGCTGGTACTTCCCTGGTACAAGGATATTCTGATCCGTAGAACAGTTTGCCTGGTGTGACAGGCTCTCTTTAATACACTGGCATCAGCTCGGGGGCGCGCCGGCTTTCCTTGTGAATGATGCTGTGACATTATTAGGATGATGGAAACATTTCATTTTCATCGCGTACACAATCGGATTGTGTGTCTTTATGATCCCAGACCTGCTCTAATAGGCACTTTATGAAGCTGCACATAAAATGGCCATTATTCTGGGAGAAGGAGAAGCGTTAATTAAATTGTCCAATCCCCGGCACAAATAAAAGATGCTGATACAAGAGGCAAATTAAAGCACATCTGGGACCCTCTTAACCGCGGCATGGAAAGGTCAGACACAGAAGAGCCCGATGTAGATTTAATATGACTATTGTCAATCTGTGCGGCCTGGTTAATGAGCGCTGGTAGAAAAGCTCAGATAATACCGTACAGAGTGTATCTACTGTAGTTATAATGAGTAGATGCCTCCATTAATAATGGCAGCCTGGTACAATGTGCATTGCGGCTCAATGTGAATGGCAAGAGTGGCACCATTGGTTCTGAATCTCGGACATACTTTGTGCTCCTTGATGCCTCTTTAAAGTGCACTTGTTACCACTTTTGGGGGTTGTAAACCCTGTCTACCACCTTTTAACATAGTTTAATTGGGGTTCCTGTAACCCCTTTATATCCCCAGACGTGCCCCTGCACCTCAGAATTAGTGTTTTATTCTGTCCTGTACCATATGATAATTTATTGTTTCGTCCATATGGGGTCTGCACATTGAGGTCAGCGCCGTCCCGCTCCATGCCAACACTGCCCCTCCTGAGAGTTTGCAAGTGGATGACATAGAAACATCATCTACACAATTCCCACAAATCACACCTGCGCAGTGGCGCACCTCATTGTGCCCTATTGAAATGCCAATGATTCTACCGCGCAGGCACAAGACTTTTGTCTTGCATCAGCCACACAATTCTCAAGCGTGTGCCTCACTGTGCCCCATTGAAGAGCCTGTGCTTCCACTGTGCAGATGAGTGACTGCAGTCTCGCTTCAGTCGCACAATTCCCAAGCCTCGCTCCTGCGCGGTGGCTTTCTCCACTGTGCCCTATTGAAAAGCCAGTGATTCCACCGTGCAGGCGCAAGACTTCGGCAGTGTGCGACTGATGTAAGACCAAAGTCTCGCACCTGTGCAATGACTCACCCCACTGTGCCCTATTGAAAAGCCGTGCACTTTGCAGCTGATGTAAGACCAAAAGACCAAAGTCTTGCGCCTGCGCAGTGGTGCCTCACTGTATCCTATTGAAAAGCCAGTGATTCCACTGCGCAGATGCGAGACTTTGCGCACTGTGCGACTAATACGAGACTTCCGTCTGGACCCTGTGCAGTGGAATCACTGGCTGTTCAACAGGGCACAATGAGACGCCACTGCACAGGCATGAGACTTGGGAATTGTGTGGATGACGTCGCTATGTCATCCACTTGCACATTTAGGAGGGGCGGTGTTGGCATGGAGCGGGGCGGTGCTAACTGCAGTGTGCAGACCCCATATGACCCATAAAAAATTAGCAAATGGCACAGGACAGACTTACTCTTATTTATGAGGTGCAGGGGATATAAATGGGTTACAGAAACCCCAATTACATCATGTTAAAGATGGTGGGTAGGGTTTACAACCCCCAAAACTGGTGACAGTATTGGGCCTAGTAGTGACGTAGCCAGGGCCGGGTACTCAGATCTCAGGTTCGCAGTCTGGGATGTCACGGGTGGCTGCCTGAGACTGTGACCCTGGTAGTCAAAGGTTAAAGAAAATAAAGTTTTTGTTTCGTGACGCCACCTGCAGTACCTGGTGATGCTCACCAGCGCCGCTACAGTCCTCCGGTGGTCGATTGTATTGTGGCAATGATGGTGTAGTCCTCCACAGGCAGGACTGGACCGCCAGGGCTGCGTTTCTGTAAGGAGACAGTTCATGCAGGAAAGAATGCAGCAGAGGCGATAACTCACTTCACCGGGTACTTTACTGGAAAACTTTCAGGCATCATTACAGTCTTTCAGTGCAGTAAGATGTTACAGTGACAAATGGATACGGGTGCTGCAAGTGGAATTTATGGTTGGTAGATGGATCCCTCAGTGTGTGCCTTTCTTGTTCCAATCTTCCCTGCTTCCCAGTAGTTTGGTGAAATCTGATCTCATGTAGTAGATCTGACCTCCTGTTTTCTTTCTCTTCCCTTCTCTTACTCCCATCGGGTGACCCTCTGTCGAACACTGCAGCTTTGCCTGGCGTGTCTGGTCCCCTCTTTCTGGTCGCTTGAGAATCAGGGCCGTATATATATATCCCCGTGCATCGGGTTTTCTGTGGCCTTAAAGGTTCCACAGGTGCGGGCTCCGGCACCCGGTAAGCTGCCAAGGTTGAGCTTCCTCTGAGCTTCTCTCTTCCCGCTAGGCTAGCTGTCTGCGCCTGGGAAGCTTTTCCTTTCTCCTGGGCCCTCAGCCGAGGAACCCTCCTTTCTCCTTCAGGCTCCTGAGTCCTAGACTTCCAGCTCCAACTCTCTCCTACTTACTACCTACTCCTCTCTAGTTCCCCCTGGAGGTCACAATATACCCTCCCGGGTTCCCTCCCACCAGATGACTAGTGTGGGGTGTGGGTATAGGGTTCCACCTACTGTCCATAATTCCACTTGCAGTGGGGTGACTACACCGCTTTTATGGGTGTAGTACCCCTTTTGTGGCACCTACATAGTGGGGCGCCACAGTAGTAAGGCGGCACAATATTCCTAAAGCTCTTTTTTTATTTTTTCTCGGCTGTAGGTTTTTGTCCAATGGCCGCGAGCACCGGATAATCAATCTGATACAATAACAGCGCTGCTGGTATTTCATCACAGACATCTGACAAAAGTGCGTCTAGTGGCCGGAGCAGATTGAAACAGCAGGCGACGTAATAGACTGTATATAATAGAAGAGCGAGGATCCAAACTCAAAGAAACTCACAACAACAAACAAAAATACATTCCTCCCAATAAAGACTTGATTTACTGGAACGAGGCTGAGGAGTAAAGAGCAGTGCATCCGCACGGAGAACGCCACCGCTCTCCATCGCCTTAATGATGCCATGACACCGTTCACTCGGCACCGCGAAGCCCATGAATACAGGTTCGGTGAATTGATATACCGCCGCTGCTTCCAGCCTTTTGCGCGGTATTTGGTTTTATTGGAATACATTGTTGCACCCACGAATAAAAGATGTAAATCCTTCCACAAAGTCGCTGATAATTTAGAGGAAAGCAACAAAACAGTCACAAGGACATAAACCTTCAGAGAGGAAACTTCTATCTTAGCTGTTCCCTGTTACTTTGACAGATCCCAGTAAGACCTGCATATTTTACTATGAAGGAGCATTTCTAAATAAAAAAGCAACTTTTATTCTCTGATAGACACACGTGCAGGGGATGATTGGTCCCTCCGCACTAGTATAGGTTGGTGATTTATTGCTTAGTGGTTTGGTGATTCAGTCCGTGTAGTATTGTAGTTTGGGGGTTCAATATATATCAATATATGAAAATATCCAAAGATTTACCAATGTGCTTGTATCCTGTATTGCACTGCATATCTAGCCTACATGTATCCCTTTAAATAGTTGCCCTTAAGAGAAATAGGTACTGCTGTGGTGCCCACTGGGACGGGGTACTCAGTACCAGACCGGGGTATCGCAGGGGGTATCATGGCAGTCTTGGTCCGGACCGTGTCCCGAGCCCACAAGTAATGGGGGTATTTACAGGGATGACGTCGTGACGCCACCCACGGGTTGTGGTCAGGGTGACCACCGCTGCTGCAGAACCTCCGAGGGTGATGTTTGGCAGCCGGTGATCTAACGGCTCTCCACGGGCAGAGCCTGGTTCCCCAGGGCAGTGGTAGTAATAGTCTATGGATGATGCAGGGTAGGGGTGTGGCGCCCCGCACCGAGTGCGTCACAGGAGGGTATTGCAGCCAAAACAGCAGCAGCAATATTCTCTGACTCAGCAGTCACACAGTTAACTCAGAGATCCATACCCTACATGCATCACCTAGCATAGAGGGCCAATAAGGTCCTGGTGGGCGGAGTGTAGTGGTAGAGTGTAGGAGAAGTTGAAACAGCAACGTAGGAGAAGGAAGCAAGATCATCTGCTCTGCAACCTAGGAGAGGGGGTTGCACAGTTCCGTGCGCCCCCCTGGCCAATTCCCTGGCCCATCTCCCTGTCATCACCCCGGTTGAGCACCATTATTCCCGGTGCCTTAAGAACCGAACAACGGGCGTCAACATGCGGTTCCAAAACCATCCGTGCCCATCTACAGCCGGTTTGCTGGTACCGAAGCTAGCAGTAGTTCAGCTCTGCTATGCGAACCAGAGGAGTGGAGGGACCGCTTTACAGGAGCACCCCACCACCGCCACACACAGTCGTCTAGCCAGCGGTGTACCCACCAAAGGACCCAAGGCTCCCCAAAGCATCCGGAACGTATACCCCGGATAGGGCATTCAAGCAGCCTCCTTGTACCCGATCTGGCATTCCTGGGCGACAAAGGCAACATACTTAGTTAGAATGGAGGAACACCGCGGATCTCTGAGAACACACTGGTCATTGCTGAGTCCACCCGGTCCACTACCTACAAACTGTATGCCATGTACTGCCTGCTGGTTACAGTAAAGAACCCGTTACAGAGACTTACAGTGTCCGTGCCTTCTTATGAACTGTCTATCCGCATGCTAAGGTAACCGCAGCTGCCTCAGAACATCTTGTGCAGCTTCTGACTCTGGGGATCATCGTGGGGAGCGTTCCATCTTGCTGCATTCCATCCCCTGGAGGCCCCGCAGCGTCGGTACAGTTACCGAATCTCTCATAGGTGGCGTCACGACAAATTAACCCCTTAATCTGTTCTCCCAAAGACGTCTCTCTTTTGATCTCTACCACCGGGCCCCACTACCGGCAGGCGCGGTCCATTCGTGACAAGGAGGAAAGAAGAAAACGCCTGTCTACCGGAGTCCCAGCCACGGTGAGTCAGGGGCAGTGGTGGAGATGATAGCAGTTTGTGAGGGAGAGTAGGGCTTGAGTGCAAAGATCACACAGACTCATGGTTTTGTAGTTTTCCAAGTCTTTACTGCAGTTGTTGTTGTTCAGCAGAGTACTGTCCACGGAGTCTGTACCGGGGCCGAGTTGCTCCCACCCTGACCGGGTCCTTGGCTTCCCACTCCTGCACTGTGTGTGTGGCCCTGCTGCTGCTTTAGCTAGGCTGCTGGCCCTGTCTCTCCACACAGGTACCCCTTGCTAGACAACTTGAGTCTTATCTGTGTGTTTCTGACCCTGCCATGTTGCTTCACTGTGGTACAGTGCAGATCTATAACCTCCACTAGTCCGGTGTTTACTGTGCTGCTTGTGTCAGTCACAGTTTCGGATCCGGTATCCTGTCTTTGCGCTCCTCCGAGGTGAGTCATGGGGTAACTCAGTCAGACATGTTCCTGTTTCTATTGACTCCTCTCCTCAGACCCTGGCTAGACCTGGAATTGAGCAGCGGACCGTGGGGGAGCCTAAGGCAGCTCCTTTACACCACAGTCCTTCTTCCTCAGTTCTCCCAGGAACTGAACTGCTCACTTTCTCTCCACATCAGAATATATAGGGGAGTTGATTTAGCTCCCCCTTCTGGCCTGAAGGCTCTAGTGTGGTGTTGTAGGTTGTGTGGTGAGTTAACCCTTGGTGTTGTTACTGTGGCTTATTAACCCCTGGGGTGCCACACTGTTTTTATACAGCAAGCCATAGATTGTGTTATTGTGTTTAGAGAAGCCATGAAGGCCACATGATCTGGGAGTGAAGCCAATGTCTAGAATGTTTTAGTTAGAAGTGAGAATGTTCCAAAAACACCAGATAATGAAGCAGTGTGATGAGTCAGTAATGTTAAAAACACTAAATGATGGATTAACACAAGGATGCATACATATTTAGAATAGTGACCAATGAATAGTTATGTTTAATATTATGTAACCAATTAATGAATGATCCTACCCTGGAGCTACCACCCCCAGTATAATTTTACAAGCTTCCACAAATAACCTCAGAATTTCTTAGCATCTTGAAGTCGTGTCAGGTGTCTAATATTCTCACTGCTCGTGTGCACCAAAAACATATTTGACTGCAGACGGACTGAGGCTGATACTCCTGATTAAGGTGTCCACATCAGTGTCCAGTGGTTTGGTACTTTACAGTAGTGCCTAGATTTTGAGGTTTGGTGCTTCTGTAGCTACTGTCGTGTCCAGTAATATGGTAATACAGTTCTTGGTGTCCTATGGTTTGGTTCTTTGATGATTCCTGCTGTCCAGCAGTAAAGTGTTTTTATTTCTCATCTCTGGCAGTTTTAAGTTTATTCCTGGTGTCCAGTGGTTTAGTGTTGTAGGCCCAGGTTTGTTGCCCCTTTACCAGTTGACCTGCAATTTAGGGCTAAGATGCTGGTGCCCACTGGTTTATTGCTTCTGTCCCTAGTAGCTCGTGGTTCGGTGCTTCAATCCTTGGTGCCTTGTACCTTGGTGCTTCTGTCCTGAGTAGCACATGGTTTATTGCCTCAGTCCATGGTACCCTGTGGCTTTTTGCCTCAGACCCTGGTGCCTCAGTCCATGGTGCCCTGAGGTTTGGTGCCTCAGTCCATGGTGTCCTGTGGTTTGGTGCCTCAGTCCATGGTTCCCTGAGGTTTGGTGCCTCAGTCCCTGGTGCTCTGTGGTTTGGTGCCTCAGTCCATGGTGCCCTGTGGTTTGGTGCCTCTGTCCCTGGTGCCCTGTGGTTTGGTGCCTCAGTCCATGGTGCCCTGTGTTTTGGTGCCTCAGTCCATGGTACCATGTGGTTTGGTGCCTCAGTCCATGGTGCCCTGTGTTTTGGTGCCTCAGTCCATGGTGTCCTGTGGTTTGGTGCCTCAGTCCATGGTGCCCTGTGGTTTGGTGCCTCAGTGCATGGTGCCCTGTGTTTTGGTGCCTCAGTGCATGGTGCCCTGTGTTTTGGAGCCTCAGTCCATGGTGCCCTGTGTTTTGGTGCCTCAGTCCATGGTGCCCTGTGGTTTGGTGCCTCAGTCCATGGTGCCCTGTGGTTTGGTGCCTCAGTCCATGGTGCCCTGTGGTTTGGTGCCTCAGTCCATGGTGCCCTGAGGTTTGGTGCCTCAGTCCATGGTGCCCTGTGGTTTGGTGCCTCAGTCCATGGTGCCCTGTGGTTTGGTGCCTCAGTCCATGGTGCCCTGAGGTTTGGTGCCTCAGTCTATGGTGCTCTGTGGTTTGGTGCCTCAGTCCATGGTGCCCTGTGGTTTGGTGCCTCAGTCCATGGTGCCCTGTGTTTTGGTGCCTCAGTCCATGGTGCCCTGTGGTTTGGTGCCTCAGTCCATGGTGCCCTGTGTTTTGGTGCCTCAGTCCATGGTGCCCTGTGGTTTGGTGCCTCAGTCCATGGTGCCCTGTGGTTTGGTGCCTCAGTCCATGGTGCCCTGTGGTTGGATGCCTCATTCCCTGGTGTCCTGTGGTTTGGTGCCTCTGTCCCGGGTAGCTCATGATTTAGTGCCTCAGTCCTTGGTGTCCTGTGGTTTGGTGCCTCTTTCTCTGGTGCCTTGTATTTTGTTGCTTCTATCCCTGGTAAATTACAGTTTAATGTATATGTGTCTGGTGTCTTTTGGTTTAGGGCCTAAGTCCTGGGTAGCTCATGTTATGTTGCCTCAGTCCCTGGTATCCTGTGGTTTGTTGCCTCTGTCCTGGTAGCTGATGTTATGCTGCCTCAGTCCCTGCTACCCTGTGGTTTGTTGCCTCAGTTCCTGGTGCCTTGTGGTTTGATGCCTCAGTCCCGGGTAGCTCTTGGTTTATTGCGTCAGTCCTTGGTACCCTGTGGTTTGGTGCCTCAGTCCCTGGTAGCTCGTGGTTTGCTACCTCTACCCTTGGTGGCCTGTGGTTTGCTGCCTCGATCCCTAGCGTTACATTCCAAGCTGTGGTGCCGGTTTCCACTAGACAGGGACACCAACAGCCACAATGCGGCTCCCTGAGGTCTGTCCCATTTTCTACAGCTGCGGTGCTGGTCTCCACTGGACAGGCAGACCAACAGCCATGACACGGCTCCATATGGTCTGCCCATGCCTGTCCTGTGCCCCCACGATGTATTTACCTTGCTGGTCGTCCTTGCCCCTCGCCAGTGTCTTCCTGCTTCTGGAACCTGTGTTCAATCAGTAGAGCTTCTGGGAGTGCACTAAGGCAGCAAACGCCGAACACTGTAGAACTTTAAAAGGCCAGTAAGCCCTATCACTGGAACTGCCCCGCGGCCTATTGTTGAGGTGCACTATGTATATAAGGCATCCTCCCCCATTGGGAAGTGCCTGAGCAATGTCTTCAGTCACTAGTGGCATTTCTGGTTCTCAGGTCCCCTTGTCCTGTACCTTGCCTTTGTCGGGTGGCAGCCCGTAGCTGTCTGCTTTATCTGCGCTGAGAATCAAAAAAACCGCGAAGCGCTACATAATTTTTTTAAACTATTTATTTTTACATTACTATGATGTCAGTCAAACTGTGAAGGGCCCAGCAGCCAGTCACAGACGCTGTCACAGAGAGTGGGCGTCTGTGATTAGCTGCTGGAGTAACCTGAAAACAGCCCATACATTCTAGCATCTAGAACGTATGGGCAGATTCCAGGTTACTATAACAGCCAATCACAGATGCCCATTCTATGTCACAGCTATTGGGTCCGTCACACATATAGTAGTGTGAAAATAAATAAATAATTTTAAAAAATGACATAGCGCTTCGCTGTATTTTTGATTCTCAGCGCAGATAAAGCGGACAGCTACAGGCTGCCACCCCCAGCTGCCTGACTTTAACTTGGCTGGCAATCAATACACAGGGAAGCCTAATAGTTTTCTTTAATTATTTAGATAAATAATAATAAAAAATGTGTGGGCACCGCACGCCGCGGGACCCAGTAAGCTTATATAATAATAATGTTTATTGATAACGTGCTTTGATTTACAGCCCCCAGCCCGAACACAACAGAACACAATTTATAGGCGAAAAAGTCTACATTTTAACACACGATAATAAAAAACAAATTGCAGAGCAAAACACACAGTGTAGATTTTGTATAAAGCCAAAATGAAAGGTCCGTTGAAAACCTCACAGGTAAAGGCAATCAGTCTATAAAGAGCAGTTTACACTTGAAGAAGCAATAAAAGTAAAGACTTTGGCAAGTCCAAACAAGGAGATGTTTTAAGCAAATCTACAATGAGTACGGAACGTATTCAGACCTCTTACATTTTTTTCTCTTTGTTTCATTGCAGCCATTTGGTAAATTCAAAAAAGTTCATTTTTTCTCATTAATGTCACTCTGCGCCCCATCTTCACATCTTCACTGAGAAAAACAGAAATGTAGATATTTGTGCAAATTTATTAAAAAGTTATACTGAAATCACCCATGGTGATAAGTATTCAGCCCCTTTGCTCAGTATTGATAAGTATTCAGCCTCTTGCTCAGTGTTGATGATAAGTATTCAGCCCCTTTGCTCAGTGTTGATGATAAGTATTCAGCCCCTTTGCTCAGTATTGATGATAAGTATTCAGCCCCTTTGCTCAGTGTTGATGATAAGTATTCAGCCCCTTTGCTCAGTATTGAGTATTTGCACCTTTGGAGCTCGTACAGCCACGAGTCTTCTTGGGAGTCATGCAGTTTTCCCCTCTGGATTTTGGGATCCTCGTCCATTCTTCCTTGCAGATCCTCTCCAGTTCCGTCAGGTTGGATGGTGAACGTTGGTGCAGCCATTTTCAGGTCTCTCCAGAGATGCTCCATTGGTTTAGGTCCGGGCTCTGGCTGGGCCAGTCAGGAATGGGCACAGAGTTGTTTTTGAAGCAATTCCTTTGTTATTTTAGCTGTGTCCTTAGGGTCATTGTCTTGTTGGAAGGTGAACCTTCAGCCAAGTCTGGGTCCAGAGTTCTGGAAGAGGTTTTCATCCAGGATATCTTTGTACTTGGCCACATTCATGTTTCCTTCAATTGCAATCAGTTGTCCTGTCCTGAAAAACACTCCCATAGCATGATACTACCACCACCATGTGTCACTGTTGGGATTGTATTGGGCAGGTGATGAGCAGGGCCTGGTGTTCTCCACCGCTTTGAATTATCACCGGAAAGTCAATCTTCAGCTCATCAGACCAGAGAATCTTATTTCTCATAGTCTGGAGTCGTTCATGTGTTTTTTAGGAAACTCTATGCAGCTTTCATATGTCTTGCACTGAGGAGAGGCTTCCGTCGGGCCACTCTGTCATAAAGACCCGACTGGTGGAGGCTGCAGTGATAGTTGACTTTGTGGATCTTTCTCCCATCTCCCTACTGCTTCTCTGGAGCTCAGCCACAGTGATCTTGGTATTCCTCTTTACCTCTCTCACCAAGGCTCTTCTCCCATGATTGCTCAGTTTGGCTGGACGGCCAGGTCTAGGAAGACTTCTGGTAGTCCCAAACTTCTGCCATTTAAGGGTTATGGAGAACACTGTGCTCTTAGGAACCTTGAGTACTGCAGAAATTCTTTTGTAACCTTGCAGACCTGTGCCTTGCCACAATTCTGTCTCTGAGCTCCTTGGGCAGTTCCTTTGACCTCATAATTCTCATTTGGTGAGACATGCACGGTGACCTGTGATGTCTATTGGCCCCATCTATGACAAGGATTCCTCCCGAAGCCTGAAGAAGGTCCTGCAAGCATTGGTACCTCCTCAGCCCCAGAGGGTCCCCAAGGGGACTACTTGATCATTGGCTGGATCTTACACACTCATGCTCAGAGACAGCAGAGCGCACAGTACAGGGCTGCCTTGTACAACTGTGAGGATAGAAGTAGAAGCACAGTAAGCCCACCACTGTTCCCGAATCCATAGGGACCCATGGACCTCCTCAGCAGCTTGCACTAAGTCCAGCAAGGTGTTCAGGTCGGGCATCTTTCAAACAGGTATGATCAGTTGAAAATGTAATATTAAAGAGAGAGTACACCTCCCATACACAAACAAACCATAGCACCTCTTTAAATTAATTAACCCATTTACTCACTCCTCTACATTGTCGCCTTTCCACCCTATAATGCTACATGGCCTCCATTCACATGTGGCTCTTCAAATAACTCCCATAGGAGAGTAATGAGGGCCATGACAATGTAAAAGTAAAATTCACTAATCGGGGCTGATGGGTGTTGTAGTATGTAGGTGTCAAGAAAGTGGTGTAGCAATTTGGGAATGGGAAGCAGGATGGCAATAATGGACAAAGTGAACTGAGTAGCTAGTCTTACTTTATAGACTGGGGTCCCTATCTGACCCTGTACCCAGAAGTACCTACCACTGATGGTGAGTAGGTCTGGGCCACCACCCTTGCCCTCTGCTCTTCAACCAGACTAGTTCTAACACCCCCTCACCTCCACCCACGGAGCAGGATACACAACAACTCCCACAAATAAGGGAAAACACCAAGAACCTTCAACACAAAGTGCACACACGTCTTCTCAGCTTGCGGTCTTGAGTAGACTAAAACTCTATCAGCGACATCTGCTGGTGGAAGAGGGAACTATTTAAAGGCATGGGGCCTTCTGACCAACCCAAAACTTTGCACCTGCAGAGCTGCCTCACAGCAACAGAGCAGTATCTATATAGTAACTCTGAATGTGCCAAAGGAAATGAATTCCCATTAAAACTACAGATAGATTTACACATAGCAGTCAACATGTGACATTGGGCTGGTGGGGTTTGTGTGTCAGGGCTGCTTGTTGGGCTTCGTCCGGCCTTATACTGTTTTCTTTGATCCTCTATATATTGAGCCCATTGGTGACCGGCTTCTCAGCTATATGCAGTAAATGTCCCTGATGCTCCGGTCTCCAGATTTTGCTCTTTTCAGCAATCGAAGATTCCGGCACGGTGAACACAACACTCCATATGACTGTCCAGCCACACCAGGAATGAATGTGCGATCTAATCTCCTGTGTAATAATTGACCTGTTCCATAGATCCGTCCTAAGTGCCCCTATTCAGTCTGTGACAATGATACATCCGGCTTCTATTCCCGTCACCCGGTGAGAGCGATTCGAGCGCTGCTCTATCAAGTCCATTTGTTCCTCTTTTGTTTCCGCTCTATCCTACACTTCATATTTTTCTTTTTAGTCCTTTCACATCTTATGTTTTGTTCAATAAATCGTTTTTTCAACATTTCTAGTCTGGAAATTTCTGGTACAATCACTGTTTGTTCTCCTGCAGAGTCTTAACGTCTCGTACATCAATACTGCAACCGGCATGTGCTGCCTGCGAAAAGTGGGCTTCTGTGGTCTTGTACTCCATGTTCTGCAGCTTTGGAATAGACTATGGGGGGTTAAATCTATCAAGAGCGGCTTCTCATATGCCAGCCCTGAACGCCGCATCAGTTTGGGTAGGGTGCGCACCTCTTAATAAATTGGGTTCCTAGTTGGACGGTGACAGCAGGAAGATGCCTACCCCGGAAAGACCGCATGGACCAGGGCTCATCCCAACTGAACGCCCAAAACTCCTTACTCGTAGGCACAACACTACTCAGGCAACACAGGGTGAGGGAACCACACAATAGAAGACTTTATTGGATCCTCAACTGTCAAAGGCATATAACAAATAACCAGCAAGATACACATTGTAACGGGCAACAAAGTCTCACCCTTCCGCTGGCTCACCAGGGATTGGAATGTACATGCCTTCGGGCCTTCCAGGGCCACTTACTCCAATCCAATCCAGCAGAGCCCTGCTTTCCAGGGGCGGACTGGCCCAGGTGACAGGGAGGCATTTGCTCCCCAGGCCGGTGGTTGAGTCCTAGTTTAGTCCCTATAGTGATAGCAGCTGCGCGTTGGCGCGTTGCGGCCGCAGCTCACAGCGGGACTTGGGAAGCAGCAGGCAGGCAGCGGTCGGCAGGGTGGAGGCTGGTGAGTGAAGCAGCACCACACCTTCCCCCCGCTCTCCACTTGGCCTCGCTCCAACAGCACCCCCCCTCCCAGTCCTCACCTGGCCATGCTCCAACAGTACACCCCCCCTCCTCGCATGGGCGCTGCCTGGAATAAGTGGACTGCCCCCCAGGGCAAGATCTGCCAGCCAGCTCCTGCTGCTTTCGGCTGGCAACCGCCGAGAAATAGCGACAAGCTTACGAAGCCAACTGAGTACAGCATAGTCTGTAGCCAGGTGACTGAATTGTCCAAACCTGGGTATCTTCTATAAATAGTCTCTGATATTCCAGATGAATCCTAGGCTGAACTGCTGTATGTAATCCAGTTTTGGTGCTCCTCCAATTGGACCTGAAGCTCCTAGACTGAGGCCATGCAGAGTATGAAACACAATGTTATCCTGGCAGCCAGAACTGAATTTCCTATGCTGAGGTTATGGTCTTCCAATTGGGACTGAAGCCCATAGATTGAAGCCATGCAGCATATAAACTATTGTTGACTGAAGCAAGTCCTTTTATGTAGCCAGAGCACTCATCTCAGGTTATTGTGGTCTTCCAGGATTGGTGGGATAAGGCTGTGCTCTTATTGGCTGGATTTCAAGCCGAATGCTTAATTCTCCTTTCAGTGATGTAGTCAGAGGGTGTGAGATAATTAAAGTAGCAATACACAACCTCAGACAATAACGGATCTGAATCGTCTGGCAAGAAACAATGTCTTAGCAAATATGAGATAACCAAAAAAGACCAATATGTGGCCAAATTGAGAAAATGTAACCCACAGCATTGCATTGAAAAAAGCTGTGTAGTCACACATGTAACAGGGAATGATGGAGATAATGTAGACTAAGTAGGAACAGACTTAAGCTACAGTTAGGGCCAGAAATATTTGGACAGTGACACAAGTTTTGTTATTTTAGCTGTTTACAAAAATATGTTCAGAAATACAATTATATATATAATATGGGCTGAAAGTGCACACTCCCAGCTGCAATATGAGAGTTTCCACATCCAAATCGGAGAAAGGGTTTAGGAATCATAGCTCTGTAATGCATAGCCTCCTCTTTTTCAAGGGACCAAATGTAATTGGACAATGGACTCTAAGGGCTGCAATTAACTCTGAAGGCGTCTCCCTCGTTAACCTGTAATCAGTGAAGTAGTTAAAGGGTCAGGGGTGGATTCCAGGTGTGTGGTTTTGCATTTGGAAGCTGTTGCTGTGACCAGACAACATGCGGTCAAAGGAACTCTCAATTGAGGTGAAGCAGAACATCCTGAGGCTGAAAAAAAAGAAAAAATCCATCAGAGAGATAGCAGACATGCTTGGAGAAGCAAAATCAACAGTTGGGTACATTCTGAGAAAAAAGGAATTGACTGGTGAGCTTGGGAACTCTAAAAGGCCTGGGCGTCCACGGATAACAACAGTGGTGGATGATCGCCGCATACTTTATTTGGTGAAGAAGAACCCGTTCACAACATCAACTGAAGTCCAGAACACTCTCAGTGAAGTAGGTGTATCTGTCTCTAAGTCAACAGTAAAGAGAAGACTCCATGACAGTAAATACAAAGGGTTCACATCTAGATGCAAACCATTCATCAATTCCAAAAATAGACAGACCAGAGTTAAATTTGCTGAAAAACACCTCAAGAAGCCAGCTCAGTTCTGGAAAAGTATTCTATGGACAGATGAGACAAAGATCAACCTGTACCAGAATGATGGGAAGAAAAAAGTTTGGAGAAGAAAGGGAACGGCACATGATCCAAGGCACACCACATCCTCTGTAAAACATGGTGGAGGCAACGTGATGGCATGGGCATGCATGGCTTTCAATGGCACTGGGTCACTTGTGTTTATTGATGACATAACAGCAGACAAGAGTAGCCGGATGAATTCTGAAGTGTACCGGGATATACTTTCAGCCCAGATTCAGCCAAATGCTGCAAAGTTGATTGGACGGCGCTTCATAGTACAGATGGACAATGACCCCAAGCATACAGCCAAAGCTACCCAGGAGTTCATGAGTGCAAAAAAGTGGAACATTCTGCAATGGCCAAGTCAATCACCAGATCTTAACCCAATTGAGCATGCATTTCACTTGCTGAAATCCAGACTTAAGACGGAAAGACCCACAAACAAGCAAGACCTGAAGGCTGCGGCTGTAAACGCCTGGCAAAGCATTAAGAAGGAGGAAACCCAGCGTTTGGTGATGTCCATGGGTTCCAGACTTAAGGCAGTGATTGCCTCCAAAGGATTCGCAACAAAATATTGAAAATAAAAATATTTTGTTTGGGTTATGTTTATTTGTCCAATTACTTTTGACCTCCTAAAATGTGGAGTGTTTGTAAAGAAATGTGTACAATTCCTACATTTTCTATCAGATATTTTTGTTCAACCCTTCAAATTAAACGTTACAATCTGCACTTGAATTCTGTTGTAGAGGTTTCATTTCAAATCCAATGTGGTGGCATGCAGAGCCCAACTCGCGAAAATTGTGTCCCTGTCCAAATATTTCTGGCCCTAACTGTATGTGCCTGTATTTCAGAGTAAAGCCCCTCTGTGAAGGTGAAGTGAGGAGCCCCCCCAAACCCCACAGACACAAAGCAAACTGTATGGACAGTGGAAGATGAGCTCTGTGCCAAAGCCACCGAGAGGAAGGAAAGAGTACTCCAGGCTGAAAGAAGGTTAGCATAGCCACGCAGAGGGTCCTAACCATAGCATACCACATTGACTCGTGCGATTGGGTACCAGGGAAGGAGCAGCGCAGACCCCACACACACTAGTCATCCTGGCTAGCTGGCAGGATACAGTCTGCCGCTTGAAGCTGTTGGACCGGTTGGAATGAAGATGCTGTTGAGATATGAAGAATTAAGTTCAAAGTCCGTTGCATGTATAGTGGAACAGTGCTTGAACTTTGTTGCAAGTTAATGTCACAGGTGGTTATAATGGATTATAATGGATTAAGGGGTTAGTTAGCAGGATGGCAGGGATGGGCAAAAAGTGATCACAGAAACTAGTCTGACCCTTAGACTGAGGAGTCCTAATGGACCTTCTTCCCAGAAAGACCTATAAAGGTGAGGATGTCTGAGCTGCCGCCCTTGCCCTGCTCCTGACCAACCTTAAGCTAACACCCCCCTCACCTCCACCCAGAGACAAGGATAATGACAGCAACTCCACACACAAATGCAATCTCAAAGAAAGCTACAGGACGGCTTCAGCAAACAGCAGCCACACAGCTCACGATCTTGCAGAGAATGAACTCTATCAGTGATGGGTCATGGGACTATTTAAAGGCTGGTGGAGTGGTCAAACCACATCACCTGATACAAACACCAACATCAACATCAACTGCATAGGCACAGCACTGACGTTAAGGTGATAAAGGAAATTAACTCCATTTAAACTACTGCAGAGTAGTCTACACTGACGACACAGTACAAAACCTTTTGAACTGTTGTGGACAGGGCTGTGGAGTCAGAGTCGGTGTCCATTTTGATGGAGTTGGAGTCGGATTCAGGTAAATTTAGGAGATGGAGTCAGAGTTGGAGTCGGAGGTTTGGGTTACTGACTCCACAGTTCTGGTTGTGGCTGTGGACTTCTCCTTGGTGACCCCAGACTGGGAACTGCACAAAATCGAGCCTTTTGCCAAGAAGTACTGGTGCAACAGCAAGTAGTGAGTCTCCAACCAGCACCACTAGTGTCTGCAACGTGCCGGGGCCAAGACCCAGACTCCTCCCTCACCCATGACTGCCGCCACGGGCACCGGTACATGTAACCACCTGAAAAAGACGTGTGCACCTACCTCTAGGGTATGGTACAATAGATCAAGGTCATGGGCTTTCCCTCTAGAGTCCCAATATGATACATTGGTGCAAACCCTCATTTGTATAAGCAAAATGCATCATTTTTCAGTCTTTAGGAACAAGAATATTTCCATTTTTCGAGAAGAAGAAAAGATAATATTTACATTATGTAGTAAATCTCAATCAAGAATGAATTTAATAGCACTATACGGTGGCTCAGTGGTTAGCACTGTATGGTGGCCCAGTGGTTAGCACTGTATGGTGGCTCAGTGGTAAGCACTGTATGGTGGCTCAGTGGTCAGCACTGTATGGTGGCTCAGTGGTCAGCACTGTATGGTGGCTCAGTGGTTAGCACTATATGATGGCTCAGTGGTTAGCACTGTATGGTGGCTCAGTGGTAAACACTGTTTATGGTGGCTCAGTGGTTAGCACTATATGGTGGCTCAGTGGTTAGCACTATATGGTGGCTCAGTGGTTAGCACTATATGGTGGCTCAGTGGTTAGCACTATATGGTGGCTCAGTGGTTAGCACTATATGGTGGCTCAGTGGTTAGCACTGTATGGTGGCTCAGTGGTTAGCACTGTATGGTGACTCAGTGGTTAGCAATGTATGGTGGCTCAGTGGTAAGCACTGTATATGGTGGCTCAGTGGTTAGCACTATATGGTGGCTCAGTGGTTAGCACTATATGGTGGATCAGTGGTTAGCACTGTATGGTAGCTCAGTGGTCAGCACTGTATGGTGGCTCAGTGGTTAGCACTGTATATGGTGGCTCAGTGGTTAGCACTGTATGGTGGCTCAGTGGTTAGCACTGTATGGTGACTCAGTGATTAGCACTATATGGTGGCTCAGTGGATAGCACTGTATGGTGGATCAGTGGTTAGCACTGTACGGTGGCTCAGTGGTTAGCACTGTATATGGTGGCTCAGGGGTTAGCACTGTATGGTGGCTCAGTGGTTCGCACTGTATGGTGGCTCAGTGGTTAGCACTGTATGGTGGCTCAGGGGTTAGCACTGTATATGGTGGATCAGTGGTTAGCACTTTATGGTGGCTCAGTGGTTAGCACTGTATGATGGCTCAGTGGTTAGCTCTGTATGGAGGCTCAGTGGTTAGCACTGTATGGTGGCTCAGTGGTTAGCATTGTATGGTGGCTCAGTGGTTAGCACTGTACGGTGGCTCAGTGGTTAGCACTGTATGGTGGCTCAGTGGTTAGCTCTGTATGGTGGCTCAGTGGTCAGCACTGTATGGTGGCTCAGTGGTAAGCACTGTATGGAGGCTCAGTGGTTAGCACTGTATGGTGACTCAGTGATTAGCACTGTATATGGTGGCTCAGTGGTTAGCACTGTATGGTGGCTCAGTGGTTAGCACTGTATGGTGGCTCAGTGGTTAGCACTATATGGTGGATCAGTGGTTAGCACTGTACGGTGGCTCAGTGGTTAGCACTGTATATGGTGGCCCAGGGGTTAGCACTGTATGGTGGCTCAGTGGTTCGCACTCTGTATGGTGGCTCAGTGGTTAGCACTGTATATGGTGGATCAGTAGTTAGCACTGTATGGTGGCTCAGTGGTCAGCACAGGATGGAGGCTCAGTTGTTAGCACTGTATGGTGGCTCAGTGGTTAGTACTGTATGGAGGCCCAGTGGTTAGCACTGTATGGTGGCTCAGTTGTTAGCACGGTATGGTGGCTCAGTGGTTAGCACTGTATATGGTGGCTCTGTGGTTAGCACTGTATGGAGGCTCAGTGGTTAGCACTGCATGGAGGCTCAGTGGTTAGCACTGTATGGTGGTTCAGTGGTTAGCACTGTATGGTGGCTCAGTGGTTAGCACTGTACGGTGGCTAAGTGATTAGCACTGTATGGTGGCTCAGTGGTTAGCACTGTATGGTGGCTCAGTGGTTAGCACTGTATGGTGGCTCAGTGGTTAGCACTGTATGGTGGCTCAGTGGTTAGCACTGTATGGTGGTTCAGTGGTTAGCACTGTATGGTGGCTCAGTGGTTAGCACTGTACGGTGGCTCAGTGATTAGCACTGTATGGTGGCTCAGTGGTTAGCACTATATGGTGGCTCAGTGGTTAGCACTGTATGGTGGCTCAGTGGTTAGTACTGTATGGAGGCCCAGTAGTTAGCACTGTATGGTGGCTCAGTGGTTAGCACTGTATATGGTGGCTCTGTGGTTAGCACTGTATGGAGGCTCAGTGGTTAGCACTGTATGGTGGCTCAGTGGTTAGTACTGTATATGGTGGCTAAGTGGTTAGCACTGTAGGGTGGCTCAGTGGTTAGCACTGTATGGAGGCTCAGTTGTTAGCACTGTATGGTGGCTCAGTGGTTAGTACTGTATATGGTGGCTAAGTGGTTAGCACTGTATGGTGGCTCAGTGGTTAGCACTGTATGGTGGCTCAGTGGTTAGCACTGTATGGTGGCTTAGTGGTTAGCACTGTACGGTGGCTCAGTGGTTAGCACTGTATATGGAGGATCAGTGGTTAGCACTGTATGGTGGCTCAGTTGTTAGCACTGTATGGTGGCTCAGTGGTTAGTACTGTATATGGTGGCTCAGTGGTTAGCACTGTATGGTGGCTCAGTAGTTAGCACTGTATGGAGGCTCAGTGATTAGCACTGTATGGTGGCTCAGTAGTTAGCACTGTATGGTGGCTCAGTGGTTAGAACTGTATGATGGCTCAGTGGTTAGCACTGTATGGAGGCTCAGTGGTTAGCACTGTATGGAGGCTCAGTGGTTAGCACTGTATGGAGGCTCAGTGGTTAGCACTGTATGGTGGCTCAGTTGTTAGCACTGTATGGTGGCTCAGTGGTTAGTACTGTATATGGTGGCTAAGTGGTTAGCACTGTATGGTGGCTCAGTGGTTAGTACTGTATATGGTGGATCAGTGGTTAGCACTGTATGGAGGCTCAGTTGTTAGCACTGTATGGTGGCTCAGTGGTCAGCACTGTATGGTGGCTCAGTTGTTAGCACTGTATGGTGGCTCAGTCGTTAGCACTCTATGGTGGCTCAGTGGTTAGTACTGTATATGGTGGCTAAGTGGTTAGCACTGTATGGTGGCTCAGTGGTTAGCACTGTATGGTGGCTCAGTGGTTAGCACTGTATGGTGGCTCAGCGGTTAGCACTGTATGGTGGCTCAGTGGTTAGCACTGTATGGTGGCTCAGTGGTTAGCACTGTGTGGTGGCTCAGTGGTTAGCACTGTATGGTGGCTCAGTGGTCAGCACTGTATGGTGGCTCAGTGGTCAGCACTGTATGGTGGCTCAGTGGTCAGCACTGTATGGTGGCTCAGTGGTTAGCACTGTGTGGTGGCTCAGTGGTTAGCACTGTGTGGTGGCTCAGTGGTTAGCACTGTATGGTGGCTCAGTGGTCAGCACTGTATGGTGGCTCAGTGGTCAGCACTGTATGGTGGCTCAGTGGTCAGCACTGTATGGTGGCTCAGTGGTTAGCACTGTATATAGTGGCTCAGTGGTTAGCAATGTATGGTGGCTCAGTGGTTAGCACTGTATGGTGGCTCAGTGTTAGCACTGTATGGAGTCTCAGAGGTTAGCACTGTATGGTGGCTCAGTGGCTGGCACTGTATGGTGGCTCAGGGGTTAGCACTGTATGGTGGCTCAGTTGTTAGCACTGTATGGTGGCTCAGTGGTCAGCACTGTATGGTGGCTCAGTTGTTAGCACTGTATGGTGGCTCAGTTGTTAGCACTCTATGGTGGCTCAGTGGTTAGTACTGTATATGGTGGCTAAGTGGTTAGCACTGTATGGTGGCTCAGTGGTTAGCACTGTATGGTGGCTCAGTGGTTAGCACTGTATGGTGGCTCAGCGGTTAGCACTGTATGGTGGCTCAGTGGTTAGCACTGTATGGTGGCTCAGTGGTTAGCACTGTGTGGTGGCTCAGTGGTTAGCACTGTATGGTGGCTCAGTGGTCAGCACTGTATGGTGGCTCAGTGGTCAGCACTGTATGGTGGCTCAGTGGTCAGCACTGTATGGTGGCTCAGTGGTTAGCACTGTGTGGTGGCTCAGTGGTTAGCACTGTGTGGTGGCTCAGTGGTTAGCACTGTATGGTGGCTCAGTGGTCAGCACTGTATGGTGGCTCAGTGGTCAGCACTGTATGGTGGCTCAGTGGTCAGCACTGTATGGTGGCTCAGTGGTTAGCACTGTATGGGGCTCAGTGGTTATCACTGTATGGTGGCTCAGTGGTTAGCACTGTATGGTGGCTCAGTGGTTAGCACTGTATGGTGGCTCAGTGGTTAGCACTGTATGGTGGCTCAGTGGTTAGCACTGTAGGGTGGCTCAGTGGGTTAGCACTGTATGGTGGCTCAGTGGTTAGCACTGTATGGTGGCTCAGTGGTTAGCACTGTATGGTGCTCCAGTGGTTAGCACTGTATGGTGGCTCAGTGGTTAGCACTGTATGGTGGCTCAGTGGTTAGCACTGTAGGGTGGCTCAGTGGTTGGCACTGTATGGTGGCTCAGTGGTTAGCACTGTATGGTGGCTCAGTGGTTAGCACTGTAGGTGGCTCAGTGGTTAGCACTGTATGGTGGCTCAGGTGTTAGCACTGTATGGTGGCTAAAGTGGTAGCACTGTATGGTGGCTCAGTGGTTAGCACTGTATGGTGGCTCAGTGGTTACACTGTATGGTGCTCAGGGTTAGCCTGTATGGTGGCTCAGTGGATTAGCACTGTATGGTGGCTCAGTGGTTAGCACTGTATGGGTAGCTCAGGGTTATCACTGTATGGTGGCTCAGTGGTTAGCACTGTGTGGTGGCTCAGTGGTTAGCACTGTATGGTGGCCAGTGGTTAGCACTGTATGGTGGCTCAGTGGTTAGCACTGTATGGGCTCAGTGGTCACTGTATGGTGGCTCAGTGGTTAGCACTGTATGGGTGCCAGTGGTCAGCACTGTATGGTGGCTCAGTGGTTAGCACTGTATGGTGGCCAGTGGTTAGCACTGTAGGTGGCTCAGTGGATAGCACTGTATGGTGGCTCAGTGGTTAGCACTGTATGGTGGCTCAGTGGTTAGCACTGTATGGTGGCCAGTGGTTAGCACTGTATGGTGGCTCAGTGGTTAGCACTGTAGGTGGCTCAGGGGTTAGCACTGTATGGTGGCTCAGTGGTTAGCACTGTAATGGTGGCCAGTGGTTAGCACTGTATGGTGGCCAGTGGTTAGCACTGTAAGTGGCTCAGGTAGCACTGTATGGTGGCTAGTGAATTGCACTGTATGGTGCTTCAGTGTCACACTGTATTTGCTCAGGGTTAGCATGTTAGGGTGCTCACTGGTTACACTGTAACTCAATCTACAGGGATTGCATTCCTAAGTGGAATAGCACTGTATGGTGGCTCAGTGGTTAGCACGTATGGTGGCTCAGTGGTTAGCACTGTATGGTGGCTCACTGAATGTCAATCTACAATCTACAGAGATTGTCTCTCTAGTGATCCCTCTTTCTCAATCTACAGGGAACATCTCTCTAGCGATCCCTCTAACGATCACTCTAACTCAATCTACAGGGATTGTCTCTCTAGTAATCCCTCTATCTCAATCTACAGGGAAAGTCTCTCTACCGATCCCTTATTCTCAATCTATAGGGAACGTCTCTAGCGATTCCTCTATCTTAATCTACAGGGATCGTCTCTCTAGGGATCCCTCTATCTCAATCTACAGGGATCATCTCTCTACTGATTCCTCTTTCTAAATCTACAGGAACGTCTCTCTAGTAATCCCTCTTTCTCAATCTACAGGGATCGTCTCTCTAGGGATCCCTCTATCTCAATCTACAGTGAACGTTTCTCTAGAGATCCCTCTATCTCAATCTACAGGGATCGTCGCTCTACTGATCCCTCTTTCTCAATCTACAGGAACGACTCTCTAGTGATCCCTCACTTTCAGACGCTCACGTCCCTCTTTCCTCCAGTAATAATCTGATCACGGCTCTTGGAGTCTCATGCAGTTCTATGATCTATTTTCTGCGCCGTCCTCGGCACGTGTCCCCCACCGAGCGCCGCTTCTCAGCTGCAATGCATTTAATTTGGCAGGAATTTGTGCGCCCCTCGGTCTTACTTCATCTCGACAGGATTAAGATGGGAAATAAGGCTTTTGATTTTGCCTGGCTTTGTGTATTCATTTATTATGTAATAATTCTGTGTGGAGTGTGAGCTGGGGGGGATTACAGAGGAGCGTCACCTCCCTGGGCTCTACAGTATGGCAGCCTTCAAGTTTTAATTCAATTACACTGCAGAGAAGGCTTTGATTTCCAAAGGAAATTTGGAGTGGTGGCCCCTGATGGCATTAAGTGTGATGGTGAGGACGATACAGAAAAGTTTGCATTAATGGAAATATAACAGGAGAGAAGCTCAATTATTCTCTTCTTCCATTCATACATCTTGGGGATTTTCTTTATAACAATAGCTATTTACCCATTATATCACTCATATCCTGAATATTTCACCATTCTTCCCATCTGCAGACACAATCATTCATTTTCCCATTGTCTCTAAGTTGGTAGAGATCAACTGCTATGATGTCTCCCATACACAGCACACACAGATCTGAGGGATCCCTGCTCTCCTGCCTGTATGTAGCACATCTAGAGTAATTGGAAGGTGGATGTTATATGAAATTGTTGTTCATTGTCACTGTAAATCCACCACTGTGGTGAGATCAACACTTACTAGAAAGCAGCAACATAGACACAGTATACAGCAGCACTGAGCCTTGTAGCTGTGAATCCAATACCAGTATACAACATTGCTGTTCATTGTAGTTGTGAATCAACCACTGGGGTGAGATCAACACTTACTAGAAAGCAGCAACATAGGGCACATTATTCCACAGCACTGAGCCTTGTAGCTCTGAATCCAATACAATGGCTGACATCAACACTTACTAGAGAGCAGCATCACAGATGCTGTGCAATGTAGCCATGAATCAATCACTGAGATGAGAGCAACACTTACTAGAAAGCAGCAGTAGATCACGTTATGTAGTATTGAGCATTGTAGCTGTGAATCCAATACTGTGGCTGAGATCAGCATTTACTAGAAAGCAGCAGCATAGTTATGTCTGGGAATCAAGGTCTGGGATGAGATAAACACTAATTAGGAAAACAGAGGAGGACATTCTATAGTAAATTGAGCATTGTAGCTGTCTCACTGGGGTGAGATAGACACAAACTAGAAAGGAACAGCATGGAAGACTGAACATTGTAGCTGTCAATCAAACTCTGGCATGAAAGATATACTTTATAAAAAACAGATGAGGACATGTGTTCTATGTGGCTGTGAATTTAGCACTGGGGTGAGGTATACTTAATAGAAAAAAGCAGCATTGGAGACATTTTACTGCAGAACTGAACACTGAAGTTGTGAATCAAGCATCCGCGGTGAGATGTATACTTATTAAAGAACAGAGAACAATCTATAACACTACTGAGCACTGTGGCTGTGTATTCAGCACTTGGGTGAAATATACACATACTAGAGTGTAGCCGCATGGAGGAAATTATATTGCAGTACTGAGCAGTGTGTCTGTGGATCCAGCACTGGGGTAAAATATACAAATACTAGAGTGTAGCCACATGGAAGAAATTATATTGCAGATCTGAGCAGTGTGTCTGTGGATCCAGCAGTGGGGTGAAATATACACATATTGAAGCGTAGACGCATGGAGGAAATTATATTGCAGTACTGAGCAGTGTGGCTGTGAATCCAGCACTGGGGTGAAATATAAACAACATACTAGAGTGTAGCCGCATGGAGACCATTATACAGCAGTACTGAGCAGTGTGACTGTGTATCCAGCACTGGGATGAAATATCAACACACTAGAGTGTAGCCGCATGGAGACCATTATACAGCAGTACTGAGCAGTGTGTTTGTAAATCCAGCTGTCACACTGGGGTGGCCAGGGTTACCAGAAGTACTATGAATCTGGGACGTAGGGAGTCAGAGGAGCCTACTTTGGCCCTTATACTGGGGTCCGTGACTCGCCCTGTACTCGGAGGAACCTCTGAAGGTGAGGAGGTCTGAGACCCCAGCCTAAGACCCTAAAGCTCCTAAGAAGCCCTAGACATAACACCCCTTACCTCTACCCATGGCCCACGGTACCCAGCAACCTCTAATTGGGAAAAAACAGCAGCAGCTTTGGATCAACTTGTGCACTCCAAGGTCAGAGAACAGAAGTGAACTGAATCAGCAACATAAGGTGGATGTGAGCTGACCCACTTATGGCCAAGGGGTGGGGAGCAACCAGCCCAGACAGGCAACTCAGCTCACCTGAGCATGAGTCATATCCATCACACACACCTGCAGAAACCTCACCTGTAGAGCCACACACTGCATGGGGGAAAAAAGGCTCATTTCAAAAACAGCAGCAGCACTCATGAGCATAGGCAGCCCATAGTTAACACTAGCACTGGGGTGAAATATAAACATACTAGTGTGTAGCCACATGGAGGAAATTATACAGCAATACTGAGCAGTGTGTCTGTGTATCCAGCACTGGGGAGATATATACATATACTAGAGTGTAGCCGCATGGAGAACATTATATAGCAATACTGAGCAGTGTGGCTGTGTATCCAACACTGGGATGAAATATACACATACTAGAGTTACTAGAGTGTAGCCTCATGGAGAACATTATACAGCAATACTAAGCAGTGTGGCTGTGTGTCAGATAGGGGAGAATATATCATATATACTAGATGTACCACATGAGAACATTATACGCAATAGTGTTGAGTGGCTGTTATCCAACACTGGGATGAAATATACACATACTAGAGTTACTAGAGTGTAGCCTCATGGAGAACAATATACAGCAATACTAAGCAGTGTGACTGTGAATACAGCTCTAGTATTAGGTAAGAAGAAGCAGATTTCTCTTATAATATCACAAACTTTCTTACATTCGCTGTTACTATCGATTTATGTAAAGTTTGTTGACTGAGCCTATTTAATTACTGTTACTAGTAATCACTAATTACTACTTAATGGCCTTATGGTGACAAAAAAAGGACCCAAAAGGGTATGTTTATATATTTTTATAAGTGATTTTTCTAGCTGTAAAATCTTTTTGAAGAGTTTTTGGTGCTTTTTTTTACATTTGGGGCATTTTCAATTGATTCAGTTGTCGAATTATTAATGTATTTTTTACAAGCAGAAATGCCCCAGGAATCGACATGTCGCTATATACATGTTCACATGAAGCTTATGCCAAGTGATTGCACTGGTTTTTCATCTGGATTTCAGAGAAGCTTTTGCCCCAAAATCCATATATATCTTCTGGTGTCGGCCCTGGATATACATATATACATGGAGGCGCCATCTTCTGGGTGCCGGCCCTGGATATACTAATTTCAGGTAAATATTACATGGACACATCTTTGGTTACTGTGCTGGATAAACATGTATACATGAGGAGCATTTACAGGTGACGGCCCTGGTCATATGAAGTATTGAAGCGCCAATCTTCGGGTGAAAGGGCTTGGAATAATAGTATGAGGAGCGCCATCTTTTTCGACCGGAAAAAGTAAAATTGACAATGATATATAGGCTGCCATCTCTGGGCGCCCTGGATTATACGTAATACAATAGGAGCTATTAAAGGTGCCGGCTGGATTACAGGTATACTGGATGGCATCCAACTTCTGGGTGACCCGAACATGGATATACAAGAATTCATGAGGTAAGCGCATACTTCTGGACGGCTGAAAATAAAGTAAACATAGAGGCAGCAACATCTTGGAGTAGCAACCTGGATTACATTGAAAAAAGATACTGGAGGGCGCCATCTAATCCTGGGTGCCGACTTAAAATAGGTAGAGACGCCCATCTTATGGTGGATAGGAAGTATCATGACCATCATCTGGGTGCACCCTGAATAATGGAGCTGCTCTCAGGGTGTGGCCCTGGATAACGTGAATATCATATCATGAGGCGCATCTCTGGGTGCTGCCCGGATACTACATTTAAAATATGTGAGTGCCCATGCTCTGGGTCCGGCCCTGGCTATACATGTATATCATGAGCCATCTTACTGAGGTGCGCGCCCGGTAACACGCATCCATGAGACACTTCATCGCGCGGCCCTGATAAACTGATTACCATGGAGGCGGCCACTCTGGGTGCGCCTGGAAGACATGAACATGCGGCCCATGAATTCTTGCGAGCCCATATACATTAATGAATGTTGCCATACTTGGTGGACCATGGATATAATATAATTAATAGGCATATTTAATGGTGTTGCCCTGATATAATATATACAGTGGGAGGGGCGCATCTTGGGAGTGCGGCCCTGGTCAACATGATGACATTTGGAGGTACATCTTTGGAGTACCGCCTGTAATATAGGCCATCTTCTGGGTGCTAGGCCCTGATATACATGGAGGTGCATCTTTAGGGTGCTAGCCTGGATTAATTTGGTACTATCTTGCTGGTGCCGGGACCCTTAATATATATGAGTTGACCATTTCGGGTGCTGGCCTGGATATACATGCTAGTGCCATCTCGGTGCTAGCCGTATACGGAGGCGGCCAATCTCTGCGTGCTGGCCTGGTATACGTATTTTAATGAGCAGCATCGTTCTGGTGCGGTCCGGCATACGTATACTTATGGATGAAGCCATCGTTTGTGTGCCGGCTCCTCGGATTACATGGTATTACTTGAGCGCCATTATCTGTGCCGGACCTGGATTAAACAGTAAATGAGCGCCATGTTGGACCCTGCCAGTCCATGGAACTCCATGACAGTATAATACAAGGGGTCGCACATCTTATGATGCAACCTATATCAAAAATAGACAGGCCATCCGGGTGCTTTTGATGAAAGAACACTGAGCGCCAGCTCGATTGCTGGAAGTTATTATATGGACGGTGAGATCAGTCACTGTGCCAGACCTGGAAGTACATAAAATTGGAGGAAGCATTTATGGCATGATCGGCCACGATATCCATTAAAATGTACAATGGAGGATGCATCCATCTTTATGGACTGGCCCTTGGATGATAATAACATGCATACAGAGGCGCCATCTTCTGGGTACGCCGGATATACATTGCATTACAAAGCGCAAATTGATTGGACCGCCCATAGTATGATACAATGACCCAATCTTCTGGTGCCATGGCCCGGATAATAATGAGGTGCAAACTTCTTGCAATGGCCATGATAATGGAGCGCAATCTTAACTGTTGGCCATTTATATAAATCAAGACTTAACGGGGGCCCACGGATATACATGGATGCTCTTCTGGTGTAGCCTGCAAATATAAAGGAGGCCCATCGTTTGGTGTGCATGGTCCGATTAACAGTATTTATAAGGATGGCACATCTATTGTGGTATATTTCTCTTGGGTATACGTTTATTGATCAATACTGGAGGACCATCCTCTGTGCGGTGGATAATAATATGTGTGCCCATTTCTATCTGGTTGTCAGCCCTTTATATAAACTTACAATATGACGTTGAGGTCATTTTCTGGGTGGGTGGGCCACTCGGAAATTTATGAGTGTCCATATTCTGGGGCTAGCACTGTATATACATGGAGGCGCCATCTTCTGGGTGCCGTCCCTGGATATACATTATAAATGGAGGAGCCATCTTCATGGGTGCTGGTCCTGGATATACTATATAGATGGAGGCGCCATCTTCTGGGTGCCGCCGGCCTTTAATGATACATGGAGGGAGCCATCTTCTGGGTGCCGGCCCTGTATACATTATCATGGAGGGCCATCTTCAGGGTGCGGTCCTGGATATATACATGGAGGGCCATCTTCTGGGTGCTACCCTGGATAATATATGGAGGCGCCATCTTCTGGGTGCCGGCCCTTTATATATATGGAGGAGCCATCTTCTGGTGCCGACCTGGATATACATATATACATGGAGGGCCATCTTCTGGGTGCTGGCCCTGGATATGCATGTATACATGGAGGCGACCATCTTCTGGGTGCTGAGCCCTGGATATACATGCATACATGGAGGCGCCATCTTCTGGTTCCACTCCCAGTAAGAAACTACATTCGTACCTCGGAGGGCGCACTGTTTTAGGATCAGGCAGGAAATATACTATGTCATTGACATGTCCGCAGCGACATTCCTTTAGTGACCCTCAATGTTATTATATAATAAGCATTCTCTGGTGCTGGCCCTGGATATACATGGAGGTGCCATCTTCTGGGTGCTAGCCCTGTATATACATGGAGGCGCCATCTTCTGGGTGCTGGCCCTGGATATACGTGTATATATATATATGGAGGCGCCATCTTCTGGGTGCTGGCCCTGGATATACTTATATATATATGGAGGCGCCATCTTCTGGGTGCCGGCCCTGGATTTTACATGTATACATGGAGGCGCCATCTTCTGGGTGCCGGCCCTGGATATACATGCATACATGGAGTCGCCATCTTTGGATGCCGGTCCTGGATATACATATATACATGGAGGCACCATCTTTTGGATGCCGGTCCTGGATATACATATATACATGGAGGCGCCATCTTCTGGGTGCCGTTCCTGGATATACATGTATACATGGAGGCGCCATCTTCTGGGTGCCGGCCCTTTATATATATGGAGGTGCCATCTTCTGGTGCCGACCCTGGATATACATATATACATGGAGGCGCCATCTTCTGGTGTCTGCCCTGGATATACATATATACATGGAGGCGCCATCCTCTGGGTGTCGGCCTTGGATATACATGCATACATGGAGGCGCCATCTTCTGGTACGGCCCTGTATATATATGGAGGCGCCATCTTCTGGGTGCTGGCCCTGGATATACATGGAGGTGCCATCTTCTGGGTGCTAGCCCTGGATATATATGGAGGCGCCATCTTCTGGGTGCCGGCCCTTTATATATATATAGAGGAGCCATCTTCTGGGTGCTGGCCCTGGATATACATGGAGGTGCCATCTTCTGGGTGCTAGCCCTGTATATACATGGAGGCGCCATCTTCTGGGTGCTGGCCCTGGATATACGTATATATATATATATGGAGGCGCCATCTTCTGGGTGCTGGCCCTGGGTATACTTATATATATATGGAGGCGCCATCTTCTGGGTGCCGGCCCTGGATATACATGTATACATGGAGACGCCATCTTCTGGGTGCCGGCCCTGGATATACATGTATACATGGAGGCGCCATCTTTTGGATGCCGGTCCTGGATATACATATATACATGGAGGCGCCATCTTCATGCTGCCGGCCCTGGATATACATATATACATGGAGGCGCCATCTTCTGGGTGCCGTCCCTGGATATACATGTATACATGGAGGCGCCATCTTCTGGGTGCCGGCCCTTTATATATATGGAGGTGCCATCTTCTGGTGCCGACCCTGGATATACATATATACATGGAGGCCCATTTATGGTGTCGGCCCTGGATATACATATATACATGGAGGTGCCATCCTCTGGGTGTTGGCCCTGGATATACATGCATACATGGAGGCGCCATCTTCTGGGTACCGGCCCTGGATATACATGCATACATGGAGGCGCCATCTTCTGGGTACCGGCCATGTATATATATGGAGGCGCCATCTTCTGGGTGCTGGCCCTGGATATACATGGAGGTGCCATCTTCCGGGTGCTAGCCCTGGATATATATGGAGCGCCATCTTCTGGGTGCCGGCCCTTTATATATATATATAGAGGAGCCATCTTCTGGGTGCTGGCCCTGGATATACATGGAGGTGCCATCTTCTGGGTGCTAGCCCTGTATATACATGGAGGCGCCATCTTCTGGGTGCTGGCCCTGGATATACGTATATATATATATGGAGGCACCATCTTCTGGGTGCTGGCCCTGGATATACTTATATATATATGGAGGCGCCATCTTCTGGGTGCCGGCCCTGGATATATATGGAGGCGCCATCTTCTGGGTGCTGGCCCTTTATATATATATAGAGGCGCCATCTTCTGGGTGCTGGCCCTGGATATACATGGAGGTGCCATATTCTGGGTGCTAGCCCTGTATATACATGGAGGCGCCATCTTCTGGGTGCTGGCCCTGGATATACGTATATATATATATATGGAGGCGCCATCTTCTGGGTGCTGGTCCTGGATATACTTATATATATATGGAGGCGCCATCTTCTGGGTGCCGGCCCGGTCCTGGATATACATGCATACATGGAGGTGCCATCTTCTGGGTACCGGCCCTGTATATATATGGAGGCGCCATCTTCTGGGTGCTGGCCCTGGATATACATGGAGGTGCCATCTTCTGGGTGCTAGCCCTGGATATATATGGAGGCGCCATCTTCTGGGTGCCGGCCCTTTATATATATATAGAGGAGCCATCTTCTGGGTGCCGGCCTGGATATACATATATATATGGAGGCGCCATCTTCTGGGTGCTGGCCCTGGATATACATATATATATGGAGGCGCCATCTTCTGGGTGCTGGCCCTGGATATACGTGCATACATGGAGGCGCCATCTTCTGGTTTCCACTCCCAGTAATGACAACACATTCTGTGCCGTCGCCGGCTATGGTTTGCTCCAGCCTGTTTTAGGATCAAGGCAGAGACAACTATTAATATGTCATATTGACATGTTCCACAAGCGACATTCCCTTTAAGTGACCCTCAATGTTCACTGCTCAGTAATATATTCTCGGCGTTTCTTCCCTGGAGCGTCCTGTGCCAAAGCATCTAATAAAAAGAGCATCGAGTGTCTATGGATTAAAAGCGTTTCTTGCAGAGAGGATCTACATGTAATTTAATAACGGGACCACAGATGCGGAGCACTGACGGGATTTATACCGAGTAATTGGGTTTCTGAGGAAGAGATGACACGACATGAGCATCAGCCAACTTGTATCTAATACATCTTATTTCTGTCTCCTTAAAGGGAAAGGAAAGTATAAAGAACCATCAGCAGTGCTTGTGCAAGTGATACAATCACACATACAGTAGAAGGAAGAAGTTCTCCGACACCTGGGGTCTGTATACACAGCGCCCTATATTTGGTTGTCGATTTCGGGTACTGTGTGTCACTTGTTGACTTCTCTGCAGTCCATGTGAAATGTTTTGCGATAGTTAAATGGGAGTAAATTTCTTTGGCACATTCGGAGTTAAGCTGCTGTAGTGCTGCTGTCCATGTCTGAGTAGCTGCAGGTGAGGGGGTGTCAGATGAAACAGTTCTCCTCTTCCCCAGCCTTTAAATAGTTCCACTTCTCCTTCACAAGGTGTCGCTGTAAGGCTGTGTTCACACTGGGCGTTTTTGGCTGTTTTGCTCAACAGTTTTTGTAGCCAAAACCAGCAGTGGGTGATTAATCCAGAAGTGGTGACGTGTTCTATTAGACTTTTCCTCTGATTGCTCTACTCCTGGTTTTGGCTACAAAAACTGATGAGCAAAAACAGCCCAAAAACGCCAGTGTGAACACAGCCTTAGAGTTTAATCTCTGCTGTGACATCAAGCTGTGAAGACATGTGCTGTGCTTCAGAAGCCTTCCACAAGTATTCTGGTCTTTGAGGATCATCTTCGGGGATGTTGCTGACCTATCCTTTGAGGTTGATTGTCACGCTGGGTGCAGGAAGCGTCCGGATGCAGTGCATGACAGGGAAGCATGGACCAAAGGTGTCTGGTGCACTACACACAACTACTGAGGACACATGGGGAGAGGTAGCAAATACAACAGGGAGCCCTGCTCATAGGGAACGGGGGAGAGGTGACCTTCTGCCATAATCTGCGGCTGTGCCCTGATCTCCCTACCATTCCTATACGGGTTCTTTCACCCTGTCGCCGAGCAGGATACCTAGTCCCTCGCTGGTCCTGATGGTAACCCTAAATAGGGAAATGGCTGATGGGAGCACTAGTCCCAACCGCTGCACTAACAACAACAAAAGGGGAAGGGGAGACATACAGGGAAAAGACAAAAGCAACTTCATGCCTGCTGTCACTTTCCTAGGCAGCAGACAACTTGGCAATGGTCAGTTTCTCCAAAGAACCTCCTTCACCACAGATAGCCAGGCCAGGAATGAAGTTCAGTCACCAGCAAGGAATGCTGGATCATGTGACCATGTAAAGAAGATGGAAGGGATCACAAAGTAGCCACACCTGGAAAGGAACTAGGGAGTTTGATAGCAACAGAAACTGACATTACCTCCTAAACTGCCAAAGTAAAGAAACACGTTTAATATGAAGTCCCAATACAGAAAAGAGACAGAGGTCCCAAGCGACTCACAAATCTCCAAAGTAAGAGAGACCATCGTGACAGTGATAGCCCAGGGCTGGATAGGAGCGAGGGTAAGGATGGTGGCCCGAACATTCTCATCATAGGAGGTAATTCTGGGATCAGGTGTCAGCTAGGGAACCCAGGTCTATAGGGTCAGACCAGCTCCCCTGATTCCCTCAGTCCATTTCTGCCTTCTTGCTTATACTCGGCTCATGCGCCACTAGCGCCCCATAATACTCTGTCTGATTTTTGTCTTCTCTGTTCTTAATGTGATTGCTGTCATATGCGGGCTGCCACTGACGAGGTCGCTGGGGCCGCTCTCCTCTGTGATGAGGATGATGAAGACAATGCATTATTGTGATAGTCTCTTACTTTCTTCTATACACATAAAAGAAACAGAAGAAAATAAAGGAAAATAACTGACTATTATACCCAGACCGTCCGTCGCTGACCTGAACTGACAGCTCCATCACTGCAGCGCCCCCCGGGGGCCGCTCTATGGGACACAGCATTTATGGAAGGGTTTATGTCTGTTTGTTTCTTTCAGTTGTGATTATATATATTTACACTAAATTTATTTATTTTTTCAATAATGTAATACTTTAAGCAAATGTTCATTTAAAAATAACAAATTATAATGGTTTTTTTTCAGTTGTTTTATAATATAGGAGTCTCTGCTCAACTCACCACAGAGCTGTCATCATCTACATAATATTAGAAGGTGTTGGGGGATTTGGGGGTGTTGGAGGTTTGGGGGGTGTTGGGGGATTTGGGGGGTGTTGGGGAGGTTTGGGGGGGTGTTGGGGGATTTGGGGGGTGTTGGAGGTGTTGGGGAGGTTTGGGGGGGTGTTGGGGGATTTGGGGGGTGTTGGAGGTGTTGGGGAGGTTTGGGGGGTGCTGGGGGATTTGTATGGTGTTAGAGGTTTGGGGGGTGTTGGGGGATTTGGGGGGTGTTGGGGAGGTTTGGGGGGGTGTTGGGGGATTTGGGGGGTGTTGGAGGTGTTGGGGAGGTTTGGGGGGTGTTGGGGGATTTGGGGGGATTTGGATGGTGTTGGAGGTTTGGGGGGTGTTGGGGGTTTGGGGGGTGTTGGAGGTTTGGGGGGATTTGGGGGGATTTGGATGGTGTTGGAGGTTTGGGGGTGTTGGGGGTTTGGGGGGGATGTTGGGGGATTTGGATGGTGTTGGAGGTTTGGGGGGTGTTGGGGAGGTTTTGGGGGGTGTTGGGGAGGTTTGGGGGGATTTGGATGGTGTTGGAGGTTTGGTGGGTGTTGGGGAGGTTTTGGGGGTGTTGGAGGTGTTGGGGGGATGCAGCTGCACTTTCCATTCCATTGGCTGAACATTGGTTGATAGAACAGTATGGCTTCTTCCGCCGTTTACTCTCACGTGTAGAGAGCTGCGCAGATACTTAGCACCCATGTGAGCAATTACTAAGATATCATTTGATTACATTGTCAATGTAATGGCGCTGGGCAATTGGATGCAATTATATCTAAACTTCATAGGGTTCTAAGAAAAGCAAACAGAGGTTTATGTGAGCGGAGAGATACCTATGACAAGTAACATAATTATCTAGTCATTTTCATTATAAATCACATAGTCTTGGAACAAAAGGATCCGCATATCTCGACAGGCAGAACAAAAGCCGCCGAGAAGACATCGTTCATTATTCAATGTACAACAAAAAAGAACCAGGACTCCTATTGATAACGCCTAGATGTCTTCAGAATTCCCATGGCGGAGCGTGGCGAGGGACGGACCCCCTAGTAGGGTCATTTTCACACTTGAATTCACTCAGACGCAGTATTCTAAAAACCATATGTTCTGTAGATAAAGAGGAATTATTATCTGATCGTGTAAGTAATAAAATGTGTTTCAAATTTACATCTTGTTCCAGTTCCGTGAATTCCACCTGCAGTATAAAGAATGGAGGACTGCACTCTTGTTACCATGGCTACAACCTGGGAAATGCTGACATCTCTACAATAATAGTGTCACGTGTAATGATAGTTTTATGAAAGAAAAAAAATCTCACATAATACATAGTCTACAAAGGAAGATTAAGCATTCTGTAAACACAATACATTACATTACTGATCCTGAGTTCCCTTCTGTATTATACTCCAGAGCTGCACTCACTATTCTGCTGGTGCAGTCACTGTGTACATACATTACATTACTGATCCTGAGTTACCACCTGTATTATACTCCAGAGCTGCACTCACTATTCTGCTGGTGCAGTCACTGTGTACATACATTACATTACTGACCCTGAGTTACCTCCTGTATTATACCCCAGAGCTGCACTCACTATTCTGCTGGTGCAGTCACTGTGTACATACATTACATTACTGATCCTGAGTTACCTCCTGTATTATACTCCAGAGCTGCGCTCACTATTCTGCTGGTGGAGTCTCTGTGTACATACATTACATTACTGATCCTGAGTTACCTCCTGTATTATACTCCAGAGCTGTACTCTCTATTCTGCTGGTGCCGTCACTGTGTACATACATTACATTACTGATCCTGAGTTACCTCCTGTATTATACTCCAGAGCTGCACTCACTATTCTGCTGGTGGAGTCACTGTGTACATACATTACATTACTGATCCTGAGTTACCTCCTGTATTATACTCCAGAGCTGTACTCACTATTCTGCTGGTGCAGTCACTGTGTACATACATTACATTACTGACCCTGAGTTACCTCCTGTATTATACTCCAGAGCTGGACTCACTATTCTGCTGGTGCAGTCACTGTGTACATACATACATTACATTACTGATCCTGAGTTACCTCCTATATTATACTCCAGAGCTGCACTCACTATTCTGCTGGTGCAGTCACTGTGTACATACATTACATTACTGATCCTGAGTTACCTCCTGTATTATACTCCAGAGCTGCACTCACTATTCTGCTGGTGGAGTCACTGTGTACATACATTACATTACTGATCCTGAGTTACCTCCTGTATTATACTCCAGAGCTGCACTCACTATTCTGCTGGTGGAGTCACTGTGTACATACATTACATTACTGATCCTGAGTTACCTTCTGTATTATACTCCAGAGCTGCACTCACTATTCTGCTGGTGCAGTCACTGTGTACATACATTACATTACTGATCCTGAGTTACCACCTGTATTATACTCCAGAGCTGCACTCACTATTCTGCTGGTGCAGTCACTGTGTACGTACATTACATTACTGATCCTGAGTTACCTCCTGTATTATACTCCAGAGCTGCGCTCACTATTCTGCTGGTGGAGTCTCTGTGTACATTAGGCTGCAAGCTTAAGGCAAGGACCTCCAAGGTAGTATTCTCTGAAATACTGCCTGTACCACGTGCCACACCAGAGAGGCAACGGGAGATTAGGGAGATAAATAAGTGGCTCAGGAATTGGTGTAGGAAGGAGGGGTTTGGGTTCCTGGAGAACTGGGCCGACTTCTCTGTTGGCTACAGGTTCTATGCTAGGGACGGGCTGCACCTCAATGGGGAGGGTGCAGCTGTGCTGGGGGAGAAAATGGCTAGAAGGTTGGAGGAGTGTTTAAACTAGGGATTGGGGGGGAGGGTATTCATTGTATAGGAGGGGAAGATAGTGTAAACAGTAACCTGGGCACAAGTAATAAAATTGGGGGTGGCATGGGGGGTGGGGTTAGAACAGTCAAACTAGTAGGAAGGAAGAGAGGTAAAGAGAGATGCATACAGTGCATGTTCACTAATGCCAGAAGCCTCACCAACAAAATGGAGGAATTAGAATTGATTTTGTTGGAAAATAATTATGACATGGTGGGGATTTCGGAGACTTGGCTGGACGAGAGCCATGACTGGGCTGTTAATTTACAGGGCTATTGTCTGTTCAGAAATGACCGTACAAATAGGCGAGGAGGAGGTGTATGTTTATACGTAAAATCATCCTTAAAACCCATCCTGCGTGATAATATAGGTGAATCTAATGGAAATGTAGAGTCTCTGTGGGTGGAGATAAGGGGAGGGGAAAAAATAATAAATTACTGATAGGGGTTTGTTATAAGTCCCCAACAATAATGGAAGTGGAGGAGAATATCCTCATAAAGCAAATAGATGAAGCAGCGACTCAGGGAGAAGTCATTATTATGGGGGACTTCAACTACCCTGAAATACATTGGGGATCAGAAACCTGCAGTTCCAGCAAAGGTAATAAGTTTTTGAAAACTATGAGAGACAATTATCTTTCACAACTGGTTCAGGAACCAACAAGAAGGGGGGCACTGCTGGACCTAATATTAACCAACAGGCCAGACCGCATATCAAATATACGGGTTGGAGGTCACTTGGGTAATAGTGATCATAACTTAATAAGCTTTCAAGTATCCTTTACTAAGACGTGTAGTAAAGGGGCCACAAGGACACTAAACTTCAGGAAGGCAAATTTCCAACGGTTGAGAGATGATCTTAGTGCAATAAACTGGGACGATGTCCTGAGACATAAAAGTACACAACACAAATGGGAGATGTTTATTCGCATCCTGAATAGGACATGTGCACAATATATACCCTATGGGAATAAGCATGCTAGAAATAGGAGGAAACCACTATGGCTAAATAAAGCGGTAAGAAGTGCAATATGTGACAAAAAGAAAGCATTTAGGGAATTAAAGCAAGTAGGTAGTGATGAGGCATTAAATAAATACAGAAAATTAAATAACATTTGTAAAAAGCAAATCAAGGCAGCAAAGATTGAGACAGAGAGACTCATTGCCAGAGAAAGTAAAAAGAATCCCAAAATATTTTTAACTACATAAATAGTAAGAAACTAAAAAATGATGGTGTTGGCCCCTTTAAAAATAGTCTGGGTGAAATGGTGGATGAGGATGAGGAAAAAGCCAATATGCTAAATGACTTTTTTTCAACAGTATTTACACAAGAAAATCCCATGACAGACAATATGATCAGTGATAACAAAAAGTCTCAATTAAATGTCACCTGCTTAACCCAAGAGGAAGTACGGCATCGTCTAAAAATCACTAAAATTGACAAATCCCCGGGCCCGGATGGGATACACCCCAGAGTGCTGCAGGAATTAAGTACTGTCATAGATAGACCATTATTTTTAATATTTAAAGATTCCATAATAACAGGGTTTGTACCACAGGACTGGCGTATAGCAAATGTGGTGCCAATATTCAAAAAGGGGACAAAAACTGATCTTGGAAATTATAGGCCAGTAAGCTTAACCTCTACTGTGGGTAAAATCCTAGAGGGTTTTCTAAGAGATGCTATACTGGAGTATCTGAACAAAAATAACCTCATGACCCATTATCAACATGGTTTTACGAGGGACCGTTCCTGTCAAACTAATCTAATAAGCTTCTATGAAGAAGTAAGTTCTGGACTGGACCAAGGAAATGCAGTGGATGTGGTGTATATGGATTTTTCAAAAGCTTTTGATACGGTGCCACACAAAAGGTTGATACATAAAATGAGGGCAATGGGGATAGGGGAAAATATGTGTAAGTGGGTTGAGAACTGGCTTAGTGATAGGAAACAAAGGGTGGTTATTAATGGAACACACTCAGAATGGGTCACAGTTAACAGTGGGGTACCACAGGGGTCAGTGTTGGGCCCGCTTCTATTTAATATATTTATTAATGACCTTGTAGGGGGCATACAGAGTGGAATCTCAATATTTGCAGATGACACTAAACTCTGCAGGGTAATCAATACAGAGGAGGACAATTCTATATTACAGGAGGATTTATGTAAACTAGAAGCTTGGGCGGCTAAATGGCAAATGCGCTTTAATGGGGATAAATGTAAAGTCATGCACTTGGGCAGAGGAAACAAAAGGTATAATTATGTGCTTAATTGTAAAACACTGGGCAAAACTGTCACTGAAAAAGACCTGGGTGTATGGATAGATGATAAACTCACATTTAGTGGCCAGTGTCAGGCAGCTGCTGCAAAGGCAAATAAAATAATGGGATGCATTAAAAGAGGCATAGATGCTCATGAGGAGAACATAATTTTACCTCTATACAAGTCACTAGTGCGACCACACTTAGAATACTGTGTACAATTCTGGTCTCCGGTGTATAAGAAAGACATAGCTGAACTAGAGCGGGTCCAGAGAAGAGCGACAAAAGTCATTAGAAGACTAAGGGGTCTGCAATACCAAGACAGGTTATTAAACTTGGGGTTATTTAGCTTGGAAAAACGAAGGCTTAGGGGTGATCTTATAATAATGTATAAATATATGAGGGGGCAGTACAGAGACCTTTCTAATGATCTCTTTACTCTTAGGCCTGAGACGGGGACAAGGGGGCATCCTCTACGTCTGGAGGAAAGAAGGTTTAATCATAATCACAGACGTGGATTCTTTACTGTAAGAGCAGTAAGACTTTGGAACTCTCTGCCTCATGCTGTTGTAATGAGTGACTCACTACTAACATTTAAGAAGGGCCTGGATGCCTTTCTTGAAAACTATAATATTACCAGTTATATATACTAGATTCTTTGATAGGACGTTGATCCAGGGAGTTAGTCTGATTGCCGTATCTGGAGTCAGGAAGGAATTTTTTCCCCCAATGTGGAGCTTAGTGTTGCCACATGGGTTTTTTTTTGCCTTCCTCTGGATCAACATGTTAGGCTATGGGTTGAACTAGATGGACTTAAAGTCTTCCTTCAACCTTAAAAACTATGTTACTATGTTACTATGTTACTATGTTACATACATTACATTACTGATCCTGAGTTACCTCCTGTATTATACTCCAGAGCTGTACTCTCTATTCTGCTGGTGCCGTCACTGTGTACATACATTACATTACTGATCCTGAGTTACCTCCTGTATTATACTCCAGAGCTGCACTCACTATTCTGCTGGTGGAGTCACTGTGTACATACATTACATTACTGATCCTGAGTTACCTCCTGTATTATACTCCAGAGCTGTACTCACTATTCTGCTGGTGCAGTCACTGTGTACATACATTACATTACTGACCCTGAGTTACCTCCTGTATTATACTCCAGAGCTGGACTCACTATTCTGCTGGTGCAGTCACTGTGTACATACATACATTACATTACTGATCCTGAGTTACCTCCTATATTATACTCCAGAGCTGCACTCACTATTCTGCTGGTGCAGTCACTGTGTACATACATTACATTACTGATCCTGAGTTACCTCCTGTATTATACTCCAGAGCTGCACTCACTATTCTGCTGGTGGAGTCACTGTGTACATACATTACATTACTGATCCTGAGTTAGCTCTAGTATTATACTCCAGAGCTGCACTCACTATTCTGCTGGTGGAGTCACTGTGTACATACATTACATTACTGATCCTGAGTTACCTCCTGTATTATACTCCAGAGCTGCACTCACTATTCTGCTGGTGGAGTCACTGTGTACATACATTACATTACTGATCCTGAGTTACCTTCTGTATTATACTCCAGAGCTGCACTCACTATTCTGCTGGTGCAGTCACTGTGTACATACATTACATTACTGATCCTGAGTTACCACCTGTATTATACTCCAGAGCTGCACTCACTATTCTGCTGGTGCAGTCACTGTGTACGTACATTACATTACTGATCCTGAGTTACCTCCTGTATTATACTCCAGAGCTGCGCTCACTATTCTGCTGGTGGAGTCTCTGTGTACATACATTACATTACTGATCCTGAGTTACCTCCTGTATTATACTCCAGAGCTGTACTCTCTATTCTGCTGGTGCCGTCACTGTGTACATACATTACATTACTGATCCTGAGTTACCTCCTGTATTATACTCCAGAGCTGCACTCACTATTCTGCTGGTGGAGTCACTGTGTACATACATTACATTACTGATCCTGAGTTACCTCCTGTATTATACTCCAGAGCTGTACTCACTATTCTGCTGGTGCAGTCACTGTGTACATACATTACATTACTGACCCTGAGTTACCTCCTGTATTATACTCCAGAGCTGGACTCACTATTCTGCTGGTGCAGTCACTGTGTACATACATACATTACATTACTGATCCTGAGTTACCTCCTATATTATACTCCAGAGCTGCACTCACTATTCTGCTGGTGCAGTCACTGTGTACATACATTACATTACTGATCCTGAGTTACCTCCTGTATTATACTCCAGAGCTGCACTCACTATTCTGCTGGTGGAGTCACTGTGTACATACATTACATTACTGATCCTGAGTTAGCTCTAGTATTATACTCCAGAGCTGCACTCACTATTCTGCTGGTGGAGTCACTGTGTACATACATTACATTACTGATCCTGAGTTACCTCCTGTATTATACTCCAGAGCTGTACTCACTATTCTGCTGGTGCAGTCACTGTGTACATACATTACATTACTGACCCTGAGTTACCTCCTGTATTATACTCCAGAGCTGGACTCACTATTCTGCTGGTGAAGTCACTGTGTACATACATTACATTACTGATCCTGAGTTACCACCTGTATTATACTCCAGAGCTGCACTCACTAATCTGCTGGTGCAGTCACTGTGTACATACATTACATTACTGATCCTGAGTTACCTCCTGTATTATACTCCAGAGCTGCACTCACTATTCTGCTGGTGCAGTCACTGTGTACATACATTACATTACTGATCCTGAGTTACCTCCTGTATTATACTCCAGAGCTGCACTCACTATTCTGCTGGTGCAGTCACTGTGTACATACATTACATTACTGATCCTGAGTTACCACCTGTATTATACTCCAGAGCTGCACTCACTAATCTGCTGGTGCAGTCACTGTGTACATACATTACATTACTGATCCTGAGTTACCTCCTGTATTTTACTCCAGAGCTGCACTCACTATTCTGCTGGTGGAGTCACTGTGTACATACATTACATTACTGATCCTGAGTTAGCTCTAGTATTATACTCCAGAGCTGCACTCACTATTCTGCTGGTGGAGTCACTGTGTACATACATTACATTACTGATCCTGAGTTAGCTCTAGTATTATACTCCAGAGCTGCACTCACTATTCTGCTGGTGCAGTCACTGTGTACATACATTACATTACTGATCCTGAGTTACCACCTGTATTATACTCCAGAGCTGCACTCACTATTCTGCTGGTGCAGTCACTGTGTACATACATTACATTACTGATCCTGAGTTACTTCCTGTATTATACTCCAGACCTGCACTCACTATTCTGCTGGTGTAGTCACTGTGTACATACATTACATTACTGATCCTGAGTTACCACCTGTATTATACTCCAGAGCTGCACTCACTATTCTGCTGGTGAGGACTTTATGCACCTTTATTATAGACTGGGAGATTTCAGCAGACTTCTCCGGGTCATTGTATTAGGTTTCCTCATACTTCTTTCTTTGATCTTGTACATAGAGAGATGACACCGGTGTCATCAGTGTTTGGGATCAGTTGTCATTTGTGTCCGTTTTCCCATCGTCATCAGTGTTTTTCACAGATGATCAATAAATAAATGCCATACCTTCTCCTCCTTTTCAGTGTTAAACACGTCCAGCACACGGATTATACACCCGTGTCCTCTGTCTGCTGGATGCGTTTCTCACAGACCCATAGGCTTGTATTGGTGTTTGTCATCTGCGCTGATGAGAAATCATGGACATGTGAGCAGCCCCATAGGTTGTAATGGAGACGTGCTGAATCCATGAAAAATATGCCTGCAACATGTACCGTAAACATAGATGAATGAGGCTGGCTACAGACTGTATATTTCCACATATCAGTACCTGTCTCGAGGGTCTCTCTTACTTTAGAGACTTGTGATTGGTTTGGGACGTCTGTCTCATTCCTTTATTGACATTTCATTTCAAACGTGTTTCTTTGCTTTCATAATTCAGGAGTTGTTGTCAGTTTCTGCTGCTAGCAAACTCCTTAGTTTCCTTACCAGGTGTGGCTACTCTGTTATTACTCCCATCCCCTTTATATGATCACAAGGTTCCAGCATCCTTTGCTGGTGATTTAACCCATTACTGGACTGGCTACCTGAGGAGAAGAAGGTTCTCTGGAGAGATGACTACTGCTAAACAGTCTGCTGTCAAGGAGTGTGGCAGAAGATGTGAAGTTACGTTGTTGCTCCCTGTCTGTCTCCCCTTCCCTCTTGTCTTGTTTATTGCAGTGGTTGGGACTAGTGCTCCTGCCGGCCATTTTCCTTTTGAGGGCTAACATCAGGGCCAGCGAGAGATTAGGTATCCTGCTCGGCGATGGGTTGAAAGAACTCATATAGGGATGGTAGGGAAATCAGGGCACAGTTGCTGGTGTGTGCAGGAGGCTATGAGCAGGGCCCTCCGCTGTATTTCCCCTCCCCAGTGTTTCTCCGTCTGTAGTTTCGTGTAGTGCACTGGACATCATTGGTCTGTGCGCCACTATAACAGATGATATCCGGACGTCCCCCTTAGTCCAGTGAGATATCATTCACTTTTTGCTATATATTTTCTGTCTGGGGTGATGGGGTTTGCTGTTCTTTGGAGCTCGCAGTCTAATCTCGGTCACATTGAAAATGTCTTTTTCTGTTTTTAGATATAAACACGTTGCAGACGAGTGCCCCCTCTCCAGTATCACAGCCGGGCCGTGCTGGTATCTGTTATTTGTCTCCATCACCGCCGGCGCTCCAATAAAGAGTTGTCATGGAGTCCACATCTCAAATGAACTTGATGTCCCAGGTGATTTCCATCCGCCTTATCTATTTGAGGAATTATTCCTATTATAAGATGAAGCGGGAGATAACTGAACACGGCAGACGGCGCTCGTGCCCCTGGACACACATGGGTCCCGCTATCTGACTCCGGGATCTCGAGCGCGGCATTCTGGGTTGTTTGCCCGGTGAGATTTATCTATCTACCGCTGAGAAATTATCTGGAAAGTGAAGAAAGTTACAAATGATTTGGAGAGTTTTCTGAAAGGATCGACCAACTAGAGGACGGTCCATATAATGGATCCTACATGGTGGAAGGGACATGAGACCCCTCAGGTTCCAAGGACGGGTATAAGAAAGCAAAGTTTCCTCCTGCTCACCGTCTGCAGCCGGTTCTGAATCTCATCCTATCAGATATCTTGCACGTCTTGACGTTATTTCACACTTGTGAACGTTTGGCGGTGGCCACCCCGGCCATTTGTGGTGCACAAAGCATGTTCCTCATCAGAGGATGTGCCCAATGCCTCCCATTCCCCTTATACCCCTTCCCGTTTACCTCCTTGTGCGAAGAAGCTACAATAGCTGAAATAGCCGAGTCTGGGAGAATTCTGGGGAATTCTTCACTTTTCCAGATGTCTCTTTTTTATTCCTGGAGCCTCCTGGATATTCTGAAAAAGTTGGCAAATATGTATAGACTAGATGGGAGCCTGATACTATTGTATCGGGAGAGCATTGACCTCACGGTGGGCTCTGTCGTGCTGGGGGGTGGCTTCTGTCTCTCCCCCATGCGTTCTTCCCCCTGTGCACTCTCTCTACCCCTTTGCACTGTCTTCTGCTCCTGTGCTGTTTTCTCCCCTCTTTTCTCTCTCCTTTGAGCTGTCTTCCCGCTGTGGAGGCTCCCCCTGTGCGCTCTTTTCCCCCCTGTGTGCTCTACTCCTTTGTGCTATCTTTCTCCCCCTGTGCTGTTTGAGCGGTCTTCCCCCTGTGCGGTGCACTCTCCTTCCTGTGCACTGTTTTCCCCCTGTGCATTCGCCACCCTGTGTGCTGTCTCTCCCCATGTGCTCTCCCCTTGTGCACTCTCTCTCCCCTCATGTGCTCTCTCCTTTGAGACATCTTTTGGTTGTGTGCTGTCTTCCCCCTGGTGCACTCTTCCCCCTGTGCTGTCTTTTCCCTACTTTGCTCTTTCCTTTGAGCCGTCTTCCTTGTGTGCACTCTCCTGCCTGTGTGCTCTCTCTCCCCTGTGTGCTTTCTCCTTTGAGATGTCTCCTCCGTGTGCTGTCTCTCCCCCATGCGCTCTCTCACATATTCTCTCTCCCCCCGAAGCGCTCACCCCCTGTGCCGTGCCGCTTCCCGTGTGCTCTCCCTCTATGCGCTCTCTCTCCTCCCTGTGCTGCCTTCTACCCTCGTGTGCTCTCTTTTGTGAGCTGTCTCCCCCCACCTGCTCGCCATTTCTCCCCTTGTCTGATCTCTCTCCCACTGTGTTCTCTACCCCTTGTGCACTCTCTCTCGCCCCCTTTGCGCTGTCTCCCCCGTGCTCTCTCCTTTGTGCTGTCTCCCCGTGCACTGTCTCTCTCCTCCCTGTGTGCCATCTCTCTCCCCATGTATCTTGTCTCTCTCCCCTCTATACTCTCTCCTTTGAGCTGTTTCCCCCTTGTGCGCCCTCCCCCCCGTGTGCTGTGTCTCTCTCTCCCCCCTATGCTGTCTTCTCCCCTTACAGTTGTGGCCAAAAGTATTGCCACCCCTGCAATTCTGTCAGATAATACTCAGTTTCTTCCTGAAAATGATTGCAATCACAAATTCTTTGGTATTATTATCTTCATTTAATTTGTCTTCAGTGAAAAAACACAAAAAGAATTGTCCTAAAGCCAAATTGGATCTAATTCCACACCAAACATAAAAAAGGGGGTGACAAAAGTATTGGGACACTGTTAGAAAAATCATGTGATGCTTCTCTAATTTGTGTAATTAACAGCACCTGTAACTTACCTGTGGCACCTAACAGGTGTTGGCAATAACTAAATCACACTTGCAGCCAGTTGACATGGATTAAAGTTGACTCAACCTCTGTCCTGTGTCCTTGTGTGTACCACATTGAGCATGGAGAAAAGAAAGAAGACCAAAGAACTGTCTGAGGACTTGAGAAACCAAATTGTGAGGAAGCATGAGCAATCTCAAGGCTTCAAGTCCATCTCCAAAGACCTGAATGTTCCTGTGTCTACCGTGCGCAGTGTCATCAAGAAGTTTAAAGCCCATGGCACTGTGGCTAACCTCCCAGATGTAGACGGAAAAGAAAAATTGACGAGAGATTTCAACGCAAGATTGTGCGGATGGTGGATAAAGAACCTCGACTAACATCCAAACAAGTTCAAGCTACCCTGCAGTCCGAGGGTACAACAGTGTCAACCCGTACTATCCGTCGGCGTCTGAATGAAAAAGGTAGGTAGGATACCGAGGAAGACCCACTTCTTACCCCGAGACATAAAAAAGCCAGGCTGGTGTTTGCCAAAACTTACCTGAGAAAGCCTAAAATGTTTTGGAAGAATGTTCTCTGTCAGATGGGACAAAAGTAGAGCTTTTTGGGCAAAGGCATCAACATAGAGTTTACAGGAGAAAAAAAGAGACATTCAAAGAAAAGAACACGTCCCTACAGTCAAACATGGCGGAGGTTCCCTGATGTTTGGGTTGCTTTGCTGCCTCTGGCACTGGACTGCTTGACCGTGTGCATGGCATTATGAAGTCTGAAGACTACAAACAAATTTTGCAGCATAATGTAGGGCCCAGTGTGAGAAAGCTGGGTCTCCCTCAGAGGTCATGGGTCTTCCAGCAGGACAATGACCCAAAACACACTTCAAAAAGCACTAGAAAATGGTTTGAGAGAAAGCACTGGGACTTCTAAGGTGGCCAGCAATGAGTCCAGACCTGAATCCCATAGAACACCTGTGGAGAGATCTAAAAATGGCAGTTTGGAGAAGGCACCCTTCAAATATCAGGACCTGGAGCAGTTTGCCAAAGAAGAATGGTCTAAAATTCCAGCAGAGCATTGTAAGAAACTCATTGATGGTTACCGGAAGCAGTTGATCGCAGTTATTTTGGCTAAAGGTTGTGCAAGCAAGTATTAGGCTGAGGGTGCCAATACTTTTGTCTGCCCATTTTTGGAGTTTTGTGTGAAATGATCAATGTTTTGCTTTTTGCTTCATTCTCTTTTGTGTTTTTTCATTGAAGACAAATTAAATGAAGATAATAATACCAAAGAATTTGTGATTGCAATCATTTTCAGGAAGAAACTGAGTATTATCTGACAGAATTGCAGGGGTGTCCATACTTTTGGCCACAACTGTATGTGCTCTTTCCTTTGAGCCCAAGTGTCCAAAGATGGCAACCACGTGAGTAAGTCAGCAAGCTTGTGCTAGGTCATGTCATGTCACCACTATCTTTGTATACCCAGGTTTCCAAAGATGGCAGCTGCCTGAGTATGGTATAGACATGTGCATTTACTTAGGCATGTGATAGAAGGACATCCGGGTGCTGGAAGTGACAGACACGATAGGGCAATTATGTATTATGTAACAGTAGATGTTGCGACTTGTGTGCAATAATTAGGCTCATACTGTGTGATTGGAATGCATTTCTTATTAAATGGCGGCACAAATATAATAGTTGTGCTGCGGTTTTGGTAAATCATACCATAATTCCCTTTGGACACAGTCTCAGCAATTGGCGACATGCATAAATTGCTGTAGGACACAAATGCACAATCAGTCGTCCATTTTTTATGTATTTGCTTAGCCTATGCTTTTTTCACATACATCACGTACCCATCATAGTCTATGGAACTCTTCATATGTCTTTTTTGCGCACCGTGCGATCCACAAAGAAAACCCCAAGACATGTGCGTTTCTGCTCAAAAACACGCATCAAACTCATGATATGAGTCTATGGGTACCTTTACACGCCGCTACGACAGGATGGATACAACCCGCTACTTCACGTGCACGAGCACGCTCCAACGGTTACAAACGGGAAACGCAACACCTTTACACGCCGCCACAATGGTGCGCTACGCTACGTTACATCTATAGCTAGCTACATCGCCGGGTGTCTCAAGTAGCCATCTGTAGCTCATCGTACCTCATTTACACACCGCTACAACAAGCTAATATGGGCGGACCTGGTGCAGCAGGGACAGCACATAGGCGTGCCACAATTGTGGATTCCGAGACGTCCGTACGCTGATAGGACAAAGCAAGAAACCATGATTGGCCAGGCATCGCAGGAGGCTGTTTAATACATGACGCTCGAGCAATTGTGTAGTGTGACTGGTCAGCTCCTTAAATATGCCGCCCTATGCAGCGACAACCAATCGTCATGCAGGAGCTTCCTCCAATGATCGCTGAAGGGGCGCGGTATCCCGGAGCCTGTGTCACGCCCCAGCTACATAGCATGGTGTAGAAACAACCCTTCTGTTCCTTCTTTACACGCCGATACAACTCGCTACCATCGGCTTTGTAGCCATCTATTATTGAGCAGTGCTCGGAAACAGATGTATCTGTTGCCGGCTGTGTCGTCCCGTCTTCAGACGCCGCTACTACGGGCTATATTGGCGCTACAAGCTACATTTGTAGCCTGTAGCGGGTTGTATCCATCCTGTCGTAGCGGCGTGTAAAGGTACCCTATGAGTCTGTCAATATCATGGACAGCAGTGATGACATCTGTGAAAAAATCTATTATGGGGCTTAAATCCGCACAATGGGATTTGGATGTATGTGTCTCCTAGGCCATTAACACTAATGGTGCAGATGGAGCCAATGTGTCCATTTTTATCCCTACCGGAGGCAGACATCCAGATGTAGTCTACTATATCTGGGTGTCCACATATATGGCCAAAAGTGGTGCATGACAGAAAACAATGACTCCATCTGCACCATTGTAGTCAATGGCCTCGACGGTGTATATATCCAAATCCTGTTGTTTGGGGGGGGGGGGGGGTCAGATGTAAGCCCAATAGACTACTGAATGTGATGAAGAACCCAGTGTGAAAGGGACCTAAGTGTGTGCTATAATTACAGAAGGCGAGCACTGATTGATGGAGCGCGCTGTGACTGGAGAATTCTACCAATCATTCCTTCATGTAGGAAAGAGGAGTGACAGTGAGAGGAGTGCTGCTTCTTAGAAAGCGAGTCATTTTTTGAGTGAGCAAGTCATCATCTTTAACCTCTTCAAGGTTGTTTTACATTTAAGATTGTAAAATCAAGCAATAGGAAAATTTCATTTTTACCAAGTGAGAATCAGAGACAGCTGAATCCAAAGCATAATTGTAAGTTTCCAGGTTCTTCATAGAATTGCTGTATCTTCTGCCCTCATCCAAGATAGAGTTTGTGCCTCACCTTGCTCTTGAACTTCCTGTCTGTCCTGTTATAAGTCCGATTCCAGGCTTTAATCACTGCCTGAGTATTTTGTGCTAGTTGGTCTCTGAGTCTCCTGCTTGCTGCTGCTCTATGCTCTGCCTCATTTACTCTCAGCTGCCTGCAGTGCATTATCCTGTCCTCTCTTCAAGACCTCTTGGAGAAAAGCTTCATACTTCTGGACTTCTTGTGTCTGTAAGAACTTGATTCTGCTTTTACCATTTGTTTGCTGGACATTGCTCTGCATATTATTTCTGATCATTTACATTTTAGTGCTGTCTGCACTTGTATTGTATGTTAGGATTTACTTGTGAGCTTCTGTTTCTTAACCTATTTGATTATTATTTGCAATATAATTATTTAGCCAAAACCTTGGACTTGGTTGAGATGTAAGCTCCTTGGACTACTGTGATTGAAGAACACAGTCTGATAGGGACCTAAGTGTGTGCTGAGATTACAGAAGGCGAGTACTGACTGATGGAGCGTGCTGTGACTGGAGAATTCTACCAATCATTCTTTCATTTTGGAAAGAGGGAGTGACAGTGAGAGGAGCGCTGCTTCCTAGCAAACGACTCATTTTCTAAGTGAGCGAGCCACCATCTTCAGCAACTCAAGGTCCTTTTACATGCAAAGATTAATTTGTAAAATCAAGTGTAAGGAGAATTTCATCTTTACCAAGTGAAAAGTTACTTTTATTGGTGGCTAGCAAAGAGACCACATAAGGATAGATTGCTTCAGAGTGTAGTCTGCACCATTAGAGTCAATGTTAGCGATGGCACATACAAACAAATCCTGTTGTGCAGGGGGTTCTGATGCAAGTCCCATGGCCTACTGCATGTGGTTGAAGAACGTAGTCTGAAGGGACCTAAGTGCAAACTGTGAATACGGAAAGCGAGTACTGACTGATGGAGCACGCTGTGACTGGAGAATTCTACCAATCATTGCTTCATTTAGGAAAGAGGAGCGCTGCTCCTTAACAAGCGGCTCATTTTCTAAGGCTGCCTTCACATTAGCGTATGTGAACGCAGCTTATGCTGCGTTCCCATACGCAGTCAAACGCATGCGCACTGCGTTCCTATGTTTAACATAGGAACGCTAGTTCCTGCGTTTGCTGCGTTCGGGTGCGGATGCGGACGATATCTGCTCCCTCCAGGGTCCTGCATCCGCACCCGGGACGCAACATGTTGCATTTTTGGAGTATGAAAAATCCGCAACCATCCGCATGCGGACACCTGCGGATATTATTAGCATTGCTGTCTATGGATACGCAAGACTAAGCAACACATTGCGTATGACTTGTTTTGGGACGCATGCGGACAGCATAGTGCGATGCCCAGAAAAGGTTTAAAGGTAGACGCCCACTCTCCACCATGAGAATAAACGCATGCGGATGCATAAACGCATGCATACGCAAGGAAACGCTGCGTTTTTTAATAGGATTTTGGATTCACTTGCATATAAAAAAAGTGTGTTTGACTGCGTATGCATGCATATTGCCTTGCGGATACGCATGCGCATCATACGCTGCGGCGGCAAACGCTAATGTGAAGGCAGCCTAAGTGAGCAAGCCACCTTCTTCTTTTACACGCAAAGATAAATTTCTAAAATCAAGTGTTAGGAGAATTTCATCTTTACCAATCGAGAATTGAAGACATCTGAATACAAAGCATAAGTTTATTCTGTTGCTTGCTAATAAGGAAACCACATAAGCAAAGATTGCTTCAGAGTGTAGTCTGCCATCTATAACGTGGACACGTCTTATATACTGTTTATACAAAGCGTTGGTTACAACTTTAAGAGATTTTTAGTGAAGCAGCTTAGTATTCCGATAGGGAACTTGCTCCACCACAGTCTGTTTCCTCTCTTTGTAAGGTTTTTCATTTACAATACAGCAATCTTTATCTTCCTCTCTAGGGTGCAGTTGATTAAATTCTAGATATATTTATTATCTAGTCCAAGTACATTCTTGCTAATCTTTTTTTAACCCTTTATGATATATTTGAAAAGTATTTTTCCGACACTAATCAGTGATACAAATTCTCCTGCATGAAACAATCTATGTTCTTTCAGAATTCCAATCGCTCTTGGTAATTTTTCTCGATGTATGGATGCATATTTGTGTGTCTTGCAAATATCCCCCGGACCCGGAGAAAATATTGTGATCCAGCGATGTTTGTTCTCTCCTGCCCGCCGGCGTTTGGCTATCAAGTTGTCTCAGAACAAAGACGGCTCCTTTCATATTCTGAAGCGTTACCTCTGTGTAATACCTGCTGCTGTGTAGAGAACATTCATGTTACATTGTATATACAGCAGTGTGAGGCCTCGGTGTATAGCACCGCTTGTCCCTGAACTAAATAAACTGACAGCTAGATGATAACCTGGATCTTAGAGCAGAAGACAAGTGCCAGCGGGAGAGAGAAGGAGCTAAACCATAGCAGAGGATTGCTGCCATCTTTCTCACAAACCTGCACAGAAATAACATTTTCAGCTAATATTGATATTCACAATGTACAATTAATTGCTGCAGGTCATGCAATGTGAATTTCCCACCAGATAACGCCCAACAGTCTAACTTGTGGCTCTTTCCAATCATCGATCAATTGTTTGCCGATCGTCGGTCGTTTATTAGATTGGCCAGGTAGAAAGAATGATCAATAACAGGTTGTTCAGTGCAGATAAGTTGCCATTGTTCTCGACAGCAAATCTACTGTTTCCACGGGACAATCGGCTACCGAGAACGATCTTTAAAGTGTAACCGCTGTTTACATTTTTATTTAATAATAATGTAGAGCAAGTGATTATAATAAACTTTCAAATGTAATTCATAAGTGAAATCTGGAAGAAAACCTTTCAAAAACCTTGTAGAAGATGTCCCCACTAGCATTTTTCTAAACCCGACATGCTGGTTGTCAGAGAAATCCATCTTCAGCTCAACACACAGAATACGGCCATATATAAATATTTACACCCTTCAGATCTGTAATAGACACAATCAGAACCATTGTTTTCGGCAGCACAAGACTTGTTTATGATCATCCTTTTTTATTGGTAAATATTTACACCCTTTAGATCTGTAGTAGATGGGATTAGAGACATCATTCTCGGTAGTAATAGTCTGTTTATGACCATCCTTTGTATTAGTAAATATTTATGCCCTTCAGATGTGTAATAGATGTGATCAGAGCCATCGTTCTCGGCAGCACGAGTCTTGTTTACAATAATCCTTTGTATTGGTAAATATTTACACCCTTTAGATCTGTAGTAGATGTGATCAGAGCCATTATTCTCGGCAGCTCGAGTCTTGTTTACGATCATCCTTTGTATTGGTAAATATTTACACTTCAGATCTGTAATAGACGTGGTCAGAGCCATCGTTCTCGGCAGCACCAGTCTTGTTTACGATCATCCTTTGTATTGGTAAATATTTACACTTCAGATACGTAATAGACGTGGTCAGAGCCATCCTTCTCGGCAGCACCAGTCTTGTTTACGATCATCCTTTGTATTGGTAAATATTTACACTTCAGATCTGTAATAGACGAAGTCAGAGCCATCGTTCTCGGCAGCACCTGTCTTGTTTATGATCATCCTTTGTATTGGTAAATATTTACACTTCAGATATGTAATAGACGTGGTCAGAGCCATCGTTCTCGGCAGCACCTGTCTTGTTTATGATCATCCTTTATTGGTAAATATTTACACTTCAGATCTGTGATAGATGTGATCAGAGCCATCGTTCTTGGCAGCAGCAGTCTTGTTTACGATCATTCCTTGTATTGGTAAATATTTACACTTCAGATCTGTAATAGACGTGATCAGAGCCATCGTTCTCGGCAGCACGAGTCTTGTTTACGATCATCCTTTGTATTGGTAAATATTTACACTTCAGATCTGTAATAGACGTGATCAGAGCCATCGTTCTCGGCAGCACGAGTCTTGTTTATGATCATCCTTTGTATTGGTAAATATTTACACTTCAGATCTGTAATAGACGTGATCAGAGCCATCGTTCTCGGCAGCACCAGTCTTGTTTATGATCATCCTTTTATTGGTAAATATTTACACTTCAGATCTGTGATAGATGTGGTCAGAGCCATCGTTCTTGGCAGCACCAGTCTTGTTTACGATCATTCTTTGTATTGGTAAATATTTACACTTCAGATCTGTAATAGACGTGATCAGAGCCATCGTTCTCGGCAGCTCGAGTCTTGTTTACGATCATCCTTTGTATTGGTAAATATTTACACTTCAGATCTGTAATAGATGTGGTCAGAGCCATCGTTCTCGGCAGCACCTGTCTTGTTTATGATCCTCCTTTGTGCAGCACAAGAGATCATTTCATAATGAGCAAACATTCATTCGTTGAGTGAAATGCTCTTTTGTGCAGCCGCCTGAGCGAGATGATGGAGTAACGAGTTATCCTAGGAACGCTCGTTAACGATAATCCTGCAGTATAAATGGACCATTAGCCGGCTGTCCTCACTTTCTTTACAATTGTCCTTCAGTTATTTTTCTTAAACAAAAACAATTACCTTGTAATAGCTGATTTATAAGAATAGAAACAGGTTTATAAATATAATATCTGATCTTGATCGAAATCCAAAAATAAGGACATCAAACCCAAAAGACGAGACCAAAACCTGATAAATGAAACCCAATAGTGAAGGGTGCAGACCCGTGATAACGGGCAGAGGAGGCTCCTGGAGTAATTCTTCATCTTTGCAGGATGTAGACAGAAGCTTTACTGTTGGGAAATGATAGTTCTACAGTCCACCTGCTCTAATAGTACGGGCTCCACCAACCCTCATGGATGATAGGAGTTTTAGTGGTTGTTCATTAGTATTTGGCACCTATGCCGCCTTCAGCTTGTATTATGGGGGTCAGCTGCATCGGACCTCACAGATCCCACGATTGGGGCTCCTGAAGTGAGCAGAGGTGCATACGATCAGACTCTGTGCTATTGATTGTCTGTTGAGCTGCACAGTACAGCACTGCGCTATTCCTGGCAGTCCCTGAGACAATGAATGTGTCAGGATTTCCTGCTTTTCCAGGCTACCTTCAAGGTTTCCTCATCATTTGTCAAGATGGAGTTTGCTGTTTCACCTTGTCTGTGTTTCCTGCCCCTCCTGCTTTATAAGTTCAGTCTGTCTTCCAGGCCAGTGCTTGAGTATTTTGTTCCTGCTCTTGCTCAGCTGTGTAATTACCTGCTTCTGCTACTCAGATGGCTCTGCATTCCTGTTTGGCAACTACATGCTGCAGCTATTAGTGAGCCTTCCAGGGATCTACCCGCTGCCGGCTCTGCACAAACTACGGTACTGTTGTTGTGCTTGTTGCAGTGCATTTTCCAGGACTGTCTGGGCCTGTGTTTTTTAGCTGCACTGCATAGCTTAAATTCAGTATTTTGTTAATTATGGGAACTTGTTTCAAGTACTATACCTTAATGTGGTCACGCTCAATCTGAACTGAACAATAATTGGGCCACGCTCAAATGTGATCTTGTGTTGTAAGGACTGTTTTGTTATTAACCCTTGTCTGTGTGAACAGAAATCTAGGACCTATCCTGTATTGGCCTTGCATTTAACAGAACTGCGTATTCTCTGGTCTCACATCGCTGCTGGCCACACCTTGTGTTTGTAGTTTCTATTTTGTGTTTTGTTTCTTTATTTGTAAACAATATACGGTAGATTTGTTCCGTCATTGTCCTATGATATCAGATTCCTCCAGTTTCCTACAAAAGTATTACAGAATGGAGTAGACGCTGAGCCAATGACCCTCGATCTACATAGAGGCTCCTTGCTCAGTTCCTCCTGGCAGTCATACAAACCATATCCCTCCTCGCTCAGTTCCTCCTGGCAGTCATACACAGGGTCCTCCTTCTCCTCTCTCAGTTCCTCCTGGCAGTCATACAGAGCATCCTCCTCTCTCAGTTCCTCCTGGCAGTCATACAGAGCATCCTCCTCCACCTCGCTCAGTTCCTCCTTGCAGTCATACAGAGCATCCTCCTCCTCGCTCAGCTCTTCCTGGCAGTCATACAGAGCATCTCCCTCCTCCTCGCTCAGTTCTTCCTGGCAGTCATACAGAGCATCTCCCTCTTCCTCGCTCAGTTCTTCCTGGCAGTCATACAGAGGATCCTCCTCCTCTCTGAGTTCCTCCTGGCAGCCATAAACAGGATCCTCCTCCTCCTCCTCGCTCAGTTCTTCCTGGAAGTCATACAGAGGATCCTCCTCCTCTCTGAGTTCCTCCTGGCAGCCATAAACAGGATCCCCTCCTCCTCTCTCAGTTTTTAATGGGAGTCATACAGACGATCCTCCTCGCTCAGTTCCTCCTGGCAGTCATACACAGGATCCTCCTCCTCCTCTCTGTTCTTCCTGGCAGTCATACAGATTATCCTCCTCTCTCAATTCCTCCTGGCAGTCGCACACAGGATCATCCTCCTCCTCTCTCAGTTCTTCCTGGCAGTCATACAGATGATCCTCCTCCTCCTCTCTCAGTTTTTAATGGCAGTCATACAGACAATCCTCCTCGCTCAGTTCCTCCTGGCAGTCATACACAGGATCCTCCTCCTCCTCTCTCAGTTCTTCCTGGCAGTCATACAGATGATCCCCCTCTCTCAATTCCTCCTGGCAGTCACACACAGGATCCTCCTCCTTCTCTCTCAGTTCTTCCTGGCAGTCATACAGATTATCCTCCTCTCTCAATTCCTCCTGGCAGTCACACACAGGATCCTCCTCCTCCTCTCTCAGTTCTTCCTGGCAGTCATACAGAGGATCCTCCTCGCTCAGTTCCTCCTTAGCAGTCATACAGAGGATCCTCCTCCATCCTACCTCAGTTCCTTCTGGCAATCATACAGACGATCCTCCTCCTCCTCCTCTCTCAGTTCCTCCTGGCAGTAACAGCGAATCCTCCTCCTCTGTTAGTTACTCCTGGCAGTCATACGAGGATCCTCCTCCTCTAGTTACTCCTGGCAGCCATACAGAGGATCCTCCTCCTCTCTAGTTCCTCCTGGCAGTCATACAGTCGATCCTCTTCCTCTCTCAGTTCCTCCTAGCAGTCATACAGACATTCCTCCTCACATTCCTCTGTTAGTTCCTCCTGGCAGTCATACAGATGATCCTTCTGCTCCTCTCTTAGTTCTTCTTGGAGATCATACAGAGGATCCTTCTCTCTCTCTTAGTTCTTCCTGGAGATCATAGAGGGGATCCTTCTACCCCTCTCTTAGTTCTTCCTGGCAGTCATACAGACGATCCTCCTCCTCTCTCAGTTCCTCCTGGCAGTCATACACAGGATCCTCCTCCTCTGTTAGTTCCTCCTGGCAGTCATACAGGTGATTCTCCTCCTTCTTCTCTCAGTTCCTCCTGCAGGCATACAGAGGATCCTCCTCCTCTGTTAGTTCCTCCTGGCAGTCATAAGGAGGACCTTCCTCTGGCTCCTCTGTTAGTTCCTCCTGGCAGTCATACAGAGGATCCTCCTCCTCTGTTAGTTCCTCCTGGCAGTCATACAGAGGATCCTCTTCTGTCCCTCTGTTAGTTCCTCCTGGCAGTATACAGATGATCCTCCTCCGGTTCCTCTGCTAGTTCCTCCTGGCAGTCATACAGATGATCCTCCTCCTCTGTTAGTTCCTCTTAGCAGTCATACAGAGGATCCTCTCCTCCCCCTCTGTTAGTTCCTCCTGGCAGTCATACAGAGGATCTTTCTCCTCCTCTGTTAGTTCCTCCTGGCAGTCATAGAGATGATCCTCCTCCAGCCCCTCTGTTAGTTCCTCCTGGCAGTCATACAGAGGATCCTCCTCTGGCTCCTGTTAGTTCCTCCTGGCAGTCATACAGAGGATTCTCCTCCTCTGTTATTTCCTCCTGGTCATCATATAGAGGATCCTTCTCCAGCTCCTTTGTTAGTTCCTCCTGGCAGTCATACAGAGGATACTCCTCCGGCCCCTTTGTTAGTTCCTACTGGCAGTGATACAGAGGATCCTCCTCCTCCTTGTTATTCCTCCTGGCAGTCATACAGAGGATCCCCTCTGCTCCTCTGTTGTTCCTCCTGTTAGTAATACAGAGGATCCTCACCCCTCTGTTAGTTCCTCCTGGCAGTCATACAGAGGATACTCCCCCAGCCCCTTTGTTAGTTCCTCCTGGCAGTGATACAGAGGATCCTCCCCCCTTAGTCCTGCAGTCCTACAGATATCTTCTCTCTGTTAGTTCCTCCTGGCAGTCATGCAGAGGATCCTCCTCCGGCTCCTCTGTAGTTCCTCCTGGCAGTCATACAAAGGATCCTCTGTTAGTTCCTTCTGGCAGTCATACAGATGATGCTTCTCTGTTAGTTCCTCCTGGCAGTCTCCAGTAGTAATTACCCGTGAAATACTTCATCTGATTTTGGGAAATCTCCTTTAAATGTTTTTTGTACAATTGAAATATTAAAATAAAAACAAACCTTGAAATGCAAAAGGGAAACAATAGAGGAACGTTCCGGATCCTCCTGAATCTGTTACTCATTGGTCAAACAGTTTGATCCCTGTGTTCACGATTCATGATCTATAATTTACCCAAAATGAGGCGATGGAGTCAGGGGAAGGTAAATATCAGCAATGTGATATTACAGGTAATGGCCACAATTATCCAGACGAGCTCCGGATGCCGAGCGCGGTAATTTCAGGTATCATCCCGAGGAAATTGCTGCACCTTTTCCTTATAACTTAATATTGTATAATTATGTAGAAGCTTCAAAGTATCTTCTTCTCGTAGTTGCCATGGTAATCGGCTGCGATGAATCGGCGCCGGGATACGAGCGCTCTCACCGCTCTGTTGTCGGAAGAAGAAAGAGAAGCAATAGATGAAACGGAAAGACTGATGAGTGCTCCTGGGACGGCACTGGACGGATGAGAAGACGCAACGTAGAGAGAAGACATCACGGACTGATGAGTGCTCCTGGGACGGCACTGGACGGATGAGAAGACGCAACGTAGAGAGAATACATCACGGACTGATGAGTGCTCCTGGGACGGCACTGGACGGATGAGAAGACGCAACGTAGAGAGAAGACATCACGGACTGATGAGTGCTCCTGGGACGGCACTGGACGGATGAGAAGACGCAACGTAGAGAGAAGACATCACGGACTGATGAAGTGCTCCTGGGACGGCACTGGACTGATGAAAAGACACAACGTAGAGGAAGACATCACGGACTGATGAATGCTCCTGGGACGGTGCGACGGATGAAAAGACACAACGTAGAGGAAGACATCACGGACTGATGAGTGCTCCTGGGACGGCATCTGGACGGATGAGAAGACGCAACGTAGAGGGAAGACATCACGGACTGATGAGTGCTCCTGGGACGGCACCGGACAGATAAGAAGACGCAACGTAGAGGAAAGACATCACGGACTGATGAGTGCTCCTGGGACAGCACTGGACGGATGAGAAGACGCAACGGAGAGGGAAGACATCACGGACTGATGAGTGCTCCTGGGACGGCACTGGACGGATGAGAAGACGCAACGTAGAGGAAGACATCACGGACTGATGAGTGCTCCTGGGACGGCACTGGACGGATGAGAAGACGCAACGTAGAGAGAAGACATCACGGACTGATGAATGTTCCTGGGACGGCACTGGACTGATGAAAAGACACAACGTAGAGGGAAGACATCACGGACTGATGAATGCTCCTGGGACGGTGCCGGACGGATGAAAAGACACAACGGAGAGGGAAGACATCACGGACTGATGAGTGCTCCTGGGACGGCACTGGACGGATGAGAAGACGCAACGGAGAGGGAAGACATCACGGACTGATGAGTGCTCCTGGGACGGCACCGGACAGATAAGAAGACGCAACGTAGAGGGAAGACATCACGGACTGTTGAGTGCTCCTGGGACAGCACTGGACGGATGAGAAGACGCAACGGAGAGGGAAGACATCACGGACTGATGAGTGCTCCTGGGACGGCACTGGGCGGATGAGAAGACGCAACGTAGAGGGAAGACATCACGGACTGATGAGTGCTCCTGGGACAGCACCGGACAGATAAGAAGACGCAACGTAGAGGGAAGACATCACTGACTGATGAGTGTCTTGGGAGGCATCGGACGGATGAGAAGACACAACGGAGAGGGAAGACATCACGGACTGATGAGTGCTCCTGGGACAGCACTGGATGGATGAGAAGACGCAACGTAGAGGGAAGACATCACGGACTGATGAGTGCTCCTGGGACGGCACTGGACGGATGAGAAGACGCAACGTAGAGGAAGACATCACGGACTGATGAGTGCTCCTGGGACAGCACCGGACGGATGAGAAGACACAACGTAGAGGAAAGACATCACGGACTGATGAGAGCGCTCACTCCTGGGACGGCACCGGACGGATGAGAAGACGCAACATAGAGGGAAGACATTGCTGACTGATGAGTGCTCCTGGGACGACACCGGATAGATGAGAAGACGCAACGGAAAAGGAAGGCATCATGGACTGATGAGTGCTCCTGGGACGGCACCGGATGGATGGGAAGACACAACGGAGAGGGAAGACATCATGGACTGATGAGTGCGCTCACTCCTGGTATGGCACCGGACAGATGAGAAGACACAACGGAAAAGGAAGACATCATGGACTGATGAGTGCTCCTGGGACGGCACCGGACGGATGAGAAGCCACAACGGAGAGGGAAGACATCATGGACTGAGGAGGAGCGCTCACTCCTGGGACGGCACTGGACAGATGAGAGACCCAAACAGAGAAGGAAGACATCATGGAGTGATGAATGCGCTCACTCCTAGGATGGCACCGGCTGGACGAGAAGACACAACGGAGAAGGAAGAAATCACGGACTGATGAGAGCGCTCACTCCTGGGACGGCACTGGACAGATGAGAAGATGCAACGTAGAAGGAAGACATCATGGACTGATGAGTGCACGCGATCCTGGGATGGCACCGTACGGACAGAGGAGACACAATGGAGAAGGAAGACATCATGGACTGATGAGTGTGCTCACTCCTGGGACGCACCGGACATCAGAGGAGATGCAGTGAAGGAAGACATCATGGACTGATGAGTGTGCTCACTCATGGGACGGCACCGGCTCAACGAGAAGACCCAATGGAGAAGGAAGACATCATGGACTGATAAGTGCAGTCACTCTTGGGATGGCACCGGCCAGACAGAGGAGACACACCGGAGAAGGAAGACTTCAGAGACTGATGAGTGCGCTCACTCCTAGGACGGCATTGATTGGACAGAGGAGAAGCAACAGAGAAGGAAAACATCACGGACTAATGAGTGCGCTCACTCCTGGGACAACACCGGCCAGACAGAGAAGACACAATGAAAGAAGACGTCAGGGACTCATGAGGGTGCTCACTCCTGGGACGGCACAGGCCGGAAGAGAGGATGTAATGGATAAGGAAGACATCACAGACTGATGAGTGCACGCACTCCTGGGACGGCACTGGCTGGACAGAGGAGATGCAACAAAGGAAGAAGTCAAGGACTTATGAGTGCACTCACTCATGGGACGGCACTGGACGGACAAAGGAGACACAATGGAGAAGGAAGACGTCATGGACTGATGAGTGCGTTCACTCCTGGGATGGCATTGGCCGGAAAGAAGAGAAGCAACAGAGAAGGAAGACATCATGGACTTATGAGTGCGCTCGCTCCTGGGACAACACCGGCTGGACAGAGGAGACGCAACGAAGGAAGACATTACGGACTGTTAAGTGCGCTCACTCCTGGGACGGAACCGGCTGGACACAGGAGACACAACAGAGAAGGAAGACATCACTGACTGATAGTGGAAATGGCGCCGTCAATGTGACATTCACACCCTGGAAGGCCACAAAGACCCAAAATTCTAAATAAAAGCCCCCAAATAAATCAAATGGTTGAGATGACGACTCTTGCTGGTTACAAATTGTATCTAAGGCTGGTTTCACACTGCAGTTTTTTCCCTGATCAGGTTCAATCAGGTTTGTGTGCCAAAACCAGGAGAGCAACCACGAGAGAAACTTGCAAAGAAAAACTTTAAGGCTGAGGGCACACTGTTGTCCATCAAACACAGAGCGTGTTTGACGCACGACAGTGATGCGAGTGATGTGCGTGTTTGGGTGTGTGTGGTGCGTGTGGTGAGTGTGCCTGCCTGTATTCATGTGAGTGTGCTGCGAGTGTGAGGTGTGAGTGCGTGAGTGCTGCGTGTGATTGTGATGCTGTCCGTGGTCCTGAAGGCTGCACTCTCTAGATAGGCTGTCGGGGCTGGTGGACTGACCCGCAACGACCGGTGTAGATGGCTCAGGGGATAGACTCCCTGCACCGTATTCTCGGAGCCGGTACTCCGTTAGATGGACCAGGGTTACCCTGGAGTATGGGCGCTCCGATATGGGGTTCCCTCTTTCTTTTCCTGGGCTGCCTTTCTCTCTCTCAGGCCCCCCTCCCTGGAAGATTTACTCTCTTTCTCTCCTCGGGACGAACTTGAACCACCTGGTTTTTTCACTTCCCTCCACCCCTAACTCTCCCCCTAGGGCAGTGATGGTCAACCTTTTGAGCTCGGTGTGTCAAAATTCACCGAAAAAAACAAGTATAACTCGCGTGGTGTGTCACTTTGAGAAAAACCCATAATTTTGTAATATTTGTAGCTGCAATAACAAAAAGGTATCCTGGATATGGCCCCCATTCTGGTATATAGCCCCTTATCCAGGATATAGCCCCCACATTGGGATATAGCACCCCCCCATCCTGGTACATTACCCCCCCCCATTCTGGATATGGCCCTATTTTCTTGTATGTAGCCTCTGATCCTGAATATAGCCCCCACACTGGAATATAGCACCCTCCCATCCTGGTACATTACCCCCCATCCTGGATATGGCCCCCATTCTGTTATATAGTCCCTTATGCTGGATATAGCCCCCATCCTGGTACATTACAATCCATCCTGGATATGGCCCCCACCCTGGTATATAGCCCCTATGCTGGGATATAGCACCCCCTATCCTGGTATATAGCCCCTTTTCCTGGATATAGCCCCCCATACTGGGATATAGCACCTTCCCCCCATCCTGGCACATTACCCCCCATCCTGGATATGGCCCTTATCCTGGTGCACACACAAAAATAATAAACAATATAACTCACCTATCCCTCGTTCCTCTTCATGCTGAAAGTGTCAGCAGCCTGACGCTGATAACATAATCAGCTCTGCTACATTACCATGCCGCCATTGTCTCACCTTCAAATGCTGTGCTGAAACTGTGATTGCATGCAGTCAGTGTCAATCACAGCACCAGCATCCGGAGAGAGGACATGGGCGGCACAGAATGAAAATGGCAATCAAAGTGTCATTATCCCGCCTCCGGATGCTGTTGCTGTGATTGACACTGACTGCATGCAATCACAGTGTCAGCATCTGAAGGCGGAACAAGGCGGTACAGTAATGCAGCAGAGTGAATTATGTTATCGGCGGTGGGTGGAGGGGGAAACTGAGCCATGACGTGTGTCAGCAGAAACGCCTCGGCGTGTCACTGCTGACACGCGTGTCATAGGTTAGCCATCACTGCCCTAGGGACTGGGCTCCAACCATTTGCCTAGGCTCGAGTGTGGGAGTGCTGGGTTGGGAGCCGCCTACAAACCTTGCATTCCTCTGGGACAGGAATGACTACACACTCGGTTATGGGTGCAGTACCCCTACTGTGACGTCTGGGCAGTGGGGCGCCACAACAGCGCTGGAACATTATTGATTACTGTACGGGGAAAGCGGTAATTTCAAACTCGCTGGCTTTGACTGCCGGCAAGTTTGAAGCGATTTTAACAGCACACTCGTGTGAATATCTCAGTGTGCTGTATGGGGGTGAGATTTTCTCGCCCCCATAGACTTGCATTGCCCTCTCACACGAGTTTCCCTCGCATTCCACTTGTGCGAGTCCCTCGCACAGTGTGCCTTCAGCCTAATTGAAAGATTGACACCTGTTCAGAATTTTGGAGACACTCCTGGTTTTGACACACAAACCTGATCGAACCTGATCAGGAAAAAAAACGCAGTGTGAAACCAGCCAAAGGCCAACTTCACACCACAGCACAATCCGCTCCGATGCTGCCAGGGATGAACCTGACAGCCCCGAATTGGATTTGCAAACAGAACCGGAGAGCAAATATGCCCTTCGGTCCTGTTTGTAGCAGCCGAGCTCAGCTGTCCCCTGCGAAATGGTGCTGAACCGCATCACAGAGGACAGCTCCCAGGTGCTGAAGTTCAGCGTAGCCCATGCTGAACTTCAGCCACAGGTGTTCGGCTTCCGGATCGGGGCAATACAGCCCCATAGACTCCCGTGTTAGGGAGCGCCGGATTGCCCTGAATCCGGGAGGATCCAATTTGGGCAGATTTTTCTTCCCGGACACAAAAATGCTGCAAGCAACATTTTTGTGTCCGGGAGAAAAATCCAAATTTCCCTGTATCCTCTTGGACAGATGGAAACCGGATAGCAAATAGCTGCCATCCGGCCCCATAGGGCTGCAACTACAGTAACAAGGTTGGGATGTCACTGGTGGTCTGCCCCTGCTTCTGAAAAGGGGTAGTGTAAATGGGAATAAAGAGTTTGTGACGTCACCTGTGGTTTCTGGTGATTGCACCAGCGCTGCTTTGGGCCTCCAGGGGCAGCTAGGTGTTGAAACTCCCCACAGGTGGAGCTGGATCCTCTAGGATGTGGTGTGATGGGGAGGAGAAGCAGGGACAGTCTCCACAAAGGACACACTGTAGATTGTCTCTTTACCTATTACTGGTGGTAAGGCAGGTGAAAGCCCAGTACACTGCCGGGTGTTCAGGTAGCACTTCTGGATCTCCACAGTGAGTGGGTATGAAACTTGGCTGGTCTCCTCTGCTCTCCTATCACCCGTGCTGTTATTGGGATAACCCGCATTGGCCTGACACTAAATACTCTTCTGCCGGTGCCTGGCTCCCTTGTTGGTGGCTGCACAGATGCCCGTGAGACTAGAGTCTCCACGGTAAACCGGTATTCTCTGCTGGGCTAGATGCTCTCCTGCAGACTGCGGTGTCCGGGGTGTTTTATGGAGTAAACCAAGATGGCATCTCGGTCCCCAAACAGCTCTTTCTCTGATACTCTTTCTCCTTGCCTTCGACCCCACTCTTGGGCCCTGCAAAGACTAGGTTGGAGGTTGTTCCATGTCACTGGCTCAAGCCTAGCGCGGTTCTGACCACCAGGACATCTTCACAGCTCTCCTAGCATCTGCACACTCTAACTAACTCTAACTAACTCCGCCCCCAGCACCGGTATTTATAGGGGATCTTCCCTAAGAGCAGCAAGTGGCGCTCCCCCTACTGTGCTGGGGTGGAAGGTGTTGTTTGCGTCTTGTACCTACTGTGGAAATCCATCTATGCTCTAGGTGAGTCTGTGGTTACCTGTGTGAGCAGGGCGCCACAGTGTGAAGCCGGCCTAAGAGGTTTTATGTTAATACCTGGAGCTGGGGCCACCATTACCCAGGCTCACAGATTCCTTAGGCTCAGTTCACACGTCCAGTAATCGCCAATAGATCGGATCCTGCAGGATCCTTTGTGCAAACACAACTTTTTTTGTCTGTTTGAATTAATTGATTTCTGCAGATCGTTTCATAACTTAGAGTCTATGAAGAATTGATCCGTAACTGAAGAATGATCGGTACTGAAGATGGATCGTACTGAAGAATGATTGGTAACTGATTTTTGCTATTTAGCCTCATTTCTTACATTTATCAGGATCTTTTTTTTCTTACTGGATCAGTTCAGTCAGATAAATAGTGATCAGTTACCGGATCCGTTCTCCATGGATCCAAAGTTATAAAAACAGATTCTGTAGAAATCAGTTATTTAACAATAGACAAAAATGTTGGGTTTGTAGAACTTTATTGACAATGCTCTATGGAGGATCTGTTCTGATTACTGCCAGGTGAACTCAGTCTAATGGGCCGAGACACATGTATGCGAGCTGCATGCAAGTATCTCCCATGCAACTCGCATGAGTCACCTGGTCCCTGCCTCTCTGAATGGGAGCGTGGAGCTAATTGTTGTTCTCTGCAGCTCTACACTCCTGTCCAGAGAGATGGCAGCCAGGTGACTTATGCAAGTTGCATGCGAGATACTTGCATTCAGCTTCCATACTTGTGTCTCTACCATAAAATTTGCAAATTCCTCCCTATGTCTTCCTGGCAGTCCCTCTCCCTGTCTAAGGCGATGTGCCAACTAGAATATAGTGGTGCAGATTTTTGTTGTCGGAAATTAGCAAATACTGAAAATAAACGCATCCAAAAATGTCTGTGCTGCACCGTACATAGCTTTATGCATCTTACCCCGACAGTGGAGATGTCGGACTCACTGAGGCGACCAGACCTGTATTATTATTATTATTTATTTATAGAGCACCATTGATTCCATGGTCTGTACAGGAGAAAGGGTTATATACAAATAAGTTAAAAATACAATGAACAAAGTGACAGACTGGACAAAGGGGAGAGAGGACCCTGCCCTTGCTGGCTTACATTCTACAGTGCAATATGAGGGGAACGTAGGTGGGTCTGCCTGTGGTGCAGGAGCGCCGGGTCCAGTGGTGGTGGAGCGCCGGGTCCAATGGTGGTGGAGCACTGGGTCCAGTGGTGGTGGAGTGCCGGTCCAGTGGTGGTGGAGGCCAGGTCCAGTGGTGTTTGGGAGCACTGGTCCAGTGGTGGTGGAGCGCCATGGTCCAGTGGTGGTGGAGCGCCGGTCCAGTGATGGTGAGCGCGGGTCAGTGGTGGTGGAGCAGCCGGGTCCAGTGGGGTGGAGCACCATGTTCCAGTGGTGGTGGAGCGCCGGGTCAGTGGTGGTGGAGCGCCGGGTCCAGTGGTGGTGGAGCGCCAGGTCCAGTGATGGTAGAGCGCCGGGTCCAGTGGTGGTGAGGTGGCACTGTAGTCATTGCAGGCTGTAAGCTGTTCTAAAGAGATGGGTTTTCAGGTTCCACTTGAAGGTTCTGAGTATAGGGGACAGTCGGACATTTTGGGGTGCAGAGTTCCAGAGGATGGGGGATGCTCGGGTGAAGTCTTGCAGGCGATTAGATGAGGAATGTACAAGTGTGGAGGAAAGAAGGAGGTCTTGAGGATCGAGATTACGAATTGGATGGTATCAGGAGTTAGTTCAGAGATATATGGGGGGACAGATTGTGGACGGCTTTGCAAGTCATGTTAGTAGTTTGAATTGGATACACTGGGGAATTGATGGGAGCCAGTGGAGGGATTTGCAGAGGGGAGAAGTGGACGAATAGTGAGGTGAGAGGTGGATTAGTCGGGCAGCAGAGTTAAGGACAGATTGCAGAGGTGTGAGTCTTTGCAGGGAGGCTACAGTGGAGGAGGTTGCAGTAGTTGAGGCAGTAGTTGATGAGGGCATGCATAGCAGTGTAGCAGATTGAGGGTTGAGGAAGGACAGATTCTGGAAATATTTTTGAGTGGAGGCGGCAGGAGGTGGCGAGAGCTTGGATATGCGGTTTGAAGGACAGGGCAGAGTCAAGGGTTACCCCGAGGCAGCGGACTTCAGGTAGAGGGCAAAGTGTGGCATCATTTATTGTGATAGACAGATCAGGTAAGGAAGGTGTGTGAGATGGAGGAAAGATGATGAATTCGGTTTTGTCTACATTGAGTTTTAGGAAGTGAGAGGAGAAGAAGGAGGATATGGCTGATAGACACTCTGGATTCTGGACAGGAGAGAGGCGATGTCTGGGCCACAGAGGTAGATCTGGGTGTCATCAGCGTACAGGTGATACTGGAATCCATGGGGCTATATGAGTTGTCCCAGATCAAGAGTATAGATTGAAAAGAGGAGGGGCACGAGGATAGAGCCTTGAGGGACCCCAACAGAGAGGGGATGGGGCGAGGAGGTCTGTGTGGGAGTGGGAGACACTAAATGTGCGTTTGGAAAGGTAGGAGGAGATGCAGGAGAGGGCAAGGTCAGTGATACCAATGGAAGAGAGGATCTGTAATAGGAGGCAGTGGTCGAATGCAGAGGACAGGTCTAAAAGGGGAGACAGAGAACTGAATCTTGTATAACCACCTGGATTACGTTGGGAGGACTGTGTGTGATGGCAGAGAAACGGTCTCATCACCTGTAATGTGTGCACATGTGGGGAGGCTCCTGTGCAGGAATCTGCTGATACATTGTAAGTTTCATGTCCTGGAGAGGTGAGTGATGGCGACAGTTCATGGTGGGTTACACGTAGCGATATCGTCCAGATATCGCATACAACGCCGGGAGCGTGCATTTTGGGAGCACTTTCCCGATATCGCATGCCGGTTAACACGCTGCGATATCGGAAGACAACGTCCTCCGATTGTACGCCCACCAACCATAACGACCATTTACATGGGATTAATGGTGAGGTGCGAGTACAATCGAGTTGGGCTGACACACGCAGCGATGTGGTACACGGCATCCGATATCTGGGAGTTGAATAGCTCTGCATCAACTCCGATATCGTTGGCATCGTCAGCATCGCGTTGTACACTGAAACAGACAACCGCACCTGATATCGCTCCAACTCGCGACCCACGTGACTTTTGGTCGGAGTTGGGTCGAGTTGGACTGCCGATATCGCGGCGTGTAAACCCACCATATACATCCCACAATCTCTTCTCCACTGGTCACACCTTACAGTGGTAATTACTCCACAGCCTCTACCAGTCATCGGAATATTACAGCTCTAACTAGTGAGCCAGATTACACCCGTCTTAGCAGGTAGAATTTTATTTTCACATCTTCGAGACATCAAGGGCTAAAGTTTTAGCCGCATGTGAGAGAGTTTTTTTCATACTGATAGGATGTTTAGATTGTGAGCTCCAAGAGAGACAGCATTACTGATGTATGTAAAGTGCTATGGAATTAATAGCGCTATATAAATGAATACATATTATATTATTATATTATTATTTCTGACTGTTGCTGTGTTGGCCCTGCCACTCTCGTTTGTTGCTGTGTTGGCCCCTGCCACTCTCGTTTGTTGCTGTGTTGGCCCCTGCCACTCTCGTTTGTTGCTGTGTTGGCCCCTGCCACTCTCGTTTGTTGCTGTGTTGGCCCCTTGCCGTCTCGTTTGATGCTGTGTTGGCCCCTGCCACTCTCGTTTGTTGCTGTGTTGGCCCCTGCCACTCTCGTTTGTTGCTGTGTTGGCCCCAGCCACTCTCGTTTGTTGCTGTGTTGGCCCCTGACACTCTCGTTTGTTGCTGTGTTGGCCCCTGACACTCTCGTTTGTTGCTGTGTTGGCCCCTGCCGCTCTCGTTTGTTGCTGTGTTGGCCCCTGCGCTCTCGTTTGTTGCTGTGTTGGCCCCTGCCGCTCTCGTTTGTTGCTGTGTTGGCCCCTGCCGCTCTCGTTTGTTGCTGTGTTGGCCCCTGCCGCTCTCGTTTGTTGCTGTGTTGGCCCCTGCCGCTCTCGTTTGTTGCTGTGTTGGCCCCTGCCGCTCTCGTTTGTTGCTGTGTTGGCCCCTGCCGCTCTCGTTTGTTGCTGTGTTGGCCCCTGCCGCTCTCGCTTGTTGCTGTGTTGGCCCCTGCCGCTCTCGTTTGTTGCTGTGTTGGCCCCAGCCGCTCTCGTTTGTTGCTGTGTTGGCCCCTGCCATTCTCGTTAGTTGCTGTGTTGGCCCCTGCCGCTCTCGTTTGTTGCTGTGTTGGCCCCTGCCGCTCTCGTTTGATGCTGTGTTGGCCCCTGCCGCTCTCGTTTGATGCTGTGTTGGCCCCTGCCGCTCTCGTTTGATGCTGTGTTGGCCCCTGCCGCTCTCGTTTGTTGCTGTGTTGGCCCCTGCCACTCTCGTTTGTTGCTGTGTTGGCCCCTGCCGCTCTCGTTTGTTGCTGTGTTGGCCCCTGCCGCTCTCGTTTGTTGCTGTGTTGGCCCCTGCCGCTCTCGTTTGTTGCTGTGTTGGCCCCTGCCGTTCTCGTTTGTTGCTGTGTTTGGCCCCTGCCACTCTCGTTTATCAGGGCGGCCCCTGACGCTTTCGTTTGTTCACGGGATGGCCCCTGATGCTGTTTGTGGCCGGGGCGGCCCCTACTGCTGTTTGTTGCCGGGGTGGCCCATACCACGCTCATATATTTCTGGGGTGTTGATATAATGGCCCTTATGGCTGACAGCTCTCTACGGCGGCTCCGGCCCGTGGTCTGTTTGATAGAATCTTGATTTACTCTGACTTGTAGCAGTTTTTCCACTGATCACATTGGGGATGATGGTGGACAGACTTACAGCCTCAGCAGTGGTGTAACTTGAAGCTCATGAGCCCTGATGCGAAAGCTCCAACAGGGCCCCAGTTATTACACATCTTTAACAGCATTAGTCTTTATCTATAGGCCAAATGGACTTTAGGGGCCCCTTAGGCTCCAGGGTGTGATTACAGCCCCTGCACCTGTGGTAGTTACACCCCTGCTTAGAGCCTTAGTATATGATATGAGGGGTGGTCTTCAGCAGAACTCTATGCTGTTACTTTTGAGCACATCTGCTCCAGATTTCCAGCCTATGACGAGTCTGGATCTGTTTTCTTTCTCTCCCATTTGGGTTTCTGCCCCAGCAATTACATTGTTTCAATGTGACAAATACCTGGAAACAATGTGAGATTCTGCAGTAACAATGAATCCGCGGGGGATCCGGGGAGACGCTCCGCCACCACAATGACACGTAACGCTGAAAGCTGAATGATATCTGCGGGATTTAGAACCCGCTGCACCATATGGCGATATTCTGCTCCGTCGCCAGAGACAGAACTGAACTCTGTGAAATGCTACTTCCAATAAAAGTCTAATATCTGGAGTGTCTGGGGGGAGCAGGACGGGGGCACATGAATATTTCACACAATAGCTCAACTTCATTTTATCTTGTGTAACAGGATGATAATGTGAAGAAGAAAGGCGATACAAGAGTGGACAAAGCAAACTAAGTATTTATCCTTAAAGGGATGATCTGGTGTTCATGAATTATCACCTGCCCATGGATGACTATCAGGGTCCCAGAAATGCAACCAACACCCTTGTAACAATTATCACCTTCCCTATGGATAGTCGATATTTTATGTTGTCCAAAAATAAAAAAACAGGACTGTTTTCTTCCAGAAATGATAAAGTAGGTTCAGTGTCTGAGGACGTGTCTCCCCCGGCTGCAGCATCTTAGGACTCGTCTCCCTCGACTGAGGCGTTCTGGACTCGTCTTCCCTGACTGAGGCGCCTCTGGACTCGTCTTCCCTGGCTGCAGCATCTCCGGACTCGTCTCACCCGGCTGCGGCATCTCTGGACTCGTCTCCCTCAGGCTGCGGCATCTTCGGACTCGTCTTCCCCGGCTGCGGCATCTCCGGACTCGTCTCCCCAGGTGCGGCATCTCCGGACTCGTCTCCCCCGGCTGCGGTATCTCCGGACTTGTCTCACCCGGCTGCGGCATCTCCGGACTCATCTCACCCGGCTGCTGCATCTTCGGACTCGTCTTCCCCGGCTGCGGCATCTCCGGACTCGTCTCCCCGGCTGCGGCATCTCCGGACTCGTCTCCCCCGGCTGCGGCATCTCCGGACTCGTCTCCCCCAGCTGCGGCATCTCCGGACTCGTCTCCCCCGGCTGCGGCATCTCCGGACTCGTCTCCACTGGCTGCGGCATCTCCGGACTCGTCTTCCCCGGCTGCGGCATCTCCAGACTAGTCTACCCCGGCTGCGGCATCTCTGGACTTGTCTTCCCCCGGATGCGTCGTCTCCGGACCCATCTTCCCCGGCGGCGGCGTCTCTGGACCTATCTTCCCGGCTGCGTCGTTTCCGGACACCCATCTCCCTCGACAGCGGCGTCTCCAGACTTCTCTCCTCCTGCAGCGACGTGTCCAGACTTGTCTCCCCTGGCGGCGTCTCCGGACTTGTCTCCCCCAGCAGTAGCGTGTCCGGACTTGTCTCCCCTGGCTGCGGCATCTCCAGACTTGTCTCCATATCAAGCATATAGCGGCAGAACCTTCCTCAGACGACCATTAATAACCTCAGTGATAGCTGCTGAGGCCGGAAGTGTGGGGATTTCTCTCATACTCCATATTGATTAAATCAAGAGGTTTTGATAATATTGTTTCTCTCTTCATTTTTTTGCTTCTCATTACATGTCTATCCATCCTGTGACGTCCATCATTCCCGACCTTTCCTTCTTGGTGTTGTAATTTCAATGTTGAGTAGCGTTTATATAATATATAATGCATACAATATACTTCTACTTATTTCCGTGTTACTGGGGTCAGCGCGTCCTTTCAGCAGTAATGAATATTACATGTCTATCTTGTAGAGATTAACTTTCCCCCATGTATTTATGTTTTTCCAGGAACCTCGGTTCAGTGAAGAGTTTACGAGTCTGGAGAACTCCCCGCACTTAAGAGCATTTTCCTGCTCCATAAATGATTTCTTCTCCTGTCAGGAGGATTCTGCTGCCTCCAAGAAAGGTAAGTGCTCGAATAAACCTGTACATTGTGTGTTGTATCTTATTATTGAAGAATGTTCAAGAAAGTTACCGGATCTACATATGAAAATATAACTACTGTAATACTGCCCCTATGTATAAGAATATAACTACTATAATACTGTCCCTATGTACAAGAATATAACTACTATAATACTGTCCCTATGTACAAGAATATAACTACTATAACACTGCTCCCTATGTACAAGAATATAACTACTATAACACTGCTCCCTATGTACAAGAATATAACTACTATAACACTGCTCCCTATGTACAAGAATATAACTACTATAATACTGCCCCTATGTACAGGAATATAACTACTATAATACTGTCCCCTATGTACAAGAATATAACTACTATAACACTGCTCCCTATGTACAAGAATATAACTACTATAATACTGCCCCTATATACAAGAATATAACTACTATAATACTGCCCCTATGTACAAAATATAACTACTATAATACTGCTCCTATGTACAAGAATATAACTACTATAATACTGCTCGTATGTACAGGAATATAACTAATATAATAATGCTCCTATGTACAAGAATATAACTACTATAATACTGCTCCCTATGTACAAGAATATACCTACTATAATACTGCTCCTATATACAAGAATATATCTACTATAATACTGCTCTATGTACAAGAATATAACTACTATAATACTGCCCCTATATACAAGAATATAACTACTATAATACTGCCCCTATGTACAAGAATATAACTACTATAATACTGCTCCTATGTACAAGAATATAATTACTATAATACTGCACCATATGTATAAGAATATAACTACTATAATACTGCCCCCTATGTACAAGAATAGAACTCCTATAATACTGCCCCTATATACAAGAATATAATCCTATAATACTGCCCCTATATACAAAAATATAACTACTATAATACTGCCCCTATGTACAAGAATATAACTACTATAATACTGCTCCTATGTACAAGAATATAACTACTATAATACTGCACCATATGTATAAGAATATAACTACTATAATACTGCCCCTATGTACAAGAATATAACTACTATAATACTGCCCCTATATACAAGAATATAACTCCTATAATACTGCTCCTATGTACAAGAATATAACTACTATAATACTGCTCCTCTGTACAAGAATATAACTACTATAATACTGCCCCTATGTACAAGAATATAACTACTATAATTCTGCCCCTATGTACAAGGATATAACTACTATAATACTGCTCCTATGTACAAGAATATAACTACTATAATACTGCCCCCTATGTACAAGAATATAACTACTATAATACTGCTCCTATGTACAAGAATATAACTACTATAATACTGCACCATATGTATAAGAATATTACTACTATAATACTGCCCCTATGTACAAGAATATAACTACTATAATAGTGCTCCTATGTACAAGAATATAACTCCTATAATACTGCCCTATATACAAGAATATAACTCCTATAATACTGCCCCTATATACAAGAATATAACTCCTATAATACTGCTCCTCTGTACAAGAATATAACTACTATAATACTGCTCGTATGTACAGGAATATAACTACTATAATACTACCCCTATGTACAAGAATATAACTACTATAATACTGATCCCTATGTACAAGAATATAACTACTATAATACTGCTCCTATGTACAAGAATATAACTACTATAATACTGCTATGTACAAGAATATAACTACTATAATACTGCCTCTATGTACAAGAATATAACTACTTTAACACTGCCCCTATGTATAAGAATATAACTACAATAACACTGCTCGTATGTACAGGAATATAACTACTATAATACTACCCCTATGTACAAGAATATAACTACTATAATACTGCTCCCTATGTACAAGAATATAACTCCTATAATACTGCTCCTATGTACAAGAATATAACTACTATAATACTGCTCGTATGTACAGGAATATAACTACTATAATACTACCCCTATGTACAAGAATATAACTACTATAATACTGCTCCCTATGTACAAGAATATAACTACTATAATACTGCTCCCTATGTACAAGAATATAACTACTATAATACTGCTCCTATGTACAAGAATATAACTACTATAACACTGCCCCTATGTACAAGAATATAACTACTATTATACTGCTCGTATGTACAGGAATATAACTACTATAATACTGCTCCCTATGTACAAGAATATAACTACTATAATACTGCTCCCTATGTACAAGAATATACCTACTAAAATACTGCTCCTATATACAAGAATATATCTACTATAATACTGCTCCTATGTACAAGAATATAACTACTATAATACTGCCCCTATATACAAGAATATAACTACTATAATACTGCCCCTATGTACAAGAATATAACTACTATACTACTGCTCCTATGTACAAGAATATAACTACTATAATACTGCACCATATGTATAAGAATATAACTACTATAATACTGCCCCCTATGTACAAGAATAGAACTCCTATAATACTGCCCCTATATACAAGAATATAACTCCTATAATACTGCCCCTATATACAAGAATATAACTACTATAATACTGCCCCTATGTACAAGAATATAACTACTATAATACTGCTCCTATGTACAAGAATATAACTACTATAATACTGCACCATATGTATAAGAATATAACTACTATAATACTGCCCCCTATGTACAAGAATATAACTACTATAATACTGCTCCTATGTACAAGAATATAACTACTATAATACTGCACCATATGTATAAGAATATAACTACTATAATACTGCCCCCTATGTACAAGAATAGAACTCCTATAATACTGCCCCTATATACAAGAATATAACTCCTATAATACTGCCCCTATATACAAGAATATAACTACTATAATACTGCTCCTATGTACAAGAATATAACTACTATAATACTGCACCATATGTATAAGAATATAACTACTATAATACTGCTCCATATGTATAAGAATATAACTACTATAATACTGCCCCTATATACAAGAATATAACTACTATAATGCTGCCTCTATGTACAAGAATATAACTACTATAATACTGCTCCTATGTACAAGAATATAACTACTATAATACTGCTCCTATGTACAAGAATATAACTACTATAATACTGCCCCTATGTACAAGAATATAACTACTATAATACTGCCCCTATGTACAAGAATATAACTACTATAATACTGCTCCTATGTACAAGAATATAACTACTATAATACTGCCCCTATATACAAGAATATAACTACTATAATGCTGCCTCTATGTACAAGAATATAACTACTATAATACTGCTCCATATGTATAAGAATACTCCTGATATACGGTATGTATCCCTGTGAGTAGATTACGGTATACAATGAAAGCATTGCATGTTGGTGTAATGAGATATATGACAGTGATGGATTCTGGGTAATGTGTTGTGACATTTATAATATTGTGATGATGGTTCTTTGTCTCGGAGTTAATGTTCCTCCACATTCACTGCTTTGTCTCTGCACATTCTCCTTAGTCAGCAGCGGGGGTGACGACCATACACCGCAATCTATTGCTGGATTTATAGCCATCTGGTTATTATACACATTGATGACGCAGCAGTATTATTTCCATATATTAGTTACTGAGGCTTTCTTGTTGAACCTGCCCCTATATTAGGGGAATCGCTTAAGTGACAATTTCATAAAACCGTCTCAATATTGGAAAATAAATGACTGGTTCACATCATATGGCCCAGAGGGGCTGAAGTGCTGACCTGCATAGGATAGACAGGGTGGAAGACGCCTTCTTAATGGGGATTTTCTGATTTATGAGGAAACGGTCACAAGGGTCTCCTGTCCTTGAGAGACTTGTGACAGGTTTGGGATTTGGATCTCACATTGTCTTTGAACGTAGTTACTTTTTTAGGAGTTAATGACATTTTCCTTGCTAAACGTTCAGGTGCTGCAGGTTTTGACCACTCCCCTTCCTGTAAGTAGTCATCACCTGATAGAATTTTATTATTCTGAACTGACCACTGTTGAAGGAGCACATCTGTAGAGTTTGCTGGAGTCCTATGCCTGCAGCCTTGAAGTCGTGTCATATCCCTTCTATCTATGTTCTTCTGTCTGTCTACCTCCCTCTGTGTTGTTTTACAGTAGAGGTGACATCTTGTGCACTCACCTGTCTTTGCAACAGCCAAGGTGAGTGGGGGACGGCACAGGAACAAGCCACGTGATGGTGGTGAGGGGGGAAGGACCTGCTTAGGGACGTTAGGGATGACACAGGTTAGTGTTAGGTGGTGACCCATCTCTCCTCTCCCTATGTTAGGGCCTTCCTACCATTTCCATCCCCCGTTGTAACCTCTGTTTTGTGTTGCACATGGACATGACTGTGAGGGACAGAAACAATATATAATTGACTTTAAGTTTCATTTCTCAATTGTATTTTAAGGCTCTGCGATCAGGATGAGTATTTGGTAGCAGAAATATCTGCATCTCCTGGCAGGAAAACACACCAAAAAGGCTATATAAGGGTATAAAAGGAACAAAAGGGTTTTTGACGTTTTTTTCCCACATTAGTTTTTCGTGTATTTGGAGTGGAAAAATGCTGCAAAAATGCATCAGGAGCTGACACACTGCAGATTCATTTCTGCACCAAATCTGCAGGGGGGAAAAAGCAACATGTGAACAGAAACCCTTTAGGATTTGGCTGAAGGATTTTCATACAATTTTGTGGCAAAATTGCACTATGAAATAGTATAAAAAAACCGCACTGTGTGCACAGGGCCTGGGACCTCTTATTGTTGTCAGTGAATTGAGAATATTCTTGATTCCATTTGGGAATGATCATAGATGGAAACTTCTTACTGCTGAGCATTTTTGCTTCACTTGTATCCAGTTTAAAAACTCCTATGTGAGTAAAATCAACTCTTATCTGTGCCCTAAACAGGGTTTGACGAGGCAGAATGGGGTCCAAGTGTAAGATCAGTACATGGGTCTATAACTCTTCTTATTGCACCATTATGTGTCTGTGAAGGTAAAAGTAGAGCCCGGGTTGTACAAATGGCACATCCAACCTGCTCCTAATTTGTTATAGCATATCAGTGCTGGTTACATGGATGAGAACAGCTGTACCAAACCCTCAGCTGCATGACTGCTCTGTCTCCTGTGAGGGTCCCAAAGCCAGCAGCAGTCTATTGTGTATTCTCAGTTATGTATACAGCCAGCAGCAGTCTCTATTGTGTATTCTCTCTTGTGTATACAGCCAGCAGCAGTCTCTATTGTGTATTCTCTATTGTATATACAGCCAGCAGCTTTCTCTATTGTGTATACAGCTTGCTGTATTCTCTGTTGTGTATATGTGGCACCCAACTGGTCGGAGCACCACTAAGGGGTACTGCACCCAGACCAGCATGTGTGGATCCCTGTGGTAAGTGAATGGGGAGTTAATATGTGGTTTAATCCTCGCATCCACACACACCCTGAGCTCAGGGGCTACAGGGTTAAATCCTTTACTAGGAGACCCAGCTCCAGTGGGAGGAGTGCAGGGCAAGCAGTGTGAGGACGGGAGGAAGTTAGAGACAGAGAAGACAAGAGGGGGAAGGGGTCTTCCAGGGAAGAGAAGCTGTTTTGGGAACTGAAGAGCCGATGAAGGTTCATCCCAAACAGTACACCGGACACCGGAGTCCGCACCTGCTGGAGAGCTCCAGGCCCAGCAGAAAATCCGGATCACCGTGGAGACTACAGGCTCCCGGGCACCTGCGAAGTCAATATCAAGGGAGCCAGGCACCGCATCACGAGAGATAGGGCAGGCCATAGAGGGTTATCGTGCAGACAGCAAAGGAGAGAGAACACAGGAGACTAGGCCAGGTTTCAGGCCAACCAGGCTTCACACCAACCTGGAAGAGTAGTGAAGGAGGGACATCTAACAAAGCCACGTGGAGACACCACGTTTATTTGCCACTACCTAGGCCAGCTGCCTATGCTTACAGACTGTGTTGAACTGTGAACTGTGCTTTTTACCTGAACTGTTCCAGTGAAAGTACCCGAACGAGTAACGGAGCCTCAGTGTGCCTCTTTCTTGCCGTTGCACTGCACTTCTTCTTTCCACAGCCTGTGCCAGATCAACAGAGCAAAGCTGCCCCGGAGGTCCAGCTTTATCTGTAGAAAACTTTGCCATCCTTGCCACAATACCATCGCCCTCCCGAGGACTGTGGCGGCGCTGGTGACCCATCACCAGGTACTACAGGTGGCGTCACGTGACAATAACTCTTACCCTCTGTACATAACCCATTTATTGAAGTGTCACCCACGCCACGGGCTCAGGCGCTGCCACCCGTGACATCCCTGTGAAAACCCCTCGGAGCCTTATACCCGAGTACCCTAGGGCCTGGGGCTCCACATATCCATCCAACAGCAGTCTCTATTGTGTATTCTCTATTGGGTATGAAGCCAGCAGCAGTCTCTATTATGTATACAGCCAGCAGCAGCCTCTATTGTGTTATCTACTGTGTATACAGCCAGCAGCAGACTATTGCGTATTCTCTATTGTGTATACAGCCAGCAGCAGTCTCTATTGTATATTCTCTATCGTTTGTACAGCCAGCAGTCTCTATTGCACAGTATTCTCTATTGTGTATTCAGCCCAAAGCAGTGTGTGTAATATATATATTTATATTGTGGAGTCTTAGGAGGCCCCCATAATGTTGCCAGTGAGGGGCCCTGAAATTCCTAGTGGCAGCCCTGCTCAGCTGTAAGGAATATTAGGTCTCTACAAGTTTTACCTTTTTGATTTAAGGCAAAAAAAGTTTCAATTATTTTGACTGTGAACATAGATTTCAACAGTTTGCAGAATTTGGAGAATGGGATCAAAGTTCTTTGTGCATTTTGTGGATCCTGGTCAGGGGGTCTTCAGCCCTGCGTGGACCAGGAGGAGCGTGGCTATGTAGGGTGAATGCAGGATATTTGGAGCCGTGTGACTGTCTGGATTAAAGGGATAATTATTAAAAGTTTGAAAACAGCTAATTTAAAAAAAAAAAAAGTTTCTGACAGTTTTGTGTTTCTTTATAAAAATATCGACCCAAATTTACCAAAATGTGTCTCACAATCACTGCTATAAGTGTGCTGGGGGTTCGACCTCTCATACCCACACCCCCGTGGCATCAGTGACATGTATAGTATCTTATCTTTTTACTCCAGTGCCAGATGGTATTATTCACCTGTTGGCAGCGATGTGCGGTGTCTTAAGGAGCAAAAGCCGCTCTCCTTCCCTCTTCTTTCAGATCTGTTCTTCCGCTTTGCTCTTCAGTGCTAAGATAATGACGTCATTAAATGTTATAAAATCTAAATGAAGCTCCTTTCACATCAGCATTTCTCTCCGGATCTGGACAGACGATCGCATTTGCCGCCTAGCGGCCGCACTTGTGTTGCACTTGCGGCAAGCCCCATGCACTGTCTATGGGGCGTGTGGTAAGTGCGGTATTGCCGTGATCCGGCACTTGTGCAACTGCTGCAAGTCTCCGATCGCGGTAATACCACACTTGCCGCACACCCCATAGACAATGCATGGGGCTTGCCGCAAGCATAACACAAGTGCGGCCGCTAGGCGGCAGATGCGATCTCCTGTCCAGATACGGAGAGAAACGCAGAAGTGAGAGGGGCCTGATCCCCATAACAGAGCAGAAGAGAGTGAGGACAATTACCACTTGTTCTGTAATCACTTGTGTGAGATAGAGATGTGCAGTATGCATGGCGTCTTCTCTACAACATACAAAACAATCTGTATTCTGGTGTAACAAGACAAATTAACCCCTGTCCAGATTTAACCCGGGTATAGTTTGTCCCAGGCCAGAGTAATAACTCAGGGGATAGACTGTCCCAGGACGGAGTATACCCCAGGGAATAAACTATCCTAGGCTAAACTATACCCTCCAGAATAAACTGTACTAAACCAGGGTATGCCTCAAGGAATAAACTGTCCTAAACCAGGGTATACCTCAAGGAATAAACTCTCCTAAATCAGGGTATACCTCAAGGAATAAACTGTCCTAAATCAGGGTATACCTCAAGGAATAAACTGTCCTAAACCAGGGTATACCTCAAGGAATAAACTCTCCTAAATCAGGGTATACCTCAAGGAATAAACTGTCCTAAATCAGGGTATACCTCAAGGAATAAACTGTCCTAAACCAGGGTATACCTCAAGGAATAAACTGTCCTAAACCAGGGTATTTCCCAAGGAATAAAATGTCCTAAACCAGGGTATGCCTCAAGGAATAAACTGTCCTAAATCAGGGTATACCTCAAGGAATAAACTGTCCTAAACCAGGGTATGCCTCAAGGAATAAACTGTCCTAAACCAGGGTATACCTCAAGGAATAAACTGTCCTAAAGCAGGGTATACCTCAAGGAATAAACTGTCCTAAACAAGGGTATATCCCAAGGAATAAATTGTCCTAAACAAGGGTATATCCCAAGGAATAAACTGTCCTAAACCAGGGTATACCTCAAGGAATAAACTGTCCTAAAGCAGGGTATACCTCAAGGAATAAACTGTCCTAAATCAGGGTATACCCCAAGGAATAAACTGTCCTAAACAAGGGTATATCCCAAGGAATAAACTGTCCTAAACCAGGGTATACCTCAAGGAATAAACTGTCCTAAAGCAGGGTATACCCCAAGGAATAAACTGTCCTAAATCAGGGTATACCTCAAGGAATAAACTGTCCTAAACCAGGGTATACCCCAAGGAATAAACTGTCCTAAACCAGGGTATTTCCCAAGGAATAAAATGTCCTAAACCAGGATATATCTCAAGGAGTAAACTGTCCTAAACCAGGGTGTATACCAAGGAATAAACTGTCCTAGGCCAGAGCATACCCCTCAGGCCAGAGTATAACCTAGGGGATGAACCTTACTAGACCAAACTATACCCAAGGGGGGTGTAAAGTTACCTAGGCCAAACTAGACCCTTTCATGCTAGAGTATAACTGTCACACGCTTAGTTCGCGCTGATATCGCTGGATGCTGCTGTATGTGTTGTTTTCCTTAAAGGCTGCGTTCACACAGTGCGTATTTTGACGCGTATTTTTACGCGCGTATTTTCTCCAGAAGAATGTGCATCTGTATTTCCCAGCAAAGTCAATGGACATTCACTTTTGCCATTCACACGTCGCGTATTTTTACGCAGCGTAAAAATACGCGCGTAAAAAAAATGAACATGTCAATTCTTTCCAGTTTTTTACGCGCGTATTTTCCATAGGCCCCATTATAAGCACTGGAAATACGCGCGTAAAAATACGCGCGCGTAAAAATATGCAACGTGTGAACGCAGCCCAAGGCTGCGTTCACACATTTGCGTATTTTGCTGCGCTTTTTTGCGCGCGCTTTTTGCCGCGTTTTTCGGCCGCGCAAAAAAGCGCAACAAAATACGCAGGGGCTTTCACACACTGCGCTTTCTTTACTCCAGAAAGCGCAGTGATGTCACAGAGGGGAGGAAGAATCCTGCTTCCTCCTCCCCTCTGTGACAGCCCCATTGGATTTCACAGTGTATTAATATACACTGCGAAATCTAAATTAAAGAAAGGCAAGTGTATGAAAAATAAAAAAGAATGAATACATCACCTCTCCGACGCCTTCTCCCGCTGTCTGGTGCCTTCTGCCGCTCTCCGCTCTCCGGTTCCAAGTGAGAGGTGTACTGAGAAGACCTGTGGTGACGTCAGAGAGGGGGCGTTCCCAGCGCTGATTGGCTGTTCACGGTCATGTGATATGTATCACATGACCGCGAGTGCCCGGGAACGCCCCTCTGACATCACCACAGGTCCTGTCAGTACATCGCTCACTTGGAATCGGAGACCAGATAGCGGCAGAAGGCGTCGGAGAGGTGAGGTATTGATTCTTTTTTATTTTACATACATTTGCCTCTGTTCAATTTAGATTTCACAGTGTATATTAATACACTGTGAAATCTAATGGGCGGCCACAGCTGTCAAAGAGGGGAGGAGGAAGCAGGATTCTTCCTCCCCTCTGGGAGAATACGCAGGAGCAGCTGCGTAAACAATTGACATATCAATTGTTTACGCAGCTGCGCTTTCTCCCGGAAAACGCAGTGTGTATTTTTACGCAATGTCTGCACTGCAAAGTGAATTTCCCATTCACTTTGCAGGCAGACAAAAGGCACATTGCGTATTTTGAAAAGCGCGCGTAAAAAACCGCGGCAAAATACGCAATGTGTGAACGTAGCCTAAGGGTTGCATGAGGGATTGGTGTGAAGGTCCTGACTCCTGTGTTGTGCTCCAGAGCTGCATTCACTATTATGTTCAGCTGCTGGTTGAGTGGTTGAAGTGTGACTCACCTGGAATCCCCTTCCCCTGGCTTTAAATAGCTTTCCCTCTCCTCTGTCAGACGCCGTTTATAGAGTTAGTTGGCTCTTGGTCATTGAGCTGAGAAGAAGTCTTGCTGCTGTGCTGAAGCCTATCCTGGAGTTCCATTGCTGTGGGAGAAGCTGTGATCCCTGACCCGTGGGTGGAGGTAGGGGCCCTCAGCCTAGCGCTAATCAGGAGTTTAGGGTACAGGGTGGCGATTCAGAACTCCTGAAAATCAGAGGTACCTCTGAAATCAGGGAAAGCCAGGGATCCCAGCATCAGGGTCAGATTAGGCTCTCCTGACCCCCTTTGCCCATCACACCATCAAGTTACCTGATTCCCTCACCTCCCAAGCATGACAATAACTCAGGGGATAAACTGTCCTATGCCATAGTATATACCAGGAATTAAAGTGTACTGGGTCAGAGTATACCCTAGGTAATAAAATGACCTAGGCCAAATTATACCCCTCTAGGTCAGGGATGTATTCCGGTGCAACAGGCCAAGTTAACCTCTATCCAGATTTAACCTGGGTATAATTTGGCCCAAGCCATAGTATACCCCTGTGGATAAACTGTCCTAGGCCAGAGAATACCCCAGGGGATAAACAATTCCAGGTCAAACTATACCTGGGGGTGTAAAGTATCCTCAGCCAAAGTATACCCTAGGGGATAAGCAATACCAAGCTTAACTATACCCCTCCCAGCCAGAATATACCCCGGGGGATAAGCAATTCCAGGCCTAACTATACCCCTCTATTTTCTAAGCCCTTGTAAATAAGATAACATTTCTTTACTGTCTTACGTAGTGGGAATGTATTTGTATCTGAGATAACACTGTAGCCCATAGAGGTAAGTACTTTTAATGAGCCCTTATAAATAGTAGAATATTACGTTACAATGACATTATGATGTTCTAGATATGCTTTTATCTTACTGTGCAACTACTGAGGAGTGCGGGCGGATTATTTCCCTCATTTTATCTTTGTGGAAGTCTAATATTTGTACTGATTGAAGTTTTTCTGGTTCATGTAATAAGTCTATTTGTTAGAAGTTTAGGATTTAAGGCACTTATCTCACATAACTTGCCCGACAAACCTTAACCCATAATAAACTGCTGAAAAATGAAGTAATTCTTGTGTATATTATATCACTCAATGCTGGGGGTATAATCTGGCATAAGGGTATGAAATGGTCTAGGCCATAATATACCCGGGGTATAATCAAGCCTAGGCCACTTTAACTAACACGTCCACTCCTGGGTAATGGGGATACTCGGAACTGGGCCGGATCTTTCAGTTCTTTTACAAGGGGACATCACGGTGGCAGCCTGGCTCCAATGCCCTGGCGGTGTCATTTTAAACATTCAGTACCAGATGATAGAGGGGATAAAGGAAAAGGGGTATTCGTGACACCACGGTGCGGCTATGTGTGGCCACCGCTGCTTCAGAGCCTCTGGGGACGGTGACCAGTAGCTTAGATGGTTTCACTCCCCGCAGGTAGAGCGCAGTCCCCAGGGTAATGAGTAGGCAAGTCAGTTTACTCCTTGGCCGGTGTTTATCGGGTCATCACCACCTCATGATATCATGTGGTTTCTGCAGCCGGTGGTCGCCGCTAATAAAAGTCTCCCACCTTTACTGTAATGTTCCAACCAGGCCGCCAAGTGCTTCCCTCTGCCAATCCCTGGTTTCAGCGGTTTCTCTAGAATTGGGACAGTGTCATTGAGACCCCCTTAGGTGTTCCTTGCTCTCTCATAGTGTTTCCTTCACTGGCGGTACTCTCAGCGCTTCTAGTTTGTCATCTCACCTCCCTTCTCAGCCCCTCCACACACAGAGCTCAGGTACCGACAGTCGCAGGCATTGGTTGGTACCGTATCCTCAGTACGGCCGCCTTCTCCAAGTTGTGCCGGGTTTGCGGCCACAGGTCCCCTTTAGGGTCTCATGGCCTCCGGTTTCAATGGTTCAGGTATGAATCCCCACACCGAGTTCAGGGTTGATCCCCTGTTTTTTGTCCACCAGCCCCTCCATTCCTTCTGCCAGATGCGGGCATACAGGTCATCTAGATCTTCTTCTCCCCTGGGGCTCCCTTCCTCCTCTGCACCGTTCAGTCTCTCTATCCCGGGGCGAGCGTGACATACTCAAGCCCACGGGAACTAACACCTCCACCACCTCTCGACTCTCACTCCAACCTCCTACTCCTTTTCTGTTGTCCTCCCAACTGACTACTGACTAACTTTACACTTCCTTGTTCCCCTAGCTGAGACTGAGCCCTTCCCCTGGGTCCTCCCACTGTCCCATCCCGGGGTCTTAAGTGTGTGTTGTGGGTCTCAACTTCACCATCCAGCTACCTGGAGAACAGGGCACTACTCTTCTGCTAATGGAGGAGCGCAGTACCCACCTTTGGCGGTCTGACCAGTGGGGTGCCACATAATCCCGACTTGTGTGGGTGGGGTAATTTACATTCAATTAGCAATACACACACTTAGACAATGGGGCTTCAAGCCGACTAGTAAGAAACAATTGGTAAGGAAGTATGGCTCTAGTGAAAGGATGCTCAGAAAGACTAGTCAATATTATCTCAGAATATTCTGGCACACCAAAATAAGGTTCTAGTGAGACTTATAAAATTCTTTTTGCAGTGTTTTACTGCTCACACAGATTTGGTTTACAAACGTTTGGACCCTTCAGGGGTCTTTGTCAACGTATTTTATCTACAAGAGTACATAACAAAAGCAAAATGAATACATAGTTGTTTTTTCACAGGAAGGTAGTTATAGCCTTGAACTTCCTATGTGGCACTGGCAGATTCACACCCTTGTGTCTTGTGAGATCGCCTAAGTGTTTGTGAGACCTGTGAAGATCACATATTAGTAATATAATAAAGTCTATTTTGTCAGATAGGAGTGTTTGGCCTCTTGTTTTAATCCTTAAAACTCATCCAATAATTATTAAAGTCGGGGAAAGGGGGTGATTATATGGGAAAGAAAGGTAAAAAAAGGAATTAGCACACGGTATGAATAACAATACGATACCCCTGTTGTTCCCAATTATAAGGTGCAACTTGTAGGTACTACATCATAGAGTCCCCACTTAGTGGTATCATAGATTAACCCAACCTGAAAAGGCAACAGCAACTTAACAAGTCCTGCTGATAGACGTAACAAAGGAGGAAACTCCGGTAAATGAATTCTTCACAAGTCCTTTTGTGGTATAACAGTATAAGTTACACTTTGTCTCATAATAGGTCTATCACACTGGACGCTGCATACACTATGTGAATCACTAATTATAATTCACTAACACCACACTACATCCAGCATAAATTATGTCCCCTCCACTATGATGTCATCCTGGTCAGGATCTACATCCAGCATAAGTGATGTCCCCGCCACTATGATATCATCACTCGTCAGGATCTGCATCCAGCATAAGTGATGTCCCTGCCACTAATATGTCATCATGGTCCAATATCTACATCCACCATAAGTGATGTCTCTGCCACTATGATGTCATCACTGGCCAGGATCTACATCCAGCATAAGTGATGTCTCTGCCACTATGATGTCATCATGGTCCAATATCTACATCCAGCATAGGTGATTTCCCTGCCACTATGATGTCATCACTGGTCAGGATCTACATCCAGCATAAGTGATGTCCCCTACACTATGATATTATCACTGGTCAGGATCTACGTCCAGTATAAGTGATGTCCCTGCCACTATGATGTCATCATGGTCCAATATCTACATCCAGCATAAGTGATGTCCCTGCTACTATGATATCATCACTGGTCAGGATCTACATCTTGCATAAGTGATGTATCTGCCACTATGATGTCATCATTGTCCAGGATCTACATCCAGCATAAGTGATGTCCCCTCAACTATGATGTCATCACTGATCAGGATCTACATCCAGCATAAGTGATGTATCTGCCACTATGATGTCATCACTGGTCAGGATTCACATCCAGCATAAGTGATGTCTCTGCCACTATAATGTCATCACTGGTCAGGATCTACATCCAGCATAAGTGATGTCCCCTACACTATGATGTCATCACTGTCAGGATTTACATCCAGCATAAGTGATGTCCCTGCTACTATGATATCATCACTGGTCAGGATCTACATCCAGCATAAGTGATGTCCCCGCCACTATGATATCATCACTCGTCAGGATCTGCATCCAGCATAAGTGATGTCCCTGCCACTAATATGTCATCATGGTCCAATATCTACATCCACCATAAGTGATGTCCTCTGCCACTATGATGTCATCACTGGCCAGGATCTACATCCAGCATAAGTGATGTCTCTGCCACTATGATGTCATCATGGTCCAATATCTACATCCAGCATAGGTGATTTCCCTGCCACTATGATGTCATCACTGGTCAGGATCTACATCCAGCATAAGTGATGTCCCCTACACTATGATATTATCACTGGTCAGGATCTACGTCCAGTATAAGTGATGTCCCTGCCACTATGATGTCATCATGGTCCAATATCTACATCCAGCATAAGTGATGTCCCTGCTACTATGATATCATCACTGGTCAGGATCTACATCTTGCATAAGTGATGTATCTGCCACTATGATGTCATCATTGTCCAGGATCTACATCCAGCATAAGTGATGTCCCCTCAACTATGATGTCATCACTGATCAGGATCTACATCCAGCATAAGTGATGTCTCTGCCACTATGATGTCATCACTGGTCAGGATTCACATCCAGCATAAGTGATGTCTCTGCCACTATAATGTCATCACTGGTCAGGATCTACATCCAGCATAAGTGATGTCCCCTACACTATGATGTCATCACTGTCAGGATTTACATCCAGCATAAGTGATGTCCCTGCTACTATGATATCATCACTGGTCAGGATCTACATCCAGCATAAGTGATGTCCCCGCCACTATGATATCATCACTCGTCAGGATCTGCATCCAGCATAAGTGATGTCCCTGCCACTAATATGTCATCATGGTCCAATATCTACATCCACCATAAGTGATGTCTCTGCCACTATGATGTCATCACTGGCCAGGATCTACATCCAGCATAAGTGATGTCTCTGCCACTATGATGTCATCATGGTCCAATATCTACATCCAGCATAGGTGATTTCCCTGCCACTATGATGTCATCACTGGTCAGGATCTACATCCAGCATAAGTGATGTCCCCTACACTATGATATTATCACTGGTCAGGATCTACGTCCAGTATAAGTGATGTCCCTGCCACTATGATGTCATCATGGTCCAATATCTACATCCAGCATAAGTGATGTCCCTGCTACTATGATATCATCACTGGTCAGGATCTACATCTTGCATAAGTGATGTATCTGCCACTATGATGTCATCATTGTCCAGGATCTACATCCAGCATAAGTGATGTCCCCTCAACTATGATGTCATCACTGATCAGGATCTACATCCAGCATAAGTGATGTCTCTGCCACTATGATGTCATCACTGGTCAGGATTCACATCCAGCATAAGTGATGTCTCTGCCACTATAATGTCATCACTGGTCAGGATCTACATCCAGCATAAGTGATGTCCCCTACACTATGATGTCATCACTGTCAGGATTTACATCAGCATAAGTGATGTCCTGCTACTATGATGTCATCATGGTCAATATTTACATCCAGCATAAGTGATGTCCCTACTACTATGATTCATCACTGTCAGATCTACATCTAGCATAAGTGATGTCCCTGCCACTATGATGTCATCATGGTCAGATCTACATCCAGCATAAGTGATGTCCTGCCCCTATGATGTCATCATGGTCAAATATCTACATCCAGCATTAGTGATGTCCCCTCCACTATATGTCATCAAGAACAGATTTACATCCAGCATAGTGATGTCCCTGCCACTATGATGTCATCACTGGTCAGTATTACATCTAGCATAAGTGATGTCGCCACTATGATGTTTACACTGGTCAGGATATTACTCCAGCATAAGTGATGTCCCGCCACTATGATGTCATCATGGTCAGATATACATCCAGCATAAGTATGTCTCTCACTATGATGTCATCACTGCTCAGGATCTAACCCAGCATAAGTGATGTCTCTGCCACTATGATGTCATCACTGGCCAGGATCTCCATCCAGCATATATGATGTCACCTCCACTATGATGTCATCATGTCCAGGATTTACATCCAGCATAAGTGATGTCATTGCCACTATGACATCATCACTGGTCAGGATTACATCCAGCATAAGTGATGTCACTGCCACTATGATGTTATCACTGGTCCGGATCTACATCCAGCATAAGTGATGTCCCCTTCACTATGATGTCATCATGTTCCAGGATTTACATTCAGCATAAGAGATGTCCTTCCACTATGATGTCATCACTGGTCAAGATCTACATCCAGCATAAGTGATGGCCCCGCCACTATGATATCATCACTCGTCAGGATCTGCATCCAGCATAAGTGATGTCACTGCCACTATGACATCATCACTGGTCAGGATCTACATCCAGCATAAGTGATGTCCCCTCCACTATAATGTCATCACTGGTCAGGATCTACATCCAGCATAAGTGATGTCCCTGCCACTATGATATCATCACTAGTCAGGATCCACATCCAGCATAATTGATGTCACTGCCACTATGATATCATCACTGGTCAGGATGTACATCCAGCATAAGTAATGTCACTGCCACTATGATGTCATCACTGGTCAGGATCTACATCCAGCATAAGTGAGGTCCTCTCCACTATGATATCATCACTGGTCAGGATTTACATCGAGCATAAGTGATGTCCCTGCCACTATGATATTATCACTGGTCTGGATTTACATCTAGCATAAGTGATGTCCTTGCCACTATGATGTCATCACTGGTCAGGATCTACATCCAGCATAAGTGATGTCTCCCCACTATGATATCATCACTGGTCAGGATCTACATCCAGCATAAGTGAGGTCCTCTCCACTATGATATCATCACTGGTCAGGATTTACATCGAGCATAAGTGATGTCCCTGCCACTATGATGTCATCACTGGTCAGGATCTACATCCAGCATAAGTGATGTCCCTGCTACTATAATGTCATATTGGTCCAATATCTACATCCAGCATAAGTGATGTCCCTGCTACTATAATATCATCACTGGTCAGGATCTACATCCAGCATAAGTGATGTCCCTTCCACTATGATGTCATCACTGGTTAGGATCTCCATCCAGCATAAGTGATGTCCCCACCACCATGATGTTATCACTGGTCAGGATTTACAACCAGCATAAGTGATGTCCCTGCCACTATGATGTCATCATGTTCCAGGATCTACATCCAGCATAAGTGATGTCCCTTCCACTATGATGTCATCACTGGTTAGGATCTCCATCCAGCATAAGTGATGTCTCTTCCACTATGATATTATCACTGGTCAAGGATCTACATCTAGCATAAGTGATGTCTCTGCCACTATGATGTTATCACTGGTCAGGATATACATCCAGCATAAGTGATGTCCCTGCCACTATGATGTCATCATGTTCCAGGATCTACATCCAGCATAAGTGATGTCCCTTCCACTATGATGTCATCACTGGTTAGGATCTACATCCAGCATAAGTGATGTCCCCATCACCATGATGTCATCACTGGTCAGGATTTACATCCAGCATAAGTGATGTCTCCACCACTATGATGTCATCACTGGTCAGGATTTACATCCAGCATAAGTGATGTCCCCATCACCATGATGTCATCACTGGTCAGGATTTACATCCAGCATAAGTGATGTCCCCACCACTATGATGTCATCACTGGTCAGGATTTACATCCAGCATAAGTGATGTCTCTTCCACTATGATATCATCACTGGTCAGGATTTACATCCAGCATAAGTGATGTCTCTTCCACTATGATGTCATCACTGATCTGCATCTACATCTAGCACAAGTGATGTCCCCTCCACTATGATATTATCACTGATCAGGATCTACATCGAGCATAAGTGATGTCCCTGCCACTATGTTGTCATCACTGATCAGGATCTACATCCAGCATAAGTGATGTCCCTGCCACTATGATGTCATCACTGTTCAGGATCTACATCCAACATAAGTGATGTCCCTGCTACTATGATGTCATCTTGGTCCAATATCTACATCCAGCATAAGTGATGTCCCTGCCACTATGATGTCATCACTGGTCAGGATCTACATCCAGTATAAGTGATGTCCTCTCCACTATGATGTCATCATTTTCCAGGATCTCCATCCAGTATAAGTGATATCCCTTCCACTATGATGTCATCACTGGTCAGGATCTACATCCAGCATAAGTGATGTCCCCACCACCATGATGTTATCACTGGTCAGGATTTACATCCAGCATAAGTGATGTTTCCTCCAGTATGATGTCATCACTGGTCCAGATTTACATCCAGCATAAGTGATGTCTCTTCCACTATGATATCATCACTTATCTGGATCTGCATCTAGCACAAGTGATGGCCCCTCCACTATGACATCATCACTGGTCAGGAATTACATCCAGAATAAGTGATGTCCCTGCCACTAATATGTCATCATGGTCCAATATCTACATCCACCATAAGTGATGTCTCTGCCACTATGATGTCATCACTGGCCAGGATCTACATCCAGCATAAGTGATGTCTCTGCCACTATGATGTCATCATGGTCCAATATCTACATCCAGCATAGGTGATTTCCCTGCCACTATGATGTCATCACTGGTCAGGATCTACATCCAGCATAAGTGATGTCCCCTCCACTATAATGTCATCATGTTCCAGGGTTTACATCCAGCAAAAGTGATGTCTCTTCCACTATGATGTCATCACTGGTCAGGATCTACATCCAGCATAAGTGATGTCCCCACCACCATGATGTTATCACTGGTCAGGATTTACATCCAGCATAAGTGATGTTTCCTCCAGTATGATGTCATCACTGGTCCAGATTTACATCCAGCATAAGTGATGTCTCTTCCACTATGATATCATCACTTATCTGGATCTGCATCTAGCACAAGTGATGGCCCCTCCACTATGACATCATCACTGGTCAGGAATTACATCCAGAATAAGTGATGTCTCTTCCACTATGATGTCATCACTGATCAGGATCTACATCCAGCATAAGTGATGTCTCTTCCACTATGATGTCATCACTGATTAGGATCTACATCCAGCATAAATGATGTCCCCTCCACTATCATGTTATCAGTAGTCAGGATTTACATCCAGCATAAGTGATGTCTCTGCCACCATGATGTCATCACTGGTCAGGATCTACATCCCGCATAACTGATGTCTCTGCCACTATGATGTCATCACTGGTCAGGATCTACATCCCGCATAACTGATGTCCCTGCCACTATGATGTCATCACTGGTCAGGATTTACATCCAGCATAAGTGATGTCTCTTTCACTATGATGTCATCACTGATCAGGATATACATCCAGCATAAGACAAACCAATAGCCCACAATTTGCTATAGCTTTAAACTATTTTTCCACAATTTCAACACTTGTCATTGTGGTTTTTTCTTGCACTCTTTTGTTGCTGTGTGTAGCTGGGCCGTATGGGTGCGTTTGTTCCGGTGCAGGTAGCGGTGTTGAATTCCATAACAGCCCGCCTACTGAGATGGGGGCTAATGTAAGAGGCTGGGCATACACTGTGCAAACCTGTATGAACTGCGCCCTGTATGGAACCCATTGTGTTTGCAGGTGCAGGACAACCAGTGGTCACTCCCTCTGTGAGAAAGGAGGTTGTTAGTTATTGGGGCTGGTGTCCTGCATTCATGATGCCTTCAGTTATAACCTGGGCAAAGCTGCACACAGCACTGAGTGTAATGGTGTAATGGTCGTCTGACCTGAATCTGCTGTGATAAGAAAAATAATTTTATATTTGTGTCCTTCTCACTTTAGATGAGAATTTAGTGGATAGGACTTGTGACCTGTGGGGAGCCGTGTAGGGGCTCACAAGCTTATGTGTTTTGGACCAAAAGACAATCCAATACCCCACAATTTGCTATAGCTTTAAACTAACTATTTTTCCACTATTTCAGCACTTGTCATTGTGCTTTTTTTCTTGCACTCTTTTGTTGCTGTGTGTAATCTGATCGCTGATCGCTCTACAGTGTGACAGCCCTAGAATACCACCTATCCCTCTACAGTGGGTCAAGCCTAGAATAACTCTGATCCCTCTACAGTGGGTCAGCCCTAGAATAAAACTGATCCCTCTACAGTGGGTCAGCCCTAGAATAAAACTGATCCCTCTACAGTGAGTCAGCACTAGAATAAAGCTGATCCCTCCACAGTGGGTCAGCCCTAGCATAAAGCTGATCCTCTAAAGTGTGACAACCCTAGAATAAAGCTAATTCCTCTACAGTGTGGCAACCCTAGAATAAAGCTGATCCCTCCACAGTGTGGCAACCCTAGAATAATGTTGATCCCTCTACAGTATGGCAGACCTAGAACACAGCCAATCCTTCTACAGTGTGACAGGCCTAGAATAAAGCTGATCCCTCCAGTGTGATAGCCCTAGAATGATGGTGATCCCTCTTCAGTGTGACAGTCATATAATAAAGTTGATCGTTCTACAATGTGACAACAATAGAATAAAGCTGATTCCTCTACAGTGTGACAGCCCTAGAATAAAGCTGATCCCTCTACAGTGGGTCAGCCCTAGAATAAGGCTAATCCCTCTATAGTGGGTCAGCCCTAGAATAAAGCTGATCCCTCTACAGTGTGGCAACCCTAGAATAAAGCTGATCCCTGTACAGTGTGACAACCCTAGAATAAATATCTTAAAAAGTTGAGAATGCGCAATAGGGTCTTATCTTTTTTTTTTGTGCCCTGAGGAAGGAGCTCGGTATGTGGCTCTGAAACGCGTCAGATAATAAATCAAGTCATCACTTTGATCCAGACATACCCTTGTCTCTGGTGTCCTCTGTATTCATTTGGCAGCAGCGCGGACCTTGAGGTACTTTGTCCAGAAAATCGAACCCTAGTATAAAGTGGATCCCTCTACAGTGTGACAGGCCTAGAATACAGCCAATCCTTCAACAGTGTGACAGGCCTAGAATAAAGCTGATCCCTCTGCAGTGTGAGAGCCCTTGAGATATTTGTAGACAGATATTAAGTCTCTTCTTTTGTAAACTAAACATTCCCAAATCCTGTAACCGTTCCTCATAAGACATGGTTTACAGACTGGTCACTCTTCTCTAAACATGCTCCAGTTTGGTGCCCAGAATTTGACACAGTATCCAGACAAGGTCTGACCAGAGAGGAGTAAAGGGATAATGACTTCACATGATTTAGACTGTGGCTTTTATTAATACATCCCAGAATGGTATTTGCCTTTTTTGCTGCTGCATCACCCTGGTGACTTCTGTGCAGCCTGTGTTTTATTAGTATACACAAGTCTTTTTCCCACGTGCTGTTGCTTAGCCCTATTCCTCCCATTCTATACATGATTTTTTCATTGTTCTTGCCCAGATGTAGGACTTTGCCTTTCTCCATTCTGTTTGTCGCTCCCCACTGCTCCATTGTGTTTAGATCTTGTTGAATCCTCTCTCTCTAGTATTAGTGATCCCTTTGTGTCATCAAGAAATGTAATCAGTTTAGCCTTTATCCCTTCATCCAAATCATTGATGAAGATGTTGAATGACCCACCCCAGGGCCTTGGGGTACCCATTCCCGGGCTTTGATCTAATGGGGTAGTCACAGACTAGGCCCAGGCCCGTGGGCCTTGTGATCGCTTAAAAAGGGGATAAAAGAAAAAAAATAAAAGTAATATAAAATCTTCGTGACGCCACCTACGGTGTCCGGTGATGGCACCGGCGCTGTTACAGACCTCCGGGGATGATGGATGGGACAGCCAGATGGTGACACTCCCCGTAGATGGAGCGGGATCCCGGGGCAGAGACTGATGATGAATAGGGGATTTTGACACCGTGAAGCAGTTCCTCAGGTGACGTTGAATAAGACACCACACACTGCTCAAGTTCTGCACTGATTTTTCTGGTGACTTAGGCCATAGACAGTTCTTTACAGTCAACAGGTTATACTGGCCTGGGTAGTCACCAGGGGTTTGAGAGTTACTTGGGACCCTCTTAGATGTACCTTCCAGTTCCTTTCATCTGTCCTTAATTTCACCTTTCTCTCCTTCACTTCCTTGGTGCATCTGACACAGTGCCTCGCACCGGTCCCCACGGATCCCTATTGAGAGACTTGACTCAAGTCTCCGGATCCAATACAGGTATCTTTGTGGAGTATGTCAGGTGTGGCAGCAACTTCTGGAGAAGTCTGTGGCCTGTGGTTTAGTGGCTTGGGATAAACACCCGCACCGCTCTCGGAGCCGGTCCTCCGGTTGTGGACTGGGTTCCCTTCCAGCCAGTGGACATACTAGTCCGAATGTGGGTGCATCTCAACACTCTAGAGTCCCTCCTTCTGTCAGGGCCACCTCTCCTGAGGTGCTCTCCACTGCGCTACTCGCAGGGTTCCCCTCCAATGGCTTTCTTTCTCTAACTGCTTTCCCGCTCTCCACTATACCAACTAAGCTCCTCCCACCACAATCGGTTGCCTAGCAATGGTTAACGCTATGGTCCCCTGACCTAAGGTGTGTGGATATGTGTGGTGAGGATCCCATATAAACATCCCAGTCCCCTGGTCACAGGGATACTACACACTCTGGTCTGGGTGCCACATTGAACAACACAGGGTCCAGGACAGGGCTCTGTGTTCCCCACTAGAGACATTCTTCCAACTGGATGTGCAGATATTTCTGACTTTATGAATCCTCCTAACAGTTTCCTTGTCCATACCATACTTTGGTAATTTTTCACAAAGAATGGTATGAGATACTGTCAATGATATTTTACTATATCCACTGCATTTCCCTGATCCACCCAGTCAGTGATTCAGTCATAGAAGGAAATTAAGAGCCTGACATAATTTATTAGTTACAAACCCATGTGGCTCTGGTAAATTTCACTTAAATTCTCATCCAGGTTCAAGCATACATGTTGTTTAATAATTTGTTCACAGATCTTTCCTGGTATAGAAGTCAGGCTCACAGACTATAGTTCCCTGGATCCACCTTATTCCCCATTTTGAAGATGGGGACAACATTTGCTCTTCTCCAGTTCCTCTGGGACTTCTGTTCTCCAAGAATTTTCAAAGATTATGGAGGGTGGTTAAAAAAGGTCAGAAAGGTTGGCTACCTTTGCCTTAGGTTGCAAAGTGGGTTGGAAATCGCGCACAAATTGGATGATCTCGGATAGGCACTGACTCCACTGCTCCACCAAACACTGAGAGCTGCAGATTTCAGCTGCTCCAGTCAGTCTGTCCCCCGGCTTCAGTCATCATCCAATGTGAACCCCCTATTCTCTTGGGTATCCCTTTTTCTTTCCTGCTACCTGCACCCAATTGTACATATTGGTAAATGTAATGACCAGCTTTTCTCACTGAGTGCATTGGGGTAATGTTCTTAATTTGGCCAGAATATATTGGTCTTTTTTTATCTCATGTTAAGTAGTAATATATTGTTTTCTGCCAGACTCATCGAGCCCCATTGTCTTGGGTTGTGTATTGCTAATTTAATGTAATTTACCTTACCCCCTCTGTCTACATCTCCCAGAGGAAAATTGATGCAGAGATCAGATTGAAATGCAACCAATAAAAAACAGCTGAATGCTAGGCTGAACTCCTGCAGAATATAATCCAGTTTTGGTGCTCCTCCAATTAGACCCGAAGCTCCTAGACTGAGGCCATGCAGAGTGTGAAGACACAATGTTATCCTGGCAGCCAGAACCGAAATTCCTAGGTTGAGGTTATGGTTTCCAACTGAAACCAAGCCCTAGAAGAGCTAGACCCTGGATGAATAAAGCAGGCCCCCCTTACATATCCCGAGCACTCATCTCAGGACTTTGTTCTTCAAGGATTGGTGGAATAAGGCTGTTCTCTTATTGGCTGCATTTCAATCTGATATCTGCATAATTTCTTCTTGAGTAATGTAGACAGAAGGTGTGAGGTGATTTACATTAAATCAGCAATACACAAACTGACAATAAAGGCTCCTAATAGTCTGGCAAGTAACAATGTCTTAGAAACATGAAATAACACTCAAAAGACCAATACATCTGGCAAACGTAAGAACATTAACCCCCGACATGCATGAGAAGATATTTGTCACAGTAAACATTGGAAGAAAGAAGAAATGTCAACAAGGAGAGGAAAAATAAGAAAAACATTGTAAGATTGAGGAAAAAACATTATTGCATAAGGTACAGTGGAGAGAACAGCATTGTGGTATATACAATTAGGTGGATAGAGTGAGATGTGCTTTGTGACGGAGCCTGAGGCTATCGGGGCATGTTGGGGGTGTGGTCTCCCAGCAGCTGGGCAGTGCCAGCTTGTTCCCCTTTACCGGTGCCCGCGGAGACTCCATAGATTAGTTCAGTCTCGGTGAGAACCTGCACATTTGCACCAGGCCCAGAGAGTTTTGCTAATGACATAATTGCCGCCAATTCCAGCAGCGACAGATTTGTATTCAGGCAGACGTCTCCTGACAAGGGGTCACTCTAATTAGAACATATCTCCGCGTTCTGCGCTAACATCTTGCCACGATCAGAGTCCTTTTGATTAAACGCTGGCAGACAGGACGGCGGCTCGGAGCTCAGATCGGAGGCTGCTGTTTGCATGACAGGAATAAGAAATATGCCATTTACTCCGTGCCGCACCTCTAATGCAAAAAAAGGCCCGGATTACATGAAACGAGCCGGTTCTGACAGCGCCATTGTGTTCACATTACATCAAAAGCCGGAGCAGATGGGATGTGTGCGGAGTCAGACTGCTGCGAGGTGCGGGCGGAGCTCCAAATGCCACATCCTCTGCGTGTGATCGCACCCGGGCCCTGGAGCCTAGGGGGGCCCCAAACGTCCCTTTATCCTATTGAAAAATGATTAATGCTATTAAAGATTTGCAATAATTGGGGGCCCCGTTGAGCTTTTACATCAGTGCCCCTAAGCTTCAAGTTGCACACTGCTGCTGGCACAAATGCATGGCAGCCTGGCTACACTGCAGTACTGGACTGTGTGGCAAGGGGGGCCAATGCCTAACTGGCGGCTATGGGACCCGCTGACCAAAGGAGGAACGTCCCCCATAAAGGTGAAAGCTGGTGATGAGATTACAAGGAATGTCTGATTCTCATATGTGGCCATGACGGCCGCGACCAGCTGATCACCAGAGTCCAGGTCTGACATGTCATCCAAATGGTTCACATTAATAGGATGATGACTAGAGAACAGTGATGTCAGGCCATGACTCAGAGCAAAAGGCAAGACCACTATGGTGTATACAGGGGTCCTCACTGGGCAACAGACGTTTTGTATCCAAGTGCCCTAAAATGGACCCCCCTCTTAATATAGATGTTTGTCTATATAGTTGTCCAAAGTCCATCTTTTTTATCATTAAAACCCCCTCTACATTAGGTGTCAGCTGACCAGTCGTCAACCAATCGTTTTGCTGACAGCAATCTTCCCCAACTCCTCCATACACAGAAATCTCTGCTCAGCCAAGCGCTACTGTGTCCTCCATGAGAGCAACTGCCACCATCATGTGTCTATCCTCCTCCAGACCCCTGTACTCCTCCTCCAGACCCCTGTACTCCTCCTCCAGACTCCTGTACTCCTCCTCCAGGCTCCCTGTTCTCCTCCTCAAGACTCCCTGTACTCCTCCTCCAGACTCCTGTGTACTCCTCCTCCAGACTCCCTGTACTCCTCCTCCAGACTCCCTGTACTCCTCCTCCAGACTCCTCTGTACTCCTCCTCCAGACCCCTGTACTCCTCCTCCAGACTCCCTGTACTCCTCCTCCAGACTCCTCTGTACTCCTCCTCCAGACCCCTGTTCTCCTCCTCCAGACTCCCTGTTCTCCTCCTCCAGACCCCTGTTCTCCTCCTCCAGACTCCTCTGTACTCCTCCTCCAGACTCCTCTGTACTCCTGCTCCAGACTCCTCTGTACTCCTCCTCCAGACTCCTCTGTTCTCCTCCTCCAGACTCCTCTGTACTCCTCCTCCAGACTCCCTGTACTCCTCCTCCAGACTCCTCTGTACTCCTCCTCCAGACTCCTCTGTACTCCTCCTTCAGACTCCTCTGTACTCCTCCTCCAGACTCCCTGTTCTCCTTTTCCAGACTCCTCTGTACTCCTCCTCCAGACTCCCTGTACTCCTACTCCAGACTCCCTGTACTCCTCCTCCAGACTCCTCTGTACTCCCTCCCAGACTCCCTGTACTCCTCCTCCAGACTCCCTGTACTCCTCCTCCAGACTCCCTGTACTCCATCTCTAGACTCCCTGTACTCCTACTCCAGACTCCCTGTACTCCTCCTCCAGACTCCTCTGTACTCCTCCTCCAGACTCCCTGTACTCCTCCTCCAGACTCCCTGTACTCCTCCTCCAGACTCCCTGTACTCCATCTCTAGACTCCTGTACTCCTCCTCCAGACTCCCTGTTCTCCTCCTCCAGACCCCTGTTCTCCTCCTCCAGACTCCTCTGTACTCCTCCTCCAGACTCCTCTGTACTCCTCCTCCAGACTCCTCTGTACTCCTCCTCCAGACTCCTCTGTTCTCCTCCTCCAGACTCCTCTGTACTCCTCCTCCAGACTCCCTGTACTCCTCCTCCAGACTCCTCTGTACTCCTCCTCCAGACTCCTCTGTACTCCTCCTCCAGACTCCTCTGTACTCCTCCTCCAGACTCCCTGTTCTCCTTTTCCAGACTCCTCTGTACTCCTCCTCCAGACTCCCTGTACTCCTACTCCAGACTCCCTGTACTCCTCCTCCAGACTCCTCTGTACTCCTCCTCCAGACTCCCTGTACTCCTCCTCCAGACTCCCTGTACTCTCTCCTCCAGACTCCCTGTACTCCATCTCTAGACTCCCTGTACTCCTACTCCAGACTCCCTGTACTCCTCCTCCAGACTCCTCTGTACTCCTCCTCCAGACTCCCTGTACTCCTCCTCCAGACTCCCTGTACTCCTCCTCCAGACTCCCTGTACTCCATCTCTAGACTCCCTGTACTTCTCCCTTCCTCCAGACTCCCTGTTCTCCTCCTCCAGACTCCTCTGTTCTCCTCCTCCAGACTCTCTCCTCCAGATCCTGTTCTCCTCCTCCAGACTCCCTGTACCCTCCTCCAGACTCCTCTGTTCTCCTCCTCCAGACTCCCTGTACTCCTCCTCCAGACTCCTCTGTACTCCTCCTCCAGACTCCCTGTACTCCTCCTCCAGACCCCTGTACTCTCTCCTCCTTATCCTCTCAGACTCCTGTTCTCCTCCTCCAGACTCCCTGTTCTCCTCCTCAAGACTCCCTGTACTCCTCCTCCAGACTCCCTGTATCTCCTCCTCCAGACTCCCTGTTCTCCTCCTCCAGACTCCCTGTTCTCCTCCTCAGACTCCCTGTTACTCCTCCTCCAGACTCCTCTGTACTCCTCCTCCAGACTCCCTGTTCTCCTCCTCCAGACTCCCTGTTCTCCTCCTCCAGACTCCTCTGTTCTCGCTCCTCCAGACTGTCCTCTCATGTTCTCCTCCTCCAGACTCCCTGTCTCCTCCTCCAGACTCCTCTGTACTCCTCCTCCAGACTCCCTGTATCCCCTCCTCAGACTCCCTGTACTCCTCCTCCAGACTCCCTGTACTCCTCCTCCAGACTCCCTGTTCTCCTCCTCCAGACTCCCTGTTCTCCTCCTCACTCCCTGTACCCTTCCAGTCTGTTCTCCTCCTCCAGACTCCCTGTTCTCCTCCTCCAGACTCCCTGTACTCCTCCTCCAGACTCCCTGTACTCCTCCTCCAGACTCCCTGTACTCCTCCTCCAGACCTATCCCCATGTTCTCCTCCTCCAGACTCCCTGTTCTCCTCCTCCAGACTCCCTGTTCTCCTCCTCCAGACTCCTCTGTACTCCTCCTCCAGACTCCTCTGTACTCCTCCTCCAGACTCCTCTGTACTCCTCCTCCAGACTCCTCTGTACTCCTCCTCCAGACTCTCTGTTACTCCTCCTCCAGACTCTCTGTTCTCCTCCTCCAGACTCCCTGTTCTCCTCCTCCAGACTCCTGTACTCCTCCTCCAGACTCCCTGTACTCCTCCTCCAGACTCCTCTGTACTCCTCCTCCAGACTCCCTGTACTCCTCCTCCAGACTCCCTGTACTCCTCCTCCAGACTCTCTGTTCTCCTCCTCCAGACTCCTGTTCTCCTCCTCCAGACTCCCTGTTACTCCTCCTCAAGACTCCCTGTACTCCTCCTCCAGACTCCCTGTACTCCTCCTCCAGACTCCCTGTTCTCCTCCTCCAGACTCCTGTCTCTCCTCAACCCCTGTCTCCTCTCAGACTCCTCTGTACTCCTCTCTCCAGACTCCTGTACTTCCTCTCCAGACTCCCTGTACTCTCCTCACTCAGACCTCCCTCTTACTCCTCCTCCAGACTCCTGTTTCTCCTCCTCCAGACTCCTCTGTTACTCCTCCTCCAGACTCGCTGTACTCCTCAGACACTCTCTGTCCTCCTCAGCCTGCAGCTCTGCTCTTCCCTTCTTTGACCCTGCAGCTCTGCTCTTCCCTTCTTTACCCTGCAGCTCTGCTCTTCCCTTCTTTACTCTGCAGCTCTGCTCTTCCCTTCTTTACTCTGCAGCTCTGCTTTTCCCTTCTTTACCCTGCAGCTCTGCTCTTCCCTTCTTTACCCTGCAGCTCTGCTCTTCCCTTCTTTACCCTGCAGCTCTGCTCTTCCCTTCTTTACTCTGCAGCTCTGCTCTTCCCTTCTTTACCCTGCAGCTCTGCTCTTCCCTTCTTTACCCTGCAGCTCTGCTCTTCCCTTCTTTACTCTGCAGCTCTGCTCTTCCCTTCTTTACTCTGCAGCTCTGCTCTTCCCTTCTTTACTCTGCAGCTCTGCTCTTCCCTTCTTTACTCTGCAGCTCTGCTCTTCCCTTCTTTACCCTGCAGCTCTGCTCTTCCCTTCTTTACTCTGCAGCTCTGCTCTTCCCTTCTTTACTCTGCAGCTCTGCTCTTCCCTTCTTTACTCTGCAGCTCTGCTCTTCCCTTCTTTACTCTGCAGCTCTGCTCTTCCCTTCTTTACTCTGCAGCTCTGCTCTTCCCTTCTTTACTCTGCAGCTCTGCTCTTCCCTTCTTTACTCTGCAGCTCTGCTCTTCCCTTCTTTACTCTGCAGCTCTTCTCTTCCCTTCTTTACTCTGCAGCTCTGCTCTTCCCTTCTTTACCCTGCAGCTCTGCTCTTCCCTTCTTTACTCTGCAGCTCTGCTCTTCCGTTCTTTACTCTGCAGCTCTGCTCTTCCCTTCTTTACTCTGCAGCTCTGCTCTTCCCTTCTTTACTCTGCAGCTCTGCTCTTCCCTTCTTTACTCTGCAGCTCTGCTCTTCCCTTCTTTACCCTGCAGCTCTGCTCTTCCCTTCTTTACTCTGCAGCTCTTCTCTTCCCTTCTTTACCCTGCAGCTCTGCTCTTCCCTTCTTTACTCTGGAGGTCTGCTCTTCCCTTCTTTACTCTGCAGCTCTGCTCTTCCCTTCTTTACTCTGGAGGTCTGCTCTTCCCTTCTTTACCCTGCAGCTCTGCTCTTCCCTTCTTTACCCTGCAGCTCTGCTCTTCCCTTCTTTACTCTGGAGGTCTGCTCTTCCCTTCTTTACTCTGCAGCTCTGCTCTTCCCTTCTTTACTCTGGAGGTCTGCTCTTCCCTTCTTTACCCTGCAGCTCTGCTCTTCCCTTCTTTACCCTGCAGCTCTGCTCTTCCCTTCTTTACTCTGCAGCTCTGCTCTTCCCTTCTTTACTCTGCAGCTCTGCTCTTCCCTTCTTTACCCTGCAGCTCTGCTCTTCCCTTCTTTACTCTGCTGCGCTGCTTTTCCGTTCTTCACTCAATTTCAGATTAATCAGTGATCTAAGGCGTGTGGGTACAATTACATTGGACGGTCATAATTAGAATGGGGGCGCTGTTCCACCAGAAGCCATTGGATTTTTCTACTTCTCATCCATCACATCAGGATCTTTATAATAAACACAAACAGAGAACATAGAGAAACCTAGAAAAAATAAGAAAAAGACACAAAAACCAGAAAGTAATTGCCCCCTCTGTTCCTATAATTTAAACCAACAGATGGGGAATATAAAGATAATCAGATTTCAGAACAGCAGATACAGAAATCCATAGAGTAATGGAACGAGCGGACAGACGGACGAACGGACGCCGGCGGGGAGGACGCTCCTTTGTCTGATTTTATATCTAGATGTTCATAGCGTCTCCTGATCTATTATATAATTGCGAATGCTGCGAGTGCCCCTTTGTCGTCATGTGGATACGAACGAAGCATTGGCCGCGCAGCGGCCATTGCGAGCCGGCGAGTCGCTATGCCCGCGCAGCGGGCATGGCGAGTCGAAGCATTGGCCGCGAAGCGGCCATTGCGAGTCGCTCTAAGGCGACTCGCTATGCCCGCGCTGCGGGCATGGCGAGTCGCCTTAGCAGCGCGAAGCATTGGCCGCGAAGCGGCCATTGCGAGTCAGAGACTCGCTCTGCTAGAATCCCGATGCATTGTGCATCGGGCACCCATCTAGTATCTTATATTCTTCAGACTAATGCAAGAGAAACATCAAAGAATGGAGTATAAGGACAGCAATCATCATATCCATGAATAGAGCCGACAGGTCCACATCCCCCACTGCTGAAATCACACCATAGCAGGGAATGTACTGCACATAAATCCTTCTCATAAACCATATGTAATTGTGGACATATAGACTCAATCTATATCAAATATGCAGTCACTGTGTATATATATAACATTACTGATCCGGAGTTACCTCCTGTATTATACTCCAGAGCTGCACTCAGTATTCTGCTGGTGCAGTCACTGTGTACATACATTACATTACTGATCCTGAGTTACCTCCTGTATTATACTCCAGAGCTGCACTCACTATTCTGCTGGTGCAGTCACTGTGTACATACATTACATTACTGATCCTGAGTTACCTCCTGTATTATACTCCAGAGCTGCACTCACTATTCTGCTGGTGGAGTCACTGTATATATATAACATTACTGATCCTGAGTTACCTCCTGTATTATACTCCAGAGCTGCACTCACTATTCTGCTGGTGGAGTCACTGTGTACATACAGTACATTACTGATCCTGAGTTACCTCCTGTATTATACTCCAGACCTGCACTCACTATTCTGCTGGTGGAGTCACTGTGTACATACATTACATTACTGATCCTGAGTTACCTCCTGTATTATACTCCAGAGCTGCACTCTCTATTCTGCTGGTGCAGTCACTGTGTACATACATTACATTACTGATCCTGAGTTACCTCCTGTATTATACTCCAGAGCTGCACTCACTATTCTGCTGGTGGAGTCACTGTGTACATACATTACATTACTTTTCCTGAGTTACCTCCTGTATTATACTCCAGAGATGCACTCACTATTCTGCTGGTGCAGTCATTGTGTACATACATTACATTACTGATCTTGAGTTACCTCCTGTATTATACTCCAGAGCTGCACTCACTATTCTGCTGGTGCAGTCACTTTGTACATACATTACATTACTGATCCTGAGTTACCTCCTGTATTATACTCCAGAGCTGCACTCTCTATTCTGCTGGTGCAGTCACTGTGTACATACATTACATTACTGATCCTGAGTTACCTCCTGTATTATACTCCAGAGCTGCACTCACTATTCTGCTGGTGGAGTCACTGTGTACATACATTACATTACTGATCCTGAGTTACCTCCTGTATTATACTCCAGAGCTGCACTCACTATTCTGCTGGTGGAGTCACTGTGTACATACATTACATTACTGATCCTGAGTTACCTCCTGTATTATACTCCAGAGCTGCACTCTCTATTCTGCTGGTGCAGTCACTGTGTACATACATTACATTACTGATCCTGAGTTACCTCCTGTATTATACTCCAGAGCTGCACTCACTATTCTGCTGGTGGAGTCACTGTGTACATACATTACATTACTGATCCTGAGTTACCTCCTGTATTATACTCCAGAGCTGCACTCACTATTCTGCTGGTGCAGTCACTGTGTACATACATTACATTACTGATCCTGAGTTACCTCCTGTATTATACTCCAGAGCTGCACTCACTATTCTGCTGGTGGAGTCACTGTGTACATACATTACATTACTGATCCTGAGTTACCTCCTGTATTATACTCCAGAGCTGCACTCACTATTCTGCTGGTGCAGTCACTGTGTACATACATTACATTACTGATCCTGAGTTACCTCCTGTATTATACTCCAGAGCTGCACTCACTATTCTGCTGGTGCAGTCACTGTGTACATACATTACATTACTGATCCTGAGTTACCTCCTGTATTATACTCCAGAGCTGCACTCACTATTCTGCTGGTGCAGTCACTGTGTACATACATTACATTACTCATCCTGAGTTACCTCCTGTATTATACTCCAGAGCTGCACTCACTATTCTGCTGGTGCAGTCACTGTGTACATACATGACATTACTGATCCTGAGTTACCTCCTGTATTATACTCCAGAACTGCACTCACTATTCTGCTGGAGCAGTCACTGTGTACATACATTACATTATCCTACACTGAGCATCTTGTACCACCTCTGATAAAGCAAGTTCTGCAGACACTGAACAAAAAGGAGATGCTGATGATTTCAGCTCTGAAGTCAGCTGAAAGTTGATGTAGATTGAGCTCTATATGTAAAGTGATGCACATGGGTGAACATATACGTTTTTTCGATTTGCACGTTTTAAGATGTGGCAGGCGCTGTATTGTGTTGGGCTGATGCAGTGTGCCGTCACCTGTACACATTTAAAGTTACAGTACCGACAGCCCCTGAAGCAGCAGACATCTGTGCGGCCCTAATCAGACACTAGGGAACCAGCCCGGGTGGCACATGCATCTCTGCTCCCTGGCCCAACCCGCCCTTGGACTTTCAGTAGTTTGGGTCATTGCTTTAAAATCTGTGTTCCTTCTACTTTGGTGATTTACTCCACTATTAAAGGTGCAGGATCCTCTGGAGCTTTGGGAATCATGATTTAAAGGGATTGCACAACATTAATAAACACCAGGCTACTTTTTTTTATCAGAGCGCCACCCATGTCCAGAGGTCGTGTGTGTTACTGCATCAGCCCTCTCATTTCTTATGAGCTAAGCTGTAATCCCAGATCCCACCTACAGACGCGAGTGGCGCTGTTTCCCCATTTATCTGATTCTTCCAATATTCCTTTTTCTAAAAAATGACTTTGACCTAGATGGAAGAAAAGAAGAAATCAGAATCCTATTAAATGTCTTTTTGCTTCCCTGGTTGTGTGCGTTGCTTGTCGCCGCCTCTGCTCGCACCTCATACTCTGCATATCCTCCATCCTCACCTCAGGTTCATTCTATTAATGTCATTCTCCAGATATATTTTTTTTCCTCCCGGCTGAATGTGTCGCCTCTTCTCCTTCATCTCTGATAGTAAAGTCAATCTCCCCGGATTAATTGTCGCATTCAAAGAAGGACTTGAAGTCGTGACGAGCCCTGAATTCTCACTTTTCCCTCTTCTCTTTTTTTTGTGTCCTGCTAAATTAAAGACCCTTTGGTGGAAAAATTGCTTTTCTTAAAGAAGAAGTTGGAAGAAAATGGCCGGAGTGAAAACTGCAAGATTTCAAGTTTTGTTTTTTAACCCCTTCACAATCAATGATGTATAGGTACGTCCTAGGTTGCCTCCCACCCTTCGATATGAGCTCACACACGTCTTTCCCTACACATCGCCTGATATGATCATCAGACATGTACGTCTAACAGCGGCGATTTGGCCTTTGCTGATAACCCATTAGATTGCGGTGTCAAACTCTGACAGTTATATCTAACGCATGCTGGTGGAGGTTTTACTACATTTGCTGCCATCGGCGGCCCCGTGGCATGATCACGGGGTGCCAATGTGTTGTCATTTTGAAAATACCAGGTCAGTGGGTGCTCTCGTCCGCTGGCCCCACCACCTTTAGCAAGACCTCATGGACAAGGGTCTCATCCCAACTGAATGCCTGAACAGGGGAGGGAACCACACAATGGTAAGGCTTTACTAGATCCCCAACAGTCAAAGGCATATAACACATTCCAAGCAAAACACACACTGTAACAAGCAACAGAGTCTCACCCTTCCACTGGCTCACCACTGACTAAGATCTTTGTGTCTCAGGGGTTCCAGGGCCAACTACACCAATCCAGCAGCTTTTGGTGGGCGCCCACTGAGAATTGATTTCGGTAAGCTTAGGAAGCTGAGCAAGCACAGCAAAGTCTGTAGTCAGGTGACTTAATTGTCCAAACCTGGGTTTCTTCCTTACGTTTTATCTGATATTCCAGCTTAATCCTAGAATCCTAGAGTGAACTCCTGAAGAATATAATCCAGTTTTGGTGCTCCGCTTATTGAACTTGAAGTTCCTAGACTAAGGCCATGCAGAGTATGATGACACAATGTTATCCTGGCAGCCGAAACCAAAATTCTTAGGCTGAGGTTATGTGTTGTGAATTCCTTGGAGCTCCCTCCGGTGGTTGTTGCTGGTGATACAGCTGACTGTGTGGGTTCACAGGTGATGGTGATGATTGGCAATCTGGTTCTTGGAGCATATAATGGTACTGTCACACGTGTCGATGTCGCCCGCGATGTCGTTCTGACGCCACGGATTAGCCTTTGCTCAGATGTTGCGCGATTATTGCTGGTTACATGTCACACGTGTCAATTTGTGATACCAATGATCCGGCGATTCAGCGACTTCGCAACCACGCGATCGATAATTTTTTGTCGCTGTTCCGAGTCACACAGCAGAGATCGCTCCCTGACCAGGTGTCCACACAGATCGATGCACAATCTCTACTGAGCGATCATCACCAAGTTTTCGAGCAGGCTAGTAAACCTGCAATCAGCGATCAAGCGAAAAATCGCTGGTTGCACCTACATGTCACACGCGACGATGTCGCTCATGCTTCATAAAATCGACGGATAATCTGTAATGTCTGAACGACATCGCGGGCGACATCGACACGTGTGACAGTACCTTAATGGTTTGAAGTGGATCAATCCTTGCCAGTTGTCTTTGGTTCCTTCAGGAGTTCACATCTCTCTGGTTTCTTCTGCTCTGTGGAATTCTTTGCAAGCTAAGTGGATGCTTTTTTGATATTTTGTGGCACACTTTTGTGTGCTTAAGGTCCTGCTTATGTTTTGTCTTATTCTGATTGTGGGTTTGCAATTTAGTCTGTATATTTGTTTATCTGCTCTCAGATAGGAAGTTCTCTTCCTAGGAATTTTACCATTCACTATTATCTGTTATTTCCAGTTCTGCTGGCATTTGCTTTATAGAAGTCTGCAGATATAGAGGGCGCCAAGTCTTAGTGACTAATTTTTGTACTATCTGCTGTTGGTGTTTTTTTTTATAGTGTTTTATACTGACCGCAATAGTATTCTATCCTGTCTTTCCTATATAGCTAGTGTGGCCTCTTTTGCTAAACCTTTTACTCTGCCTGTGTTTGTTTTTGTTTCTCTAGTTTTCCAGTTAATACCTGTGGGGGCTTGCTATTCTTTTGGGGTTTTGCTCTGAGGCAAGATAGTTTTTTCTACATCCATCTTTAGGAGCAGTTAGTTCTCCGGCTGCGCAGAGGTGCCTAGGTCTGGTTAGTTACATCCCACGGCTACTTCTAGTTGCGGTGTGTAGTCAGGGATTGCGGTCAGTACAGTTACCAACGATTTCTATGGAATCTGAATGTTACTCCTGAGTCATCGGTTCATAACAGTTATGGTCTTCTAACCAAGACCGGAGGCCCTAGGTTGGAACCATGTAGCATATGAACCACTGGTGACTCAAGCAGTCCTTTATATATCCCAAGCCTACACCTCAGGGTATACTGTGTTCCTCCAGAATTGGTGGGATAAATCTGTGCTCTTATTGGCTTGCATTTCAATCCAAGTGCATAATTTCCCTTTGAGTAATGTAGACAGAAGGGGGAGAGGTAAAGTACATTTTATTTGCAACCCACAAACCAATGGAGTAGTCTGGTAAGAAACAATGACTTAACAAACATGAGATAACAAACAAAAGACCAATTCATCTGGCCAAATTAAGAATATTAACCCACGACAAGCATTAAAAAAGGCTGTTGTCACAGTGATGACAACTGAGGGTCAGATAATGACCCCCTGTCGTAGTCATGACACACATCCTCTGAGTGCCATTGTCCAGAGGAGATGATCATTTGTACTGTGTATCACCTGCGCTCTGTACATCACAAGCAATCAGACTGTGCAGGCTTTAAAAAGTGGGAAATGGTTTCTAAAAATATGAAAAAATATAAACTCAAGTCTAAATCACGCCCCCTTTTTGCCCCACTGAAAATTAAACTACTTTTTAAAAAAAAAAATGTATACACATATTAGGTATCGTTGCATCCAGAAATGCCTGATCTATCAAGATATAGATCTGTAAACTGTGGAATGGAAAAAAAAAGTCCAAACACCAAAATTGGGTATTTTTAGGCGCCGCAACATTGCAATAAAATGCAATAATAGGTGATCAGAAGAACATATCTACCCAAATATGGGATCATTAGAAATGTCAGCTCAAGATGCATAAAATAAGCCGCCACACAGCCCCAGATCACGAAAAATAAGAACGCTACAAGGCGCAGAATATGGCACCAAAGTGTTTTTGTTTTTTTTTAAAGACAAATGTTTGAATTTTTTTCACAACTTAGATAACAGTAAATGTACCATGTTTGGTATATGCAAACTCATACCGATAAAGGGAATCCTGCTGACACGTCAGTGTTACCATATAGTGCTGACCCTAGACACCATACCGACACGTCAGTGTCACCATATAGTACTGACCTGAGGCATCATACTGACACCACAGTGTTACCATATAGTACTGACCCGAGGCATCATACTGACACATCAGTGTTACCATATAGTACTGACCTGAGACATCATACCGACACGTCAGTGTTACCATATAGTACTGACCCGAGGCATCATACCGACACGTCAGTGTCACCATATAGTACTGACCTGAGGCATCATACTGACACGTCAGTGTTGCCATACAATACTGACCTGAGACATCATACCGACATGTCAGTGTTACCATATAGTACTGACCTGAGGCATCATACCAACACCTCAGTGTTACCATATAGTACTGACCTGAGACATCATACCGACATGTCAGTGTTACCATATAGTACTAACCCGAGACATCAAACCGACACCTCAGTGTTACCATATAGTACTGACCCGAGGCATCATACCGTCACGTCAGTGTTACCATATAGTACTGACCCAAGACATCATACCGACACCTCAGTGTTACAATATAGTACTGACCCGAGACATCAAACCGACACCTCAGTGTTACCATATAGTACTGACCCGAGGCATCCTACTGACATGTCAGTGTTACCATATAGTACTGACCTGAGGCATCATGCCAACACGTCAGTGTTACCATATAGTACTGATCCGAGGCATCATACCGACACGTCAGTGTTACCATATAGTACTGACCTGAGACATCATACCGACACCTCAGTGTTACAATATAGTACTGACCCGAGACATCAAACCGACACCTCAGTGTTACCATATAGTACTGACCCGAGACATCATACTGACACCTCAGTGTTTACCATATAGTACTGACCCCAGACATCATACCGACACATCAGTGTTACCATATAGTACTGACCCGAGACATCATACCGACACGTCTGTGTTACCATATAGTACTGACCTGAGGCATCATGCCGACACGTCAGTGTTACTATATAGTACTGACCTGAGACATAATACCGAGACGTCAGTGTTACCATATAGTACTGACCCGAGACATCATACCGACACGTCAGTGTTACCATATAGTACTGACCCGAGACATCATACTGACACCTCAGTGTTACCATATAGTACTGACCCGAGACATCATACCAACACCTCAGTGTTACCATATAGTACTGACCTGAGACATCATACCGACACGTCAGTGTTACCATATAGTACTGACCCCAGACATCATACCGACACGTCAGTGTTACCATATAGTACTGACCTGCGGCATCATACTGACATGTCAGTGTTACCATATAGTACTGACCAGAGACATCATACCAACACCTCAGTGTTACCATATAGTACTGACCAGAGACACCATACCGACACATCAGTGTTACCATATAGTACTGACCTGAGGCATCATACCGACACGTCAGTGTTACCATATAGTACTGACCTGAGACATCATACCGACACGTCAGTGTTATCATATAGTACTGACCTGAGACATCATACAGATACCTCAGTGTTACCATATAGTACTGACTCCAGACATCATACCGACGCGTCAGTGTTACCATATAGTACTGACCTGAGACATCATACCGACACGTCAGTGTTATCATATAGTACTGACCCTAGACATCATACCGACACGTCAGTGTTACCATATAGTACTGACCTGAGACATCATACAGATACCTCAGTGTTACCATATAGTACTGACTCCAGACATCATACTGACACGTCAGTGTTACCATATAGTGAACATGCATAATAAAATACCCAAAAAACAACATGTAATTGCACGTTTTTTTGTAATTTCTGAGCACTTTGGATTTTTTTACATTTTCCTGTACATTATATGGTAAAATAAATGATTTCATCTGAAAGTACAACTCATCTTGCAAATAACAAGCCTCATATGTTTATAGTGACGGAAAAATAAAAAAGGTATGGCTCTTGGAAGAAGGAGAGGGAAAACCAAGAATGTAAAAATGGCCCGGGGGTGAAGGGGTTAATTAAAGAAAAACAAATGTAATAAATGTAACCCCCACGTGTCACTGGTCATCAGGTGATTTTGGGCGGCTCCACTCCCTGCCCCGCAGCTCAGCGTCCTCTGCAGATGGCGGTGTGTATGTCTGACCTCGCCTCCTTTTCGGGATCACACACACTCGATTAGATCCGCAGAGATCCGCAGAGATCCACAGAGATCACCTTTTATTTTATGCATTTGCTGTTTCTGGCAGCAATTCAGGAAAAATACATTTCCTCTCCTTAAGATTTATTGGCGGCGGCTCCATGAATTACACTGAGAATGTACCGGGTTGTAATAATGTCATAAACTGAACTCGATTAAAGGGACAGCGATGATATTTATGTGCAGACGCAGGACAGAGCCAATATGATCTGCGGGTGATTGTATCTAATCCACAGTCTGATATCTCACAACATTGGGAAGGTTCTGGAGGATCGTCAATGTCAATCACACAATATAAAGGTATTATATGCAGAGCCCTGTCTGCTATCTGCCCGAATGGGTAAGAACCAAAGAGAGCACGGAAGATTACAGAATGGATATTTACAGAAAATTGTCTTCATGATAAACTCAATAATCCCCGCCTATAACCAAGAGTCTAAAGTCTACTGAGAAATGGTCTGTGCACATATATTACATCATGTATTATACTCCAGAGCTGCACTCACTATTCTGCTGGTGCAGTCACTGTGTACATACATTACATTACTGATCCTGAGTTACCTCCTGTATTATACTCCAGAGCTGCACTCACTATTCTGCTGGCGCAGTCACCGTGTACATACATTACATTACTGATCCTGAGTTACCTCCTGTATTATACTGCAGAGCTGCACTCACTATTCTGCTGGTGCAGTCACTGTGTACATACATTACATTACTGATCCTGAGTTACCTCCTGTATTATCCTCCAGAGCTGCACTCACTATTCTGCTGGGGGAGTCACTGTGTACATACATTACATTACTGATCCTGAGTTACCTCCTGTATTATACTCCAGAGCTGCACTCACTATTCTGCTGGTGCAGTCACCGTGTACATACATTACATTACTGATCCTGAGTTACCTCCTGTATTATACTCCAGAGCTGCACTCACTATTCTGCTGGTGCAGTCACTGTGTACATACATTACATTACTGATCCTGAGTTACCTCCTGTATTATACTCCAGAGCTGCACTCACTATTCTGCTGGTGCAGTCACTGTGTACATACATTACATTACTGATCCTGAGTTACCTCCTGTATTATACTCCAGAGCTGCACTCACTATTCTGCTGGTGCAGTCACTGTGTACATACATTACATTACTGATCCTGAGTTACCTCCTGTATTATACTCCAGAGCTGCACTCACTATTCTGCTGGTGCAGTCACTGTGTACATACATTACATTACTGATCCTGAGTTACCTCCTGTATTATACTCCAGAGCTGCACTCACTATTCTGCTGGTGCAGTCACTGTGTACATACATTACATTACTGATCCTGAGTTACCTCCTGTATTATACTCCAGAACTGCACTCACTATTCTGCTGGTGCAGTCACTGTGTACATACATTACTGATCCTGAGTTACCTCCTGTATTATACTCCAGAGCTGCACTCACTATTCTGCTGGTGCAGTCACTGTGTACATACATTACATTACTGATCCAGAGTTACCTCCTATAGTATACTCTAGAGCTGCACTCACTATTCTGCTGGTGGAGTCACTGTGTATATACATTACATTACTGATCCTGAGTTACCTCCTGTAATATACTCCAGAGCTGCACTCACTATTCTACTGGTGCAGTCACTGTGTACATACATTACATTACTGATCCTGAGTTACCTCCTGTATTCTACTCCAGAGCTGCACTCACTATTCTGCTGGTGCAGTCACTGTGTACATACATTACATTACTGATCCTGAGTTACCTCCTGTATTATACTCCAGAGCTGCACTCACTATTCTGCTGGTGCAGTGACTGTGTACATACATTACATTACTGATCCAGAGTTACATCCTGTATTATACTCCAGAGCTGCACTCACTATTCTGCTGTACAGTCACTGTGTACATACATTACATTACTGATCCTGAGTTACCCCTGTATTATACTCCAGAGCTGCACTCACTATTCTGCTGGAGCAGTCACTGTGTACATACATTACATTACTGATCCTGAGTTACCTCCTGTATTATACTCCAGAGCTGCACTCACTATTCTGCTGGTGCAGTCACTGTGTACATACATTACTGATCATGAGTTACCTCCTGTATTATACTCCAGAGCTGCACTCACTATTCTGCTGGTGCAGTCACTGTGTACATACATTACATTACTGATCCGGAGTTACCTCCTGCATTATACTCCAGAGCTGCTCTCACTATTCTGCTGGTGGAGTCACTGTGTACATACATTACATTACTGATCCTGAGTTACCTCCTGTATTATACTCCAGAGCTGCACTCACTATTCTGCTGGTGCAGTCACTGTGTACATACATTACATTACTGATCCTGAGTTACCTCCTGTATTATACTCCAGAGCTGCACTCACTATTCTGCTGGTGCAGTCACTGTGTACATACATTACATTACTGATCCTGAGTTACCTCCTGTATTATACTCCAGAGCTGCACTCACTATTCTGCTGGTGCAGTCACTGTGACCATACATTACATTACTGATCCAGAGTTACATCCTGTATTATACTCCAGAGCTGCACTCACTATTCTGCTGTACAGTCACTGTGTACATACATTACATTACTGATCCTGAGTTACCCCTGTATTATACTCCAGAGCTGCATTCACTATTCTGCTGGAGCAGTCACTGTGTACATACATTACATTACTGATCCTGAGTTACCTCCTGTATTATACTCCAGAGCTGCACTCACTATTCTGCTGGTGCAGTCACTGTGTACATACATTACTGATCATGAGTTACCTCCTGTATTATACTCCAGAGCTGCACTCACTATTCTGCTGGTGCAGTCACAGTGTACATACATTACATTACTGATCCTGAGTTACCTCCTGTATTATACTCCAGAGCTGCACTCACTATTCTGCTGGTGCAGTCACTGTGTACATACATTACATTACTGATCCTGAGTTACCTCTTGTATTATACTCCAGAGCTGCACTCACTATTCTGCTGGTGCAGTCACTGTATACATACATTACATTACTGATCCTGAGTTACCTCCTGTATTATACTCCAGAGCTGCACTCACTATTCTGCTGGTGCAGTCACTGTGTACATACATTACTGATCATGAGTTACCTCCTGTATTATACTCCAGAGCTGCACTCACTATTCTGCTGGTGCAGTCACAGTGTACATACATTACATTACTGATCCTGAGTTACCTCCTGTATTATACTCCAGAGCTGCACTCACTATTCTGCTGGTGCAGTCACTGTGTATATACATTACATTACTGATCCTGAGTTACCTCCTGTATTATACTCCAGAGCTGCACTCACTATTCTGCTGGTGCAGTCACTGTGTACATACATTACATTACTGATCCTGAGTTACCTCCTGTATTATACTCCAGAGCTGCACTCACTATTCTGCTGGTGCAGTCACTGTGTATATACATTACATTACTGATCCTGAGTTACCTCCTGTATTATACTCCAGAGCTGCACTCACTATTCTGCTGGTGGAGTCACTGTGTACATACATTACATTACTGATCCTGAGTTACCTCCGGTATTATACTCCAGAGCTGCACTCACTATTCTGCTGGTGCAGTCACTGTGTACATACATTACTGATCCTGAGTTACCTCCTGTATTATACTCCAGAGCTGCACTCACTATTCTGCTGGTGCAGTCACTGTGTACATACATTACTGATCCTGAGTTACCTTCTGTATTATACCGCAGAGCTGCACTCACTATTCTGCTGGTGGAGTCACTGTGTACATACAAACATCCTACACTAACAAGAGATAGTGTACATACATTACTTATACTATATTATACTTCAGAGTTGCACTCACTATTCTGCTGGTGCAGTCACTGTGTACATACATTACATTACTGATCCTGAGTTACCTCCTGTATTATACTCCACAGCTGCACTCACTATTTTGCTGGTGCAGTCACTGTGTATATACATTGCTGATCCTGAGTTACCTTCTGTATTATACTCCAGAGCTGCACTCACTATTCTGCTGGTGCAGTCACTGTGTACATACATTACATTACTGATCCTGAGTTACCTCCTGTATTATACTCCAGAGCTGCACTCACTATTCTGCTGGTGCAGTCACTGTGTACATACATTACATTACTGATCCTGAGTTACCTCCTGTATTATACTCCAGAGCTGCACTCACTATTCTGCTGGTGCAGTCACTGTGTACATACATTACATTACTGATCCTGAGTTACCTCCTGTATTATACTCCAGAGCTGCACTCACTATTCTGCTGGTGCAGTCACTGTATACATACATTACATTACTGATCCTGAGTTACCTCCTGTATTATACTCCCAGAGCTGCTCTCACTATTCTGCTGGTGCAGTCACTGTGTACATACATTACATTACTGATCCTGAGTTACCTCCTGTATTATACTCCAGAGCTGCACTCACTATTCTGCTGGTGCAGTCACTGTGTACATACATTACATTACTGATCCTGAGTTACCTCCTGTATTATACTCCAGAGCTGCACTCACTATTCTGCTGGTGCAGTCACTGTGTACATACATTACATTACTGATCCTGAGTTACCTCCTGTATTATACTCCAGAGCTGCACTCACTATTCTGCTGGTGCAGTCACTGTATACATACATTACATTACTGATCCTGAGTTACCTCCTGTATTATACTCCCAGAGCTGCTCTCACTATTCTGCTGGTGCAGTCACTGTGTACATACATTACATTACTGATCCTGAGTTACCTCCTGTATTATACTCCAGAGCTGCACTCACTATTCTGTGATATAATCTATGTACAGTGACTTCTCTGTTGTTTTCTTGGCATACAAACATCTTTCAGTTTGTCGGGAATAAGTTTTGTGTGGAGTCGGCAGTCGCTGCAGCCTGCGGTGTGATGGGCGAGGTGCGCGGCTCCATCTGACATTCAATCATCTTTGTGGCTGTTCGTGTAATTTCACAGCAAATAAAGCGGATTGTGCGGAGTCACTTCACCGCGCCGTCACATTCCCTTTGAAGCCGGAATATCTTTTAATATTTATCAGTCTCCTTCTCTGACAGATGAAGGAAAAACACAATCTGGATCTGTATCTGCTCGACAGAACCACAAGCCAAAGTGTGCAGGATTAACCCCTTCACAGCAGGGCTTCTCCGACACTGTGCTGGCCATGACTTGTATGTTATTTCATACTCCAGTCACATCCAAAGCATCAAGCCTGTCTCCTCTTCATAAACATGGTGTAATGTGGAAGAAAATGTCTTCTGTTTAACACCAAAAAACGCAAAATAAGTACACCATATACTATAAGCCCTGATAAGCTACAGTGGGGGCTATTGTTCGCCCGGTGCTGACATAATCCACTGTGCCGTCATTTATTCTCCTACAGAAATATTCCCATTCAATAGATAGAAGGATTTTTGCAATTTACTGCTTATTAAAATGGTAACCCGATCTTGAGATATTACCAATTTTCTTCTTGTTGCCCTGGAGACCGATCATGCGCAGCGCTTACCAGCTGTATTGTATTGAGCTTGTAAGCACTGTGTTGAAGTTGTCCAGTATCACTGGAGCGGCCTGTTGTCTCCTAATGGTACCTTTACACGCCGCCACAACAGGATGCATACAACCCGCTACAGGCTACAAATGTAGCTTGTGGCGTCAATATAGCCCGTAGTAGCGGCGTCTGAAGACGGGACGACACAGCCGGCTACAGATACCTCTGTATCCGTGCACTGCCCATAAACAGATGGCTACATCGCCGATTGTAGCGAGCTGTATCGGCGTGTAAAGAAGCTACAGAAGGGAACTGTGGACACCCGGCGATGTAGCTGCAATGTAGCTAAGGCGTGACCCTGGCTCCGTGTTACCGCGCCCCATGTGCGATCATTGGTGGAAGCTGCTGCATGACGATTGGTTGTCGCTGCATAGGGAGGCATATTTAAGGAGCTGACCAGTCACACTACACAATTGCTCGAGCGTGCTGTATTAACCAGCCTCCTGCGATGCCTGGCCAATCCTGATGATATTGCGCTGTCCTATCATCATACGGACGTCTTGTAATCCACAATTGTGGCACGCCTATGTGTTGTCCCTGCTGCACCAGGTACGCCCATATTAGCTTGTTGTAGTGGTGTGTAAATGAGGTACGCTGAGCTACAGATGGCTACTTGAGACACCCGGCGATGTAGCTAGCTGTAGATGTAGCGTAGCGTAGCGCACCTTGTGGCTGCGTGTAAAGAGGGTGCGTTTCCTGTTGGTAACCGTTCGGCCGTGCTCGTGCACGTGAAGTAGCAGTTGGTATCCATCCTGTTGTGGCGGCGTGTAAAGGTACCTTAACAGCTTCAATGCAGTGCTGGTCAGTTGAATAGGCAGCAAAATAATAGTTATCAATATAATTGTCTTCTGGTATCCGTCATTAACTTCCATCCGGCTGTTCACCTATCATGTGCCGGTGACAGCCATGTTTGCACACCCAAGTGATGGGTGTGCAAATATGGCACCCGCTGGCAGTACTGGTCCCTTGCACAGTACAGCATGCTTTGCTGCCGACACTCAAAACTGGTGTCAAGAACTGCTGCTGCACACGATGCACCTGCAGCCATCTCTGGACATCCCTGCGGCACATGCCGCACATGAATGAGTAACTGGGCATGTGCAAAACTGGCACAAAGGTTTATTTAATCAGCCTGCTGCCATCTCTGGACATTTGGGAGTTCAACTATGGTGACAAGAGTAACTGCTTCTGCATGTGTCAGGTATGTGCATGCACAGTTACTCATGCCGCCGCCATCTTTGGACACTTGAGTATACAAAGATGGCGACGGCATGACCAGCGCATATGCACAATTACGCTGCTGCCATTTTTGGATCTGTGCTCAAAGGTGAGTGTACGCCCATTCGAGGGCCGGGGGTACTCGGTGATCGGGCAGCTGTTGTTTTTCACTTCTCTGTTCTTTTCACGGGGCCGAGACCCGGTCCCTGTGACCCTGGCGGTGTCATTGGTAATAAACGGGGGTAGATGACGGGGGATGACTATGGAAAGGGGTATTCATGATGCCACCTGCGGTATGCAGCCAGGACGGCCGCCGCTGCTTCAGACCCTCTGGGGGCGATGACCGGCAGCTTGGATGGTTTCGCTCTTCGCAGGTGGAGCGCGGTCCACAGGGTAGCGGGATGGAGGAGTCAGTTCATACCTTGGCATATGTTCATTAGGTCATCAGCACTCTAGTGTCTCATGCGGCATCTGTGGCCAGTAGTCGCCGCTAAAGAAAGTCTCACACACCACAGCTGGAGTTCTGTTACTTTTACTTGGTGGTTTCAGCATGGCCGCCAGGTACGTCCCTTGCCAGCATCTGGTTCAGCGCTGTCTCCAGAATCAGGTCAGTGCAGTCGAGCCTTGGTTGGTGTCCCTTGCCTTCTCACTAGGCGTTTCCTTCTCTAGTGGTCCCCTCGTGCTAGAAGCTCCTCTCGCTGCTCCTCTGACACGTTGAGGAGGCCAGGAAGCGGGATGTAGGGGGTCAGGGGAGCCTACTCTGGCTCTGATACTGGGGTCCCTGACTCGCCCTGATCTCGAAGGTACCTCTGAAGGTGAGGAGGTTCGAGCCACCAACCTAAATCCCTGACTCCTAAGAAGTCCTGGGCAAAAGCCTCTACCTCCACCCACAGACAAGGAACCCAGCAACTTCCAATGGAGAATATTACAGCAGCTCAGGATCAGCTTCTGCTCACAACAGGTCAGTCCAGAAGTGAACTGAATCAGCGACAACAGGTGGATGTGAGCTGATCCATTTAAGGCCGAGGGGTGGGGAGCAACCAGCCCAGACATGCCCCTCAGCATACCTAAGCATTCATACACACACCTGCTACTACATGCTCCACTCATTAGCCTCATCTACCCACATTGAGCAGGGGAAAAAAGGCTTAATTTAAACCTACAGCAACAGCACTTCCATACTACAAGGCAGTCAATACGTAATGTTGCGCCCAGGCTATGGGGAACTCGGGTGTCAGGCGGTAAGGGTTAACTGCTGTGTCACGGGGAATGGCGGCCGCGCCTGATCCCGTGTCCTGGGCTATCTTCCAAAAAAGGGGTTTATGTACAGTTTGTTGTCGTGACGCTACCTGTAGTATCAGGTGATTTGCACCAGCGCCGCCACAGTCCGCCGGAGGTAGATGGTATCGCGGCTAGGATGGTGTAGTCCTCCACAGGTAGGACTGTGACCTCCGGGGCAGCGTAGCGGGAAGGGGCAGCTTGAAGTGGAGCTGGGATGGTATAAGGAGTGCTGGAACAGTCTATGAGGGGCACTGGGAGCAGAGAAGAAGGATACACGTACACAGCAAAGTCTCTTTTACCTTTTACTGATGTTGAGCAGGTAAAATGTCCAGGGCACGACGGGTGGACAAGTTGCACAGTGAGTTCCCACAGCAAATGGGTATAAGGCCTCCTCTGCTCTGTGGTGATGGTTGAAGCACAGCCTGCATGCAGCCAGACTTGTCTCCTCTCTCTTCCTGACTGTAGTGTCTGTCTCTCCTCCTTTGCGTCTCCGGGTTACCTTCTCTGATCACTGCGGCGTTGCCCTGCTGTGTCTGGCTCCCTCTCTTGACCCACATAGGAAACCGGGTGGCTAAAGCCTCCACGGTGTGACTGGGTTTTCTGTGGTCCTATAGAATCCCACAGGTGCGGATACCCAATATCCGGTGGTTCTCTTTGGACAAACTCCCTCAAGTTCCTCACTCCCTTTCTGTTCTATGTTCCTCGCCTTCAGACCCATTTAGGCTTGCGGGACGTAGAAGGACCACTACGGGTCACTGGTTTGGACCTAATCTCAGCACCCACAACCAGGAGTCTTCACAGCTCTCCTAGCGTCTGCACACACTCTGACTAACTCCTCCCCCAGCAGCAGTATTTATAGGGAATCTTGCCTAAGGTCGGCAACTGGGGCTCCCCCTACTCTGCCGAGGTGGAAGGTGTTGTATGTAGTAGGTTCCTGCTGTGGAAACCCAGCTGTGCATTAGAAGTCTGTGGTTACCTGCGTGAGCAGGGCGCCACAGTAACATCCTCACTTAGCGCCTCCACACACAGAGCTCAGGTACCGACAGCTATGGGTGCTCTTCTACCCCTCCCGAGCTCTGCTCCCTAGTTCAGCCGCCTTCCCCAAGTTGTGTCGGATGTTCGGCTACAGCTCCCATTAGAAGCCTGGGGCTTCTGGTTCAACGGTTCGGGCATGAAGCATCCGCGCTGTGTTCAGGGCCGGGTCCCTTCTTCGTCCACCAGCCCCTCTGTCTCGCCAGATACAGGCGTACGGGGATCTATGTCTCGGTCTGTACCCCATGGGCTCCCTTCTTCCTCTACACCTCTTGGTCTTTCCCTCCCGAGGCGAGCGTGGTCATGCTCCAGCCCACGGGAGTCGGCGCCACACCGCCCCTAAACTCCTGACTTCCACTCCTTTTCTCGATGGTCTCTCCTCTACAACTGCATTTGACTACTTCTCACTACACTTCCCTGTCCCTCTTTTGGAGCTTGGGTCCTCCCCCAAAGCACAGGGGAGAGAGCACATAGGGGAGAGACAAAGCACTGGGGAGAGAGCGCACATAGAGAAGAGACAAAGCACACGATAGAGACAAAGCACGGGAAAGAGCACATAGGAGAGAGACAAGGCACAGGGGAGAGAGCACATAGGGAAGAGAGCACATAGGGGCAGACAAAGCACAGGGGAGAGAGTGCACAGAGGAGTGAGCACAGGGAAAGACACAGCACAGAGGGAGAGAGCATGTAGGGGAGACAGCACACGGTGAGAGCGCACAGAGGAGTGAGCACACGGGAGAAAGACAGCACAGAGGGAGAGAGCGTGTAGGGGAGACAACTCAAAGGAGAGCGCACAGGGAGAGAGAGCTCAAAGGAGAAAACATAGAGGGGGAGAGACAGCACAAGAAAAGAGAAAACACTGGGAATAGCACACGGGGAGAGACAGCCTACAGGGGGGAGAGCGCACAATGGGGGAGAGAGTGCACACAGTGCAGAGAGAGAAAACACACGGGGCTAGAGAGAGATGGGACAGGGGAGAGCGCACAGTGGGAGAGATGTGGCTGGCCATAGAGCACATCCCCGTTGTGCCGGGGTACCAATAATTATTGCAATAACAAGTGATTTTAATGATTTGCGGTAAATTGCAAAAGTGCTTCTTTTTTCTCTTTTCGGCTATGTTCGCACGCTGGTAAAGAAACGCACTAAAAGCGTAATGCATCTTTGGTGCAGATTTGTGCCGGGTATTTTTCTTCATGAAATCAATGAAGAGTCGCATCAAATCTGCTGCGTGTGCACATAACCAGCACAGTGCGACATCCATCGGTGTAACTAAGGCTGGGGTTCCACATAAGCCCTCAGTCCGTTTTTGGCTTCAGTTTTCTCATTTTTTTTTCTAAGTCCAAAAACTGACAGAAAAACGGATTGGTGTAATAAACACCCTGTCCGTTTTTGAGTCAAAAACGTTGCATGCAACGTTTTTGGCATCAGTTAAAAAACGCATGCGTTTTCATGCGTTTTTTTTAACATGGGGCCCTATGGGAAACGCATGCGCGAACGCATGCAAACGCGCACTTGCGTTTGCGCATGCGTTCGCGCATGCGTTTTTTTCATGAAAATTCCAAAAACGTTCAGGAGTGCAGGAGGCTCAAAAAGCACCCAGAAAAAAACGGATTGGTGATGAAAATCACTTCCAAAAACGGATTTCTATGTGTGACCACAGCCTAACCCTTTAATGCAGCTTTGGCAGTGACTGGAGTACAGGACGTAATACAGAATCAATGCAAGACAAGTGAAGCTGAATTCTGGCATTTTAGTCTTCATTTGCCTTAAAGGGATTTATATAGTTTTATCCTGCTCCTTTTTGAAATCTGATCGACTGCAGAAAACTAAAGGGTTAACATGCAAAAGCGTCCTGTAATTACAGTAGACGTTATGGAAGTGCGTCCAGATTTGATCCCCCCCTGTTCGGCCTTTTAATAAGAGCTGATTGTGGTTTTAATGCTCCAGTCCTCCAGTGTGTCATATCCTAAGAATGGAGAGTTTAGTATAAGGGAGTCTGAATGGTGGAGATAAGCTCCGTCCTGTCTGAATCATTCCGGGAGCGCCGCGCTCCTGCTCCGCAGTTATGATGGTCAATGTTCCTCCTCTTTGTAAATACAGCACAATCGTTCTTATTAATGAGCCAAGTCCTATAAAGGGAGAGGGAACATCCATTCTGCAGATTTCCCCAATGCAACTCTTCCTGGCCCAATCCACCTTGTTACGATGTAGCAATGATAAAGAAGACTATCAAGACTCTAGGACGGGAGAGAACCACATACACAGTCTCAAAGGGAATTTGTCAGCAGGTTCTTGCTACCTCATCTGAGATCCTGCAGCCACCACTAGAGGGAGCTCCCTGTATACAGAGATACATAAGATCATGTCTGCAGTCACCACTAGGGGGGCTCCCTGTTTACAGAGATACATAAGACTATCTCTGCAGCCACCACTAGGGGAGCTCCCTGTATACAGAGATACATGATAAGATCCTGTTTGCAACCACCACTAGGGGAAGCTCCCTGTATACAGAGATACATATGATCATATGATATTGTCTGCAGCCACCACTAGGGGGAGCTCCCTGTATACAGAGATACATATGATCCTGTCTGCAACCACCACTAGGGGGAGCTCCCTATATACAGAGATACATATGATCCTGTCTGCAGCCACCACTAGGTGGAGCTCCCTGTATACAGAGATACATGAGATCATGTCTGCAGAGGAGCTCCCTGTATACAGAGATACATGATAAGATCCTGTTTGTAACCACCACTAGGGGGAGCTCCCTGTATACAGAGATACATGAGATCATGTCTGCAGAGGAGCTCCCTGTATACAGAGATACATGATAAGATCCTGTTTGTAACCACCACTAGGGGGAGCTCCCTGTATACAGAGATACATATGATCCTGTCTGCAGCCACCACTAGGGGGAGCTTCCTGTATACAGAGATACATGATAAGATCCTGTGTGCAGTCACCACTAGGGGGGGCTCCCTGTATACAGAGATACTTGATAAGATCCTGTTTGCAGCCACCACTAGGGGGAGCTCCCTGTATACAGATATACAGGATAAGCTTGACTCTGCAGGCACCACTAAGGTGAGCTCCCTGTATACAGAGATACATGATAAGATCCTGTCTACAGTCACCACTAGGGGGAGCTCCCTGTATACAGAGATACATAAGATTCTGTCTTCAGTCAACACTACGGGGAGCTCCCTGTATACAGAGATACATGATAAGATCCTGTCTGCAGTCACCACTAGGGGGAGCTCCCTGTATACAGAGATACATAAGATTCTGTCTTCAGTCAACACTACCGGGAGCTCCCTGTATACAGATACATGATAAGATCCTGTCTGCAGTCACCACTAGGGGGAGCTCCCTGTATACAGAGATACATAAGATCCTGTCTGCAGTCACCACTAGGGGGAGCTCCCTGTATTCCCTGTATACAGAGATACATGATAAAATCCTGACTGCAGCTACCACTAGGGGAGCTCCCTGTATAGAGAGATACATGATAAGATCCTGTCTGCAGTCACCACTAGGGGAAGCTCCCTGTACACAGAGATACATGATAAAATCCTGACTGCAGCTACCACTAGGGGGAGCTGCCTGTATACAGAGATACATAATAATATCCTCTCTGCAGCCACCACTAGGGGGAGCTCCCTGTATACAGAGATACATGATAAGATCCTGTCTGCAGTCACCCCTAGGGGGAGCTCCCTCTATACAGAGATACATAATAATATCCTTTCTGAAGCCACCACTAGGGGAGCTCCCTGTATACAGAGATACATGATAAGATCCTGTCTGCAGTCACCACTAGGGGGAGCTCCCTGTATACAGGGATACATAAGATTCTGTCTGCAGTCACCACTACGGGGAGCTCCCTATATACAGAGATTCATGATAAGATCCTGTCTGCAGTCACCACTAGGGGGAGCTCCCTGTATACAGAGATACACAGGATCCTGTCTGCAGCCACCACTAGGGGGAGCTCCCTGTATAAAGAGATACATGATAAGATCCTGTCTGCAGCCACCACTAGGGGGAGCTCCCTGTATGCAGAGATACATAAGATTCTGTTGTTCTCATTAATTTTCTTTCCCGCTTGTTTGTTATACCGTCAGCTATTTTGGTCTACAACACATAATTTTTTCCACGCTGTCGTGGTGATGAATGGCACCGAGGCTCCGAGAATCTGTGCTGGAAGCAAAAATACATTTTTTATATTTTTTTTGTAAGAAGAAAGAGACACCCGGGACTTAATTTTGCGGCGCTTGTGTCATTTTTCATTAGCGGGCGGCAGCGAGTGTTAACAGCCCGCTGCATATATTTCGGCTCCGCGCTTTTGTATATATTTTCGATGTTCCCTCCATCCTTGGCGCAGATGAAATGGTCTCGCCTCTTTATTAGAACCTGGGAGGAAACTGAGCGTGAAATGGATTAGAAGTCGTTGTTGGCAGATTGCTAATAGGAATCCTTCAGAAGGGTTTTATTGGCAGAACTTGCTGACCACACGATACTCGGGGACTCCGAGAAAGGAGGCGACGTCCTACACACCACGTTCAGGGAGACTGGCCAATGTCCTCTCCTAAATCACAGCAGTGCTGCATTGCTATACGTTTCCCAAAATTCAGCTGTTTTGTCTGTTCCAGGAATAACTGGGTGCTAATTCTGTCTCGGGCATCAAGGACCAGGGGGTACTCAGCTACCTGGAGGCCTGGGGCATCAGTTCACGGCAGTGGTCCCCAGGAGCTGTGGCCCTGGCCAGACATGTTCAGTGGGAGTATTTACAGGGGAAATAGTTTGTGACACCAGCTGGGGTTCTGACCATGGGTGACCGGGGGTTCAGTGGGGCTTCGAAGGAGAGTTGGTAGGGCAACCAGGTGGTAGACCGTCTCCAGGTAGGGTAGGTACCTTGGAAGTTGTAGAAGATGGAGGGTATGGTAGAGGGTGTAAAGGAGAAGGATAAGGGTAGTGGTTAAGGTGGGCGCAGAAAGGAGCAGATGACAACAACAGTCTTTGTGGTTCTTACCCTTTACTTGAAGTTGTTGAAGATTACAACCCAGCCAGGGTACAATGTTCACGCAGCCTGGCTGGCCCAGAGGTAGCTAGAGTCCACTTTGCTGAAACACGGGGAATATGGCCTTCCAGCTGACTTCCCAGTTCTGACAGTATACTATCACTTTCCTCTCCAAAGTGTCCGTGGATGCCATTTGCCATTCCCTGCCAGGCAGGAAGCTGCAGGTCCTGCGAGTGATAGCTTTGATCCTCTGACCCTATATAGCTCAGTGATCCTCGGAAAGGTTCATAAAGATAGCCACTGTACATAAATCCCCAGTGACCTCCAGCTTCATGACCTACCTGAAGTATTGACGATTGAGTTGGGGGATGGTACCCCTCCTGCAGCTAGCTCTTCTGCCCAGCTTCAACAGCTGGCCACAGATTCGTCTCACCAGGTCCTGGGCCTAGCACTAGAGCTCTCCTTGTTGCCACCCACTCCTTACCCAACTCCACCCTCCAGCCTGGAAATGGGGACTGCCCTACAGGCGGGTCTTTTCTGCCCAGCACTCCCTGGCTTGGAGTACAGATATGTTGAGTGGTGAGGGGGGTCTCAGCAGTGTGTCCTCCACTTACCTCTAGGCATGACACCACACATAAATTACATGCGGCATTACATGAGTCAGCCTGGACGCAGGGACGCCACAATTCCACCATGCAGATTTCTATTTGTTCCAAGGGTCTCACTGTGGGGAGAAACCTCTACCTATCACTCCATAGAAACTATATAAACTCCCTATAGCACCCCCACAGGGGAAATGGAATATTACATATGCTATGAGAAAGAGCAAATACGACAGCACCTCCATGCGGACAATCGTGGATAAAATCTTCCTTCTTTATTAGAACATCTTTAAAAACGTACATGTGAGAAGTCCTTACGCGTTTCGGGTGAGAGGTATTACCCTTAGTTATAGGATACAGCATACGAATTAAGAACAAATATTACATAGTTACTGTCACATTCCCACCTAAACCTGCTCTTGCCACATTTGCTTCAGACACCAGGCACCACCGTATTCACACTGTAGATGATGCTGGATAGAGGAGGAAATGTCAGGGCCGGAGACTCTGGCGAGAGTTAGAGTGGCTGGGATCTGTAGTACTTCACAGTCTGACAGAGTGGAGGTGTGTGTGTGCTGTCCAGCTGAAGTCATTAACTACTAGTTGCAGCCTATTGGAAAGCTCCACACCCTAGATATACCTTTAACCTCTTGCTGGAAGCTGCCAGAAGTAGCTTTTGCTTCCATGATTACACCATGTTCAAAATGATTATGCAAATTGTTTTTGTGTCATAGGGTTTTTGTTTTTTGTCAATGAGACCCATTGATGGTATTGTGTCTCAGGGTTCTTTGGATCACTGAAATCAATCGCAGATACTTGAAAGACGTCACAGTTACATGTATAGTGCCCTATAGTGCTGGCTTCTCCATACTGATAGATGCTTCTTGTAACTTCACATTTCCACCATGTTACACTTCTTTACTCATTAAATGTTATCAATGATTACTTAAAATACAGTTTTATTCCCCCAAATGTATTAGTTTTCTGTATTTCAGGATGATTTGCTTTCCTGTTGACATGATGACCTCATCAGTACAAGTAGTTAGACATTGAAAGGGGTCAAAGGAGCGCTATACAATGGACTGTCTCTCTATGCTGCACAGACTTGTTTTTGGTCTCTTCTAGGATGAAAACTACGTAATCTGGGAGCATAATATTTATTCACTTATGTAGAACAATTAATTCCCTATCACTTTATATACGTCATCATCACTGAAGCTGACTCACCCAAGGGCTTATGGGGACTCGGTACCCGGGCGTGGAGTCACAGGGATGTCACCAGTGGCCCTCCCGGACCTGTGGCCCTAGTGAACAGCCTAAAAATTGGGGGATAATTGAAGGGAAATACAAGTTTGTAAGTTTATCGTGACGCCACCTGCAGATTGTGGTGATGGTCACCAGCGCCGCTTCAGACTTTCGGGGGCGATGGTATTGCAGCTGAGATGGTACAGCTCCCTGCAGGTGGAGCTGAGTCCCCAGGGCAGGACAGCACTTGTGGTGGTGGTGCTGTATATGGTGTACAGAGTAGAGCAGCGACTCGGATAAAGGAGACACGGAGGTTGTATGACTCTGTACGGGCACTTTTACTGGAACCGGTTCATGACGATGCTATGAGGGATACCTCTGTCTTACCTTAATTATAAACTCCCCCCCCTCCTTCCTTGTAACGCAAACCCATAAATAAAAGACATACTACATATGTTGGACGAATGGCCACAGCTTTATTTAACAAGTATATATATATCTTTTCGCGGCTCCCCATGCCGCCCCCTTTTAATACAACCATAACAACTATAACCGATATATATATACATAACACAACCATAACCTAAAAACCGATAGGTCCGTCCCAGAAGCAACCATTATTTTATCCCCTGGCCGTATCCTCAAACCAGCCCAGGGGACCACCTCGGCCGTGACCAACCGACCCAAGGTGTGAGGTATCAACGTTCCATCGTTAAATACCCCTTCCCCGAACCTGCAGGACCTACACCCACAAGTTCCCAAATTCTTTTACGAAGCCACTACCATGAATGACTTCGTACCACCACGAAATATTGGTACTCCCAGCCTCTGGAATCGGACCTATCCCCCGCCACAGACCGGCCACATGAGCCCTTATGTGGCCCGGGCCCTCCACACACCCATGGCCTGTTCCAAACCATCCCGCAGTCCCAGCATCCACAAATCTAAACCAATGTCAGCAAGATGTACACCATCTTGCCGTAAATATTGATCAAATGACTCTTCCAACTCTCTGTGCCGTACTACCAAACCTCCATTTCTGGCAACAAAACGACCAATCGTCCTATTCAACTTAATGCGTGCTTTATTAATCCGATCGACCGACCTGGCAAAACGCCAATTTTTCCGCGCCACTATGTCGGACCACACAATAATTAGACCCGGGAACTCCCTCCACAACCGCAACAAATCCAACTTAATCTCCCTCTTCAGGTCTCTGGCTGTCCTCACCCCCAAATCATTCCCTCCCACATGCAAGACAAGGATGTTGGGGTCCTGATCCACCCTGGCATAATACCCGACTTCCGGGAGCACTCTCCCCCACGTCATCCCACGTATTCCAATCCATTTTACCCGCGCGTCCTCTCTTGCCAGTCCGAGCTGTCTGCCCTCCGGACGTGCGTCCGCACGTATCGCTCCCCAATAAACGTAGGAGTGCCCGAGGATCCAGACCAAACACGTACCTATAAAATAAATACCATTAACGAAAAACACCAACCTGGCATACAAAAGTTAACTCCCCCATTTTAACAACAGCTACTTCCCCCCATGCACATTCAGTGCTGAATTCCCGTCAATAAATGAGGCCGCACATAAAGTCGAAAACGAGAGGATTCCCATCTCCCAATCTGACGGATCAATTCATCACTCAACCCCCATCTAGAAGCCTCCGTCGCCGCCCCTATCCGAAAGGAATGAGACCCATACTCACTTGGCATCTCTCCCAACCGTGCCAAGCAAACTTTTAACACTGATACAAACTGAAATTTAGACAATGATGACCCATCCTCATGTCGTAAGAAGGACCCTGGGTATCCTCCGCGCAGCCGCACAAAACCCGCCACCTGCAAAACTGGACACAACTGATGTCCCGGTATACCATACATCACCACCAAGCGTCCTCGACCCAACTGATCCGTTTTGGAGCGACGCAACTTACACTCCACCCGATCATCCGTAATCACCACATCCCCGAACAAAAGACCTCCTGACACATGCTTCGCAGGACTAACCAATTCACTAATGCGAAACGCCCCAAAAAACGCCAAAACAAATGCAACCGTAAACAATTTCTGTTCATACCGGGAGGAACACACCTCCCCCAAACTGCGCACCAACCGTTCTAGCAATTGAAATGAAATCGGCCTCCTGGTGTCACGGGCCCTCGCCCCCTTCTTAAAACCCTTCATGGCCTGCCGAACCAAAAAATCTTTCGTTGCATCTTTGGCCCCTTGTAACTTGAACCAAAATGCTAGAGCGGACAACCTGTGTCCCATCGCTGACACTGACCGGCCTGCCGCGAAATCTCCGCTGACAAACGACAACACCCCAAAAACCCTGCCTTCGTAGCCTGGCCCAAATAATCCATCTCGCTCCCATTCCTCCCATTCCTGCCACACCGACTGATATCGGCACCAAGTAGCCTCGGTCACCGATCTCCTGATCCCTTCATAAGCTAAACTGATACCAGATCCCACAACCAATCGGGACACTGCTCTCCCTCCTCGTCTGCTCCTGGCACCAGGCTCCGGAACCTGCAAAACTGAAAACGGGACAGCGCATCAGCTACCTCATTTTCCACGCCCGGCACGTGCTTCGCCACCACGCAGATGTTAAAGTCTAAACAACGCAGCACTAGATGTCGCAACAGCTCCACTACCGGTGGTGATTTTGCAGAAAGAGTATTGATGGAATGAACCACAGCCATGTTATCGCAATGCAAGCAAACCTTCCTGTCTGCAAAGTCTGAACCCCACAACTCAACCGCCACCACGATTGGGAAGAGCTCCAGCAAAGCCAAGTTTTTAACCAACCCCTTCTCTCGCCATAACTGTGGCCACTCACCCACACTCCAATGATTCCGAAAAATCGCTCCAAAGCCTGCAGCTCCCGCCGCATCCGTAAACAGCTCCAACTGCCTATTGGACAACACCTTGCTCATCCATAATGTCTTCCCATTGTACCTGTCTAAGAAGGAGTCCCAAACCACCAAGTCCCCTTTCATCTCCCTAGTCACCCTGACAAAGTGATTCGGAGATGTCACACCCGCAGTCGCACTTGCTAATCTCCTGTTGAAAATCCGCCCCATCGGCATAATGCGACAAGCGAAGTTCAGCTTCCCCAACACTGACTGCAACTCCCTCAACCTCACCTTCTTAGCCGAAATTAATGCTCGGACCGACTCCTTCAAATCAACTAACTTCCCCTCTGGCAGCCGGCACTCCATGGCCACCGTATCAATTTCAATGCCCAAAAAACACAAAACAGTTGCTGGCCCTTCCGTTTTTTCCTTCGCCAAAGGAATACCAAAACTGCTCGCTATCCTCTCCAAGGTAAACAGCAACAATGAACAAACCGATGACCCCGCAGGCCCTACACATAAAAAGTCATCCAGATAATGAATCACAGAGTGCACCCCTGCGACATCCCGAACTGCCCATTCCACAAAAGAACTAAATGCTTCAAAATACGCACACGAAATGGAACAACCCATGGGCAGGCAACAATCTACATAAAACTCCCCTTCCCACATGCACCCCAACAAATGAAAGCTATCCGGATGAACAGGAAGCAATCGAAATGCCGCTTCTACATCCGATTTCGCCAACAATGCCCCTCGTCCCGCAGCTCTCACCAACTCCAAGGCTCTGTCAAACGAAACATAACAAACTGCTGACAGATCGGGTGAGATCCCATCATTAACCGACAACCCGGTCGGGTAGGATAAATGATGTATGAGCCGGAATTTTTCGGCTCCTTCTTGGGTACCACCCCCAATGGCGAAATCCTAAGATTAGGAAGTGGAGGGTCCGTGAACGGACCCGCCATCCTACCTAATTCCACCTCCTTGAATAGCTTATCTTTCACGACCTCCGGATGCTCCTTAGCGGACCTCAAATTACCCGGGCAAAAAACAGGAGCATCAGGATCAAACGGGATCCTAAAGCCATCAGCAAAACCTCGCCGCAACAACTCCGCTGCCTGTACATCCGGGTATCTATTTAAATAGGGAAGCATCGCCTCTACCTTCACTGGCGTCCTCCCTCTTTCCAGCACCCTCACCTGCCTTCCCCTTTCCTTTTTTAAAACACCTGGCAGAAGGGTGGTTACCTCCACAGCCGGAGCACTCGTGCTTGAACCGGCATGACGCCCCAAACTTGCAGTGCCCCTCATTATACTGCCAACAAGCCCCCTTTCTTTGTCCCGCCGAGGACCCACCGCTTGTGCCCGGGCTCCCGGCGCCCCCACGAAAGGGCTGAGCCGGAGCCGTCATGAGCCGCATCCACAAGGAAATATCCTTGTGATCCCACCTGATTCCAGCCCGCAGAGCTTTCCGTTGCCGGAACTGCTCATCATATCTTAACCATCCCAAGCCTCCATACACTCTGTACGCCTCCCCTATCGAGTCCATATAACCGAAAAGAGCGGAGCAATGCTCCGACTCCTTTTCCCCAATGACACTAGCCAGAATGGCAAAGGCTTGTAGCCAATTAGTAAAGGTCCTGGGGATCAATCTATATCGCCTCTTTTCCTCATCCTCTTTTTCCTTTTTGGAGTCGCTCGGCTTAATTTTATCTAAATTAAACTTTTCTAACGGAAGCAGGGAAAATATTTCCACGTACTCCCCTTTCCAGATTTTTTCCCTCACCTCCTTCTTCAAATGGGTCCCAAGCGGACTTTCGAAGCACACATACACTTCGCTCCGCGCCCTATCGTCCAACCGCACTAACTCCTCTTCCTTCTCCTTTTCCTTGTCTACCGCCCCATCCGACTCGGCCGCCACCTCCGCTACCTGTGACACTGCCACCGCAGCTGCGACCCCAGCCGCCACCGCCCTGTCCTCCCGTGTCGCCACCACCGACTGTGCCACCCCAGTGGGGCCCACCCAAGCTCCAGCCGGAGTCCCCGATCCGGACGCTGCCGAACCCTCTGCTACCCACCCTTTTAACACACCTAACAACTGCCCCCAAAACTCCGGCCCAGGTAACCCGGCTAATTGCCCACTCGGACCCACAACCCGATCACTCGGCCCCACCACTGCCAACGTGCCCCCACAACCCGCAACATTCAATGCATTAGACGATCTCTCACCCGGCTGCCTCTGAGACGGTCGCGGAACAGCCGTATCCCGTGGTTCTTGTAGACTCTCCTCCTCTCCGGACGCAGCCGACAGTTGTCCTTCCTCTTCGGAATCCGTAGCGCTGCTGGCAGCCTCAGGGGAGACCAGCAGAGGGACAGCAAGCTCCTGGCGGCCGTCAACCCCCACGGTCACCGCACCCTGATCCGCACGTCGTGCCCTGCTGGTTCGCTTCCTCTTCTTCCGACGTGGCGCCTTGCTGCCACTGGACCTCGCTGGCTCCTCAGATATCCCAACTGGTCTCCCTCCCTGCCGGCTGCAGGAAGGCCGTACAGTGTCCATTGCCTGCCGGGTACGCCCTCCAGCACGATCCCCACTGGAGGGAACCGTCACCAAGGAGCGCAGACTATGCCCCTGCCGACTGCAGGAGCTCACATCCACTCCTCCCGGGCTGCCGTCCTCCATCCCTCCAGTGATCCGTCCTGTCTGCAGCCGATCCCGTCCCTTGCTGCTCCCCTGCGGTCTGCAGGGAGTATCATCCATATTCCCCTCAAGCTGGGCACCTCCCCCGGCCCGCACGTCACCGGGGGCTGCCGTAGAACGGGTCCGGGGCCTTGCAGACCGCAAACCGGAAGTAGATCTCCGTGTAGCTCCGCCCACTTCCGGTTCGCGGGTTCCACGGCGCGGATTCCTCCCGGTGCTTGGGGAGGGCCCAGGAGGCATCGGACGGCTCCCCAGTCCCAGAGGGTCCCCAAGGGGGCTCCTAGATCGTCTCCTCCCCCCCACAGGGGAGTAGCGCTCCGGCGGCCGTGACCGCCGAGCGCGCAGTTCAGGCCCGGGTGCAGGAATAGGCACCGCCGGGCTGGGAGCAAACACAGCTGCCAGCTGCTCCCGCAGGACATCCACTCCAAGGACCTCAGAGGCCCCTCGCACCATCTCCAATAATGCAGCCAGGTCGGCCATCGCAGAGCAAGGAGCTGCAGCACACACCAGGATCTGGCACCGTCCAGCGAAGAGGAGGTACCCAAACCCTGCCCCCTCTATATACCCTATCACAGCCCGTCCGTCCCCCCAATCCTTTCCTCCAATCCCCACTGTTCCCCTTTTCAACCAATCCCCTTAAGGCCAGGTTTGTGCCCTGTAATCTTACACCTATTAACCCTTTCAGCCCTTCAGTCCCCTCCAGTTCGTCATGGGCTTATTCGCCCTTATAGGGCTCTTTGGCCTTTCTGATGGCAGGTTAGGTAACAGTTTTTTCAGTCTTTAGACGGTTAGCTGGCCGGGTAGTCGCAGAAGAGTGTAAAGTCTTTTTGAGGCTCCCGTAGTATACCTTCTTTAGTCAATCCTGATGCCTTTAGCTGCGCTTGCCCTGCACAGCCCGCTTGTATACCAGGCCTGTTGGGCGCTATGAGGTGCCCTCCTTCTTTCTAAGGGGCTCGACCCAGTTTGGGCGATCCTGGCGGGGCTGCACGTTCTGGGCGTGGATGACAGGGTTGCTAAACTAACCCGCGACGGCCAGTGTCGACGGCTCGGCTCAGGGGGTGAACTTGCCTGTATTGTTCCTCGGAGCCGGCACTCCGTTGGTGGACTATGATTCCCCCGGATTAATGGTCGATCCAATAAGGGGTTTCCTTTTTCTTCTCCTGGGCTGTCTTTTTTCTCAGGCCCACTCCCTCGGAGACCCTTCTATCTCTCGGGGCTCCCCTTTGCTTCTTTCCTCAGACTAAAACTGTCTGTGTGACTTCCCGCCTCCCCTAACTCCGCCCTCTGGGAATGGGTCTACCCATGTACCGTATATACTCGTGTATAAGCCGAGTTTTTCAGCCCAAAAATTGGGCTGAAAAGTCTCCCCCTCGGCTTATACACGGGTCAATACGGTAGGCTGCTGTGGTGGGGGCTGTGTCCGGGGCTGGGGAGGCTGGAGGAGGTGGGGGGGAGGCTGCTGAATGAGCGCCCCATCACATGGGGCCGCTCATTACATATGCACTGCTTCCCCTGTCAATCAGCGGCAGGAGGAAGCAGTGCATATCTAAATATATGCCCCCAAATGCTGGCACTTGCCCCCCTGTTTGTAAGGCCCCCCCCGGCTGCTTATCTTACCATCCCTGGTATTCTGCATCGCGCAGGTCCCTCCGTGCTCCCGTCCTCTGTAGCATCCGGGGTCATGTGACCGGCCGGTCGCATGACGTCATCGCTACGCGACGGCCAGGAACCCCGGATGCAGCTGACGCCGGGAGCACGGAGGACGGGAGCATGGAGGGACCTGCGCCATGCAGAAGACCAGGGATGGTAAGTTAAGCAGCCGGGGGGGCCTTACAAGGAGAGGGGCGAGTGCCAGCATTTGGGGCTGCTGTATACACCTCTGGGGCTGCCTGTATATACCACCTCTGGGGCTGCCTGTATATACCACCACTGGGGCTGCTGTATACACCTCTGGGGCTGCCTGTATATACCACCACTGGGGCTGCTGTATACACCTCTGGGGCTGCCTGTATATACCACCACTGGGGCTGCTGTATGCACCTCTGGGGCTGCCTGTATATACCACCACTGGGGCTGCCTGTATACACCTTTGGGGCTGCCTGTATATACCACCAGTGGGGCTGCTGTATACACCTCTGGGGCTGCTGTATACACCTCTGGGGCTGCCTGTATATACCACCACTGGGGCTGCTGTATACACCTCTGGGGCTGCCTGTATATACCACCACTGGGGCTGCCTGTATACACTTTTGGGGCTGCCTGTATATACCACCACTGGGGCTGCTGTATACACCACTGGGGAGGCTGCTGTAATACCACTGGGGCCTGTATACACCACTGGGGAGGCTGCTGTAATACCGCTGGGGCCTGTATACACCACTGGGGAGGCTGCTGTAATACCGCTGGGGCCTGTATACACCACTGGGGAGGCTGCTGTAATACCGCTGGGGCTTGTATACACCACTGGGGAGGCTGCTGTAATACCGCTGGGGCCTGTATACACCACTGGGGAGGCTGCTGTAATACTGCTGGGGCCTGTATACACCACTGGGGAGGCTGCTGTATACTACCACTGGGGAGGCCTGTATACCACTGGGGAGGCTGCTGTATACTACCACTGGGGAGGCTGCTGTATGCTACCACTGGGGAAGCCTGTATACCACTGGGTAGGCTGCTGTATACTACCACTGGGGAGGCCTGTATACCTGTGCTGGGGTCCACCCTCGGCTTATACACGAGTCTATAGGTTTTCCCAGGTTTTGGGGGCAAAAGTAGGGGGGTTGGCTTATACATGGGTGGGCTTATACACGAGTATATACGGTACCCTGGTTTAGTGTGGGAGTGCTGGGATGGGAGTCTAATGCAGACTTTACACGCCCCTGCGACAGGAACACTGCCCACTCTATTGTGGGTGCAGTACCCCTACTGTGGTGCACTGACCAGTGGGGCGCCACATCCCCATCCGGGCTTGCCATCTAAACATTCTATCAGTCTTTGGAGTGTGGGAGGAAACCAGAGAACCCGGAGGAAACACACGAGAACACGGGGAAAACATACAAACTGCTTGCAGATGTTGTTCTTGGTGGGATATGAATCCAGAACCCCAGTGCTGAAAGGCTGCAGTGCTAACCACTGAGCCACCATATAGTGCCAACCACTGAGCCACCATACAGTGCTAACCACTGAGTCACCATATAGTGCTAACAACTGAACCACCATACAGTGCTAACCACTGAGCCACCATACAGTGCTAACCCCTGAGCCACCATACAGTGCTGACCACTGAGCCACAGTACAGTGCTAACCACTGAGCCACCATACAGTGCTAACCACTGAACCACCATACAGTGCTAACCACTGAGCCACCGTGTGTAGTGCTAATCACTGAGCCACCATACAGTGCTAACCACTGAGCCACCATACAGTGCTAATCACTGAGCCACCATACAGGGCTAACCGCTGAGTCACCATACAGTGCTAACCACTGAGCCACCATACAGTGCGCACCACTGAGCCATCATACAGTGCTCACCACTGAGCCACCATACAGTGCTAACCGCTGAGTCACCGTACAGTGCTAACCACTGAGCGACCATACAGTGCTAACCGCTTAGTCACCATATAGTGCTAACAACTGAGCCACCATACAGTGCTAACCACTGAGCCACCATACAGTGCTAACCACTGAGCTACCATACAGTGCTAACCACTGAGCCACCATACAGTGCTAACCACTGAGCCGCCATACAGTGCTAACCACTGAGCCGCCATACAGTGCTAACCACTGAGCCACCATACAGTGCTTACCACTGAGCCACCATACAGTGCTGACCACTGAGCCACCATACAATGCTAACCACTGAGCCACCATACAGTGCTAACCACTGAGCCACAATACAGTGCTAACCAATGAGCGACCATACAGTGCTAACCAATGAGCGACCATACAGTGCTAACCACTGAGCCACCGTACAGTACTAACCAGTGAGCCACCATACAGTGCTAACCAGTGAGCCACCATACAGTGCTAACCACTGAGCCACCGTAAAGTGCTGAGTTACCATACAGTGCTAAACCACTGAGCCACCATACAGTGCTAACCACTGAGCCACCATACAGTGCTAACCACTGAGCCACCATACAGTGCTAACCACTGAGCCACCATACAGTGCTAACTGAGTTACCATTTAATGCTAACCACTGACCCACCATACAGAGCTGACCACTGGGCCACCATTTAATGCTAGCTACTGAGCTACCATACAGTGCTAACCACTGAGCCACCATAGAGTGCTAACCCTAGAGCCACCATATAGTGCTAACCGCTGAGCCACCATACAGTGCTAACCACTGAGCCAATATGCAGTGTTAACTACTGAGCCACCATATACTGCTATCCACTGAGCCACCGTACAGTGCTAACTACTAAGCCATCATACAGTGCTAACCACTGAGCCACCATATAGTGCTAACCACTGAGCCACCATATAGTGCTAACCACTGAGCCACCATACAGTGCTAACCACTGAGCCACCATACAGTGCTAACCACTGAGCCACCTTACAGTGCTAACCACTGAGCCACCATACAGTGCTGACCACTGAGCCACCATACAGTGCTAACCACTGAGCTACCATACAGTGCTAACCACTGAGCCACCATACAGTGCTAACCACTGAGCCACCATACAGTGCTTAACCACTGAGCCACCATACAGTGCTAACCACTGAGCTACCATACAGTGCTAACCAATGAGCGACCGTACAGTGCTAACCACTGAGCCACCGTACAGTACTAACCACTGAGCCACCATACAATGCTAACCAGTGAGCCACCATACAGTGCTAACCACTGAGCCACCATATAGTGCTAACCACTGAGCCACCATACAGTGCTGACAACTGAGCCACCATACAGTGCTAACCACTGAACCACCATACAGTGCTAACCACTGAGCCACCATACACTGCTAACCACTGAGCCACCATACAGTGCTAACCACTGAGCCACCATACAGTGCTGACCACTGAGCCGCCATACAGTGCTAACCACTGAGCCGCCATACAGTGCTGACCACTGAGCCACCATACAGTGCTCACCACTGAGCCACCATACAGTGCTAACCGCTGAGTCACCGTACAGTGCTAACCACTGAGCGACCATACAGTGCTAACCGCTTAGTCACCATATAGTGCTAACAACTGAGCCACCATACAGTGCTAACCACTGAGCCACCATACAGTGCTAACCACTGAGCTACCATACAGTGCTAACCACTGAGCCACCATACAGTGCTAACCACTGATCCGCCATACAGTGCTAACCACTGAGCCACCATACAGTGCTAACCACTGAGCCACCATACAGTGCTTACCACTGAGCCACCATACAGTGCTGACCACTGAGCCACCATACAATGCTAACCACTGAGCCACCATACAGTGCTAACCACTGAGCCACCATACAGTGCTAACCACTGATCCACCATACAGTGCTAACCAATTAGCGACCATACAGTGCTAACCAATGAGCGACCATACAGTGCTAACCACTGAGCCACCGTACAGTACTAACCACTGAGCCACCATACAGTGCTAACCACTGAGCCACCATACAGTGCTAACCACTGAGCCACCATACAGTGCTGAGTTACCATACAGTGCTAACCACTGAGCCACCATACAGTGCTAACCACTGAGCCACCATACAGTGCTAACCACTGAGCCACCATACAGTGCTAACTGAGTTACCATTTAATGCTAACCACTGACCCACCATACAGAGCTGACCACTGGGCCACCATTTAATGCTAGCTACTGAGCTACCATACAGTGCTAACGACTGAGCCACCATAGTGTGCTAACCCTAGAGCCACCATATAGTGCTAACCGCTGAGTCACCATACAGTGCTAACCACTGAGCCAATATCCAGTGTTAACCACTGAGCCACCATATACTGCTATCCACTGAGCCACCGTACAGTGCTAACTACTAAGCCACCATACAGTGCTAACCACTGAGCCACCATATAGTGCTAACCACTGAGCCACCATACAGTGCTAGCCACTGAGCCACCATACAGTGCTAACCACTGAGCTACCATACAGTACTAACCACTGAGCCACCGTACAGTGCTAACTACTAAGCCACCATACAGTGCTAACCACTGAGCCACCATATAGTGCTAACCACTGAGCCACCATACAGTGCTAGCCACTGAGCCACCATACAGTGCTAACCACTGAGCTACCATACAGTGCTAACCACTGAGCCACCATACAGTGCTAATCACTGAGCCACCATACAGTGCTAACCACTGAGCCACCATACAGTGCTAACCACTGAGCCACCATATAGTGCTAACCACTGAGCCACCATATAGTGCTAACCACTGAGCCACCATACAGTGCTAGCCACTGAGCCACCATACAGTGCTAACCACTGAGCTACCATACAGTACTAACCACTGAGCCACCGTACAGTGCTAACTACTAAGCCACCATACAGTGCTAACCACTGAGCCACCATATAGTGCTAACCACTGAGCCACCATACAGTGCTAGCCACTGAGCCACCATACAGTGCTAACCACTGAGCTACCATGCAGTGCTAACCAATGAGCGACCGTACAGTGCTAACCACTGAGCCACCATATAGTGCTAACCACTGAGCCACCGTACAGTGCTAACCACTGAGCTGCCATATAGTGCTAACCCCTGAGCCACCGTACAGTGCTAACCACTGAGCCACCATACAGTGCTAACCACTGAGCCACCATACAGTGCTAACCACTGAGCCACCGTACAGTGCTAACCACTGAGCCACCATACAGTGCTGACCACTGAGCCTCCATACAGTGCTAACCATTAAGCCACCATACAGTGCTAACCACTGAGCCACCATACAGTGCTAACCACTGAGCCACCATACAGTGCTAACCACTGAGCCACCATACAGTGCTAACCACTGAGCCACCATACAGTGCTAACCACTGAGCCATCATACAGTGCTAACCACTGAGCCACCATACAGTGCTAACCACTGAGCCACCATACAGTGCTAACCACTGAGCCACCATATAGTGCTAACCACTGAGCCACCATACAATGCTAACCACTGAGCCACTATACAGTGCTAATCAATGAGCCACTATATACAGTGCTAACCACTGAGCCACCATACAGTGCTAACCCCTGAGCCACCATACAGTGCTAACCACTGAGCCAATATCCAGTGTTAACCACTGAGCCACCATATACTGCTATCCACTGAGCCACCGTACAGTGCTAACTACTAAGCCACCATACAGTGCTAACCACTGAGCCACCATATAGTGCTAACCACTGAGCCACCATACAGTGCTAGCCACTGAGCCACCATACAGTGCTAACCACTGAGCTACCATACAGTGCTAACCAATGAGCGACCGTACAGTGCTAACCACTGAGCCACCATATAGTGCTAACCCCTGAGCCACCGTACAGTGCTAACCACTGAGCCACCATACAGTGCTAACCACTGAGCCACCATACAGTGCTAACCACTGAGCCACCGTACAGTGCTAACCACTGAGCCACCATACAGTGCTGACCACTGAGCCACCATACAGTGCTAACCACTGAGCCACCATACAGTGCTAACCACTGAGCCACCATACAGTGCTAACCACTGAGCCACCATACAGTGCTAACCACTGAGCCACCATACAGTGCTGACCACTGAGCCACCATACAGTGCTAACCACCGAGCCACCATACAGTGCTAACCACTGAGCCACCATATAGTGCTAACCACTGAGCCACCATATAGTGCTGACCACTGAGCCACCATACAGTACTAACCACTGAGCCACCATATAGTGCTAACCACTGAGCCACCATACAGTGCTAACCACTGAGCCACCGTACAGTGCTAACTGAGTTACCATTTAATGCTAACCACTGAGCTACCATACAGAGCTGACCACTGGGCCACCATTTAATGCTAGCTACTGAGCCACTGTATAGTGCTAACACTGAGCCACTACTTAATCCTAACTACTGAGCCACCGGGAGGATGCCAATGTCTGATTTTCTAATTTCACGGTTCAGAGTGATTTCCGGACCGGGTGCAGTTCTCCGTCCCGATTGTGTGTATATGAGGCTGCTGATTTCAGATCAGAGGACAGACGTCCAGAACAAAAATTGTAATTTGTACTGAGGACATATGAGAATGAGCGGGACATGTGCCACTTATAATAGTGACCCCTTGAGGCACCAGGGTGGGTGCGGCAGCTGTTCCCCCAATGCTGATAGAATCCTCCTCTCTGATAGGTCAGAATCTCCTAGTGCAGATTCCTGTATGCAGCACAGTGCTGCCTGTACTGATGATGTGCCTGGTGCTGTATACTGGTGATTGATCCTGACACTCCGGTGTCTTGTGTCTATAAGAGACAATTAATCTCAGTCTCCGCTTTCTCCTGACTGGACGCTCCTCTGACAAACCCTATCTGTAGTGTTTGAAGATCACCCTCTGCCATACAAGACCACTGGATATACTTAGTTGTAAATCCATCTGGTCAATGGGACCAGTTCACCCAACTATTCCCTAAATTCCCACCCAAAATGCGTCGGCACTCACTTAATGTAAAGGGTTGTACCAAGCCATAAAGGATAAGTAATAGATTGCTGGAGATCTGAGCGCTGAGACCCCAGTGATCCTGAGAAGATCTCTGTGTGATGGAGCACGTCCATCTGCCTCATTCATTGTCTATGGGACTGCTGGAGAAAGCCAAGTGCTGTAGAGATTTCCAGCAGTGAATAGATGGGGTCAGTCTCCAAATACTCTGTGCTGCTGTGGACCATACTATGTTCACTATAGTACTTTAAAGACCAAACGCAAGATCAGCAAACTCTTCCCTAAAATACTCTGCACTGCTGGGAACCTGTCTCCATATGGCTTTCTCCATCATGACCTTCTGCAAGATCAGCCCTCCTCCTCACCTCCTGAATTACTCTGTGCTGCATTCACACTATCATTACTGCAGTGCATTCTTGAAATCCTCCCCAACACTCAGGGGCAGGGGTGTAACTACAACAGGTGCAGAGGTTGCAATCGCACCCCCAAAAGTCCCTTTGCCCTATACAGAAAAACTATTGCTATTAAAAGTTTGCAATAATTGGGGGCCTCGTTGGAGCTTTTGCATGTAATCTATCCAGTGGTGTAACCTGAAGCTCAGGGCCTGATGGGAAAGCTCCAATGGGGCCCCCAATTATTGCAAATCTTTAATGCCTTAGTCTTTTTTTCTATAGGCGAGAGACTTTTGGGGCTCCCCCTGGGCTCCAGGGCCCGGGTACGATTGCAGCCCCTGCACCTGTGGTAGTAACGCCTCTATTTCCAATATGTTACTGCCTATGTCTATTTTTTTGGAACATCTCCTTTTCTCCTAACATACTCTGTGCTGCTGTGAACCGTGCCTCATGCAGCAAAGTTTGTGACTTTTCCAATGTACCTCTATTCCTAATGGCACATCCTGACCCTTTCCTCACATTAGTGGACAGATCCTCTGTGCTGAAATCCTCTGTGCTGCAGTCGGAGTGTTTGTGCTGTATAGAGCTGGAGTTGCGGGTGATGTTCCTGCCCTCCCGGCTCTGCTGTGAGATGATTCCTTGTCCCCTTGTGTTTCGGGGCTGGATATGACAGCTGTATGGAGACTGAATTAATTTTGTGCCTAATTAAAGCATCATAATTAAAACGCCTGCTGTAGCAACAAACTATTTGTGGTGCTTTAGATTAACCAATTTGTTCTTACACTGTCCTCGGAGGTAATTACTGTAATCTGATTTATGCCGATGTTCCCGCGGTCGGATTTAATGTGTTAAGGATTGGTTTACAGAGCGGAGGCCGCTGCATGGTGCAGGATTGTCCAGACTGGAGGAAGCTCCATCACAACAAACAAAAGTCCTGAAACTTTTCCTAACTTTTTATTCCGATTATAAACTACTTTGATCATTTCTGCTTCCTGTAGATAAATAGAAGACAGTGAAAAAACAGACTGATACATTGTAACAAACTATTATGGCAGGACACAGATCCGGCTGGAATTGATACAGCTTTTCTCAGGGCAAGTTGGGGGTCCATGTTCTTAATTTGGCCAGACGTATTTGTCATTTGTTTGTTATGTCATGTTTGGTAAAACAATGTTTCTTGCCAGACTATGCAGACTATGCGGAGCCTTTATTGTTCTGAGTTCGTGTATTGAAAATTTAATATTTAGTGTCTACATCACTCAAAGGAGAATTAAGCATTTGTCTTGAAATCCAGCCAATAAAAGAGCAGCCTTATTCCACAAATCCTGTTAGGACACAATATACCCTGAGATGAGCGCTCGGGATATATAAGAGGGACTTGCTTCATTGACCAGTAGTTCATATGCTACATGGCTTTGGTCCCTTTTAGAAGACCACAATCTCAGTCTAGGAATTTTGGTTCCAGCTACCAAGATACCATGAGGAATGAAACGATAGAATATTTCTCCTGGCAGAGTCATTTCCAAGTGTAACTGAAAAAACAGATTGATACATTGTAACAAACTATCATGGCAGGACAGAGATCTGTCTGGAATTGATACAGCTTTTCTCAGTGCATGTCGAGGTTCATGTTCTTAATTTGGCCAGACGTATTGGTCTTTTGTTTGTTATCTCATGTTTGGTAAGACAATTTTTCTTGCCAGACTATGTGAGCCTTCATTGTTCTGAGTTTGTGTATTGATAATTTAATGTAAATTACCTCACCCCCTCTGTCTACATCACTCAAAGGAGAATTAAGCATTCGGCTTGAAATCCAGCCAATAAATAGCAGCTTTATTCCACAAATCCTGTTAGGACACAATATACCACGAGATGAGTGCTCAGGATATACAATGGGGGCTTGCTTCATTGACCAGTAGTTTATATGCTACATGGCTTCATTCTAGGGCCTTTGGTCCCAGTTAGAAGACCATAATCTCAGCATAGGAATTTTGGTTTCAGCTGCCAGGATAACATTCGGAATGAAACAGATATAATATTTCTCCTGGCAGAGTCATTTCCAAGTGTAACTGAAAAAACAGACTGACACATTGTAACAAACTATCATGTCAGGATAGAGATCTGTCTAGAATTGATACATTTTAGCAAGTTCTTATCAGCAGGCTCAGACTGGCCACCTGCCCAACCAGGCATAATCCCAGTGGCAGAAGCAGTCTATTGTCATGGCACAGATTTTGTCAATGCATGGTGTGGGTTAAATTTTCTTAATTTGGCAAGACGTATTGGTCTTTTGTTTATCTCATGTTTGCTAAGACATTGTTTCTTGCCATATTATGCAGAGCCTTCATTGTTCTGAGTTTGTGTATTGCTAATTTAATATAAATGACCTCATCCCTTCTGTCTACATCACCCAGAGAATTATGCAGATATCGGATTGAAATGCCAACCCATAAGAAAACAGTCTTATCCCACCAATCCAGGAAGAACACAATATACCCGGAGTTGTAGGCTTGGGATATAAAAAGAACTTTCCTCAGTCACCAGGAATTTATATGTTTTGTGGCCTCAGTGTACAGTCCCTGACAGAAGTTATGTTGCTTATCCACGTTATGTAAATAAAAGCTTATAACTGGATGTTAAATTCATCCATTGGTTGTATAAATTACTCTTTTGAAAGCTGAAACCCTCCGAAATGTGGTTTAGGTTAAGAAAATAAATTTGCATTAATGCTGAAATAATTGATCATTTAATGAACACAGAATGGTCAGATTTTGGCAAGACAAAGGTTTTGTCGCCTGGTATATAATGCACCCAATCTTAGTTTACATCCTCATAGTGCTCTGTAAATAATCGGTTGATCAGTGGGTGTGTCTAAGAAGAAACCCAGCACCCCAGACCGTCACTTGAACTTCAACTTGAGCTCAGACAACATGCCAAAAATCCACCCTACGACCAAAGCCTTGACTATCAAGAGGCTGAAGACCATATCGACTGCAGAGGTGGCTGGCACCTTTAATGTGTCTCTGCGTCAAGTACAAAGAATTAAAAAAAGATTTGAAGAGACTGGAGATGTGTTTGCCAAGCCCAGGTCCGGCAGACTCTGCAAGACAACTGCTCAAGAGGAACGCATGTTGGTTAGAAAATCCAAAGCAAGCCCCTCTTCCACTGCAGCAGAGCTCCAACAGGCCTGGTCACCTCAAGTCCCTGTGTCAACTAGAATAGTTTGTAGGATTCTGTCTCGAAATGGCCTCCTTGGAGGAATAAGTGCCCAGAAGCCAGCACTAAACAAAAGGCAAATAAAAAACCGTGTGACATTTGCAAAGTCCCACAGCCTGCTAAACAGATGGATGCTGGAAAAGTGGCAGAAGGTGGATTGCTCTGATGAATCTTCAGTAGAATTACACCACAGCCGCCGCAAATACTGCAGGAGACCTACTGGAGCCCGTATGGATCCAAATTTAGTGGTGGAAAGATCATGGTCTGGGGTTACATTCAGTATGGGGGGGGATGCAAAACATTTGCAAGGTGGAAGGCAATATCAATAGCCTAAAATATCAAGAAGTATTAGCTACCTCTTACATTCCAAATCATAAAAGGGGTCAAATTCTGCAGCAAGATGGTGCTCCAGTTCATACATCCATCTCTACAACAAACTTTCTCCAGGCAAAAAAGAATCAAGGTGCTCAAGGACTGGCCAGCCCAGTCACCAGACATGAACATCATTGAGCATGTTTGGGGTAGGATGAAAGAGGAAGCTTGGAAGACAAAACCAAAGAATCTAGATGAACTCTGGGAGGCATGTAAGACTGCATTCTTTGCTATTCCTGATGACTTCATTAATAAATTGCATGAATAATTGTTGAACCGCATGGATGCAGTCCTTCAAGCTCATGGAAGTCACACAACATATTAAATATGACTAATAGCACCACAACTTCATTCACCAATGTTATGCAACATATATTTGTACTTTAAGTTAATTTTTTGTTTGAAAATCACATTACTTTCTGTGGGCGACAAAACTTTTGTCCTGCCAAAATCTGACCATAATGTGTTCTTTAAATGATCAATATTACGGCTGCCAGGATAACATTGAGGTCATGCAGGGCATGAAACACAATCTAGGGGCTTTGGGTCCGATTGGAGGAGCACCAGAACTGTATTATTTTCTGCAGAAATTCAGCCTAGGATTCAAAGATTCAGCTGGAAAATCAGAGACTACTTAAGGAAGATCCCCAGGTTGGGACAATTCGGTCACCTGCCTACAGACTTTGCTGTACTCGGTCAGCTTCCTAAGCTTGTCACTATTTTTATGGTAACAGGGGAGTAAATACAACAGGTGCAGGGGTTGCAATCCCACCTGGGCCCTGGAGCCTCGGGGGTCCCAAAGTCCCCCTTTAGCCTATAGAAAGAGACCACTGCTTTTAAAGATTTGCAATAACTAGGGGCTCCGTTGGTGCTTTTCCATGAACTTCAAGTTTACACCCCTGCATGGTAAGGAATTAAGACCCATAGTAAAAATCTGCAGAACTTTTATTCTACAACAGATTAATTCACATGACGTCAGGTTTTGTTTTAGGGCCTTTCCTTCTTTTCTTCGTTTTTCTCGCTGCCACCTCCACTCTCTTCTTCCAAGAGACATTGCTTTTTGTTTACTTTTGTTTTTTGGGCTTCATTCTTATATCTTTCATTGTGCAGTAAAACACCTCCATGTTGTTACAATTATGGCATTACCAAACCTGAGTGAACTCAAAAATCGCCTATTGAATTAGCCCAAAATTTTAATACAATAATTGAGGACTTTCAACATCTTCTCTTGTGTTTCTGTTACTAAGTGGGTGTCCAGCTACCGTGCGTGACAGGGACACACAGACCAATGATCTGGAGCTGTAACCACAACAACAGATGGAGAGACACCGGGGGGGACAAATACAGATGGGGCCCTGCTCATAGGGGACGCACTGACCTGCAGCTGTGCCCTGAACTCCCTACCGTCCCTATACGGGTTCTTTCGCCTAACAGGATACCTATTCCCTTGCTGACCCTGATGTTAGCCCTTAATAGGGAAATGGCTGGTGGGAGGACTAGTCCCAACCACTGCAATAAACAAGACCAGAAGGAAGGGGAGACAGACAGGGAACAACAAGGCACCTTCACACCTGCTAACACGCTCCTAGGCAGCAGACTAGTGATGAGCGAGTAGTGAAATATTCAGATTCAGATAGCTCTAACCGAGTACTTTGAACTGTTTCATTACTCGTTACTCGTCCAATGCAAGTCAATGGGGAACTCATTAGGATCTGAATCATTAAACATTTCAAAGTATTCGGTTACAGCTATCCGATCCCCAATTGGATGTTAAAGTTACTGACCCAAGGTATTCTTAGAAATGTGACTACAGTCACAGAGGTGCCTTTAAAGGGTTGTCTACATTTTGGGGACACTATATTTTTTTCTCTTAAATGTATGTATTTATTGATTAAAAATAACTTTTGCAGTTTGATTTCCTTCTAAATGTTGCAGCGTCTCCTTTTCCATCCCGTTTCCCTGCACATTGCACTTTGATGATGTCTGTGGTCATAAATCAGCAGAGAGCAGGTCAGAAAGTGAGAGACCAGAGAGATGCAATGCTTTCTGTCAGCCCAGCAGAAGGAGCTCGCTCACTAACTGATCCTCCGTTAACTCATTCTGCAGCAGCAGTGCAATAGGCTATAGAAAGGAAATGGTGCAAACATTTTAATGAAACCTTATTACAAAACTTATTTGCATCTAGGTAAAAAATTAAAAATTGTGTCTAATGTGGACAACCCCTTTAAGTTCTCTGTGGCTTCGGGTCATTATCCTGTTCTCCTTTTCTGGCGGTGTCTCGTTTTTTATCACCTCAGCTTTTTCTGGAAACGCTTTGCTTCAGCTGACACAGACAGAGATGCGCTATAATTGTTTAGTGCTGCGCCGAGCTCCCGAATGCTCAGAGAGGCGATGAAAAGTCATTTTCTAAAAGATGAATTCTGCGAACATAAAGACACATGGAATTGTTACAAATGTTTCTACATCCAGGGTTTAATAGGCAGGTACAGCGAGCGGCGCCCCCCGGGCTACTGGCCCCCCGTCACACCGCCCTGACGATGGCGGCAGTATGGGAAACTCTTACTGAAGTGCAGATGTGAGGCGTACAAATAATAAAGAGCTCCTCCACATGAATAGTATAGCAGAAGCCTCCTCTTATTCAGTGCAGGCCATTCTGGCAGCCGTAACTGTCCTTGGGTGATGTCACCAAGACATCCAGTGACCCTGCATGGACGTCTGCGCGTCTTCCTGTGTATATGCGGCCTCCTGTGTGTCTGTGCAGCTAAGTGTGTGTCCGCGAGTCCTCCTGGGTGTCTGCGCATCCTCCTGGATGTGTGCACGACTACCTGGGTGTGTGCGTGTCCTCCTGGGTGTCTGCGCGTCCTCCTGGTGTGTGCACGTCCTCCTGGGTGTGTGCGTCCTCCTGGTGTGTGCGTGTCTGCTGGTGTGCCTGCTGGGTGTGTGCGCGTGTCCTGCTGGGTGTGTGCTGCGTGTCTCCTGGGTATGTGCGCGTGCTCCTGGGTGTGTGCGCATCTTCCTGGGTGTGTGCGTGACTACCTGGGTATGTGCACGTCTTCCTCAGTGTGTGAGTGTCCTCCTGGGTGTCTACGCGTCCTCCTGGGTGTCTGCGCATCTTCCTGGCTGTGTGCGTGGCTACCTGGGTGTGTGCACGTCCTCCTGGGTGTGTGCGCGTCCTCCTGGGTGTGTGCGCGTCCTCCTGGGTGTGTGCGCAGCTCCTGGGTGTGTGCGCAGCTCCCTGGGTGTCTCTTCTGCAAAGTTTAGGTGATTGTTAAGATTCTAATGACATTTGGTCTCATTATGAACAATCCCTTTAAGTGATTGTCATTGGGGTGATCAGTTGATCACTGTAGATAAGCCGCCATCAACAGCTCAGTTTCCCTGCAGCGGCCACTAGTGGGGAATTGTAGTATTAAATGTAGCCATTCAAATGAGTAGCTGCCTGTCCTCCTGGGTGTCTGCGCGTCCTCCTGGGTGTCTGCTCGTCCTCCTAGGTGTCTGTGATCCGGTCGACAGGGTAGGGAGTACTCGGATACCGGGACAGGTTTTTACTTCGGTGGGAGATCACGGCTGGTCGGTTCCCGTTTCCGTGCCGTGGACCCTCAGTGGCAGGGATGGGGGTGATGATGATGGGGAATGGTAACATAACGCCACCTGTGGTACCTGGTAATAGGGTTACCAGCGCAGCGGCTGGCCACTCAGGTGATGTGAATGCAGCTTTGGTAGTACAGCTCCCCACAGGTAGAGCTTTACCTTAGGGCAGCGGGGTGGATGAGGGGAGTAGTAGTAGCGGTTCTGCTGCGAACGCTACAGGCAGCGGTGGTGAAGCAGGCACACACACAATTGTCTTTGTTTTGGTACCTTTTTACTGATGTCCAGTAACAGGCACAGTCCAGGAGGGTACCAGGCTTCGGTGCAGCTTGGGATGTTCACCTTGGAGAGTTGTGAGGCCTCCTCTATTAGTGTGTGCAGTGTTTGGGGTAAGCTCTGCCTGTAGCTGAACCTGCCACTACTTCTCCCTCTCTGGGTGCTGTTCCACAGCCGATAATGAGGACCTTTCTGTGGGATTCTTATTCTCTGCTCAGGTCCCTGGTCCTTGCTTGGTCAGGTTTGGAGTCTTCTATTATTACTTCAGGGGAATAGATCCTCCTGGTCTGTCCGGGCTTTCACTGCTACACTGTAGATGAATAGCAGTTTCAGACTCTGGTGTCCGGGTGGGCTTAAGGGATACCAGGTAAGTTCCCTTCTTCTTTCTTCCTACCTCTTACTTCTTCCACTGGCTTCTGTCCCCCTCCCTAGGGCGAAGCACAGCTGGGTCAGGTTTCCTGGTTCTGGGCCTGGCTTGGTCCCAGCAACCAGCTCCTTCAGCACTAAGTGTTCTCTTCTCTGCAGACTGCAGACTGACTGGAACTAACTGACTCTTCCCCTCAGGCCTGGATCTTTATAGGGGATCTGGCTTAAGGACAACCAGAGGGGCTCCCTCTCCAGGTCTGGGTGGAAGGTGTTGGATGCTGTGTGTGCCAAGGTGTACATCCCTCCCTGCACCAGTGGGTCCTGTGGCAATCTCCCCAGGGGTGCCACATCTGTGTGTCCAACTGTGTGTCTGTGTGTCCTCCTGTGTATCTGTGTGTCCTCCTGTGTGTCCTGTGTGTCTGCCCGTCTCCCTGGATGTCTGCCCGTCTCCCTGGATGTCTGCCATTCTCCCTGGATGTCTGCCCGACTCCTTGTTCTCTGCTGTTGTCTGCAGTACTCCCTGGGAGTCTGCGCGGCCCCCCAGTTGTCTGCGCGGCCTCCTGGGCGTCTGCCCATCTCCCTGTGTATCTGCACGGCTCCCTGGGCATTTGTGGTGCTCCTGGTTGTCTGCCCGTCTCCCTGGTTCTCTGCCTGTCTCCCTGGGCGTCTACAAGTTGGTGTGTGGCTCTTGGGTGTCTGCGCATCCTCCTGTGTCTGCGCCTCCCCTGGTGTCTGCGCGTCCTCCTGGTGTCTGCGCATCCTCCTGGTGCTGCGCGTCCTCCTGGGTCTGCGCGTCTTCCTGGGTGTCTGCGCGTCCTCCTGGTGTCTGCTCGTCTTCCTGGGTGTCTGCGTGTCTCCTGGTGTCTGCGCGTCTCCTGGGTGTCTGCGCTCCTCCTGGTGTCTGCTCGTCCTTTTGGGTGTCTGCGCGTCTCCGGTGTCTGCGCGTCCTCCTGGGTTCTGCTCTTCCTCATGGTGTTGCGCAGCTCTGGGGTATGTGCTGCAAAGTTTAGGTGATTGTTAAGATTCTAATAACATTTGGTCTCATTATGAACAATCCCTTAAGTGATTGTCACTGAAGTGATTAGTTCATCACTGTAGATAAACAGCCATCAACAGCTCAGTTTCCCTGCAGCGGCCACTAGTGGGGAATTGTAGCATTACAGTAGCCATTCAAATGAGTAGTTGTCTGTGTAATATATGGACAAGAAGGAGCGCTGCATCGGCTCTTGGTGAGGGCCCCAAGCTATGTCCAACCCTAAAAGGCCATATGCACAAAAGATTCTCAATATGAGATTTTCCCTTTAAATGTCTCTTTCACAGACCCCCAGTATTGAGTATTTTCCTAGCAGTAATCCGGCAATCGCTGATATTGTGACTTTTTAATATTCTTGGAGCTTTTACCAAACGGCTTTTAGAACATTTTATATCACGAAAAAAACATCATTTTGGTTTAAGATCTGAGCGAGGAGTTTAATAACGTGACATTCTCTTGCAATAAATCCTCTCTCTTTGCTCTGTTGACCTTCACTTATGAAGATGACGTCTATTTGATCAGATCACTAAAAAAAAATACTAGAAGAATGTGAACGCGACCCAACGCCGATCTATAGAGGAGAGGTAAATTCACAGCGGAGATCAAACTGTAATATTGTATCATAAGAGGACGAGGAGCAATCAAATCCTGGAGGAATGGAGGCCGCCCGCCACCACCCAGAGCTCCCCGCAGTACAGAGCTCCCCCTTAGTACAGAGCTCCCCCTTAATACAGCGCTCCCTCACAGTACAGAGCTCCCCGCAGTACAGAGCCCCCCACAGTACAGAGCTCCCCCTCAGTACAGAGCTCCCCCTTAAATACAGCGCTCCCTCACAGTACAGAGCTCCCCGCAGTACAGAGCCCCCACAAGTAAAGAGCTCCCCCTCAGTACAAGCTCCCCCTTAATACAGGCGCCTCCTCACAGTACAGAGCTCCCTCACAGATACAGCGCTCCCCCGCAGTACAGAGTTCCACCGCAGTACGGAGCTCCCCCGCAGTACAGAGCTCTTCCAGTACAGAGCTCCCCCTCAGTACGGAGCTGCCAACCGCAGTATGGAGCCTCCACTGCAGTTGTCGAGCCCACTGGGACGGGGTACTCGGTACCGGACCAGGTCTGCTGCTGGGGAAGTCACGGGTGGTCCTGGTCCAGACCGTGTCCGGGCCCTGGCAATAATAAGGGGTATTTACAGGGGAAATGTCAGTCGTGACGCCACCCACAGTGTGTGGCCAGTAATGGGGCCACCGCTGCCACGGAACCTCCGGGGATGATGTAATGGCAGCAAGGATGGAATAGTTCTCCGTGGGCAGAACTGTGTGATGGTTAAAGTCTATTGTGTAGTGTGCAGGCCTGGTGCTGGGTTGAGTACACTTACTGTCCAGATGCTGCAGGAATCCTCCTTCAGCGATGGAGCCTGCAAGCTGTGGCTCTCCAGGTGGGGATCTGCTGCAAACCTGTATGGAGGGAGTCGTGTTCAGGCAGAGAGATACAAGGGAATCGTGTTCAGGGTTCACCGTGTTTACTTCTCAAGTTCTCAAGTTCAGTTCACAGTTCAGTACAGTTCTTACAGTTCAGTTCAGTACACGGGCACACTTTCCCCCTCTGGGTTCCCTTTGCTCCCTGCAGCCAGGTCTTTCCTACTGTGACCCCTCACTCTGTCCTCTCTGTCCGTTCCAGGCTGTTGACTCTCTCTCTGTGTTCACTTGGGTGTGCGTAACTCCGGACAGTATGGCGGTGACTCGGACCCCTGTGAGTCCTCCGGGTTGCCACTGAGCTGCCTGTCCTTTGGGGTAGGGACCCTAACGTGTAGCTGTGGTCCCCCGTCGGTTGTCTGGGGATGCCGGGTGAAACTACGGTCCCCTCTAGAGCCAACACTTTACTTCAGCCTAGCCTCCAGCAGTCCTCCATGTGAGGCTCTACCAGGCTCTCTCTACTGTGTCTTCAAGTATCATAGGAGGGCTACTCTGCCTGCAGTCTGGTCGTCTCGGCTGTAGTTCTAGGGCCCAGTATCACCGTCCCTCTCTTCCCTCACACTCCCGGGGTGCTGGCTTCGGACGTGCTTTCTCTCTGCGGCTTGCACTGGCTCTGTTCAGATTCTGCGCTCCTACACCCCACTCGTCCAGGACGTGTGATTCAGTCTTTACTGCTCGGCCTACCTCGGCCTACTGACTCCTTTCTCCACCCCCTTCACTATTTCTACCTTCTGTCACCTGACTATGTGTTTGCCCACCCACTGCTCTAAACCCACCACCCCTCGCCTGCCTAGAGTCCCCAGGCTCCGGGTTGGGTGCTGCCCTCTACTGTACGTGGGTGTGTGGGCTGTGAGGGTGTTGGTGTTCAACTGTCGTCCTACCTGCCTGGCTGCAGTTCCCTTTGTGGCCTCATGAACGCAGGGGCGCCACACAGTACGGAGCTCCCCCGCAGTACGGAGCTCCCCCGCAGTACGGAGCTCCCCCGCAGTACGGAGCTCCCCCGCAGTACAGAGCTCCCCCGCAATAAAGAGCTCCCCCTCAATACGGAGCTGCCCACAATACAGAGCTCCCCCTCAGTACGGAGCTCCCCCTCAGTACAGAGCTCCCCCTTTATACAGCGCTCCCTCACAGTACAGCGCTCCCTCACAGTACAGCGCTCCCACGCAGTACAGAGCCCCCCCCCCACAGTACGGAGCTCCCCCTTTATACAGCGCTCCCTCACAGTACAGTGCTCCCCCTCAGTACAGAGCTCACTTGCAGTACAGAGCTCCCCCTCAGTATGGAGCTCCCCCGCAGTACGGAGCTCCCCCGCAGTACGGAGCTCCCCGCAGTACGGAGCTCCCCCACAGTTCGGAGCTCCCCCGCAGTACAGTGCTCCCCCTCAGTACAGAGCTCACTTGCAGTATGGAGCTCCCCCTCAGTATGGAGCTCCCCCTCAGTATGGAGCTCCGCCTCAGTATGGAGCTCCCCCGCAGTACAGAGCTCCCCCTCAGTACAGAGCTCCCCTCAGTATGGAGCTCCCCGCAATACAGAGCTCCCCCTCAGTACTGAGCTCCCCCGCAGTACGGAGCTCCTCCGCAGTACAGAGCTCCCCCTCAGTATGGAGCTCCCCGCAATACAGAGCTCCCCCTCAGTACAGAGCTCCCCGCAGTACGGAGCTCCCCCGCAGTACGGAGCTCCCCCGCAGTACGGAGCTCCTCCGCAGTACAGAGCTCCCCCTCAGTACGGAGCTCCCCGCAATACAGAGCTCCCCCTCAGCACAGAGCTCCCCAGCAATACAGAGCTCCCCCGCAGTACAAAGCTCCCCCTCAATACAGAGCTCCCCCTCAATACAGAGCTCCCCCTCAATACAGAGCTCCCCCTCAATACAGAGCTCCCCCTCAATACAGAGCTCCCCGCAGTACAGAGCTCCCCCGCAGTACAAAGCTCCCCCTCAATACAGAGCTCCCCCTCAGTACAGAGCTCCCCGCAGTATAGAGCTCCCCTGCAGTACAGTGCTCCCATGCAGTACAGCGCTACTCCCAGAAGTACAGCATTACTCCCAGCACAGTACAGCACTACTCCCCACATTACAACATTACTCCCAGCACAGTACAGCACTACTCCCCACATTAGTGTTCCCTGCAGTACAGCACTTCTCCCCCCAGTAAAGCAGCTCTACTGCTCACAATACAGCACTACTGCCGCAATACAGCGTTACTACCTGCAATACAGTGCTACTCCCCACAGTGCAGCACTACTACTACCCACAGTACATACAGTGCTCACCGCAGTACAGCACTACTCCCCACAGTACAGCCCTACTCCCCGCAGTACAGGCCTACTCCCCACAGTACAGCACTACTCTAGCAGAACAGTGCTTCCACCACAGTACAGCACTACTCCCCACAATACAGCACTACTACTACCCACAGTACATACAGTGCTCACCGCAGTACAGCACTACTCCCCACAGTACAGCACTACTACTACCCACAGTACATACAGTGCTCACCGCAGTACAGCACTACTCCCCACAGTACAGCACTACTACTACCCACAGTACATACAGTGCTCACCGCAGTACAGCACTACTCCCCACAGTACAGCCCTACTCCCCGCAGTACAGGCCTACTCCCCACAGTACAGCACTACTCTAGCAGAACAGTGCTCACCGCAGTACAGCACTACTCCCCACAGTACAGCACTACTACTACCCACAGTACATACAGTGCTCACCGCAGTACAGCACTACTCCCCACAGTACAGCCCTACTCCCCGCAGTACAGGCCTACTCCCCACAGTACAGCACTACTCTAGCAGAACAGTGCTTCCACCACAGTACAGCACTACTCCCCACAGTACAGCACTACTCCCCACAGTACAGCACTACCCCCGCAGAACAGCACTACTCCCCGCAGTACAGCCCTACTCCCCGCAGTACAGCCCTATTCCCCGCAGTACAGCCCTACTCCCCGCAGTACAGCACTACTACTACCCACAGTACATACAGTGCTCACCGCAGTACAGCACTACTCCCCACAGTACAGCACTACTACTACCCACAGTACATACAGTGCTCACCGCAGTACAGCACTACTCCCCACAGTACAGCCCTACTCCCCGCAGTACAGGCCTACTCCCCACAGTACAGCACTACTCTAGCAGAACAGTGCTCACCGCAGTACAGCACTACTCCCCACAGTACAGCACTACTACTACCCACAGTACATACAGTGCTCACCGCAGTACAGCACTACTCCCCACAGTACAGCCCTACTCCCCGCAGTACAGGCCTACTCCCCACAGTACAGCACTACTCTAGCAGAACAGTGCTTCCACCGCAGTACAGCACTACTCCCCACAGTACAGCACTACTCCCCACAGTACAGCACTACTCCCCGCAGAACAGCACTACTCCCCGCAGTACAGCCCTACTCCCCGCAGTACAGCCCTATTCCCCGCAGTACAGCCCTACTCCCCGCAGTACAGCCCTACTCCCCGCAGTACAGCCCTACTCCCCGCAGTACAGCCCTACTCCCCACAGTACAGCACTACTCCCCGCAGTACAGCCCTATTCCCCGCAGTACAGCCCTACTCCCCGCAGTACAGCCCTACTCCCCGCAGTACAGCCCTACTCCCCACAGTACAGCACTACTCCCCGCAGTACAGCCCTATTCCCCGCAGTACAGCCCTACTCCCCACAGTACAGTGCTCACCATAGGCCTTGCTGAGGACTATAAAAAGAAGTTACTTTTAGAGTCTTTGATCCTCATTGACTTCTGTTCGATACAAAAAAATGCCAGTATGAAACTATCCTTAGTTGAGAATGAAATAATTCTGCTGAATTCTCCCCAATGATAATAAGAAGACTGCTGACCCTCCAGATAATGAGATGACTTTGTCATTACAGGCCGACATCATCAATGTGATGACTCTGCTCAAGTCTACACAGCAAAGTTAAAAAGTGACTACAGAAAAACAGAATATGTCACACATTGCTTCCCTTCATGATCCCCGTGAGAGGATTTTTTTTTTTGAGTATTTTACATTGGGATACGAATAGACACAAAAAATAAAGACAAATGTAATTATCCACTGATTTAATGCCTGTGATGTCACTATTTGTGCGGTGACATCATAGGTGCGGAGCAGCGGTTGACAGTCTCATCCTTCCCAGTGGCGTAACTTGAAGCTCGTGGGCCCCAATGCGAAAGCTCCAAATCTTTAATAACATTAGTCTCTTTCTATTGGCCAAAGGGACTTTTGGGGCCCCCTAGGTTCCAGGGCCCAGGTGCGATTACAACCCCTGCACCTATTGTAGTTATGCCCCTGTACCCGTTGTAGTTCTGCCCCTGTACCTGTTGTAGTTCTGCCCCTGTGCCTATTGTAGTTACGCCCCTGTACCCATTGTAGTTACGCCCCTGCACCCGTTGTAGTTACACCCCTGCACCTGTTGTAGTTCTGCCCCTGCACCTGTTGTAGTTCTGCCCCTGCACCTGTTGTAGTTACGCCCCTGCACCTGTTGTAGTTCTGCCCCTGAACCCGTTGTAGTTCTGCCCCTGAACCCGTTGTAGTTACGCCCCTGCACCTATTGTAGTTACGCCCCTGCACCTGTTGTAGTTACACCCCTACACATGTTGTAGTTACATCCCTGCACCTGTTGTAGTTACACCCCTGCACCTGTTGTAGTTCTGCCTCTGTACCCATTGTAGGTACGCCCCTGCACCCGTTGTAGTTATGCCCCTGCACCTGGTGGTTACACCCCTACACCCGTTGTAATTCTGCCCCTGTACCCATTGTAGTTCTGCCCCTGCACCTGTTGTAGTTCTGCCCCTGCACCTGTTGTAGTTCTGCCCCTGTACCCGTTGTAGTCACGCCCCTTCACCCATTGTAGTTATGCCCCAGTACCCGTTGTAGTTACGCCCCAGCACCCGCTGTAGTTATGCTCCTGCACCCATTGTAGTTCTGCCCCTGCACTTGTTGTAGTTACACCCCTGCACTTGTTGTAGTTACACCCCTGCACTTGTTGTAGTTACACCCCTGCACCTGTTGTAGTTCTGCCCCTGCACCTGTTGTAGTTACACCCCTGCACTTGTTGTAGTTACACTCCTGCACCTGTTGTAGTTACACCCCTGCACCTGTTGCAGTTATGCCCCAGTACCTGTTGTAGTTACGCCCCCACACCCGTTGTAGTTATGCCCCTGCACTTGTTGTAGTTCTGCTCCTGCACCTGTTGTAGTTACGCCCTGCACCTGTTGTAGTTACGCCCCTGCACCTGTTGTAGTTACACCCCTGCACCTGTTGTAGTTACGCCCCTGCACCTGTTGTAGTTCTGCCCCTGCACCTGTTGTAGTTCTGCCCCTGTTGTAATTCTGCTCCTGCACCTGTTGTAGTTACACCCCTGCACCTGTGGTAGTTACACCCCTGCACCTATTGTAGTTCTGCCCCTGCACCTGTTGTAGTTACACCCCTGCACCTGTTGTAGTTACGCCCTGCACCTGTTGTAGTTCTGCCCCTGCACCTGTTGTAGTTCTGCCCCTGCACCTGTTGTAGTTACACCCCTGCACCTGTTGTAGTTACACCCCTGCACCTGTTGTAGTTCTGCCCCTGCACCTGTTGTAGTTACACCCCTGCACCTGTTGTAGTTACACCCCTGCACCTGTTGTAGTTACACCCCTGCACCTGATGTAGTTACACCCCTGCACCTGTTGTAGTTCTGCTCCTGCACCTGTTGTAGTTACACCCCTGCACCTGTTGTAGTTACACCCCTGCACCTGTTGTAGTTACACCCCTGCACCTGATGTAGTTACACCCCTGCACCTGTTGTAGTTCTGCTCCTGCACCTGTAGTAGTTACACCCCTGCACCTGTAGTAGTTACACCCCTGCACCTGTTGTAGTTACACCCCTGCACCTGTTGTAGTTACACCCCTGCACCTATTGTAGTTCTGCCCCTGCACCTGTTGTAGTTACACCCCTGCACCTGTTGTAGTTACGCCCCTGCACCTGTTGTAGTTCTGCCCCTGCACCTGTTGTAGTTCTGCCCCTGCACCTGTTGTAGTTACACCCCTGCACCTGTTGTAGTTACACCCCTGCACCTGTTGTAGTTACACCCCTGCACCTGATGTAGTTACACCCCTGCACCTGTTGTAGTTCTGCTCCTGCACCTGTAGTAGTTACACCCCTGCACCTGTAGTAGTTACACCCCTGCACCTGTTGTAGTTACACCCCTGCACCTGTTGTAGTTACACCCCTGCACCTGTTGTAGTTACATCCCTGCACCTGTTGTAGTTACACCCCTGCACCTGTTGTAGTTCTGCCCCTGCACCTGTTGTAGTTACACCCCTGCACCTATTGTAGTTCTGCCCCTGCACCTGTTGTAGTTACACCCCTGCACCTGTTGTAGTTACGCCCCTGCACCTGTTGTAGTTCTGCCCCTGCACCTGTTGTAGTTACACCCCTGCACCTGTTGTAGTTCTGCCCCTGCACCTGTTGTAGTTACACCCCTGCACCTGTTGTAGTTACACCCCTGCACCTGTTGTAGTTACACCCCTGCACCTGATGTAGTTACACCCCTGCACCTGTTGTAGTTCTGCTCCTGCACCTGTAGTAGTTACACCCCTGCACCTGTAGTAGTTACACCCCTGCACCTGTTGTAGTTACACCCCTGCACCTGTTGTAGTTACACCCCTGCACCTGTTGTAGTTCTGCTCCTGCACCTGTTGTAGTTACACCCCTGCACCTGTTGTAGTTACACCCCTGCACCTGTTGTAGTTACACCCCTGCACCTGTTGTAGTTCTGCCCCTGCACCTGTTGTAGTTACTCCCCTGCTCCCTCCGGTCCCCCCTTCTTCTCCGCTCTCTTCATACGTGGTCTCCATTACTCGCACTACATCATCCTGATGATCCGGACGGAGGGATCTTCATCTTGTCTCATTATTCTGCATCTTTCGGAGACGCTTTTCTTGTCCTTCTGAGACTGACGAGGAGATTTGTGTTTTGTCTGCATTTCCTGAGATGATCAGTCGGAGGACGTGCGCTCACATCTGCTCCCAGGTGTTATGAGGATTATCTCATTTAACCATCAATCAAGCACATGGAAATTGTGCTGCGGCGTCGGATTTTGACTCCTATCTCCATCGTGATGCATAATTCACCTGCCCGGATTATTTGAGTTGCTTTTTGGTCTGTAGGACTTTGACAATTATTTTCTTAAAGTGGTAGAAGCTGTTTTATGAAGTATTGTTCCATATGAAGGAGGTGAGGTAGTCACAGCTCCACCCCCCTGACCGTGGTCAGCTATCTCTTCTTTGCAGTTGTCTCTGAGCTAGTGCGTAAAAACTAGTTGCTCTTATGTCTCCCAAGCACACCACACACAGAGATGAGGGATTCCTGCTCTCTATGTACCGCAGCAGCACGTGGGGACATTATACTGATAATTGTAGCTGTGAATTCCTGATCTGCTGAGATTAAACACTTAATAGAAAGTTGCAATATGGTGGGCATTATACTGCAGTACTCGCTAGTGTGGGTATATGTCTGCTCCGGGGTGAGATAAAACACCCACTAGAAAACAGCAGCATGGTGAACATTATACAGTAATACACAGCAGAGATGAACTCTGCATAGAAAACAGCAACGTGGAAGACATTATACAGCAGTACTGAGCAATCTAGCTCTAAATCCAGATCTATGGTGAGAACAACACCTACTAGAAAGCAACAGCATGAAAGATAATTATTCAGTATTACTGAGAGCAGTGTAACTGTAAATTCAGCTCTGGGGTGAAATAAACACTTATTGTAAAGCAGCAGCATGGAGGACATTATACAGCAGTATTGAGCAGTGTAGTTGTAAATCCAGCTCTGTAGTAAGACAAACATTAGACAGTGGCAGTGTGGAGGATATTAAACAGTACTGAGCAGTGTAGCTCTGAATCCAGCACTGCAATGAAATGAACACTTATTATAAAGCAGCAGCATGGAGGACATTATAGAGCAGTACTGAGCATTGTAGCTACAGTAGCTACAAATCCAGATATGGTTGAGATGAACACTTACTATAAAGGAGCAGCATGGAGGACATTATACAGCAGTATTGAGCAGTGTAGATGAGAATCTATTTTTGGGGTGAGATAAACAGTTACTATAAAGCAGCAAGGAAGACAATGTATAGCAGTACTGAGCAGTCTAGTTGTAAATCCAGCTCTAGGATGAGATAAACACTTACTAGTAAGCAGCAGCATTAAGAACATTATGCAGCAATACTTAGCAGTGTAGTTGTAAATCCAGCTCTGTGGTAAGACAAATATTAGACAGTGGCAGTGTGTAGGATATTAAACAGTACTGAGCAGTGCGGCTCTGAATCCAGCACTGCGATGAAATAAACACTAAGTAGAAAGCAGCAACATGGAGGACATTGTAGAGCAGTACTGAGCATTGTAGCTACAAATCCAGCTCTGGTTGAGATAAACACTTACTAGAAAGCAGCAACATGGAAGACAGTAGACAGTAGTGTAGGTGTAAATCCAGCTGGTAAGACATACATTAGAAAGAGGCAGCATGGGGGACATTATACAACAGTACTGAGCAGTGTAGCTGTGTGGTGAAAGAAACACTTACTAAAAAGCAATAGCACCCCCATTTTACTCCCCTCTCCATAGACTTCAAGAGGCAGCTGTAATCTGACCCTTCAGTGGATTGGCAGTCTGTTTTATCTTGAGCAGGACAGATATAGCATTTTTCAGGGCAAGTGATGACTTTAGAAGGCAGAGGGGGAGCAGAAGGGGCTCATAAGTGGAGAAATATATTTCTTTAATAAGATATATTATAAAGTTTCTTATGTTTACTTATGTTATTGATTTATGTAAAACGTGTAGGGATCACAGTGGCCTTTTCCGGCCCGGCAGGCAATGTTTCCTAAAGCCCCTCGTGCTGCACCATGGATTGCTCACCCGCTTACATTGGGATTACTAGGATTTGTGGCTTTCCCTTTATTTCTGCTCTTCTATCACCTGTACACGGAGGGTTACGGCTTCGGCACATAGGACATCCCCAGCCATCGGGTCTCATTATATCCTGAACCCTCAGACAGCCGAGGGCAAATGTTAAATGGGATCTTCTGTCCAAACAAGGATATTAAAAGTCCATTTATTGAGCACTTAGCTCGGCGCGCCGGTGTCTCCACACATCCATTTTTGCTATTTAATATGCCATTTATTACCGGCACTGCTGCAATTCGGGGTGATACCGGTCAGGTGATGGGACACAATCAATGACTGACCACATACATTAATCTAATATTTCTATTATCTGTCCCCTCACCTGTTGATGCTCTACAGTACAATATCCTGTTCATCCTGAGCCTTCTGGTGTATGAATAGAATGCAAATATAACAGTAAAAACTGGGGTTAATGTTCTACTCTGTTAATCCAGTGCCGAGACCTTTCCATATATTTGTGACTGATTCGGAAGCTCCTTTTATATCATGGCTGGACTCTTAGGTTGGGGTCTCTTATATCATGTCTGCACTCTCAGGTTGGGGGTCTCTTATATCATGGCCGGACTCTTAGGTTGGGATCTCTTACATCATGGCCGGACTCTTATGTTGGGATCTCTTACATCATGGCCGGACTCTTAGGTTGGGGGTCTCTGACATCATGGCCGGACTCTTAGGTTGGGGTCTCTTATATCATGGCCAGACTCTTAGGTTGGGGTCTCTTACATCTTGGTCGGACTCTTAGGTTGGGGGTCTCTTATATCATGGCTGGACTCTTAGGTTGGGGTCTCTTATATCATGGCTAGACTCGTAGGTTGGGGTTTCCTATATCTTGGACAGAATCTTAGGTTGGGGTCTCTTATATCATGGCCGGACTCTTAGGTTGGGATCTCTTATATCATGGCCGGACTCTTAGGTTGGGGTCTCTTATATCTTGGCCGGACTCTTAGGTTGGGATCTCTTATATCATGGCTAGACTCGTAGGTTGGGGTTTCCTATATCTTGGACTGAATCTTAGGTTGGGGTCTCTTATATCATGTCTGCACTCTCAGGTTGGGGGTCTCTTATATCATGGCTGCACTCTCAGGTTGGGGGTCTCTTATATCATGGCTGAACTCTTAGGTTGGGGTCTCTTATATCATGGCTGGACTTGTAGGTTGGGGTTTCCTATATCTTGGCCAGAATCTTAGGTTGGGGTCTCTTATATCATGTCTGCACTCTCAGGTTGGGGGTCTCTTATATCATGGCCAGACTCTTAGGTTGGGTCTCTTATATCATGGCCGGACTCTTAGGTTGGGATCTCTTATATCATGGCTAGACTCGTAGGTTGGGGTTTCCTATATCTTGGATGAATCTTAGGTTGGGGTCTCTTATATCATGTCTGCACTCTCAGGTTGGGGGTCTCTTATATCATGGCTGCACTCTCAGGTTGGGGTCTCTTATATCATGGCTGAACTCTTAGGTTGGGTCTCTTATATCATGGCTGGACTTGTAGGTTGGGGTTTCCTATATCTTGGCCAGAATCTTAGTTGGGGTCTCTTATATCATGTCTGCACTCTCAGGTTGGGGGTCTCTTATATCATGGCTGCACTCTCAGTTGGGGGTCTCTTATATCATGTCTGCACTCTCAGGTTGGGGTCTCTTTTATATCATGGCCGGACTCTTAGGTTGGGTCTTTTATATCATGGCCGGACTCTTAGGTTGGGGGTCTCTTATATCATTGCTGGACTCTTAGGTTGGGTCTCTTATATCATGGCCGGACTCTAGGTTGGGGTCTCTGATATCATGGCCGGACTCTTAGGTTGGGGTCTCTTATATTATGGCCGGACTCTTAAGTTAGGGTCTCTTATATCATGGCCGGACTCTTAGGTTGGGGTCTCTGATATCATGGCTGGACTCTTAGGTTAGGGTCTCTTATATTATGGCCGGACTCTTATGTTTGGGTCTCTTTTATCATGGCCGGACTCTTAGGTTAGGGTCTCTTATATCATGGCCGGACTCTTAGGTTGAGGTCTCTTATATCATGGCCAGACTCTTAGGTTGCGGTTTCCTATATCTATGGCCGGATTCTTAGGTTGGGGGTCTCTTTTATCATGGCCGGACTCTTAGGTTGGGTCTCTGATATCATGGCTGAACTCTTAGGTTGGGGTCTCCTATTGCCGGACTCTTAGGTTGGGGTCTTTTATATCATGGCTGGACTCTTAGGTTGGGGTCTCTTATATCATGGCCGGACTCTTAGGTTGGGGACTCTTATATCATGGCTGGACTCTTAGGTTGGGGTCTCTTTTATCATGGCCGGACTCTTAGGTTGGGTCTCTGATATCATGGCTGAACTCTTAGGTTGGGGTCTCCTATATCATGGCCCGACTCTTAGGTTGGGGTTCTGATATCATGGCTGGAGTCTTAGGTTGGGGTCTCTTATATCATGGCCGGACTCTTAGGTTGTGGTCTCTATATCATGGCTGGACTCTTAGGTTGGAGTCTCTGATATCATGGCTGGACTCTTAGGTTGGGGTCTCTTATATCATGGCCGACTCTTAGGTTGGGGGTCTCTTTTATCATGGCCGGACTCTTAGGTTAGGGTCTCTAATATCATGGCCGGTCTCTTAGGTTGAGGTCTCTTATATCATGGCCGGACTCTTGGGTTAGGGTCTCTTATATCATGGAGGGACTCTTAGGTTATGGTCTCTTATGTCATGGCCGGACTCTTAGGTTGGGGTCTCTTATATCATGGCCGGACTCTTAGGTTGGGTCTCTTATATCATGGCCGGATTCTTAAGTTGGGGTCTCTTTTATCATGGCTGGACTCTTAGGTTGGGGTCTCTTTTATCATGGTCGGACTCTTAGGTTGGGGTCTCTGATATCATGGCTGAACTCTTAGGTTGGGGTCTCTTATATCATGGCTGGACTCTTAGGTTGGAGTCTCTGATATCATGGCTGGACTCTTAGGTTGGGGTCTCTTATCTCATGGCCGGACTCTTAGGTTGGGGTCTCTTTTATCATGGCCGGACTCTTAGGTTAGGGTCTCTGATATCATGGCCGGTCTCTTAGGTTGAGGTCTCTTATATCATGGCCGGACTCTTAGGTTAGGGTCTCTTATGTCATGGCCGGACTGTTGGTTGGGGTCTCTTATATCATGGCGGGTGTCTTAGGTTGGGGGTCTCTTATATCATGGTGGACTCTTAGGTTGGGGTCTCTTATATTATGGCCGCACTCATGGGTTTGGGGGGTCTCTATATCATGGCCGGACTCTTAGGTTGGGGTCTCTTATATCATGGCCGGATTCTTAAGTTGGGGTCTCTGATATCATGGCCGGATTCTTAGGTTGGGGTTTCTTATATCATGCTCGGACTCTTAGGTTGGGGTCTCTTTTATCATGGCCGGACTCTTAGGTTGGAGTCTCTGATATCATGGCCAGACTCTTAGGTTGGGGTCTCTTTTATCATGGCCGGACTCTTAGGTTAGGGTCTCTGATATCATGGCCGGGCTCTTAGGTGAGTCTCTTATATCATGGCCGGACTCTTATGTTAGGGTCTCTTATGTCATGGCCGACTCTTTGGTTGGGTCTCTTTATCATTGGCCGGACTCTTTAGGTTGGAGTCTCTGATATCATGGCAGCTCTTTGGTTGTCTCTTATCATGCCGGACTCTTAGGTTTGGTCTCTGATATCATGGGCCGGTCTCTTAGGTTGAGATCTCTTATATCATGGCGGCTCTATGTTAGGGTCTCTTATGTCATGGCCGGACTCTTTGGTTGGGGTCTCTTATATCATGGCTGGTGTCTTAGGTTGGGGTCTCTAATATCATGGCCGGACTCTTAGTGGGGTCTCTTATATTATGGCCGCACTCATAGGTTGGGGGTCTCTTTTATATATGGCCGCACTCATAGGTTGGGATCTCTTACATCATGGCCGGACTCTTAGGTTGGGGTCTCTTTACCGTTCCTGAACTCCGGGATTAACGCCTCAGTGGATGACTCTCAGTCTGGAGACTTTTGGTCTCCTATTATTATTCTGTGTTTTCAGTGTTGCAGGAATAGTCGAGAGCTTAGTGTCAGTAAGTTGCGTAAAGCCTCTGCTCTCTAGGAGTTTATTATTTCATCCTGGCTGTATATATAATTCTCCAGTCGGGTTTATCCCACAGCGGTTTGGGATTTTGTGCCTTTCTATATTCCAGCTTTGGCAGCAGTAATCACTGCATTGTCCCTGTATATTTCCTTGGATTTATTCAGGGTTTTTTCCTGGGGGATCACGTAACCTTATGATGATAAAGGAGCAGGAAGAAATTAGGGGGACGGGACCCCAAATCTAAGGCTGCCAGTATGTATCTGCCTGGACACATGCACTAGATGTGAACACCTCTGACAAAACTTATGGCCACTTTACACTCGGCAACAGGAAGATAGAAACCGGCAGGTGTCGGAGACAATTGTACCTTTTACCTTCAAAACACCTTGCAGATACCTGAATTACACGCAGCCACTTCAAGGTGTTTTAAAGGTAAAAGGTACAATTGTCTCTGACACCTGCCGCTTTCTATCTTCCTGTTGCCGCGTGTAAAGTGGCCATTAGATATATGTAATAGATTGGTGAGGTCCAGGGGGTGGTTACCTCAGGCGTCAAAATCTGTGGGGGTGCAAATTATCACCCCTGCCCTTCTCTCATACCACCTCCACTGTTAAGTAATCAGTGTCTGGGATCACTGCTTTTTTTTTTTCATTTTGAACAAGTGAGCGCCTGCCCGAATCTGCCTATGCAGAACGCAGCAGTGGAGATGACTTTGTCGCAGTGGGCATGTGTTTGTCATGTGCTGTCCGGGGGAAGTCGCCCTAGAGTGGACCCACTGGGCCGTGGTACCGAACTTCCCTGGGTGAGCTGATCCTAGTTTACCCAACCCCTATATAGGGATTGTCAGGGACAAGCCGAGGGGGTCTAAATACTACAGCTGCTAGTACTAGGGGGCGGCTCATAAGGTTAGCCTATGCTACGGCACAGCTAAGGATTCCGGGTGACGGTACAAGGCTAGGCGAGCAGGAATGGTGCTACCAGGGAAGAGCACAGCTAGGGTTCCAGGTAACAGGGTACAAGGAAGGCCTGACCAACAGTCAGCAAGGCAGAAGCAAACTGACTTAATAATCAGGCACGTCCCATCAATGGAGGTGGCCTGATATACCATGAGAAGAGCAGCTATTGGTCAAGGGGAGTGTCAGGTTGGACTGTGCCGGCCCCTAAAGTCACAGTGGAGGAGTGCACCTAGTGCGCCGCTGATTGGTCACATGAATACGACCATTGTAATGTGCTCATGTGTGAGCCCGGCGGTCAGCTGACAGGAAGGGAACCCGGCGAAAGCTCCAAGACACAGTACGCCTGGACGCTGGACGCCCGGTCGGCAGAGGATGCCGACCCGGGAGAGGTGAGCTGGGGAGTGGTGCCAGGGGACCTAACAGAATAGACACCAATCTGAATTGCAAAGCTCTGCATAATGAAGTGAGCGTTGTCTTCTTGATTGCTACGTCTGCAGAGCGCAGCAGTGGTGATATGTTTGCCATCAGCTGCTGAGCTCTGCATAGACAGCGATCCACATTCCAAACTTCAGCATAATGAAGTTGACTTCGTCATCTTGGTCACTGCCTATACAGAGTGCAGCAGTGGGGATGCGTTTGCCATCTGCTGCTGCTCTCTACATAGGCAGCAACCAAGATAACAAAGCCCACTTCATTATGCTGAGATTTGGAATTTGGATCACTGTCTATGCAGAGCGCAGCAGCACATGGCAAATGTGGCACCCCATGAGTTAATGTGCCACAATAACATCACATGGGTTCCCTCCCCACTACACACTGACAAACACTAGCACCTCTGGGCCAGGAGAGGGAGCACCACCTGCTCTCTTAAATACTCCAGCTCATGAGGAAGTAGCTCAGAACAACTCAGGAGAACTGAGAACAGCGGAGGGAGTTCAGCACGGATCAGTGCTGTGAAGAGCACAGTTTAGAGCAGAGTTAGCTCAGTGCAGGCCTAGTGAGGGTCTGAGGAACAGGAGAATTACAGACTGAAGAACACGTCTGGGAGCTTGAGAGCAACCATTACTCGCCCCAGAGAAGCGCACAGAACGGACACCGGATCCGGTACTGTGACTGACACACAGCACAGTGAATCCAGGAACAGAGGGATTTCTAGACGCCCACAGTACCAGAGCAAAGCAACACGGCGGGGTCAGCACAGCACAGAGGACTCAAGTTGCCTAGCCAAGTGGTACCAGCAGCAGAAAGAGAGAAAGAGTGAGGCAGTCCCAGCAGCTCAGCTAGAAGCAACAGCCAGGACACACACACAGTGCAGCACAAGGAAGCTGATGACCCGGACAGGGTGGGAGGATAGCCTAGCCCCAGTACAGACTCCGTGGACTATAATCTGCAACAACATCTGCAGTAAAGCTTTGGAAAACAGCAAAACTGTGAGTCTGTGTACTGATTGCAACCTTTGCCCTACATCCAACAGCAGAAAGGTCCCACCTGAAGAGCTACAAGCCTGTCAGCTCTGCACAGGGGCTGGAAGAAAGCTGCAGCATCTAGAGAGAAGGAGAATTGCACCTTTTACTACAAAACGTGAGTGTGTGTCCTTTAACCCCGTCTCCACTATCCATATCCATTATACACTATACCATCACTGCCCCGGGGAATACAGTTCTACCCACTGGAACTATTCCATCTGCTCTGCCATTACACCATCCCCGGAGGTTCTGCAGCAGCGGCGGCCCCATCACTGGCCGCACATAGTGGGTTGCGTCACGATAGACTATTCTCCCCTATAAATATACCCTTTTATTTGCCAGGGCCCGGGACACGGTCCGGACCAGGACCACCCGTGACTTCCCCAATAGCAGACACAGTCCGGGACCGAGTACCCTCGTCCCAGTGGGCTCGACACAAACTCATTTCTATTGCTGTGCTCCGCATAAGCAGCAATCAACTTGAGGAAGCCCACTCCATTATGCTGAGCTTTGTCATTTGTCATAGCTGCCTGTGCAGATACAGCAGTAGAGAAGTTTGTCATGTGCTGCTGTGCTCTGCATAGACATTGATATGCTGAACCTTGCAGTTCAGATTGGTAAGTGGGCTTTGTCATGTTGATTGCTGCTTATGCAGAGCTCAGCAGTGGAAATGAGTTTGTCATGTGTTGCTGCGCTCTGCATAGACAGCGACCCAAAACTCCAAATCTCAGCATAATGAAGTGCGCTTTGCTATCTGGGTTGCTGCCTATGTAGAGAGCAGCAGCAGCAGATGGCAAACACATCCCCACTGCTGAGCTCTGTATAGGCAGTGACCGAGATGACAAAGTCCACTTCATTATGCTGAGCTTTGTCTTTTGGTTGCTGCCTATGCAGTTTACAGCAATAGAGATGAGTTTGTCATGTGCTGCGCTCTGCATAGACACCAATCCGAATTGGATTGCTCAGCATAATGAAATGAGCTTTGTCATCTTGATTGCTGCTTATGCAGAGCTCAGCAGTGGGGATATGTTTGCCATCAGCTGCTGCACTCTGCATAGGCAGTGACCAAGATAACCAAAGCTCATTATGCTGAGCTTTGCAATTCGGTTGGTGTCTATGCAGAGCACAGCAGCACATGACAAACTCATCACCACTGCTGCAGTCTGCATCAACCCCGGTAGGAGAAATGAGGAGTTAGACTGAAGTTAGTATTGGGTCTGGTGTGCTGCACTTGGTTCCATATTATCTTCTTTCATTGTTAAGAATTGCTTTTAGATTTTCGCACATTTCTAACCTCCAATCGGATTATGGATTGGTGTAGAATTGGATTAGGACTAGGATTAGGCTTTCTACTAGGGAAATAAAAGTGTAATATAAAAGATTAATAAACATTAAGAAAATGTAAGAAGACTAATTGCTTTTTGCAGAAATTGGCTTTGTGTGTCAACCCCAAAAATAAGGGACTTGTGATTGGAGTGGACAAACCCCGCGATCAGATACCAGGCGACATTTAGGTGTCCAGATATGATGTCTTGACAATTTAAAGGGCAACAAGCTTGAAGCTCTTGCAATAATTGGGGCCCTGCTGGAGCGTGTGCATTGGGAGCAAATCTTTAAAAGGTGTTGTTACATTGGCCATAGGGACTTTTGCCCCCCCCTGCACCCCTCCTCCACCCCTCTTTAGGCTCCTTAGCACCTACATGTTGAGCTACATGATCGCTTCTCTTCGAGGAATAGTCCCAACTAGGGACCTTCTCCTCTAGATACTGTAGATCCATCAGGCACCTACATTGGTGGCTGCCTATGACTTTTAGTGGGTGTCACAGTGTAGGGAGTTTCTGGTTTTCTTTGACAATGTATGCAAATGAGCTCTCTTCAAGAAAGAACAAGACTGTCTCCATAGCGCCACCTATTGGAATTAATCAGAATTTAGTCATTGGAGCTGATTGCTGTTGGTCTCACTATTAATGAGGAGTCCTGGCCATTGCCCAGTCTGGACAATCCCTATAAGAATGACGCTGTGAGGATGATCTTCCCATATGGCGGTGGCGGTGGTGTTGGCGGTATAGCTCCATAATGGACTTTACACCTCAGCAGTCTCGGTATCAATGTCACCTTCACATAAGGGACGTCTGGTGAGCCATCTATGTGTAGCGGGACCTGCGGCTTTTCTCAGCTCCGCCGTACAGCCAGCACCATCTGTCATGTGCTTCATTAATTCAGTGACAGCCAAGCCACCGGCGCTGGTGAGATTACCGCGTCTCCTGTAATATATGTATAATCTCTGCCCTCCAGTGTCATCGTTTGCAATTTTCCATCTTCCGTCTCTTCTCCCCCCTCCGCCGTCTCCTTGTAAGGCAGAATATAAACCCCGCAGATGATGGTGTTCCTTACAAGCCCCCGATCACCTCTGTGATGAAGACGGAGATATTGATCGTCGGATGATTCCGGGCTTTCCGATGACTACATTTAAGAGTTGACCTTTCCGCCTGACGTCCGATATACCAGGGAAAATCTGCGGCGTCCTTTTATAAAGCAAATTAAATTGCGTCCAACCTTCAGCCCGAAATGTGCGGATTCCCATGTGTGAGCTCCGATCAATTCTCATAAGTAGAGCCGAGGCGTCCTGCGTCCCGGTGATTTATTGTCATTTAACCGCGGGGACAGCGGCCGCCATCTCACCATGGAAACCCGGACGCCGTCTGTGCTGGGCTTTATAGCTAAAATATAGTTTATTTTCTTTTGCTTGGTATAAGAAAACCTAAAACAAGTCTGTGCCGTGTGTAGAGGCAGTCTCCTGCACGACTGATGCGATTTTCCCCTGACAATGTTCTATGTAGTTTTCCACCTTGAGATGAAGATTAGACACAAAGAGAGAGGGGGGCAAATGCATCATTGCCACCCGGCCCACCCGCCAATCAGATTTCATTGCAAATTTGTATAAAAAAATGTATTAGTGATTTTGGGTTTGGGGCAAGTAAATCATGATCCAGACCTCATGAGCCTCCATTACTGCCTCCTCAGGAACGCCGATTTAGGGGCGACAATGCAACCGCTGCTTGACGTCTATCTGACCACAATACTGGGTAATATTTTGCATGATCCATTGCTCTGAAAATGTGCAAATGTACGGCAGGATTTGGGCAACGTTTGGCTTTGGTGTTGGGTCCTTGATGGCAACAATGTATTGTGAAATGATCCAGGCGTGAATTTACACTGAACCGGTCATCATGATCTTATAATGTAAAGACACACTTGGCTGCAGCATCACTGTAAAACTGATTCCATTGATACCTTTGGTAAAGAAATCCGCTTTGTTGTTCTCCTGTAATCAGCATTTAAGTTTTTCTGATTATTAATTTTTGATGCACAGAAGCCAGACTATACACTGAGTCTTCTCCTTCCTGTCTTTGATTCCCCGGCCCCTCCACCTGCCTCCACTCTGTGATTTTCCGATTCCTCCTTCTGCCTCCGGTCTGTGATTACCCGGTCCCTCCGCCGGCCTCCGCTCTGTGATTCCCCGGCCCCTTCGCCTGCCTCCGTCCGCCTTCGCCCGCCTCCGCCCTGTGATTCTTCGGCCCCTCCGCCTGCCTCCGCCCTGTGATTCCCGGCCCCTCCGCCTGTCTCCACTCTGTGATTCCCTGGCCCCTCCGTCTGCCTCCGCTCTGTGATTACCCGGCCCCTCCGCCGGCCTCCGCTCTGTGATTCCTGGACCCTCTGCCTTCCTCCGCCTTCCTCTGCCCTGTGATTCTCTGGCCCTCCACCTGCCTCCCCTGTGATTCCCCGGCCCCTCGTCTGCCTCCGCTCTGTGATTCCCCGGCCCCTCCACCTGCCTCCACTCTGTGATTCACCGGCCCCTCCGTCTGCCTCCGCTCTGTGATTCCCCGGCCCCTCCCCTGCTTCCGCTCTGTGGTTCCCCAGCCCCTCCACCTGCCTCTGCTCTGTGGTTCCCAAGCCCTTTTGCCTGCCTCCGCTGTGATTACCCAGCCCCTCCGCTGGCCTCCGCTCTGTGATTCCCCGATACCTTCGCCTGCCTCCTCTATGTGGTTCCCCAGCCCCTCCGCCTGCCTCCGCTCTGTGATTGCTTGGCCCCTCCACCTGCCTCTGGTCTGTGATTCCCCGGCCCCTCCACCTGCCTCCATTCTGTGATTCCCTCAGCCCAGCCTTCCGCCTGCCTCCGCCCTGTGATTCTCCAGCCCTCCGTCTGCCTCCACTCTGTGGTTCCCCGACCCCTCCGCCCGCCTCCGCCCTGTGATTCCCTGGCCCCTCTGCTTGCCTCTGGTCTGTGATGCCCTGGCCCCTCTGCTTGCCTCCGGTCTGTGATTACCCGGCCCCTCTGCCTGCCTCCGGTCTGTGATGCCCCGACCCCTCTGCTTGCCTCTGGTCTGTGATGCCCCGACCCCTCCGCCTGCCTCCGTCTGTGATGCCCTGGCCCCTCCGCCTGCCTCCGGTCTGTGATGCCCCAGCCCCTCCGCCTGCCTCCGGTCTGTGATGCCCCGGCCCCTCCGACTGCTTCAGCTCTGTGTTCCCCTGCCCCTCTGACTGTCTCCACTCTGTTGTTCCCCAGCCCCTTTGTCAGCCTCCGCTCTGTGATTCCCCGGCCCCTCCGCCTGTCTCCAGTCTGTAATTCCCCGGCCCCTCCGCCTGCTTACGTCTGTGGTTCCCGACCCCTCCGCCTGCCTCTGCCCTGTGATTCCCCGGCCCTCCGCCTGCCTCCGCTCTGTGATTCCCGGCCCCTTCGTCTGCCTCCACTCTGTGATTCCCCAGCCCCTCCGTCTGCCTCCGCCCTGTGATTCCCCGACCCCTCTGCCATCCTCCGCTCTGTGATTCCCGACCCCTCCACCTGTCTCTGCTCTGTGGTTCCCCAGCCCCTCCACCTGCCTCTGCTTTGTGGTTCCCCGTCTCCTCCGCCTGTGGTTCTCCGCCTCTACGCCTGCCTCCGGTCTGTGGTTTCCCGTCCCCTCCTCCTGCCTCTGCCCTGTGATTCCCCGGCCCCTCCGCCCTGTGATTCCTGGCCGCTTCGATAGCCTCCGGTCTGTGGTTCCCCAGCCCCTCCACCTGCCTCCGCTCTGTGATTCCCAGCCCCTCCACCTGCCTCCGCTCTGTGATTCCCCAGCCCCTCCGCCTGCCTCCGCTCTGTGATTCCCCGGCCCCTCCGCCTGCTTCCGCTCTGTGGTTCCCTGGCCCCTCCGCTGCCTCCGCCCTGTGTTCCCCGCCCTCCGCCTGCATCCGCCCTGTGGTTCCCCGGCCCCTCCGCCTGCCTCCGCCCTGTGATTCCCCGGCCCCTCTGCCTGTCTCCGCTCTGTGGTTCCCCGGCCCCTCCGCATGCCTCTGCTATGTGTTCCCCGGCTTCTCCGCCTGCCTCCGCTCTGTGGTTTCCTAGCCCTCCGTCTGCCTCCGCCCTGTAATTCCCCAGCCACTCTGCTTGCCTCCGCCCTGTGTTCCCTAGCCCCTCTGCCTGCCTCCGCCCTGTGATTCCTCGCCCCTCCGCCTGCCTCTGCCCTGTGATTCCCCGGCCCTCCGCCTGCCTCTGCCTGTGATTCCTCGGCCCCTCCGCCTTCCTCCACCTTGTGATTCCTCGGCCCCTCCACTTGCCTCTGCCCTGTGGTTCCCCGGCCCCTTTGCCTGCCTCCGCCCTGTGATTCCCGACCCCTCTGCCTGCCTCCGCTCTGTGATTCCCCGCCTCCTCTGCTTGCCTTCACCCTGTGGTTCCGCGGCCCCTATCGACTGCCTCCGCCCTGTGATTCCCTGGCCCCTCCTTCTGCCTCGGCTCTGTGGTTCCTCGGTCCCCTCCTTCTGCCTCCGCTCTGTGGTTCCCCGGCCCCTCCGCCTGCCTACGCTCTGTGATTCCCCGGCCCCTTTTAGGTGAATTTATAGGAGCATTTTCTAGCACTGTGTGACGCTGTAATTTGGTGCTTTATGGAGTTATTTATTACTATTTATATAGTTTGCAGTCTTCACATTAGCATTATTTGGTGTTGTTGTGACAGTTTTCTTTTTGTTATCACTTCTCTTTACAGAAATACGCCGGACCTCTGGAGTTCATCCAGATATTGATGGGGTCGAGCCTAAGGCCAGCTATAGGGAATGGTGAGATATATACGTCCCGCGCTGTTAATGTAAAATTGACCGATTTGTGCCGAGATACATTGTTTTCACCCAGATTGAACCCCGTAAAAGCTTTGAAACTCTGCTTTCTACAGAGGACAATCATATAATAGTCCATAGCTTAAACTCTGCGCTTTAAAAATACATGAAAACTAATGTGGCGTGCCGTACAGGCTGGTGGCGGCTGCCTCCATTAGCGGGAATAGCTTGTATACAGAGAACACGGTGAGCCGGCGTCACCCCTGCCACGGCACAAATCTAAGAAGGGTCATACAAGAACTTGCATTTTACGGATGATCAGTTAACATGGCCCCTGTCTTCGAAAAATAATTCGCCTCAACCTCCATCACTTCTGTGTGGCAGAGCTGCAATACCAGACACAGCCTATAGGCAGGGGTGGCGCTGTCTGTAGAAGGAGCAGCCACGTTTTTCTAGTCCTGGACAATATCTTCATAGCTGGTAAGGATTAGTTCTGCTCTGTGTAGACCGAGGAGGGGTAATCCGTGCTGTGTACTCAGGTTCATACATCAGGCTGCTGACACTAATTACTATTATTAGTATCGGCTCCCGCAGAAATATCATTTCTATCCCTTGTCTGGGGCATTCTGCGCCTAATGAAATGGCAGCCGATCTGCTCCTGACGTGTTAATATAATGGTGCCCCGAGGTCCCGTGTGATGCTGCGAGTCAGCGGATCCAGATGGATTTAGGATTAGTGCGGACGCGGCACTGTGTACGGGACGGGGATTACGGGATGTTACTCTGGGATTTATTCTACCTTGTGCTGTCAACAAACCGACATTCTGCCTCCGCTCCATCATTATATTCTGAGTGCCTTGTCCTAACCAAGTTTGTTACAATGTCTTCAATTGTATTCCATGATTTGGGTCATGGATACATTGTAACAAACCCAACAATAAAAATCCCTGGAACCAAGAATGAGAACACTTAAAGGGAATCTGTCAGGTAAAAAATCCATATGTAACTGATATCATCTTCTAATTCCTCTGGTGAAGCTCTATCTATTCACATATCTTTTACTTATACCCCCTCCCGACCTATCCTCTGTAAACTGCAAACAAAGAAATTCATTCCATCTGTCAATCACAGTGAGTGATCACCTAGTTCTCTGTTGCCCACTCCGCTGGTAATGAATATTCATGTATTGACATCTCTGCACTGCCTTCCTTTGTAAGCATATAACCGACGCAGTGGAACTCGCTCACATGGAAGGGTCGGTATCTGGTGTATGCGACTCTCTAGGCACTCACTGCAAAGGAGAAAAGAGGTGAGGAGGTGTGTGCTCTTAGCAGCTGCAGCTCTGACATCTTCATTTCTCTCTAGTATTAAGCAGTGTTATTGTGTGTATGAGGCATGTGTGTAGCGTGTACTCTCTAAGATACTTCTTTGTGTTTATATTATCAGTTGATCATTTGCTCAGCAGATACACACATTACATATCTGCAGGAAAACCAACAGACAGATAGAAATCTCTCACAGCTAGCACACTGTAGTACTACAAGTGTTGTAGCACAAAACACCTCTCCTCTCTCTGCCCCTCCCCCTTCCTGCACAAGCCTGAGATTTTCAGTGTAACTTCAGCACAAGGGGAAGGACAGAATACCAGCTTGGGTAGGCGTGGTTGTTCAAATAGTATTTACATAGTGTGGACTACTCGTGAGCGAAAGTAATGAGCTGGACTAGTGAAGCGGCTGCCTGCAGGGTGTAAAGATGAATATAGCAAGAAAACTACAAAGGTACAGTAATGATTTTTACATATTCTGAAAGATTTACCAAGGCAGTATTCAAGAGTACTATTAGCATCATCGTGAAAAATGACCTGACGGAGTCCCTTTAAGTCCCTCGTACACATTTGCCGACTCTCGGCTGAACCATAGTTTGGTCGATCATTTGTCCAGAAGTTATCTCAGCCATCTCTACCAGATTATCTCCAGGAGACAATGCGATCATTGGTCCAAAATCAGACATGTCAGATTCTTTACTCTCCCGACACCAAACCCATTGATAAAGTGTGTGGACGGCTTTACCTACACTGCTACATGGTAACACACCCATCATATCCGGTAACACTAATGATAATGGAATTATTTCTATGTCAGAAGACTATTTTAGCTTTTACTGGCACCAAGGCACAAAAGTGACAGCAAGCAGAGATCTGGAGGATGAAAAGCAGTGGCGTAACATGCAGTTCATGGGCCCCATGTGAGAGGCAGGACGAGGCCACAGGGAGGAAAAGATGAATGAGGCCAGGACCAGGTCAGATTGAGGTCAGGACGAGGCCGAATGAGGCAAAGATGATGGAAGACCAAGGTCAGGATGAGGCCAGGATGAGGTGAGAAGGAGGAAAAGATGAATGAGGCCAGGACGAGGCCACAGTGGCGTAACGATCGCAGTCGTGGCTGAGACCGGGCCCAAACCTGTAGGGGGGCCGCACCTCCAGCCGCCCCCTGTGATCGCGATCGCAGCTCCTGCTTCACATGGATGTGCGTCCTCGAGGACACACATCCATGTGACAGCCTGCTTCCTGCTGCTGCTCCCATCCCTTCTCTCCTCTGATCTGCCGGCTTCCTGCCTTGCGCTCTACTGGGGAGCGCATACAGCAGGCGACACCTCCTCCTCCTCCATGGGCATGGGAGAAAGCAGGTGAGAGAAGGGCCTGGGACACAGCAGGTGAGAGGGAGGCCTGGGACACAGCAGGTGAGAGGGAGGCCTGGGACACAGCAGGTAAGAGGTGGGCCTGGGACACAGCAGATGAGAGGGGGGCCTGGTACACAGCAGGTGAGAGGTGGGCTTGGGACACAGCAGGTGAGAGGGGGCCTGGGACACTGCAGGAGAGTGGGGGCCTGGGACACAGCAGGTGAGAGGGGGGGCCTGGGACACAGCAGGTGAGAGGGGGGCCTGGGACACAGCAGGTGAGAGGGGGGCCTGGGACACAGTAGGTGAGAGGGGGGCCTGGGAGATAGCAGGTGAGAGGGTGGCCTGGGACACAGCAGGTGAGAGGGGGGGTTGGGACACAGTAGGTGAGAGTGGGGCCTGGTAGACAGCAGGTGAGAGGGAGGCCTGGGACACAGCAGGTGAGAGGGGGCCCTAGGACACAGCAGGTGAGAGGGAGGGCCTGGGAGACAGCAGGTGAGAGGGGGGCATGGGAGACAGCAGGTGAGAAGGGTGCTAGGGAGACAGCAGGTGAGAGGGGGGCCTGGGACACAGCAGGTGAGAGGGGGGCCTGGGACACAGCAGGTGAGAGGGGGGCCTTGGACACAGCAGGTGAAAGGGAGGCCTGGGACACAGCAGGTGAGAGGGGGGGGCCTGGACACAGCAGGTGAGAGGGAGGCATGGGAGACAGCAGGTGAGAAGGGGGCCTGGGACACAGCAGGTGAGAGGGGGGCCTGGGAGACAGCAGGTGAGAGGGGAGGCTTGGGTGTTTCATATATAAGGCTGCATATATAATACTGCACTATACGGAGAGGCTATGGGGCTGTATTATGCCATATGGAGAGGCTATGAGGCTGTATTATACTATATGGAGAGGCTATGAGGCTGTATTATAGTATATGGAGAGAATATGAGGCTGCATTATGCTATAAGGAGAGGCTATTAGGCTGTATTATACCATATGGAGAGGCAAGTTGCTGTATTATACCATATGGAGAGGCTATGAGGCTGTATTATACTATATGGAGAGGCTATGAGGCTGTATTATAGTATATGGAGAGAATATGAGGCTGCATTATGCTATAAGGAGAGGCTATTAGGCTGTATTATACCATATGGAGAGGCAAGTTGCTGTATTATACCATATGGAGAGGCTTTGAGGCTGTATTATACCATATGGAGAGGCTATGAGGCTGTATTATGCTATATGGAGAGGCTATGAGGCTGCATTATACTATATGGAGAGGATATGAGGCTGTTGTACACTATATGCAGAAAATATGAAGCTGTATTACACTATATGGAGAGGTTATGAGGCTGTATTATACTATATGGAGAGGCTATGAGCCTGTATTATGCTATATTGAGGCTATGAGGCTGTATTATGCTATATGGAGGGCTATGAGGCTGTATTATACTATATGGAGAGGCTATGAGCCTGTATTATGCTATATGGAGGCTATGAGGCTGTATTATGCTATTTGAAGGGCTATGAGGCTGTATTATCCTATATGGAGAGGCTATGAGGCTGTATTATGCTATATGGAGGGCTATGAGGCTGTATAATACTATATGGAGAGAATATGAGGCTGTATTATACTATATGGAGAGGCTATGAGGCTGTATTATACTATATGGAGAGGCTATGAGGCTGTCTAAATTTCACACCAGGGCCCGCCAGACTCTGGTTACGCCACTGCGAGGCCAGTAGGAGGAAAGGATGAATGAGGCCAGGATGAGGTGAGAAAGTTTTTCCAGCCTAAGATAAAGAGGGAACTTGAATTTAAAGCATCAGTCTAGCTGGGAAATGAAACACTAGTATGGTGCTCTCCGAAACTTGCATAAACCTAAAATATTTTCTTTTTTTCTTGAGTGGACACAGACAGAAGGCCCCTGTTGATGCATATTCCATCGGTGTCAGTTGGGTGTGGCCCTTGTTTGGCTGTACAGGTTTCATCAATGGTTTGTCCGCCCCTGAGCACCCATCACTGTAGCTGTTATTCAGGTTCTGGGCCCATGACCTCAGTGTAACCCGTCACATTTACCATTCAGGACATATTGAAGCCGGGAGGCAATTCTTTAGCTTTATTCATCTATTATCTGCCGTTGTTCCTCTCTGACCCCATGTACCATCTCTACTTGCTCTAAGCCGCTGCGCCTGTTGCTCGGTTTAGTAGATTTGCGGCAGGACGCTGGAGACGATGATAATTGACTGTTGTCGGTGACAGCCGTGACCCAACAAAATATAAAATTCCAGTTGTGATGTTTCCTGACAGTGATGGATGATTGGGTACTCTGCGATGTGATGACGGGGCCGATTTCAGAGGTGGAAAAGTGACCCGGTCAGGAGTGACAAATCCACTGAGGCTCCAGACCGAGGACAGCGGCAGTGCTGATCCATCACAACTGCTCTGTCCGCTGTCATACACCTGTCTGCCAGGAACAAAACAAGATCTATCAGCGCTGACACCCAAAGTATGAGGAAGAGGCACGGTATCAGTGGAGGCACCCGGAGTATGTGTAAGAGGAAGAGGCACGCTATCGGCCCTGATACCTGGAGTATGTGTAAGAGGAAGAGGCACGCTATCGGCCCTGATACCTGGAGTATGTGTAAGAGGAAGAGGCACGCTATCGGCCCTGACACCCGGAGTATGTGTAAGAGGAGGAGGCACGCTATCGGCCCTGATACCTGGAGTATGTGTAAGAGGAAGAGGCACGGTATCGGCCCTGATACCTGGAGTATGTGTAAGAGGAAGAGGCACGCTATCGGCCCTGACACCCGGAGTATGTGTAAGAGGAGGAGGCACGCTATCGGCCCTGACACCCGGAGTATGTGTAAGAGGAAGAGGCATGGTATCAGTGGAGGCACCCAGAGTATGTGTAAGAGGAATAGGCACGGTATCAGCGGAGACACCCGGAGTATGTGTAAGAGGAAGAGGCACGCTGTCAGTGCTGACACCCAGAGTATGTGTAAGAGGAAGAAGCACGCTATCAGCGCTGACACCCGGAATATGTGTAAGAGGAAGAGCCACGCTATCGGCCCTGATACCTGGAGTATGTGTAAGAGGAAGAGGCACGGTATCAGTGGAGGCACCCGGAGTATGTGTAAGAGGAAGAGGCACGCTATCAGCCCTGATACCTGGAGTATGTGTAAGAGGAAGAGGCACGGTATCGGCCCTGATACCTGGAGTATGTGTAAGAGGCACGGTATCAGCAAAAACACCCAGAGTATGTGTAAGAGGAAGAGGCACGTTATCGGCCCTGACACCCGGAGTATGTGTAAGAGGAAGAGGCATGCTATCGGCCCTGATACCTGGAGTATGTGTAAGAGGAAGAGGCACGCTGTCAGCGCTGACACCCGGAGTATGTGTAAGAGGCACGGTATCAAACCCAGAGTATGTGTAAGAGGAAAAGGCACGTTATCGGCCCTGACACCCTGAGTATGTGTAAGAGGAGGAGGCATGCTGTCAATGCTGACACCCGGAGTATGTGTAAGAGGAAAAGGCACACTGTCAGTGCTGACACCCGGAGTATGTGTAAGAGGAGGAGGCACGCTGTCAGTGCTGACGTGCGGAGTATGTGTAAGAAAAAGAGGCACGCTGTCAGCGCTGACACCCGGAGTATGTGTAAGAAGAAGAGGCACGCTGTCAGCGCTGACACCCGGAGTATGTGTAAGAGGAATAGGCACGCTGTCAGCGCTGACACCCGGAGTATGTGTAAGAAGAAGAGGCACGCTGTCAGCGCTGACACCCGGAGTATGTGTAAGAGGAATAGGCACGCTGTCAGCGCTGACACCCGGAGTATGTGTAAGAGGAATAGGCACGGTATCAGCGGAGACACCCGGAGTATGTGTAAGAGGAAGAGGCACGCTGTCAGTGCTGACACCCAGAGTATGTGTAAGAGGAAGAAGCACGCTATCTGCGCTGACACCCGGAATATGTGTAAGAGGAAGAGCCATGCTATCGGGGCTGACACCTCGAGAATGTGTAAGAGGAAGAGGCACGCTATCGACGCTGACACCTGGAGTATGTGTAAGAGGAGAAGGCACGCTATTGTCGCTGACACCCGGAGTATGTGTAAGAGGAAGAGGCACGCTGTCAGCGCTGACACCCGGAGTATGTGTAAGAGGAGAAGGCACGCTATTGGCGCTGACACCCGGAGTATGTGTAAGAGGAAGAGGCACGCTGTCAGTGCTGATGTGCAGAGTATGTGTAAGAAGAAGAGGCACGCTGTCAGCGCTGACACCCGGAGTATGTGTAAGAGGAGGAGGCACGCTGACGTGCGGAGTATGTGTAAGAGGAAGAGGCACGGTATCAGCGGAGACACCCGGAGTATGTGTAAGAGGAAGAGGCACGCTATCAGGGGTGACACCTGGAGTATGTGTAAGTGGAAGAGGCACACTATCGGCGCTCACACCTCGAGTATGTGTAAGAGGAAGAGGCACGCTATTGACGCTGACACTTGGAGTAGGGGTAAGAGGAGGAGGCATGCAATCGGTGCTGACACCCAGGGTATGTGTAAGAAGAAGAGGCACGCTATCTGCGCTGACACCCGGAGTATGTGTAAGAGGCACGGTATCAGTGGAGAAACCCAGAGTATGTGTAAGAGGAAAAGGCACGTTATCGGCCCTGACACCCTGAGTATGTGTAAGAGGAGGAGGCATGCTGTCAGTGCTGACACCCGGAGTATGTGTAAGAGGAAGAGGCACGCTGTCAGTGCTGACACCCGGAGTATGTGTAAGAGGAGGAGGCACGCTGTCAGTGCTGACGTGCGGAGTATGTGTAAGAAGAAGAGGCACGCTGTCAGTGCTGACACCCGGAGTATGTGTAAGAGGAGGAGGCACGCTGTCAGTGCTGACACCCGGAGTATGTGTAAGAGGAATAGGCACGCTGTCAGCGCTGACACCCGGAGTACGTGTAAGAGGAAGAGGCACGCTGTCAGTGCTGACACCCAGAGTATGTGTTATGGTGGGTTTACACACACCAATTTATCTGTTCAATCTCTGAACCAATCTCTGGTTGCAGTGAAATCATGGATACATTGCTCCATTTTGTGGCTGTGTACAACATGGAGCAATGTATCCATGATTTCACTGCAACCAGAGATTGGTTCAGAGATTGAACAGATAAATTGGTGTGTGTAAACCCACCATAAGAGGAAGAGGCACGCTATCAGGGCTGACACCTGGAGTATGTGTAAGAGGAAAAGGCATGCTATCAGGGGTGACACCTGGAGTATGTGTAAGAGGAAGAGGCATGCTATCAGGGCTGACACCCGGAGTATGCGTAAGAGGAAGAGGCACGCTATTAGCACTGACACCCGAAGTATGTGTAAGAGGAAGAGACACGCTATTGGTGCTGACACCCGGAGTAGGTGTAAGAGGAGGAGGCACGCTATCGGCGCATACACCCAGAATAAGTGTAAGAGGAAGAAGCACACTATTAGCGCTGACACCTGGAGTATGTGTAATAGGAAGAGGCACGCTATCAGGGCTGACACCTGGATTATGTGTAGGAAAAAGAGGCACGCTATTGGCGCTGACACCCGGAGTATGTGTAAAAGGAGGAGGCACGCTATTGGCGCTGACACCCGGAGTATGTGTAAGAGGAGGAGGCACGCTATCAGTGCTGACACCTGGAGTATGTGTAAGAGGAGGAGCCACGCTATAAGTGCTGACACCCGGAGTATGTGTAAAAGGAGGAGGCACGCTATCAGTGCTGACACCTGGAGTATGTGTAAGAGGAGGAGCCACGCTATAAGTGCTGACACCCAGAATAAGTGTAAGAGGAAGAGGCACGCTATTAGCTCTGACACCTGGAGTATGTGTAAGAGGAGGAGGCACGCTATCAGTGCTGACACCCAGAATAAGTGTAAGAGGAAGAGGCACGCTATTAGCTCTGACACCCGGAGTATGTGTAATAGGAAGAGGCACGCTATCAGGGCTGACACCTGGAGTATGTGTAGGAAAAAGAGGCACGCTATTGGCGCTGACACCCGGAGTATGTGTAAGAGGAGGAGGCACGCTATCGGCGCAGATACGCAGAGTAGGTGTAATAGAAAGAGGCACGCTATAAGGGCTGACACCCGGAGTATGTGTAATAGGAAGAGGCACACTATTGGCGCTGACACCCGGAGTATGTGTAAGAGGAGGAAGCAAGCTATCGGCGCAGATACGCAGAGTATGTGAAGGAGGAGGCACACTATCTGTGCTGACACCCGAAGTGTGTGTAAGAGGAGGAGGCACGCTATCGTGCTGACACCTGGAGTAGGTGTGAGAGGAGGAGGCACACTATCGGCGCTGACACACGGAGTAGGTGAGAGGAGGAGGCACACTATCTGTGCTGACACCCGAAGTGTGTGTAAGAGGAGGAGGCACGCTATCGGTGCTGACACCCGGAGTAGGTGTGAGAGGAGGAGGCAAACTATCGGCGCTGACACCCAGAGTATGTGTAAAAGTACGAGGTACGCTATCAAATTGTTCCTCCTGAGACAATTGAGGCGGACGAGAGCTGCCAGGATTGTATTTAGTGTTTACAATAAAAAAGTGGAATGTTCTATTCACATCTAAGCCTGGGCTGCGTTTTGCATTCCTATGCATTTTTACCGCTAAAAACGCTTCCAATCGCAAGCAAGAACGCAGCCCTAGACGCAGCAGCCCACGTTTTTGCATGCGTTTGCAGTTGGTTTTCCATTAAAATCAATGAGGGCAAAAATGCAAGTGGACATTGCTCCATGTTGTACACAGCCACAAAATGTAACAATGTGTCCATGATTTCACTGCAACCAGAGATCTGCCAACAATCTCTGCACAATTATCTGTGTGTGTAAGGGTATGTGCCACTGGGCGTTTTGCGCGTTTTTCCTGCGTTTTCGCATGCAGAAAACCCTTGGTTTTATGTTAATGTATGCTAATCTGTTCCTGCGGTTGGCTTCCAGCCAAACCAATGTGTTTTCAAAAACGCAGTGCACACACATTGTTTTAGCAAGTGTCAAGAACTGTCAAATACCTGCGTTTTTGGTGCGGATAGCAAAGAATGGACATGTCAATTCTTTTTTGCGTTTTAGGTGCAGTCAATGGGAAAAAACGCAGGAAAAACGCAGCATCAAAAAACGCAACAAAAACGCAGTACAAACGCGCAAAAAACGCGCGAAAAACGCAGACAAGATCATAGCATTTCTCATGTCAAGGACTATAGGATCCTTAGGTTTTCCTGCGTTCTGAACTGCAGCAAAAACGCCCTGTGGGCACATACCCTAACTTGGCCTTAAGTCATAAGTATCAGCCTGTATTTCTCATCCTTGAGGACAGCATGAAATGGGCACTCTTGAGGACCATATACATTCATCTTCCAAGGACATAGTGCTGTAGGTCAGACACATCATGTTAGTTTCCTTCAAAATTGGACGTTGTCCAGTGGTGCCTTCAATTTACAACTTGCAGCAACTAATGGGTCCAGCTGCACCAATCTAGAGTTCACAGAAGTTTGGTCAGAAATGGTCTCTTTGAAGAAATGTAGTCAAAAAACTAACTTTCTACATAGAAACAAGACAGTGACTCAACTATGCACAAAACACAGGGAGCGGGTGCAGACAAATGTCAGCAACTGCCCTGAACTGAAGGATCAGATTGTGAACCATTTGGCTGGAACATCAGTTTATTACTGAGGATCTGGAGAGGTGCACAATGATGAGGCTCCTGCAAGGTAGCGGATGCATTTCAGCAAAATAAGATGGGGGGTGGTCAGGATAAAATGGTGTCCTCAAGGCTGGGAAATTAAGGCAGGTACATCCCCATCATATAATACCAACAACAGGGAAGCGTCTGTTTGGCTCCAAATGTATTCTGCAGCCGAACAACGCCCTTAAACATCCAGCCGATGTCATTAAGAATGAGGGATCCTGACGGCGATGATGCACAGTGCCTGGATCTCGCATCTTCTTGACTGTCTGGGATCAAGAGACAAAAGGATTCACAGAAGAATCATACACAGAAGATCGGGGTCAGTAATCCACGATGTTTGGAATAATCTCCTGCTGAGTTCCTCTATACTCTGTGTACAAAAGACAAGAAGTGATGAAGGAGCCTATAATACTGCCCCCTATGTACAAGAATATAACTACTATAATACTGCCCCCTATGTACAAGAATATAACTACTATAATACTGTTCCTATGTACAAGAATATAACTACTATAATACTGCCTCTATGTACAAGAATATAACTATTATAATACTGCCCCCTATGTACAAGAATATAACTATTATAATACTGCCCCTATTACAAGAATATAACTACTATAATACTGCCCCTATGTACAAGAATATAACTACTATAATACTGTTCCTATGTACAAGAATATAACTATTATAATACTGCCTCTATGTACAAGAATATAACTACTATAATACTGTTCCTATGTACAAGAATATAACTACTATAATACTGCCCCCTATGTACAAGAATATAACTACTATAATACTGCCCCCTATGTACAAGAATATAACTACTATAATACTGCCCCTATGTACAAGAATATAACTACTATAATACTGCCCCTATGTACAAGAATATAACTACTATAATACTGTTCCTGTGTACAAGAATATAACTACTATAATACTGCCTCCTATATACAAGAATATAACTACTATAATACTGCTCCCTATATACAAGAATATAACTACTATAATACTGCCTCTATGGACAAGAATATAACTACTATAATACTGCCCCTATGTACAAGAATATAGCTACTATAATACTGCCCTATGTACAAGAATATAGCTACTATAATACTGCCCTATGTACAAGAATATAACTACTATAATACTGCCCTATGTACAAGAATATAACTACTATAATACTGCCCTATTACAAGAATATACTACTATAATACTGCCCCCATGTACAAGAATATAACTACTATAATACTGCCCTATGTACAAGAATATAACTACTATAATACTGCTCTATATACAAGAATATAACTACTATAATACTGCCCTATGTACAAGAATATAACTACTATAATACTGCCCCTATGTACAAGAAATAAACTACTATAAAGTACTGCTCCCTATGTACAAGAATATAACTACTATATACTGCCCTGTACAAGAATATACTACTATAATACTGCTCCTATGTACAAGAATATAACTACTATAATACTGCCCCTATGTACAAGAATATAACTACTATAATACTGCCCCTATGTACAAGAATATAACTACTATAATACTGCCCTATGTACAAGAATATACTACTATAATTGCCCTATGTACAAGAATATACTACTATAATACTGCTCCTATGTACAAGAATATAACTACTATAATACTGCCCCCTATATACAAGAATATAACTACTATAATACTGCCCCTATGTACAAGAATATACTTACTAAAATACTGCTCCTATATACAAGAATATAACTACTATAATACTGCTCCTATGTACAAGAATATAACTACTATAATACTGCCCCTATGTACAAGAATATAACTACTATAATACTGCCCCTATGTACAAGAATATAACTACTATAATACTGCTCCTATTACAAGAATAACTAGAATATGCCTATGTAAGATATATATATACTGCCCTATAGTACAAGAATATAACTACTATAATACTGCTCCTATGTACAAGAATATAACTACTATAATACTGCCCTATATACAAGAATATAACTACTATAATACTGCCTCCTATTACAAGAATATAACTACTATAATACTGCCCTATGTACAAGAATATAACTACTATAATACTGCTCCTATATACAAGAATATAACTACTATAATACTGCCCCTATGTACAAGAATATAACTACTATAATACTGCCCCTATGTACAAGAATATAGCTACTATAATACTGCCCCTATGTACAAGAATATAACTACTATAATACTGCTCCTATGTACAAGAATATAACTACTATAATACTGCCCTATGTACAAGAATATAACTACTATAATACTGCCCTATTACAAGAATATATCTACTATAATACTGCCCCCATGTACAAGAATATAACTACTATAATACTGCCCCTATGTACAAGAATATAACTACTATAATACTGCTTCTATATACAAGAATATAACTACTATAATACTGCCCCTATGTACAAGAATATAACTACTATAATACTGCCCCTATGTACAAGAATATAACTACTATAATACTGCCCCTATGTACAAGAATATAGCTACTATAATACTGCCCCTGTGTACAAGAATATAGCTACTATAATACTGCTCCTATGTACAAGAATATAACTACTATAATACTGCACCTATGTACAAGAATATAACTACTATAATACTGCCCCTATGTACAAGAATATAACTACTATAATACTGCCCATATGTACAAGAATATAGCTACTATAATACTGCCCCTATGTACAAGAATATAGCTACTATAACACTGCTCCTATGTACAAGAATATAACTACTATAATACTGCCCCCTATATACAAGAATATAACTACTATAATACTGCCCCTATGTACAAGAATATAACTACTATAATACTGCTCCTATGTACAAGAATATAACTACTATAATACTGCTCCTATGTACAAGAATATAACTACTAAAATACTGCTCCCTATGTACAAGAATATAACTACTATACTACTGCCCTTATGTACAAGAATATAACTACTATAATACTGCTCCTATGTACAAGAATATAACTACTATAATACTGCTCCTATGTACAAGAATATAACTACTATAATACTGCTCCTATATACAAGAATATAACTACTATAATACTGCTCCTATGTACAAGAATATAACTACTATAATACTGCCCCTATGTACAAGAATATAACTACTATAATACTGACCCTATGTACAAGAATATAACTACTATAATACTGCCCCTATATACAAGAATATAACTACTATAATATGCCTCCTATGTACAAGAATATAAATACTATAATACTGCTCCTATTAAAGAATATAACTACTATAATACTGCCCTATATACAAGAATATAACTACTATAATACTGCCCTATGTACAAGAATATAACTACTATAATACTGCCCTATATACAAGAATATAACTACTATAATACTGCTCCTATGTACAAGAATATAACTACTATAATATGCTCCTATGTACAAGAATATAACTACTATAATACTGCTCCTATGTACAAGAATATAACTACTATAATACTGCTCCATTACAAGAATATAACTACTATAATACTGCCCTATGTACAAGAATATAACTACTATAATACTGCTCCTATATACAAGAATATAACTACTATAATACTGCCCCTATGTACAAGAATATAACTACTATAATACTGCCCCTATGTACAAGAATATAATACTATAATACTGCCCTATGTACAAGAATATAACTACTATAATACTGCTCCTATATACAAGAATATAACTACTATAATATTGCCCCTATGTACAAGAATATAACTACTATAATACTGCCCCTATGTACAAGAATATAACTACTATAATACTGTCCCTATGTACAAGAATATACTACTATAATACTGCTCCTATGTACAAGAATATAACTACTATAATACTGCCCTATGTACAAGAATATAACTACTATAATACTGCCCCTATGTACAAGAATATAACTACTATAATACTTGTCCTATGTACAAGAATATACTATATAATACTGCTCCTATGTATAAGAATATAACTACTATAATACTGCTCCTATATACAAGAATATAACTACTATAATACTGCTCCTATGTACAAGAATATAACTACTATAATACTGCCCCTATATACAAGAATATAACTCTATAATACTGCTCCTATGTACAAGAATATAACTACTATAATACTGCCCTATGTACAAGAATATAACTACTATAATACTGCTCCTATGTACAAGAATATAACTACTAAATACTGCCCTATGTACAGAATATAACTACTATATACTGCCCTTATGTACAAGAATATAACTACTATAATACTGCTCCTATTACAAGAATATAACTACTATAATACTGCTCCTAGTACAAGAATATAACTACTATAATACTGCTCTATATACAAGAATATAACTACTATAATACTGCTCCTATGTACAAGAATATAACTACTATAATACTGCCCTATGTACAAGAATATAACTACTATAATCACTGACCCCTATGTACAAGATATAACTACTATATACTGCCTATATCACATGACAATAACTACTATGACTGCCCTATTACAAGAATATAATCCTTTATATCTCTCCTATGTTATCTCGTGTTACCTTTATGATATGTCCTATATACATGAATATACAGACACTATTCCCTCCCTTATAGACAAGATTGCTCTGTACTACATGACCCTATGTACATGAATCCTCATATTCTACTATACTTTCTCCTTTCTATAAAAGAATATAATACTATAATATGCTCCTTATACTAAGATATAATATTACTTTGCCTCTAATATGACAGAAATATAATGCGTACATACACGAATTACATGACTTAATAACTTATCAATTGACCCAGTAAAGATTACTCTATAAAATGCTCCTTATACAATAATAAATACTTATACTGCCTTATCAGAATTACTCCGAAATACTGCTACTATAACAAGAATTAACTACTATATATGCTCACTATTATACTAGCATATAACTACTATAATCGCCCCTAATACAAAAATAACTACTAAATACTGCTCCTATTACAATGATTAAACTACTAAAAATACTGCTCCTAATAACAGGAATATATACTATAATACATGCCCCTTGGACAAGATATACTATCTATAATACTGCCCTATGTCAAGAAATAACTACTATATTACATGCTCTATATACATATATATACTATATAGTTACTGCACCTATTTCAAGAATACTAACTATCTATAAACTTGCCTCTATATACAAGAATTACTACATAACACTCTACTATGTACATAGAATTTAATCTATAACTGACCCCTAGTACAGGAATACTCTAATCCTCTACTATATACAAGAATATAACTAGTATAATACTGCCCCTTTTAAGAATATAACTCTATAATATGCTCCTTGTACAAGAATAATACAACTATAACAGTCTATATACAAGAATATAACTACTATAATACTGCCCCTATATACAAGAATATAACTACTATAATACTGCCCCCTATGTACAAGAATATAACTACTATAATACTGCTCCTATGTACAAGAATATAACTACTATAATACTTCCCTATGTACATGAATATAACTACTATAATACTGCTCCTATGTACAGGAATATAACTACTATAATACTGCCCCTATATACAAGAATATAACTACTATAATACTGCTCCTATACACAAGAATATAACTACTATAATACTGCCTCTATATACAAGAATATAACTACTATAATACTGCTCCTATATACAAGAATATAACTACTATAATACTGCCTCTATATACAAGAATATAACTACTATAACACTGCCCCTATGTACAATGATATATTTTCATCACTGCCCCCTCTGGATGCCTTCTTGCACATCGTGCACCATATTGCGGCTTTATGTTTCCTTGTTACTCTCGGTGTTTTCCTTTATGTGATTTGTCTATTAATGAGATTTACAGACACTTTCCCTCCTTTGGTGACAGATTTGTTTCTGTTACTAATGAGAATCTTTTGGATATGAGAGTCCCTTTTTTCCTTCTTTCTTTCTGTCTATCCTGTTGCTTTCCTTTTTGCTATAAGGAGAAGAATAAACCTCCCATATGTTGCGTTCTTGTTTATGATAATTTCCGCAGCTTTGTGTCCTCGGAGAGGGGGGGGAAGGGAAATAAGGTGCGCGGTAACATCAGAATTCTCGCTCCTAATAACTTTCATTGGCGCCAGATGGCTCTTTGATTATGTTTTAAATAAGTGGAAATATGGTTGATGGATTAATCAAATTGACTCCGGGAAATATCTTGTTGGCGGTTGAACGATACACAAGCAATTACGATGCTGCGATTTGTAACTCATTGTGTGCCTACCAGATCTCTGTATGCCAGGCTGTGCAGCCCCAAAACACATACAGTAGCGCTGCTTTATTATGGGCTAGAGGAGGCAATAATGACCGCACTAAGAACGGCTATCATTCCACCTCTAACTAGTCAGGGCCGGGGGGCATTTGCATCCCTTTCCCCCGGGCCAGCCTGCCCTAGGTCAGGGACATCTCCTGTCCTCCTACATGATGAACTCACATTACATAGGTCATTACTTTTTAGTTTCTCACTCTTTTTAAGATCTCTGCTTGCTGGCTGGAGGAGGCAATGGTGACCCCACTAAGAACGGCTACCATTCCAACTCTAACAAGTCAGTGCTGGGGGACATTTGTATCCCTGCACCCCAGGCCAGTCCACCCAGGTCAGGGACATCACCTGTCCTCCTACATGATGACCTCACATTACATAGGTCATTACTTTTTAGTTTCTCACTCTTTTTAAGATCTCTGCTTGCTGGCTGGAGGAGGCAATGGTGACCCCACTAAGAACGGCTACCATTCCAACTCTAACAAGTTAGTGCTGGGGGGCATTTGTATCCCTGCACCCCAGGCCAGCCTGCCCCAGGTCAGGGACATCACCTGTCCTCCTACATGATGACCTCACATTACATAGGTCATTACTTTTTAGTTTCTCACTCTTTTTAAGATCTCTGCTTGCTGGCTGGAGGAGGCAATGGTGACCCTATTAAGAACGTAGGGCTGGGCGATTTTGGAAAAAATCAAAATCTCGATTTTTTTTAAACCTATAGACGATTTTCGATTTAAATCTCGATTTTTTTTTTTATATATGTATACAGCATACACAGTGTATACAGCATACACACAGTATATACAGTATCATACACACAGTATATATACAGTATATACAGTATCATACACACAGTATATACAGTATCATACACACAGTATATACAGTATCATACACACAGTATATACAGCATCATACACAGTATATACAGCATATATCATACACACAGTATATATCATACACACAGCACACACAGTATATATCATACACACAGTATATATCATACACACAGTATATACAGTATCATACACACAGTATATATACAGTATATACAGTATCATACACACAGTATATACAGTATCATACACACAGTATATACAGTATCATACACACAGTATATACAGCATCATACACAGTATATACAGCATATATCATACACACAGTATATATCATACACACAGCACACACAGTATATATCATACACACAGTATATATCATACACACAGTATACACAGTGCACTGGGCTGTATATAGAGCACGCACAGGCTGCACACACAGCACAGCTGTATATAGATGACAGTCATCTATATACAGCTGTGCTCTGTGTATTATGTGTTTCACTGATGTATACATATATACACCTCAAAGTGTGCCTGACTGAGGTGTGTGTGTGTGTGTATGTATGTATGTTCGATATAAATATAAATATATATATATATATATATATATATATATATATATATATATATATATATTTATATTTATACCTCAGGCAGGCACACTATGAGGTGTATATATGTATACATCAGACAGGCACACACACTATGAGGTGTATATATCATATATACACCTCATAGTGTGCCTGCACCTGCCCTGATGTAGATATATATACACCTCATAACTCCCACAGGCACCCACCACACCCCTCCACATAAACCCCCCTCCCACGCCTGTTTAGCGTTACTTTATTAGGAGTAGGACCGGGACCCGGACGACTCAATCTGAGTCAGGAGTCGGGACTCAGGAGGAGGAGGCAGGCCACACCGGTCAGCAGCTGCTAACCTCGGCTCCTCTTCTCCTCTCCGTGACTCCGGGTGACGGCGCACCGGGTGACGTCAGCCACAGCGCGACGTGCCCGGGGGGTGTTAACTGCTGCCAGGGGGCGGGGCGGACCAGCACCGGAGCCATGCTGCGTTCTGCTGTGCTGCTTGTCACCGCCGGCCGGGGAGGAGGCGGAGGTCGGCGGCCCCCAGTGTCCGGGCCAGTCCAGCGCCGGCCGGGGAGGAGGAAGAGCGCACCGCAGTGTGCCAGGTGACGCCGGACCGGAAATGCCGCCATTTTAAATCGAATTTCACGATTTGTAAGAAAACTACAATCGTGGCCACAGCAGGGGGCGAATTAATCGAATTAATTCGATTAATCGCCCAGCCCTATAAGAACGGCTACCATTCCACCACTACCTAGTCAGGGCTGGGGGACATTTGCATCCCTGCGCCCAAGGTTAGCCCGCTCCAGGTCAGGGACATCGCCTGACCTTCTACATGATGACCTCATATTACATAGGACATTACTGTTCTCTTTTAGGATGCCGTCACACCTGGCGACGGCACAGCCAATGTATTAGGTGACGTAGGGGCGTGGCCTATTGGCGGCAATATCGCCCCTGCGTCGCCTAATGTAAAGGGGCGATGTCGGCACCTTTGAGCGGTCGCCTGGATTCACATCAGTGATGTGAAACCAGGTGGCCGATCTGGGGCGATGTGTACATAGGCTCCCATTGTACTGCATCGCCGCTGGGGTTTTGAGACACCCCGGCAGCGATGCCGCCTGTCAGATCAGCGGCACGTCGCCGAAGGTGTTGCCCCATGTAAATGGGGGATGGCAAAGGTGGCGGGGCGCCAAAAACGTGCGCACTCCCGCCAGTCACCGCCGACTTCTCCGGTGCCGTTGCCAGGTGTGAGGGTACCCTTAGTCTCTCAGCCTTTTTAAGATCTCTGCATGCTGTCAGAGAATTTTGCTGCTATTGTTTACAATGTATCCTGTACGCAGAACTAAGAATAATATAAAGGCCGTCTGCAGATCAAAAGCTCATCATAATGCCCAATTCCAATTGTGTGGCCCCTTTAGGTTTCGGGGACCTGGTTGCACCAATCAGAAGCAAAGGTCTCATGTGACATTCACCTGCACTGATACATTATATCTGTCTGGAGACAATAGTTACTAGTAGTGTACTACAATGCTCAGTACTGGAAACGGGCAGGTCAGACACTCAGATGGGTGCACCGAGTATAATGGAAGTCAATGGGAACCCGAGTATTCTTATGGAAGATCTTCCGGAATACTGGAGTTCCCCATTGACTTTCATTAAATTCAGTTCACGAGTTGCATCCATTAGGGGGTCCAACCTCCTTGTAACTAGTACCGAGCTCCCGCACAGGCCAGCTCGCTCATCACTGGGTACCAACCCTCACAAATTGGAAGGTTTTATTTGTTTACATCAATAGAAAATTAGAAATGACTTTAAAGGAAGAAAAAAAAAACAAACTGAGATGAAAGATTCTTTTTTTCTTATTGACGTGAAAAATGAAGAAAAGCTGCCTGGAATCTCCATAAATAATACTGCTCAGACCTCATTAGGCTCCTGATATAAATGTAATGGTGTTAAAGATCAAACCTCCAGCTGCAGTAATTCTTATCAATCACCAGCGAGGAGCAGAAGTGGCTGTGATGTGCAGAGAGGACGGATGAGGGGTCTCCGCGGGCGATGTTCTGCCTGCGCCACAAAGGACCCCTGACATCTGCCACCAGTGCCTGCCACCATCGCCCGCCACGTCCACTCATTAATTTAGCAGCGTGAACTGCATTAGCAAAACTCATTTGTGTTTACATGACGGATTATCTTCCTATTAGATTGTGAAGACTGAATGTATCCAGCCCCTGTGCTGGGTATATATATATATATACATACAGTTGAAGCCAGAAGATTCCATACACTATATAGAAAGACACATTCATGTTTTTCTCACTATCTGACATGAAATCAGAATAAACTTTTCCTGTTTTAGGTCAAGTTGGATGAACCATAATTGTTAACATTTGTCAACTGCAGAATAATGAGAGAGGAAATGATTGAAGGCATTGTATTACTTTCTGCAAAGTCACAAGTTTACATACACTAAGATTACTATATCTTTAAACAATTTGAGAAGATGATGGGAAAAAGGTGTATCACGGTCTGTGCTGCTAAGTCCAAGAACACTCACATGGGAGTCAGAGGGATACCCTGAGGAAGGTGCCAGGTGGGGCACCGAAACGCATTGGAGTGGAAGAATAAAGAATAAGGATTTGTTTTATGAAACTCTGACTCTCATGTGAGTTTTCTTGGACTTACCAGCACGGACCGTGATACACCTTTTTTCCATCATCTTCTGGATATCACCACGTGCGAGTGGTCGGTGGAGGTCCTGCAGCAGCTGGAGTACTGATGCTCTTTCAACCAGTTGTGGGGAACACAACTGGATCAGGTGAGTGGTTCCACAACACCACCTTTGCAGCCTAAAGTGTCTCTAGTGACAGGTCACTATTGCACCTCTTGTCCCCCACTCCTCTTGTATTGAAACAATTTGAGACAGCCTATATGATGATGTCATATGTGTATGGGTCTGTGATGTCATATGTGTATGGGTATGTGATGTCATATGTGTATGGGTATGTGATGGGGGTGCATTATATGTGATGGAGTACTATGGAGATGCATTAATATGTGATGGAGTCCTATGAGGGGGCATTTTATGTGATGGAGTACTATGGGGATGCATTATATGTGATGGAGTACTATGGGGATGCATTATATGTGATGGAGTCCTATGAGGGGGCATTATATGTGATGGAGTCCTATGAGGGGGCATTATATGTGATGGTCGTATGGAGGGGTGCATTATATTGTATGGAGTACTATGGGGGAGCATTATATGTGATGGAGTACTATGGGGGTGCATTATATGTGATGGAGTACTATGGGGTGCATTATATGTGATGGAGTCCTATGAGGGGGCATTATATGTGATGGAGTCCTATGGGGGTGCATTATATGTGATGGAGTACTATGGGGTGCATTATATGTGATGGAGTCCTATGGGGGTGCATTATATGTGATGGAGTCCTATGAGGGGCATTATATGTGATGGAGAACTATGGGGATGCATTATATGTGAAGGAATACTATGGGGATGCATTATATGTGATGGAGTCCTATGAGGCGGCATTATATGTGATGGTTGTATGGAGGGGCATTATATTGTATGGAGTCCTATGGGGGTGCATTATATGTGATGGAGTACTATGGGGATGCATTATATGGATGGAGTACTATGGGGTGCATTATATGTGATGGAGCCCTATAGGGGGCATTATATGTGATGGAGTACTATGGGGATGCATTATATGGATGGAGTACTATGGGGTGCATTATATGTGATGGAGTACTATGGGGATGCATTATATGTGATGGAGTACTATGGGGTGTATTATATGTGATGGAGTCCCTATGAGGGGGCATTATATGTGATGTAGTACTATGGGGATGCATTATATGTGATGGAGTACTATGGGGTGTATTATATGTGATGGAATCCTATGAGGGGCATTATATGTGATGGAGTACTATTGGGTTGCATTATATGTGATGGAGTACTATGGGGATGCATTATATGTGATGGAGTCCTATGAGGGGGCATTATATGTGATGGAGTCCTATGGGGTGCATTATATGTGATGGAGTCCTATGGGGTGCATTATATGTGATGGAGTCCTATGAGGGGGCATTATATGTGATGGAGTCTTATGGGGTGCGGTATATTTGATGGAGTCCTATGGGGGTGCATTATATGTGATGGAGTACTATGGGGTGCATTATATGTGATGGAGTCCTATGAGGGGCATTATATGTGATGGATCCTATGGGGGTGCATTATATGTGATGGAGTCCTATGGGGTGCATTATATGTGATGGAGTACTATGGGGATGCATTATATGTGATGGAGTCTTATGGGGGTGCGGTATATTTTGATGGAGTCCTATGGGGGTGCATTATATGTGATGGAGTACTATGGGGGTGCATTATATGTGATGGAGTCCTATGAGGGGGCATTATATGTGATGGTCGTATGGAGGAGTGCCTTATGCTATATGGAGGATTATATGGAGCCAATTATACTATATCTAAGCCATTATAATATTTGGAGGGCTCTGTGGGGGGGGCATGATAATACTTGGAGGGCTATGTGAGGGCTGTGCTGTGCACCATTATACTGTGAAGAGGTGTAGGGTCCATTACAATACACGGAGGGCTGTGTGGGGTAACAGTTGGGGATCATACTGTGCCGGTGCAGTTGAAGGGGCTCCAGTAGGGTCTTCATACTGTGTGTGTGGATGAATGCACTGTGGTGATCATACAATGTTTGTGGGGCACTTTTGTTGGCATCACACTTTATAGGGGCAATGAAAGGGAAATCTAGGGGCTCCAATAGGAGGAAAAGTACTTTGTAACAACTGCAAACTTGTGATATATGTACCCCAGCCAAATATTTTTTTCTTCTTTTAGGGGGTGGGGGGCAATTAGAACTTCTACAACGAGGTCCTATGATTTATATCCTGGTGCAGGATGCATTGTCCCTCTGCTTACACACCACGCCCATTGCGCCCTTCGGTACATACAAGCATCCAGCCATGTGTCTCCCGAGTGGCGGTTGGTCAGTGGCGCTTGTCTCCCTTCGCAGTCCTACATCCTTTACTCAACACAATTGGACGGCCCTGCTATTAACTCCGGACAGGCCAGTGTGCTTGTCCCACTTGTGATTGGCTAAGCAATTCGGGAGAAGGTGTGGTCTGTTGGAGGAGAAGCGCCATTTTACCAGCTTAGAGCAGTGGTGGCTTGTTGATGCTTAGACTGCAGGTCATTGCATATGGTGTGTGGACGGTGCTGCATGGTGACATGTCTGAGTAGTCAGTGCCAGAGATAATAGAGCAATCAGTGCTCCTGTGCTGTAAGGATGGAGGTCTGTGTCTGCCTACAGGACGACGGCTTTCTGTGTGTCTGTATGGTAATGCCAGGCCTGCCATTGCCATTAATGTTCTTTGTTCTGGATTCTTCTGTGAAGTTCTTGTATGTGCGTGTGATGGCGCTGACATACTTGTATTTGGGGGAAGAAGGGGCGCCGCTTTGAAGTTCGCCTCAGGCAGCAGAGAGGCTAGGTTCACCCCTGGGTATAACGATCTCTGCTTGCTGTCAGTGAATAGACACATGTAAACGATTTGAACAACCAATAGAGCATGGCGGGTGTTGAGCTGCAGTGCCCCCTGTGGCCACTGGTGGGTACAGTGGAGCCTCCCCATTCCTGGCTGCAGACCCCCATCTATGGGGTACTGATTGCCTATTTATCCTCAGGACACCAATATGTGACCGGTGCATTGGAGAGCGGAGTCGGTGCACATCAGGCGTCACCTTGGTAACAATGAAATGAGGGTGGCCAGATATAATTATGGCAATCTGGAGCGCGGTGTCCTGAATCCTATAATAAGAATGGAGCCGGAGGAGTCCAGGGTCACCGCTGCCAGAGGACAAACGCCAAGAAGAGGAAAAAAGGCACAAAAGAGTGTACATACATCAAAGTACAGGGGGAGTGACATAGAGGCCACAGTTCACTCACTAATAGGGTGTACTGATATAACTGAGTGTACTATTTCTGTACTGTGACATCACTGTGTGTATTATCCCTGTACTGTGACATCACTGTGTGTATTATCCTGTACTGTGACATCACTGTGTGTATTATCCTGTACTGTGACATCACTGTGTGTATTATCTCTGTACTGTGACATCACTGTATTATCCCTGTACTGTGACATCACTGTGTGTATTATCTCTGTAATGTGACATCACTGTGTGTATTATCCTGTACTGTGACATCACTGTGTTATTATCCCTGTACTGTGACATCGCTGTGTGTATTATCTCTATAATGTGACATCACTGTGTGTATTATCCTGTACTGTGACATCACTGTGTGTATTATTTCTGTACTGTGACATCACTGTGTGTATTATCCTGTACTGTGACATTGCTGTGTGTATTATCTCTGTAATGTGACATCACTGTGTGTATTATCCTGTACTGTGACATCACTGTGTGTATTATCCTGTACTGTGACATCACTGTATTATCTCTGTACTGTGACATCACTGTGTTATTATCCTGTACTGTGACATCACTGTGTGTATTATCCTGTACTGTGACATCACTGTATTACCCCTGTACTGTGACATCACTGTGTGTATTATCCTGTACTGTGACATCAATGTGTGTATTATCTCGGTACTGTGACTAATCTCTGTACTGTGACATCACTGTGTGTATTATCCTGTAAAACACTTTGAGCGTCAGAGCGAGCCTGCAGCCACATAGTGTGCATCCCACACTAACACTTGGAGATCAAAGACCCGCTGCAGCCACATTGTGTGCACCACACTGACACTTGGAGCCTCAGAGCAAGCCTGGAGCCACTTTGGGGTTCACCCGCACTGAACACTTGGAGCATCAGAGCATAGCCTGCACCACACTGTGTTTACCCGCACTGACACTTGGAGCATCAGTAGCGAGCCTGCAGCCACACTGTGTTTCACCGCACTTGACACCTGGAGCCTCGAGAGCAACTTGTCAGCCACATTGTGTGAACCGCACTGACAGTTGAGCCAGAGCGAGCCTGCAGCCAACTGTGTGCACCCGCACTGACACTTGGAGCATCAGAGCGAGCCTGCAGCCACATTGTGTGCACCCGCACTGACACTTGGTGCGTCAGAGTGAGCCTACAGCCACACTGTGTGCACCCGCACTGACACTTGGAGCATCAGAGCGAGCCTGCAGCCACACTGTGTGCACCTGCACTGACACTTGGAGCATCAGAGCGAGCTTGCAGCCATATAGAATGCACCCACACTGACACTTGGAGCGTTAGAGCCAGCCTGTAGCCACATTGTGTTCACCCGCACTGACACTTGGAGCGTCAGAGCGAGCCTGCAGCCACACAGTGTGCACCCACACTGACACTTGGAGCATCAGAGCGAGCCTGCAGCCACACTGTGTTCACCCACACTGACATTTGGAGCCTCAGAGCGAGCCTGCAGCCACATTGTGTTTACCCACACTGACACTTGGAGTGTCAGAGTTAGCTGCAGCCACATTGTGTTCACCCACACTGACACTTGGAGCATCAGAGCCAGAGCCAGCCTGCAGCCACACTGTGTTTACCCGCACTGACACTTGGAGCATCAGAGCGAGCCTGCAGCCACACTGTGTTCACCCTCACTGACACCTGGAGCCTCAGAGCCAGCCTGCAGCCACATTGTGTTCACCCGCACTGACACTTGGAGCACCAGAGCGAGCCTGCAGCCACATTGTGTGCACCCACACTGACACTTGGAGCCTCAGAGCAAGCATGCAGTCAAACTGTGTGCTCCGCCTGACACTTGAGCATCAGAGCGAGCCTGCAGCCACATTGTGTGCACCCGCACTGACACTTGGAGCGTCAGAGAGAGCCTACAGCCACACTGTGTGCACCTGCACTGACACTGGAGCATCAGAGTCAGCCTGCAGCCACATTGTGTGCACCCTCACTGACACTTGGAGCATCAGAGCGAGCCTACAGCCACACTGTGTGCACCTGCACTGACACTTGGAGAATCAGAGAGAGCCTACAGCCACACTGTGTGCACCCGCACTGACACTTGGAGCATCAGAGCCAGCCTGCAGCCACATTGTGTTCACTTGCACTGACACTTGGAGCATCAGTGCAAGCCTGCTGCCACATTGTGTGCACCCGCACTGACACTTGGAGCGTCAGAGCCAGCCTACAGCCACATAGTGTGCACCCACACTGACACTTGGAGCATCAGAGCCAGCCTGCAGCCACATTGTGTGCACCCACACTGACACTTGGAGCATCAGAGTCAGCCTGCAGCCACACTGTGTGCACCCGCACTGACACTTGGAGCCCCTGCTGCACTCATCCTGTGTTGCTGGTTTCACACTTGCGTTTTTTTCAAATCAGGCAAAATCAGGTTTTTCAGCCAAGTCCTGATGCTTTCAGGATCCAGTTTTTTGTCTATTCACTTTAATGGTGTCTGGGAGTAAGCTGAACTAAGGGGCTTTTCACATCAGCGGTTCTCGCTGATGTGTGGCAGATTTACTGCATCTGCCGGATCTGACGCCTAATGGCCGCACTTTCGGCACCGATCAGGTAAACCCCATTCATTCTCTATGGGGCTTGCGATCGGGTGCGGCAAGTGCAAGCTGTCACCAGCCTCCTCTATCACCAGCCTCTTCTTTTACCAACCTCCTCTTTCACCAGCCTCTTCTTTCATCAGCCTCTTCTGTCACCAGCCTCCTCTGTCACCAGCCTATTTGTTTTTTACCAGCCTTCTCTTTCACCAGCATCATCTTTCACCAGCATCCTCTTTCACCAGCCTCCTCTTTCACCAGCCTCCTTTGTCACCAGCCTCCTGTGTCACCAGCCTCCTCTGTCACACATCCTCCTCAGCAGTATACAGCACAGCCTGCCCCCCATCTTCAGCTCTACAAGCTCTCACCTGCACCTGTGTCTTCCTCTTCTTCTGCTGTGCCATCTGCAGTGGGAGAGAAACTCATCCTCCTCACACGCAGATGATGCTGCAGCTCCGATGCAGGGACTTCTCTGACCCTGGAAGCGCAGGCAGTACTTCCTGGGATCCAAGCTGAATATGGAGGTGCACCCCTGCACCCACTCCCTCCTGACCCCTACCTCCCCCCCTCCGAAAAGACAACATTTCCTGCATTGACTAACAGAGGAGAGGAGAAGTTAAAGAGAGTAAATACAAAAAAATTATTCCCTCTGTTGGTACGATTTCCCCCCCCCCACTTCCTGCAGCCCAACGCCCTAGGCACGTGCCCTCCAGTGCCTAGTGGAAAATATGGCCCTCTGTCACCAGCCTCCTCTCACCAGTGTACAGCAGAGCCCTCTCCCTCTTGTCACCAGCCTCCTCTGTCACCAGCCTCCTCTGTCATCATCCTCCTCTTTCACCAACCTCTTCTGTCACCAGCCTCCTCTCACCAGTATACAGCACATTTCCTGCATTGTCTAGATAGGAGAAAGTTAAAGTAAATAAATAAAAAATAAAAAATTACCTCTGTTGGTAACACCCCTCCCCCACCTTCCCCGCGGCCCGGCACCCTAGGCACGTGCCCTCCAGTGCCTAGTGGAAGATACGGCCCTGGCTGTGTGTATTATCCCTGTGGTGTGACATCACTGTGTGTATTATCTCTGTACTGTGACATCACTGTGTGTATTATCTCTGTACTGCTGACATCACTGTGTGTATTATCCTGTACTGTGACATCACTGTTGTGTATTATCCCTGTACTGTGACATCACTGTGTGTATTATCTCTGTACTGCTACATCACTGTGTGATTATCCCTGTACTGTGACATCACTGTGTGTATTATCTGTACTGTGACATCACTGTGTGTATTATCTCTGTACTGTGACATCACTGTGTGTATTATCTCTGTACTGTGACATCACTGTTGTGTATTATCTCTGTACTGTGACATCACTGTGTGTATTATCCTGTACTGTGACATCACTTTGTGTATTATCCTTACTGTGACATCACTGTGTGTATTATCCTGTACTGTGACATCACTTGTGTATTATCCCTGTACTGTGACATCACTTGTGTATTATCCCTGTACTGTGACATCACTGTGTGTATTATCTCTGTACTGTACATCACTGTGTGTATTATCCCTGTACTGTGACATCACTGTGTGTATTATCTCTGTACTGTGACATCACTTTGTGTATTATCCCTGTACTGTGACATCACTGTGTGTATTATCTCTGTACTGTGACATCACTGTGTGTATTATCGTACTTAATCACTGTGTATTTCCTGTACTGTGACATCACTGTGTGTATTATCCCTGTACTGTGACATCACTTTGTGTATTATCCCTGTACTGTGACATCACTGTGTGTATTATCCCTGTACTGTGACATCACTGTTGTGTATTATCCCTGTACTGTGACATCACTGTGTGTATTATCCCTGTACCATGCTTACATATGCCCTAACAGTAATTGCTCCACTAATCCTTTCCATATTTCTCTACCCCCAAACTCCTTCTCTCCCAGCACAGATATTGATCTCCCATCCCTCTTACCTATTAGCCGATCCCTCAATCTCACACCCCTCCTGCAGAAACACAAAACAAGTCGGCTGCTCTCATTCTCCCACATGCTTGCTCTCTCTTTGCTACTGTTATCCGCTGGAGACATATCTCCCAACCCAGGACCTCCACAGCCAACACTACCCACTATTCCTGCCTCTTTTCACCCCACACCTGCAGTAAACAGCCGCAATCTCCTAAATATAAAACCTATTCCCCTGACCCCCTCTCCACCGCCCCCTCTCTCTGGAATGCCCGCTCCATTTGTAATAAACTCCACTTTCTTCACGACCTCTTTACCTCTGCAGACTCTCCTTCCTGGGGCTCACAGGACTGACACTCTCCGACAGACTCCCCTGCTGCGCTGTGTTACGGTGGACTTCACTTCTCACACACCCCTCGCACTGTCAACAAACACGGCGGAGGAGTGGGTCTTCTCCTCTGCTAACAACTACACCTTCAACCCAATTCCTACTCCTCCCTCCCTTATCCTCTTATCTTTTGAAGCACACTCTGTCCGTATCTACTCTCCCTCAACCTCCAAGTGGCCATTATTTATCGACCACCAGGTCCGACCACTGTCTTCTTTGACCAATTCTCCATCTGGCTCCTATACTTTCCATCTGTTGACATTCACCACCATCATAATGGCTGACTTCAATATCCCCCATTCATACCAACCAGTCAACAGCCTCCAAACTCCTGTCACTTGCCTCATCCTTAGGCCTCTCTCAATTGTCCTCCACAGCCACCCACACAGAGGACATACACTAGACCTCATCTTTACCCGCCTCTGCTCCCTAACTAAACCCACAACCTCCCCTCTCCTCCTCTCTGACCACCATCTACTTACCTTCTCATCCTCGTCCTCCTTATCTGCCCCCCATGTCCACACCCTCGCAGAAACCTCACACATCTTGATGCTCAAACACTCTCCAATGCCATGTTACCGCTATCATACCATATCCTCACTCCATGACACAGATAATGCCACAGCTTTCTACAACTCTACACTCACATCAGCTATTGATGCAGCTGCCCCTCTCATTCATGGCAAAACACGACGAATCAACAGACAACCCTGGCACAAAGATACCACTAAAAATCTGTGGCGAGCGGCTAGGGTTGCAGAGCGGTGCTGGAAGAAAACACACTCACAAGAAGACTACACAGCATTCAAACAAGCATTCTCAAATTCAAGTCAGCACTTACCACGACTAAACAGAATTACTTCATCACCCACATATCCTCTTTGTCCCACAACCCCAGGCAGTTATTCAACACATTTAACTCCCTCCTCTGCCCCTTCCTACTTCTCATATCTCTGCAGAAGACTTTGCAATACACTTCACCAACAAGATCGACCAGATCAGACAAGTCTTTGCTACCCAACCATCACAACCGCTATGTATACCGGAACACTCCTCTCACCCACTAACCCTCCTTCCCTCCATCACCGAAGGAGAACATGCACACCTCCTCTCCAGATTGCACCTCACCACTTGTGTACTGGACCCCATCCCATCCCACCTCCTCCCCAACCTCACCACCACACTTATCCCAGCCCTAACCCACGTCTTCAAACTATTACTAACCTCCGGTACCTTTCCTTCTGCTTTCAAACATCTAACAATTACACCTATCTTAAAGAAGCCATCACTCAACCCTGCCAGTACATCCAGCTACCGCCCATATCCCTGCTCCCGTTCGCTTCCATACTTCTTGAAGAGCATGTCCACACTACCCTCATCCTACCTTTCATCCAACTCTCTCTTCGACGACCTTCAATCCGGCTTCCGCCCACACCACTCCACTGAAACTGCCCTGACCAAAATTACTAACAACTTATTCACGGCCAAAGCTAACAGACAGTCCTCCGTCCTCCACCTTCTAGACCTGTCCTCTGTATTCAACACAGATGACCACTGCCTCCTATTACAGATCCTCTCTTCCATTGGTATCACTGACCTTGCTCTCTCCTGGCTTTCCTCCTACCGTTCCAACTGCACATTTAGTGTCTCATACTCCCACACGACCTCCTCGCCCCATCCCCTCTCTGTTGGGGTCCCTCAAGGCTCTGTCCAGGGGCCCCTCCTCTTTTCAATCTATACTCTTGGTCTGGGACAACTCATACAGTTAAATGGATTCCAGTATCACCTGTACACTGACGACACTCAGATCTACTTCTGTGGCCCAGACATCGCCTCTCTCCTGTCCAGAATCCCAGAGTGTCTATCAGCCATATCCTCCTCCTTCTTCTCCTCCCACTTCCTAAAACTCAATGTAGACAAAACTGAACTCATCATCTTTCCTCCATCTCACACACCTTCCTTACCTGATCTTCTATCACAATAAATTACATCACACTTTGCCCTGTACCTGAAGTCCGCTGCCTTGGAGTAACACTTGACTCTGCCCTATCCTTCAAACCACATATCCAAGCCCTTGCCACCTCCTGCTGCCTCCAACTCAAAAATATTTCCAGAATCTGTCCCTTCCTCAACCCTCAATCTGCTACACTGCTAGTGCATGCCCTCATCATCTCCCATCTCGACTACTGCAACCTCCTCCTCTGTGGCCTTCTTGCTAACACTCTTGCACCTCTCCAATCTGTCCTTAACTCTGCTGCCCGATTAATCCACCTCTCTCCTCGCTATTCGTCCACTTCTCCCCTCTGCAAATCCCTCCACTGGCTCCCAATTCTCCAGTGTATCCAATTCAAACTACTAACATTGACTTACAAAGCCGTCCACAATCTGTCTCCCCCCCATATATCTCTGAACTAATCTCCCGATATCATCCAACTCGTAATCTTCGATCTTCCCAAGACCTCCTTCTTTCCTCCACACTTGTACATTCCTCATCTAACCGCCTGCAAGACTACACCCGAGCATCCCCCATCCTCTGGAACTCTGCACCCCAAAATGTCCGAGTGTCCCCCACACTCGGAACCTTCAAGCGAAACCTGAAAACCCATCTCTTCAGAACAGCTAACAATCTGCAATGACCACGGTGCCACCTCACCACGACTGGACCCGGCGCTCCACTACCACTGGACCCGGTGCTCCACCACCACTGGATCCGGGCTCCACCACCACTGGACCTGGCGCTCCACCACCACTGGACCTGGCGGTCCACCACCACTGGACCCGGGCTCCACCGCCACTGGACCTGGCGCTCCACCACCACTGGACCCGGCGCTCCACCACCACCACTGGACCCAGGGCTCCACCACCAGCAGAGCAGAGCCAACCTACTGTTCTTTTCCCAGTGCCCTGTAGAATTTAAGCCCGCAAGGGCAGGGTCCTCTCTCCCCTCTGTACCGGTCTGTCACTGTTAGGGTACCTTTACACACGGCTACATTTCTAGGGTGGCTACAGGTAACTTTCTGGTTCCAGTGAAATCATGGAGACAAGGTTCTATCTTGTTGCTGTGTACAAATGGAATAATCTCTCCATGATTTCACTGCAACCAGTAAGTTACCTGTAGCCACCCTAGAAATGTAGCCGCATGTAAAGGTACCCTTAGTTTGTTCATTGTATTTTTAACTTGTTTGTATGCATCCCTTCCTCATGTACAGCACCATGAAATCAATGGTGCTCTATAAATAAATATTATTAATAATAATAATAATAATGTGACATCATTGTGTATTATCTCTGTACTGTGACATCACTGTGTGTATTATCCTGTACTGTGACATCACTGTGTGTATTAGCTCTGTACTGTGACATCACTGTGGTGAATTATCTCTGTACTGTGACATCATTGTGTGTATATCCTTACTGTCATATCACTGTGTGTATTATCCCTGTACTGTGACATCACTGTGTGAATTATCTCTGTACTGTGACATCATTGTGGTGTATTACCCTGTACTGTCATATCACTGTGTGATTATCCTGTACTGTGACATCACTGGTGTATATTATCCTGTACTGTGACATCACTGTGTGAATTATCCTGTACTGTGACATCACTGTGTGTATTATCCTGTACTGTGACATCACTGTGTGTATTAGCTCTGTACTGTGACATCACAGTGTGTATTATCTCTGTACTGTGACATCATTGTGGTATTATCCCTGTACTGTGACATCACTGTGTGTATTATCCTGTACTGTGACATCACTGTGTGTATTAGCTCTGTACTGTGACATCACTGTGTGTATTATCTCTGTACTGTGACATCATTGTGTGTATTATCCCTGTACTGTACATCACTGTGTGTATTATCCTGTACTGTGACATCACTGTGTGTATTATCCCTGTACTGTGACATCACTGTGTGTATTATCTCTGTACTGTGACATCGCTGTGTGTATTATCCCGTACTGTGACATCACTGTGTGTATTATCCCTGTACTGTGACATCACTGTGTGTATTATCTCTGTACTGTGACATCGCTGTGTGTATTATCCCCGTACTGTGACATCACTGTGTGTATTATCTCTGTACTGTGACATCATTGTGTGTATTATCCCTGTACTGTGACATCACTGTGTGTATTAACTCTGTACCGTTACATCACTGTGTGTATTATATACTAGATGGTGGCCCGATTCTAACGCATCGGGTATTCTAGAATATGTGGGTGTGCGGCGGTACGGTTGTGCGGTTGTGCTGCAGTGGCCCCCCTCAGTTCTCACCCGCTCCAGGCGTCTGTCCAGCCGCCTCTCACCCTAGCATGTCTTCTTTTTCTTCCTCCAGTATAGACATCAGCAATTCCAAGGCCTCAGGGAGGCGGAGTTAAGAGGGGGCATCATAATAGGCGTGTCCAAGTGCATAGCCCTGATGTGGAGGGCATGTCCTCATTCACGGCCATTACATCGCCTCTTTGGTAGCTCCACCCCCACGACCTTTGAATTTCTGAAGTCTATTCCGCGAAAAGAAGCATGGAGGGGTGAGCAGTGGGGAGATGGAGCGGTGGGCAGATGGAGCATGGACAGGGGCTGGCTGGTGCCTCTATACCTGGGTGGCAGATTTCCATTGCCGGCCCCGTCTTGAGGACCGGGGGGGGGGGGGGTGCTGTCAGCCTTTACCTCATCCCGGACCTCCAGCGTCATGTGCTATCGCCGCGCCGGCCGACTCCGCGGCCCGTTTCTGTAGGGGGCGGCCCGAAATGTGGACTATACCACCAGCCCAGGGGGCACCTGCCCCCTGCCACCTGGGCCAGCCCGCCCCTGAGCATGGAGTGGGTCAGCAGCGGGCTGAGTGTGAGGTGAGTACAGGGTGAGTGTGAGGTGAGTGCAGGGTGAGTGTGAGGTGAGTGCTGGGCTAAGTGTGACATGAATGCAGGACAGAGTGTGACGCGAGTGCAGGACAGAGTGTGATGTGAGTGCAAGGTGAGTGTGATGTGAGTGCATTGTGAGTGTGACGTCAGTGCAAGGTGGGTGTGACGTGAGTGTGATGTGAGTGCGGGTGGGTGTGACGTGAGTGCAGGGTGGGTGTGAGACGAGTGCAGGGTGAGTGTGACGTCAGCGCAGAGTGAGTGTGATCTGAGTGTAGGGTGAGTGGGACGTGAGTGTGAGTGAGTGCAGAGTGAGTGTGACGTGAGTGCAGGGTGGGCGTGACGTGAGTGTGACGTGAGTGAAGAGTGAGTGTGACATGAGTGCAGGCTGAGAGTGACGTGAGTGCAGGCTGAGTGTGACATGAGTGGAGTGAGTGTGACCCGAGTGCAGAGTGAGTGTGATGTGAGTGCAGGGTGAGTGTGAAGTGAGTGCAGGGTGTGACGTGAGTGCAGGGTGAGTGTGACCTGAGCGCAGAGTGAGTGTGACGTGAGTGCAGGGTGAGTGTGACCTGAGTGCAGGGTGAGTGTGACATGAGTGCAGAGTGAGTGTGATGTGAGTGCAGGGTGAGTGTGACGAGAGTGCAGGGTGAGTGTGACCTGAGCGCAGAGTGAGTGTGATCTGAGTGCAGGGAGAGTGTGACGTGAGTGCAGGGCGAGTGTGACGTGAGTGAAGGGTGAGTGATGTGAGTGCAGGGTGCATGTGACCTGAGTGCAGGGTGAGCTTGACCTGAGTGCAGGGTGAGCTTGACCTGAGTGCAGGGCGAGTGTGACCTGAGTGCAGGGTGAGTGTGTGTCTGTGATGAGTGCAGGACTGAGTGTGACTGTGTGTAGTGAGTGCAGGGCAGAGTGCGTGTATATGTGTGTGTCTTTGTGTAGTGAGTGTGGGACTGAGTGTATGGTGACTGTGGTCTGGGGTCATTAGGCTGCAGTACTTGGCTGTGGCGGCTGCTGCTGTGTTTGCTCCCCAGTCTGTGAAGCTTAGGGACCTGAGGTGATGTCAGAGTCATGTGACATGGCTCCGCCCATGAATCTGACATCACCACAGGCCCTCTAAGCGGGTTTTAACCTATGGGGGCGCGGGCAGGAGGGCTGTGATGAACTGCTGGGAGCGGGCAGAGAGGAGTGGGCATCAGGCTGCTGGAAGCAGAGGTGGGTGCAGCGGGAAAGCCGACAGTGATGCTCTGGCACTTCACATCACTTCAAATAGCGATGAAGCCTGTCTGTCTGTCACGTGCCGCTATCGCCAGGCTGCAAATTGGCACGGAATTCGAACTTTGAATTCTCGCGCCTATTTGCATAGTCTGCGCTCATTGGTGCCCGCCTCCGGCGGCCACCAATGAGCGGCCTCTGCCTGGCGCACGATTTCTGTGACCGACAGACGCCTTAGACAATTATATAGTAGATGTATTGTGACATCGCTGTGTGTATTATCCCTGTACTGTGACATCGCTGTGTGTATTATCCCTGTACTGTGACATCACTGTGTGTATTATCTCTGTACTGTGACATCGCTGTGTGTATTATCCCTGTACTGTGACATCACTGTGTGTATTATCCCTGTACTGTGACATCACTGTGTGTATTATCTTGTACTGTGACATCACTGTGTGTATTATCCCTCTACTGTGACATCACTGTGTGTATTATCCCTGTACAGTGACATCACTGTGTGTATTATCCCTGTACTGTGACATCGCTGTGTGTATTATCCCTGTACTGTGACATCACTGTGTGTATTATCCTGTACTGTGACATCACTGTGTGTATTATCTCTGTACTGTGACATCACTTTATGTATTATCCCTGTACTGTGACATCGCTCTGTGTATTATCTCTGTACTGTGACAACACTATGTGTATTACCTCTGTACTGTGACATCACTGTGTGTATTATCCTTGTACTGTGACATCACTGTGTGTATTATCCTGTACTGTGACATCACTGTGTGTATTATCTCTGTACTGTGACATCACTGTGTGTATTATCTTGCACTGTGACATCACTGTGTGTATTATCTTATACTGTGACATCACTGTGTGTATTCTCCCTGTACTGTGGCATCACTGTGTGTATTATCTTGTACTGTGACATCACTGTGTGTATTATCCCTCTACTGTGACATCACTGTGTGTATTATCCCTGTACAGTGACATCACTGTGTGTATTATCCCTGTACTGTGACATCACTGTGTGTATTATCCCTGTACTGTGACATTACTGTGTATTATCTCTGTTCTGTGACATCACTGTGTGTATTATCCTGTACTGTGACATCACTGTGTGTATTATCCCTGTACTGTGACATCACTGTGTGTATTATTTCTGTACTGTGACATCACTGTGTGTATTATCCCTGTACTGTGACATCACTGTGTGTATTATCTCTGTACTGTGACATCACTGTATGTATTGAGGCGGTCGACAGGGTATAGGGTACTCGGGAATCGGGGCTGATGGCGACTTGGATGGGGAATCACGGCTGGCCGGTCCCCGCTCCTGTCCCCTGGACCCTCAATGGCGGGGAATGGTGGGGGATGATGGTGGTGAAGGGGATTGGTTACGTGACGCCACCTGTGGTACCTGGTAACGGGTATACCAGCGCTGCGGCCGGCCGCTGAGGTGATGGAGGTGCAGCTCAGTGTAGTACAGCTCCCCACAGGTGGAGCTTTACCTCAGGGCAGCGGGGATGGATGAGGGGAGTTGTAGTTGCATCTTTGCAGTCAATGCTGTTGATAGCGGCGGGTAAGCAGGCACACACACACACCGTGGTCTTTGTTTCGGTACCTTTTACTGGTGACAGGGTAACAGGTACAGTCCACAGAAGTAACCAGGTCCCTGATGCAATTTGGGACTTTCACCTTGGAGAGTTGTGAGGCCTCCTCTGTCTCTGTGCTCTGGGGTTTGGGGTAAGCTCTGCCTGTGACTGAACCCACCGCTCCTTCTCCCTTTAAGGGCTTTACTCTATCACTGACAATGAGGTCCTTCTGCGGGGTCCCTATTCCTCCTTTGGCCCCTGGTCCTGTGTTTGGTCAGTTTGAGTGTCTTTTGCTTGTACTCCTCAGGGGGATTTGGTCCTCCCGGTCCTTCCGGGCTTTTACTGCTGCAGTGAATGGTTTGCAGCGTCGGACTCCGGTGCCCGGGTGAGCTACAGGGAAACCGGGTTGGTTCCCTCCTTAAATTCTCCTATTCCTCCACTGGCCTCCGACCCTCTCCCTAGGTGCTGCACAGCTGCGTCAGTGTCCCCTGGTCCTGGGCCTGGATCTTTCCCAGCGACCAGCTCCTCACTCCTGCTCTCTTCACTGCCTGACTGGAACTAACTGGACTAACTGACTCCTCCCCTCAGGCCTGGATCTTTTAAAGGGGATCTGGCTTAAGGCAGCCAGTAGAGCTCCCCCTTCAGGTCTGGGGTGGAAGGTGTTGTGTGCTGTGTGTACCAAGGTGTAAATCCCTGCTTGCACTGGTGGATCCTGTGGCAATCCCCTGCAGGGGTGCACATTATTATCCTGTACTGTGACATCACTGTGTGTATTATATCTGTACTGTGACATCACTGTGTGCATTATCCTATACTGTGACATCCCTCTGTGTGTATTATGCCTGTACTGTGACATCACTGTGTGTATTATCCTGTACTGTGACATAACTGTGTGTATTATCTCTGTACTGTGACATCACTGTGTGTATTATCCTGTACTGTGACATAACTGTGTGTATTATCCTGTACTGTGACATAACTGTGTGTATTATCCTGTACTGTGACATAACTGTGTGTATTATCCCTGTACTGTGACATCACTGTGTGTATTATCTCTGTACTGTGACATCGCTGTGTGTATTATCCCTGTACTGTGACATCACTGTGTGTATTATCTCTGTACTGTGACATCACTGTGTGTATTATCCTGTACTGTGACATAACTGTGTGTATTATCCCTGTACTGTGACATCACTGCGTGTATTATCCTGTACTGTGACATCACTGTGTGTATTATCTCTGTACTGTTACATAACTGTGTGTATTATCCCTGTACTGTGACATCACTGTATTATCCCTGTACTGTGTCATCACTGTGTGTATTATCCCTGTACTGTGACATCACTGCGTGTATTATCCTGTACTGTGACATTACTGTGTGTATTATCCTATACTGTGACATCACTGTGTGTATTATCCTATACTGTGACATCGCTGTGTGTATTATCCCTCTACTGTGACATCGCTGTGTGTATTATCCCTGTACTGTGACATCACTGTGTGTATTATCCTATACTGTGACATCACTGTGTGTATTATCCTATACTGTGACATCGCTGTGTGTATTATCCCTGTACTGTGACTTCACTGTGTGTATTATCCCTGTACTGTGACATCACTGCGTGTATTATCCTGTACTGTGACATCACTGCGTGTATTATCCTGTACTGTGACATCACTGTGTGTATTATCCTGTACTGTGACATGACTGTATGTATTATTCTGTACTGTGACATCACTGTGTGTATTATCTCTGTACTGTGACAACACTGTGTGTATTATCTCTGTACTGTGACATCACTGTGTGTATTATCCTATACTGTGACATCACTGTGTGTATTATCCTATACTGTGACATCGCTGTGTGTATTATCCCTGTACTGTGACTTCACTGTGTGTATTATCCCTGTACTGTGACATCACTGCGTGTATTATCCTGTACTGTGACATCACTGCGTGTATTATCCTGTACTGTGACATCACTGTGTGTATTATCCTGTACTGTGACATGACTGTATGTATTATCCTATACTGTGACATCACTGTGTGTATTATCTCTGTACTGTGACATCACTGTGTGTATTATCTCTGTACTGTGACATCACTGTGTGTATTATCTCTGTACTGTGACATCACTGTGTGTATTATCCCTGTACTGTGACATCACTGTGTGTATTATCCTGTACTGTGACATCACTGTGTGCATTCTCTCTGTACTGTGACATCGCTGTGTGCATTATCTCTACTGTGACATCACTGTGTGCATTATCTCTGTACTGTTTCATCGCTGTCTATTATCTCTGTACTGTGACATCACTGTGTGTATTATCTCTGTATTGTGACATCACTGTGTGTATTATCCCTGTACTGTGACATCACTGTGTGTATTACCTCTGTACTGTGACATCACTGTCTATTATCTCTGTACTGTGACTTCACTGTGTGTATTATCTCTGTATTGTGACATCACTGTATGTATTATCTCTGTACTGTGACATCACTGTGTGTATTACCTCTGTACTGTGACATCACTGTCTATTATCTCTGTACTGTGACATCACTGTGTGTATTACCCCTGTACTGTGACATCACTGTGTGTATTATCCCTGTACTGTGACATCACTGTGTGTATTATCTCTGTATTGTGACTTCACTGTGTGTATTATCTCTGTATTGTGACATCACTGTGTGTATTATTCCTGTACTGTGACATCACTGTGTGCATTTTCTCTGTACTGTGACATCACTGTGCGCATTATCCTATACTGTGACATCGCTGTGTGCATTATCTCTACTGTGACATCACTGTGTGCATTATCTCTGTACTGTGACATCACTGTCTATTATCTCTGTACTGTGACATCACTGTGTGTATTATCCCTGTACTGTGACATCACTGTGTGTATTATCTCTGTACTGTGACATCACTGTGTGTATTATCTCTGTATTGTGACATCACTGTGTGTATTATTCCTGTACTGTGACATCACTGTGTGCATTTTCTCTGTACTGTGACATCACTGTGCGCATTATCCTATACTGTGACATCGCTGTGTGCATTATCTCTACTGTGACATCACTGTGTGCATTATCTCTGTACTGTGACATCACTGTCTATTATCTCTGTACTGTGACATCACTGTATTTACTCTCTACTGTGACATTATAACGTCTTTCTTTATTGTATGAAGTGATGCATTATGGAACCAAATCAGTTCCTTTTTCAGACGTTGCCGCTCAGGTTCCTGATCACTTCTTACCTCGTTGCTTTATAATCCTTTATAATGACTTTGTCACCAGGTTTTTGCTGCTTCATCTGAGAGCAGAAAAATGTAGGAAAAAAGACTCTGAGTTCAACAATGTATCACTTTGTATTACAACTGCTGAATCCAGTAAACTTATCAAAGTTCTTAGATGTAGGATGAAGCCGAGCTGATAAAACTGACTCCGCCTTCACCCCAGCTCTCCTTGTACATTGTCTATTGACCGTGAGCTGCGTATCACAAGAGGGGGCATGGTTGGACTAGTTTTCACGTTAACTGTAGTCCAGGCAGTGATGATCATCTCGTAATAAAACAAACCTTCATTGTAAGTAAACGGCACACAGGTAGATAAGTGACACATCATTGAATTCAGTGTTTGAACTCCAATCGCATACTGTCCGAAGATTATATAGCAAACGCTGGCTGTCAGATTCCCTGTAAGTGTGGCTCCATGTTTAGACCTTGTGTATTGGTCAATCTTTCACATTTAGATCCCAGGATTCTCATCTGTCAGCAGACGAAAAGGTCTGTAATGCCCACTTGTGGCTGTGCCTGGTACAGCAGCTTGGTCCTCTGTGGACCTGTGCTGTCACACCGGACTGCAGCCTTCACCAGCTGGACTGTAAGATGGCACGGGCACCTGCAGAAGCGCAACCTTCCTCCTCCGTGGCTTGTAAGTGTGTGTGGGTTCATTACCACCAGTGCCCTCTGGTGGTACAAGAGACTACTAAATGGTGATGGGTGTGACACCAACTGGAAGCACATGGAGAGGTAATCAATGCTGCTAGCAGCAAAACGGACATTAATCCTGGCAGCATCAAAGGAAAGAAAAGTCTCCAAGGCACGAGAGACCATCATGAGGTGCAGATTCACAGCAGAAATCTGAATGTCAGCTGTTGATCTTTCCGCAGATCCTAATCTGTGGCAGTTTTTCACGATGGTCTCTCCTATGACAGGTTTGGGACCTCTGTCTCTTGTCTGTATTGGGACTTCATATTAAACGTGTTTCTTTTTTTGGCAGTTGAAGAGTTAATGTCAGTTTCTGCTTGCTAGCAAACTAGTTCTTGTCAAGGTGTGTCTACTCTGTGATCACTCCCCTCCCTTTTATATGGTCATATGATCCAGCATGGTTTGCTGGTGATTGAACTCTTTCCTGGGCAAACGTCCTGTGGTGAATAAGGTTCTCTGGAGAGCTGACTACTGCTAAGCCGTCTGATGCCAAGGAGCATGGCAGCGGATGTGAAGTTGCATGTGTAGTTGCCCTGTCTGTCTCCCCTTCCCTCTTGTTGTTGTTATTGCGGTGGTTGGGAATAGTGCTCCTGCCAGCCATTCTCTATTGAGGGCTAACATCAGAGCCAGTGAGGGACTAGGTATCCTGCTCGGCGACAAGTTGAAAGAACCCGCATAGGGACGGAAGGGAGATCAGGGCACAGCTGTATGTGAGTGCAGGAGGTCACCTCTTCCCAGTTCCCTATGAGCAGGGCCCTCCACTGTATTTGTCCCACCGGTGTATCCCCATCTGTTGTTTTGTGTGTAGTGCGCTGGACATCGTTTGTGGCGCCCCACCGGTCAGGACACCACAAGAGGTACAGCACCCAAGTCACAGGTGTGATCCTCCAGTAGTCAGGAGATGGTTAGGGTGAGTCCTCAACACAACACTACACACACTTAGGACACAGGGGACCTTTGGCACAAACCCCGGAGGGAGGGCTCAGTGGGACAACATGGCTATAGAAGTGTGGGTGGTAAAAGAACAAGGGGGAAGTGAGTTAGCTGCAGTTGGAGTCAGTGAGTAGAAGAGCAGTGGAGAACAGCTAAACTGCAGAGAAGGGACTTGAGCTGTGCTGCGCTCGTCCAGAGAGCCTAGGAACCCTAGGGGCACCGGCGGAATGGAATTGGCCTGTGCGCCCGAATCTGGTACTGGTGATACCAGACAGAGGAGTTGTGGTCAGAAACGGGGACCGGCCCTGAACATGGCGCAGACATCCATACCTGAACCTTTGAACCGGAGGCTACGAGCTTCATAGGAGCTGTGGCTCACACACCTGGCGTGTACCCAGAGAAAGCAGCCGGACAAGGGTCCGGGGACAAGGTACCAGTCTCCCACTAATTCCCGAGGCTGCCAGATCAGGGCTCTGTGCGCAGAGGCACTTCAAGGAGCGCTGAGGAACAGGACCAGTGAGAGGCAGAAGGACAGGCACACCACTGAGGATCTCATACCTACCATCCCTGTTCTATCAGAGACTGCACAGGCCGGAGCTTATCCAAGAGTGTATAACATCTATGACCTGTTGAACTTGGAGCTAGCTGTGAGTAAAACCAGGAACAGAGTTGCAGAACGGTGTGAGACTGTGTTATTCCTGCAGCAAATGCTGTGAAGGCTACTGAACAAGGTAACGAGGCCTAAGGTAATCCCTGCCTGCCAGAGACTATTAATCCTTATTCCTGATGCCCTGGGGATCTGCTCCACCTGTGGGGAGCCACTACATCCCAGCTGCTGTCCATCGTTTCCAGAGGTCCTGCAGCAGCAGTGGCTACCTATAGCCACAAACCACAGATGGCGTCACGAATAACTTCTTCTAAACCACCCTTTTCCTACATTCCTCAAGAACGCTTGAATACTGAGCCCAGGATCACGGAAGCCGGGTCTCGATCCCTGTGACTCCCAGGACCACTGCAGCCGAGTACCCCACAGCCCTGGGGCGCATCAGTTTTTGTTGTCACAAACAGGATAAGAACGGCCTGGTGATGGCCTGTGTGAAATAAACTTTGCAAATGGCGGCCATGAAGGCCTGACACCATGGGTCGGGAAAACCTGCTGAGCGAGGAGACTGCACAGGTGTTCCCATAGATGAGAAGGGGAGCCTGGATCAGTGTTTACCAGAAGACCCAGAGTTTTGAAGTGCTGTATTAAAGGACTTAGTTATCCAACTTAATGGGGCTCAGGGTTGTGTGTTCAAGGCCTGGAAGGAAAATGTGCAGACACAGGTGACAGAGAGAGCCGTAGCCCTGAGGAAATTAAAACTGACCGAGCCTGCGCTGGTAAAGTCGCAGCCGACCACCAAAGATGTCGCTACGCAGGTGGAAGCAGATGCTGTGATGGTGCCCAGCCCGCCTCTGAAGGCTCTTGACCAACCATCCGGGTCTGGAGTCACGGAGAGCGGCCCAGACGAAGAAGAACCAGAGGGCACTACAACGGAACCAGTGAAGGCCGCGGTTGGGCCAATCCACTAGTTGCAGCGAAAGGAGGAGCTGCCTGAGCTCGGGTCTGCAGCCCGGATGAAGGGAGCCGAGGTGTGGGAAAGACCGTAGACCGACCCAAGAGAAGACTACTGGCAGCAGAGGCAGTGCTAGGAAGAGCAAGAGCGCAGACGACGCCGGGAGATTTGGTGGTCCGAAGAGGAGGCGAACCTGCAGGAGAAAGAGCGCACCCGGAGAACTCCCACTACTGACCCAAAGCAACACCACTGCGGAGAGGTGGTTTACTTTCACCTGGTTAACGGGTGTGGGTTTGTCAAGGAGCAAGACTTTGAGGAGGAGATTTTTGTGAGCAGGCGTGATGTGGAAAGTTATTTGCCAAAAGGACACCCGGGAATGGATCTTTACCCAGGTGACAAGGTGAGCTATAAGCACCACTTAGGACATAGGGGTTGGTATGCCCTGAAGGTATACAAGTTGCAATTTCCCCGTCTTGCACCTAAACTTGAGCAATAAACTGTAAAGAGTTGCAAAATGTACGTAGTTTTGATGTATACCTGATAATGTGTAGTTAGATTTACCTTTTGTGTGGTTAGGTACCTGATATTTTGATAGAAAGTTTTATAGTAATAATTGCGGATTTGAAAAAGGACAATCATGGACGGTCTGAACAGTTGCACTTATCTTGCAGTCCAGCGTTAAGTGTCTTACTGAACTTTTGCGTAAAGGATGTAATGGATGCTGTTTACATGGAACTGAAACCCCTTTTTGCACTTTTTGCTACTTTTATATTTTTATATTTTTAGGAATGCTTTTATTATGTACCGTTAAACACCTGTACCTCCCACAAGGGAAGAAGAAGCACTCATGTTATGTTATTGTTTATGCATGCATGCAATATAAAAATGTTGATTTTGTTGACCGGTCAGGTCGCTCGAGGACGAGCTAATTTAACCAAGGGGGATTAAGTATCCCCACCGGTCAGGACGCCACGAGGGGTACTGCACCCAAGTCACGGATGTGGTCCTCCAGTAGTCAGGAGGTTGGGGATGGTAAGGGTGAGTCCTCAACACAACACTACACACACTTATGACCCAGGGGACCCTCGGCATAAACCCCGGAGGGAGGGCCCAGCGGGACAACATGGGTATAGAAGTGTGGGTGGAACAACAACAAGGAGGAAGTGAGTTAGTTGCAGTTGGAGTCAGTGAGTAGAAGAGCAGTGGAGAAACAGCTAAACTGCAGAGAAGGGACTTGAGCTGTACTGTGCTCGCCACAGAGTCTAAGGGCACCGGCGGAATAGAATTGGCCCGTGCGCCCGAATCCACAACTGGTACTCCCAGACGAGGAGTTGTCATCAGAAACAGGGACTGGCCCTGAATTCGGCACGGGGATCCATACCCGAACCGTTGAACCAGAGGCCACAAGCTTCATAGGAGCTGTAGCTCACACACCTGGCATATACCCAGAGAAAGCAGCTGGACAAGGGTCCGGGACAAGGAACCAAAGGTACCAGTTACCCACTAATACCGGAGGCTGCCAGATCGGGGCTCTGCGCGCAGAGGTGCTTACAACAGTGCTGAGAAAGAGACAGGACTAGGAAGAAGCAAGGACAGGCACATCACCGAGGATCTCATACCTGCCACCCCCGTTCTACCAGAGACTGCACAGGCCGGAGTTTATCCAAGAGTGTATAACATCTATGATCTGTTGAACTTGGAGCTAGCCGTGAGTAAAATCGGGAACAGAATTGCAGAATGGTGTGAGACTGTGTTAGTCCTGCGGCGACAGACTGTGAAGGCCACTGAACGAGGTAACGATGCCTAAGGTAATCCCTGCCTGCCAGAGACTGTTAATCTCTACCACCTGCTGCCCTGGAGATCCACTCCACCCATGGGGAGCCACTACATCCCAGCTGCCATCCACCATCCCCAAAGGTTCTGCAGCAGCAGTGGCTACCTGTAGCCATGTCTTGCCCAGAAGGGTCTGGGGTACTCAGATCTCGGGCGGTTGGGTGCAGGGATGGCACGGGTGGTCAGTGCCCGAGTCCGTGCCCTTGGGTGACACCCAAAAAGGGGGCATTTACAGGGATAAAAGTTTATAGAAGTAAATGTCATGACGCCACCTGTAGTTCCGGTGATGGCATTGGCGCTGCTGGGGCCTCCGGGGTGATGGGCAGCAGCAAGGTGTTGTAGCTCCCTACAGGTGGAGCGGGATCCCCGGGGCTGTAAGGTATGATGGTGGAATAGGGTAGCGCAGTCGTTGCTATGTGGGAATGGGGCAGCGCACTCTCTGCTTCGCGGTGTAGAATTACCTTTGTTCACCAGGAAGAAACACAGACACTTGCTCACTCTGCACGGGTACTTTACTCCGGTAATCACCAGCTTACAGGGTATGCAGTTGTTACAGATAGGGTGGTGGACCGGGTGGTCCTGGCAGTAGGCAGTGTACCTCTGAAGCTCCGGTGATGTTCCTTCTCTATCTCTGTCCTTCCTCTGCGCACTCCTTCCTCGCACTGCCCTGGACGAATTCCGCTTACTACCAGGCCTGTCGGGTGATATGAGGATCCCTTCTCTCTCTAAGGGGTGCTCAGCCCGGTTTGGTGCTTCTGGTGGGAACCGTACATAGGTTGGGCTGGATCGTGCTCCTATGAAGCTTTCAACCACGTCGGTGATTGCAACTCAGGGATTCTCCTCTGTACCACTTCGGAACCGGTACCCAATTTCGAACTGGGACAGGGTATTCAGTTACCCTCTATCCACCCCTCTCTGTCCGGGTCACCAGGTTGAGTTGCCCTCCCCGTTATTTCTCCTCTTTACTGACTCTGAGGTCTTGTCTGTTCTGGTCCTACTGACCCACTACCTACTAACCTCTCTTTCCCCACTCACTATATAACCTAGCTCTCCTCCCACCGGGACCGGTTACCCTTGTAACGGGTTGCCTGATTGTTCCCCTATCACTAGGTGTTTGTGTGTGGTTGTGGAGCTTCAGGCTTCTATTACCCCCTACCAGGACAAAGAATACTGCACCTTCAGTTAGGGGTGCAGTACCGTTTTGTAGCCAGCTGACTAGCGGGGCACTACAGCCACAAACCACAAGTTTGTTCTCCACTGTCACGCACAGTAGCCGGACTCCTCATTAGTCCAGCGTGACACAGTTTCCATGTACTGACAGTAAGCAGTGATCATACCATTACCCCTGTGCTACAACCCTGGTTAGATCCGCAGGGCCGACCACGCCTTTATTATACCGCAGCCATCAAGATAATCAGACAGAAATACAGCGTGTGAAATTCAAGGAGGAGGAGAAGAAGAGTTCTTGAAATATTAAAAGCAGAACCGGGGCGCAACATTACAAATTCGATTTTAATTACTGTATTGTAGCAAAGCGGCAGAAGGGTTCAGACTCTTTTGCAAACTAATTACTTTGCAATCTAGAACGCTTTCATGTACGAGCGCGCTGTAAAATCCTCCGCTCACGTATCGCTCACTCCGGGGCTCCCGCAACTTTTCTTGAAAAGATGTTTTTTTTTGTCTTGTAATTCTGTATTTGTGCCGAGGAACAAAAAGAAATTAATTAGCGATCTCTGCCTGTTAATTAAAACATTGGAGATAATGGCGGCTCCTCGGCACCGGACCCCTTTGTGCGCCCGCTGCGCTTTGCTTTCCACAGGGAGCTTTTCTTTTTTTTAATTTCCTCTCATTGTCGCTCTTGCGGTTGATGACGCTGGTGGTCCGATTGTGTCGGTTCTGCCTCAATGAGAATCCGAGTGACGATGATACATTGCGGAATTATGACCCGTCTCATCTGACCGCTTTGTCCTATGGAGAAGGAATCGGCAAGGACGGCGATGATAACGATGGGACACCAGCCTGCTCCTGTATGGCCTATAGACTTTTTTTGTCTTCCAGAGCTCGGACCCCCAATAATTGATGATAAAGGGTTCATGATTCTTAAAAGGCAAAATTCTATAGGGGCTGTGAGCTAGCGCTTGCTGTATGTTTTGGGGAACACCCGCAATTTAAGCATACAGTCACGTTTTCTATAAAACATAGTCCATTCTGGTTTATAACAGGAGCGACATTATCTTCAGGGGATATGTCTGTTGGCAGAGTGTATCTTCTGAGAATCACCACCGGTATATAAAGGTAGTGTCACACGTGGCGATGTCGCCCGCGACATCGCCGAAAAGTGACGTAACAGCGATGTCGCGGGCGATATTGCAAGTGCGTCGTGCTGTGTGACAGCGCGACGCAACTGCAAATTGTCGCAGGTTGACAGGTTTATGAACATGTTCATAAACCTGTCAACCTGTGACCAGCGATTAGGCTGGATCGCGCCGTCTGACACTGTTGGCGGCGCGATCCAGCCTATATCGCAGCGTTCCTGAGCCATCGCTCGCTGGGCTGAGCCCAGCCCAGCGAGCGATGGCTCCGCCCACATCGCCGCCGCGTCACCGGCAACGTCGTGCCGTGTGACAGCTGGCCTGCGATGTCGGAAGCGAGCGTGCACCTGCACATCGCTTTCGACATCGCAGGCCAGATCGCCACGTGAGACACCGCCTTAAGAGAACTTCACACAGCAGGTTATCTTGAGTAAACAGTCTTTACTGCGTAAACATGAGATATTAAGCTCAGCAGCACAGTCCGAGCTCCTGGTATTAACACATTCAAAGCGAACACACACACACTATCGCCATCTGCTGTCTGGTTAGTGTATAGTCCTCCTTTCACTTATAATAAGTCCTGATCTGTTGCATATGTCAACACCCTTTCTCAACAGTAAGGACTTATTCAATCAAACCCAACATTTTTATTAGTCTCTGGTGTTTGTCAGCATTCAACGCCTTTGTGAAGATGTCCGCTGTCATTTCTTCAGTAGTTCCATCTTCTTCTTTGCTGCAACTGTAAGTAAAGTTCTCACTGGAGTATGTTTGACAACTGGAGCAAATGTCCCATCACAGTCCTCTCCATATTTTTGAGAACAACCTTTATCCACGAGTCTTGCTCGGCATCTTTCAGGTGTGCCATTTGTAGGCTCATAAATTTTACTTCTGCTTGTCTTGTATGAGAGACGTTTTGGTGGTTTTCCTTTGTTTTCTCTCATTGAACGTCTTGGTTCTGTGTCTATTTCTTCATTTTCAGTATTCTGTTCTTCATCAATATCAACTACTTTCTCATCAGATACCCCTTCAGTTATGTCACTGCTGTTTTTCCTCATTTTTTTGTGTCCACTGAAATCACGACGTCTTCATTTAAATCTTCAATGAATGTCAGACTGTTACTGACCGTGACTCTGTCTATTTTGGGATCTAGGATTCTGTATCCCTTGTAATTTTCACTATATTCAATGAATATTCCTTCCATTGATCTGTTTTGAAGTTTGGATCGTTTTTTCTGTTGGAATGAATATGAAAACTTTGCATCCAAAACTCTTAAATGATTGACACTCGGTTTCATACCTTGCCACAGTTCATATGGAGCTTTCTTCAGATTTCTGTAGATATGTAGCTGTCATGGCTACCTCACCCCAATATTTCTCTGGTAGTTTGGAATCTGTCAGCATACATCTTATCATTTGAGTTCTGTTTTTCCTTTCTGCTACTCCATTTTGTTCAGATGTGCATGGAACAGTCTTTTGATGCTCTATTCCATTCTGTCTTAAGTAGTTCTCTATTCTGTGACCTGTAAATTCACCTCCATTATCACTTCTGATAATAATTGGCTTCCTCTGAAATATTTTATTCAATCTTGTTACATAGTCTACAAGCTTATCAAAAACGTCACTTTTGTTCTTAATTAAAGATGTGACTGTGTATCTTGAGTAGTCATCTATAAAAGTCATCATGTATCTATTACCTCCTGAGGTAGTCACTTTCATGGGTCCACATACGTCAGTATGCATCAAATCAAGTGCTCTTTAGCTTTTCATCTCACTTTCTTTTGGAATAAATATCCTTGTTGCTTTAGATTTAGATACATCATTCACATCTTACGGTAATCGAGCAATCTGATATCTTTAGATATTTTGTCAATTCTTTTCTTTGTAGTTCCCTTATACTGTTAGGGTGTCTGTGTCCTAGACGTCTATGCCACAAGTCAATACAGTTCTTGTGATCATGTGTACATACCTTCATCTGTTCCTTTGGTGTATCAAGATGATATAATTGTTCATCTTCCTTGACATTGGTCATCACCTTGTTTCCTGCTAGAATTGCACACTCATTGTCTTTGAACATTACAGTAAGTCCTTTGGCTGTCACACGCTTCACAGATAACAATCCGCCTTCCAGTTTTGGAACATACAACACATCCTGTACAAGTATCTTTAAATCTTGTCCGAACTTGTTTGAACAGTTTAGCATACCTTGTCCGATACCTTCTGCGGTTATTTTGTTTCCATCTGCAAGATAAATTACTTCTTTCTTATCTAAATCAAGATCAGTAAAGAAATTCTTGTCATTTGTCATATGACTCATTGCTCCTGAATCAATAAACCAACCAACTGATAATTTCTTGTCCGTTGCTTTAAATGTTCCAATTATTCTCACATGAATCGGAAATTGTGCTTTTTACTTTCTGTGTATGCTCTTTATGTTGTAACTTTTGTTGTTCTGCTTTCCATATGGTACAGTCTTTCTTTAAATGACCTTTTTTCTTACATCTGAAACATTCTCTTGTCTCTTTATGATATTGTTTTTTAAATTCTGTTGCTTTAAGAGCATTTCCACTGTCCTTTTTAGTAGAAGAATAATTTGTTTGGTCTTTTCTTCCCTGATATTCATCTATTAGTCTTGTTTTCACAAAATCTAATGTAATGTCTGTTTCTGGTCTTGTCTCAAGGGCATTTATCAAGGCTGTATACAAATCTGGTAAACTGCACAATAATATAGCTGCAATTTGACTTTCTTTGATCTTTTCACCAATAGTTGTTAGCTGTGATATCACTTCCATCATTGAGAATATGTGCTTCTGCATGTCGTCATTTGCACTCAATCTCATACTGTAAAGCTTTCTTAATAGAAATAACTTGTGATTCAAGCTAGGTCTTTCATGTAGTTTCCTTAATGCTTCCCACATTCCTTTTGCTGTTTCTTCCTTTCTTATGTGTATTAATTCCACTACTAAGCTAATAGTGGCTCTCGATTGTCTATTCTTCTTATCACATATCTGATTATCTTGATCTGGTCTATCTGTAACAATTACTTCCCATAAATCGTCTTTAGATAATAACATTTCTACTTTGAACTTCCATAACTGATAGTTCTCATCATTTAGTTCAGTTACTGTAAGTTTTAGCTCAGAGCTGCACAGTCTAAGGCTGGTTTCACACTGATGTTCCCCTCCGCAGCGTTCTGCGGAGGGGAACCGCCATGTAAGCGCAGCCAGCGCAAGTCCCTATGTTTATAATGGGACTTATTATTTATTTAAAAATAATATAAATATTATTAAAAATTATTTATTAAAAAAATATTTATTTAAAAAAATTATTATTAATAATAATATAAATTATTATTACAAATGATATATCTACTATATAATTGCCGTAGGCACTTCCGTGTCGGACCCCGAAAAGACCGTGGCTTTGTCACTCTGTGACGTCACCACGTGCGAGCAATGGCCATTGCGAAGCGGCCATTGCGAGTCGCTGGCCGAAAATCGAACCAGAGGCTCGGCCACAAAGTTAGCGATTTACCGCTCATGTAGCGCGAGCAATGGCCGCGAGGCCATTGCGAGTCGCTGCCTGAGCCGCACCTGCCGCAAGTCCCCCTATACTTTCTATGGGGATTACCGCAACCGCGCCGCAAGTGTAACGGTTATGTGGCAAACGCGGCAGATGCGGTTACACTTGCGGCGCGGTTGCGGTAATCCCCATAGAAAGTATAGGGGGACTTGCGGCAGGTGCGGCAAGTGCGGCCGCGAAAAAAAAACGCAGTCAGCCGCGGTTTTTTTCGCGGCCGCACCTGCCGCAAGTGCAAAACCGCATTTGCCGCACCTGCCGCAAGTCCCCCTATACTTTCTATGGGGATTACCGCAACCGCGCCGCAAGTGTAACCGCATCTGCCGCGTTTGCCGCATAACCGTTACACTTGCGGCGCGGTTGCGGTAATCCCCATAGAAAGTATAGGGGGACTTGCGGCAGGTGCGGCAAGTGCGGTTTTGCACTTGCGGCAAGTGCGGCCGCTAATTAAAATAAAAAAAATTAATCTAATACAAATAAATTTAATTAAAATAAAAAATTAATATACAAATAATAAAAATAATAAATAATAAAATAAATCAAAATTAAAAAAATAAATAAATAAAATAAAAATATATATAATTAAAATATTAATAACATTAACTAATTCTAAGAAAATCAAATTACTCAAATAAAAAAAAATTCAATTAAAATAAAAAAATAATAATATTTATAAAAATATTAAATAATAAATAATTACAATAATAAAATAATAAATAATAAAAAAAATATTCCATATAAAAATTCATAACATTAACTAATTCTAATAAAAAAAAACAAATAAATAAAATATTCATAACATTAAGTTATTAAAAAAAAATGTAAATAAAAAAAAAAAAAAAAATAAAAAAATAAAAAAAAAATAATATAGCTACTATAATCTAATTAACGCACGTTCTAGAATCCCGATGCATTTGCATCGGGCTCACAGCTAGTAAATATATAATTCAGGTATAGGTACAAAGGGTTTACATTCTCAATCCATGTTACTCATATGTGTATGTGTGTATATATATATATATATATATATATACAGTGTTGGCCAAAAGTATTGACACCCCTGCAATTCTGTCAGATAATACTCAGTTTCTTCCTGAAAATGATTGCAATCACAAATTCTTTGGTATTATTATCTTCATTTAATTTGTCGTCAATGAAAAAACACAAAAGAGAATGAAGCAAAAAGCAAAACATTGATCATTTCACACAAAACTCCAAAAATGGGCCAGACAAAAGTATTGGCACCCTCAGCCTATACTTGGTTGCACAACCTTTAGCCAAAATAACTGCGATCAACCGCTTCCGGTAACCATCAATGAGTTTCTTACAATGTTCTGCTGGAATTTTACACCATTCTTCTTTGGCAAACTGCTCCAGGTCCCTGATATTTGAAGGGTGCCTTCTCCAAACTGCCATTTTTAGATCTCTCCACAGGTGTTCTATGGGATTCAGGTCTGGACTCATTGCTGGCCACCTTACAAGTCTCCAGTGCTTTCTCTCAAACCATTTTTAGTGCTTTTTGAAGTGTGTTTGTGGTCATTGTCCTGCTGGAAGACCCATGACCTCTGAGGGAGACCCAGCTTTCTCACACTGGGCCCTATATTATGCTGCAATATTTGTTGGTAGTCTTCAGACTTCATAATGCCATGCACACGGTCAAGCAGTCCAGTGCCAGAGGCAGAAAAGCAACCCCAAAACATCAGGGAACCTCCGCCAGGTTTGACTGTAGGGACCGTGTTCTTTTCTTTGAATGCCTCTTTTTTTCTCCTGTAAACTCTATGTTGATGCCTTTGCCCAAAAAGAGAGAACATTCTTCCAAAACGTTTTAGGCTTTCTCAGGTAAGTTTTGGCAAACTCCAGCCTGGCTTTTATATGTCTCGGGGTAAGAAGTGGGGTCTTCCTGGGTATCCTACCATACAGTCCCTTTTCATTCAGACGCCGACGGATAGTATGGGCTGACACTGTTGTACCCTCAGACTGCAGGGCAGCTTGAACTTGTTTGGATGTTAGTCGAGGTTCTTTATCCACCATCCGCACAATCTTGCGTTGAAATCTCTCGTCAAGTTTTCTTTTCTGTCCACATCTAGGGAGGTTAGCCACAGTGCCATGGTCTTTAAAGTTCTAGATGACACAGCGCACGGTAGACACAGGAACATTCAGGTCTTTGGAGATGGACTTGTAGCCTTGAGATTGCTCATGCTTTCTCACAATTTGGTTTCTCAAGTCCTCAGACAGTTCTTTGGTCTTCTTTCTTTTCTCCATGCTCAATGTGGTACACACAAGGACACAGGACAGAGGTTAAGTCAACTTTAATCCATGTCAACTGGCTGCAAGTGTGATTTAGTTATTGCCAACACCTGTTAGGTGCCACAGGTAAGTTACAGGTGCTGTTAATTACACAAATTAGAGAAGCATCACATGATTTTTCTAACAGTGCCAATACTTTTGTCCACCCCCTTTTTTATGTTTGGTGTGGAATTAGATCCAATTTGGCTTTAGGACAATTATTTTTGTGTCTTTTTCATTGAAGACAAATTAAATGAAGATGATAATACCAAAGAATTTGTGATTGCAATCATTTTCAGGAAGAAACTGAGTATTATCTGACAGAATTGCAGGGGTGTCAATACTTTTGGCCATGACTGTATATCTCCCTGATTAAATTTAAAACAAAAGTGCAATACATATTATAATAAGGGAGTAACATGGATTGAAAATGTAAACCCTTTGCTCTCCAGACCCTACAGCTAATGGTACCTTTACACGCCGCTACCGAGGGTAGCAACAGGTAGGCACCGCACGTGCACGCTCGCGTTTTCAACAGTTCCTGATGCCGCATATACACGCCGCCACAAGGTGCCCCACAGAAGGTATTTTCGTTCCCCAGAAGTGCCGACGGGTGCCGCAGGTTACCTTCTGTAGAGCACCTTCCCTGATTTACACGCCGCTACCACAAGGGAATATGGGCGGACCTGGGGCAGCAGGGACAACACATAGGCGTGCCAGAGTTGTGTATTACGCGACGCTCGTACGATGATTGGACAATGCAATAGCATCATGATTGGCCAGCCAGCGCAGGAAGGCTGGCTAATACATGACGCTATAGCAAATGTGTATTGTGACTGGTCAGCTCGTTAAATATGTCGCCCTGTGTAGGAACAGCCAATGGGTACACAGTACTCCCCACCAATGATAGCTGATGGGGCGTGGTTTACATGACGCTGTAGCACGCCCCAGGTAACTCAAATACCGTGCTTGTGCCCCGATTACACGCCGCCACCATAGGGATTTTGCCTGCTTGTTTTTGAGCATGGCTGAAAGACAGGTATCCAAAGAGACAGGACGGTACAACCTGAATTACACGCCGCCACTTTGTGGTGTTTTGAAGGTAAAAGGTACAATTGTCTCCGACACCTGCCGGTTTCTACCTCCTGGTAGCGGCGTGTAAAGGTACCATAATGGGTGTAACTTACCTGGATTAATTGGAGGAAACACCTGATTAGCTAATTGAAACCCCAGACCAAGAGATTTCTCTATTCATGCTGCATATCCTTTATTGTACCTATACCTGAAGAAGGCTATTTTTTAAATATTTCAGCCGAAACGCGTTGTTTTAAGTTTTGTTAATAAATTCTAAAGTGACTCCTCTTCCATCCTGGGAGCGCTCGTGATTCAAACTGGATGTTTTTCCTCTAATTATTACTGCGTAAACATGAGATATTAAGCTCAGCAGCACACAGTCCGTGCTCCTGCTATTAACACATTCAAAGCGAAAGTAATACATCACTTACAATAGAGAACAACACAGCAAACATATAACTTTACAAACGATCGCCATTTGCGGTCTGGTCAGTGTAAAGTCCTCTCCCTTCACTTATAATAAAGTCCTGATTTGTTGCATATGTCAACAATGTCCATCCGCACACAATTATCTACTGACCTCAGTCAGCACACACAGTCCCACTCAGGGTTTACCTGCTCTTGCAGCTTAGCAGGGTTCAGTCTGGCTCCTGCCAGTCTTGCCATCCAGGAGGTTGCTCACAGGGATCACCCATCAGGTCCTTGGACTTGCCCCGTGTTGGCACCTGTCGTGAGTCCAGATTCTCAGGGTGTCGGTTGCTTCCTTGACTTCCAGGAGCATTAGCAAGCTCCAATCTCAGACATGCTTGTTTGCTATGTGGTCCAAACAGGAATTGCAGGACCTTCCTTACATCACTGTCATGTAATATATCAGATACGCCTATGGTAGGTATGTGGATAGTCAGTCCCTCCCATCACTTCGAAAACCAGAATAAAGTATAATTCCTGATACTACAAGTCCGAGACGAAACTATCTGGTTTCAGATTGCATCAGATCTCCATCTGTGTGAGCATGCCGGCCACCTACAGTATTGCCAGTGTACCACACAGGGGTTACAAAATCATAGACATGGCCCGAGAGGATTGAACAGTTTTGAGTCTCCCAGCCCAGCTACATGCCGGAAACAAAATTCTCTGATAGTGTCAGCCCAGCTGCATGCAGTAATCTATTTGATACATCGTTGGATTCAGGGTCTCCTTGCTTACATTATACAGCTGACAGATTCCCTTTAACGGTTTTAGGCACCAATTTAAAATCTATTGTAGCCCCAAACTATCATGCAATTTGCAATCCTCATTCTCTCTGCACCAAATCGGGCCTGGTACTGCTCCCCTTCATACCTGATAATATCAGGGCCCCCCAGGACCCAGGGCCCCGAGTATGACGGTAGCACCCATTACTGCGCCGTGCTCACTCGCCTGATGCTACAATTATGTCTCCTAAGCTTTCTCCCTGTCAGTTCTGTCTTACATCCTGGACGACCTCCTTCCGAGCGGAAACCCAAAGCTTTTAATATTAAAAAGTGACAGGTGCCCTTCCCGGCAGCTCCGGGGCCCTGCTGTGCAGCAAATTTCTAGAAAACCTTATCGCTTCTAAGGAATACAAATGTCCATCTTGTCTTCACGAGGAATGGCCCCCGGGTGGAGACGAGAAGAAAAATAAGTTGGGGCTTTCAATGGAAATATAATTGGAAAGGGTCAGTGATAAGAGATGGAGTGATGGTACGTCGCCGCTGCAGGTGCTGCCCCGTCCTTCCATTCCTCAGGAATTAGCGGGGCTCGGGGAGCGAGTCATTTATCACACCCCTTAAATGACAGCGTCTTCTTCACTCCTTTCTGATGATTTATAATCCAGGTGCAGTCATTGCCTAACACCGTTCAGATTACTACAACTCTCAGCATCTCCAAGAGCTTGAACACTAGGGTAATAGTAAGAGGCGCTGTTCCAGCCTTTGCACTGGAGCCCACAGTACAGCTCTGCAGAGGTTTAGATTTAGCCATTGAGCTCCACAGGATCCATAAGCCGAGGCCCCCATAGTTTACTAAAAGAGGGCCACGGTGCTGTGTAAGGAGCTTTTCATCATACCGTAAGATGATCTTCATATATTCTAGGTCTTGGGTTTGAGGCGGTAATAATGTCTGGTGTTATAAAAGAGAGCAGCAGCAGCACAGTGAGTGCCAAGATGTGAGCGCTGCTCTATACCCTGGAGGATTGTGCTGTCGAGCAGCTGGCACCTGTTCACACTTGTTTTATTCAGTTTGTAGGTGCTGGTCAGGTTTTTTGCGATCTCTGGTGTCCGGCCGCAGTAACGTCTCCCTGGAGATTGGGAGGATTAATAAGCAAATCATCATTAAAAAATGAGCCTTCTGCTCTACAAGAGGATGAATCGACAATGTGTATCACACCCTCGTAACTAAGCAGAACCACGCTAGAGTGTGTATCACATGGCTGAGATACCCGGGGGGAAAAGAAGAAAAACCTCAGGAATCATACATACTGGGTCGTGTCTGCTGGACTGCTTTATCTAAATTCATCACTGGATCTCTGATCGGTTCCAGTTTCCAGTTCTCGGCTGGGGATCTGGTCAGTTAACAGTTCTTGACTGGAGATCTGAATGGTTTCCAATTCTCAACTGTGGATTTGATGGATTGCCAGTTTTCAGCTAGTGATCTGATGGGTACCCATTTCTCAGCTGGGGATCTAATTGTTTTCCAGTTCTCAGCTGGGGATCTGATTGGTTACCAATTCTTGGCTGGGGATCTCATTGGTTCCTAATTCTCGGCCAGGGATCTTGATTTGGTTCCCAGTTCTCGGTTGGAGATCTGGTCACTTACCAGTACTCAGCTGAGGATGTGATCGGTTCCTAGTTCTCAGCTGAGGATGTGATCGGTTCCTAGTTCTCAGCTGAGGATGTGATCGGTTCCTAGTTCTCAGCTGGGGTTGTGATCGGTTCCTAGTTCTCAGCTGGGGTTGTGATCGGTTCCTAGTTCTCAGCTGGGGTTGTGATCGGTTCCTAGTACTCAGCTGGGGATGTGATCGGTTCCTAGTACTCAGCTGGGGATGTGATCGGTTCCTAGTACTCAGCTGGGGATGTGATCGGTTCCTAGTTCTCAGCTGAGGATGTGATCGGTTCCTAGTTCTCAGCTGAGGATGTGATCGGTTCCTAGTTCTCAGCTGGGGTTGTGATCGGTTCCTAGTTCTCAGCTGGGGATGTGATCGGTTCCTAGTTCTCAGCTGAGGATGTGATCGGTTCCTAGTTCTCAGCTGGGGTTGTGATCGGTTCCTAGTTCTCAGCTGAGGATGTGATCGGTTCCTAGTACTCAGCTGGGGATGTGATCGGTTCCTAGTACTCAGCTGGGGATGTGATCGGTTCCTAGTTCTCAGCTGAGGATGTGATCGGTTCCTAGTTCTCAGCTGGGGATGTGATCGGTTCCTAATTCTCAGCTGGGATTGTGATCGGTTCCTAGTTCTCAGCTGAGGGTGTGATCGGTTCCTAGTTCTCAGCTGGGGTTGTGATCGGTTCCTAGTACTCAGCTGAGGATGTGATCGGTTCCTAGTTCTCAGCTGGGGATGTGATCGGTTCCTAGTTCTCAGCTGAGGATGTGATCGGTTCCTAGTACTCAGCTGAGGATGTGATCGGTTCCTAGTACTCAGCTGGGGATGTGATCGGTTCCTAGTACTCAGCTGGGGATGTGATCGGTTCCTAGTTCTCAGCTGAGGATGTGATCGGTTCCTAGTTCTCAGCTGGGGATGTGATCGGTTCCTAGTTCTCAGCTGGGGTTGTGATCGGTTCCTAGTTCTCAGCTGGGGATGTGATCGGTTCCTAGTTCTCAGCTGAGGATGTGATTGGTTCCTAGTTCTCAGCTGGGGTTGTGATCGGTTCCTAGTTCTCAGCTGGGGATGTGATCGGTTCCTAGTTCTCAGCTGGGGATGTGATCGGTTTCTAGTTCTCAGCTGGGGATGTGATCGGTTCCTAGTACTCAGCTGGGGATGTGATCGGTTCCTAGTTCTCAGCTGAGGATGTGATCGGTTCCTAGTTCTCAGCTGGGGATGTGATCGGTTCCTAGTTCTCAGCTGAGGATGTGATCGGTTCCTAGTTCTCAGCTGGGGATGTGATCGGTTCCTAGTTCTCAGCTGGGGATGTGATCGGTTCCTAGTTCTCAGCTGAGGATGTGATCGGTTCCTAGTTCTCAGCTGAGGATGTGATCGGTTCCTAGTTCTCAGCTGGGGATGTGATCGGTTCCTAGTTCTCAGCTGGGATTGTGATCGGTTCCTAGTACTCAGCTGAGGATGTGATCGGTTCCTAGTTCTCAGCTGGGGATGTGATCGGTTCCTAGTTCTCAGCTGAGGATGTGATCGGTTCCTAGTTCTCAGCTGAGGATGTGATCGGTTCCTAGTTCTCAGCTGAGGATGTGATCGGTTCCTAGTTCTCAGCTGGGGATGTGATCGGTTCCTAGTTCTCAGCTGAGGATGTGATCGGTTCCTAGTTCTCAGCTGAGGATGTGATCGGTTCCTAGTTCTCAGCTGAGGATGTGATCGGTTCCTAGTTCTCAGCTGGGGATGTGATCGGTTCCTAGTTCTCACTGTGGGATGTGATCGGTTCCTAGTTCTGAGCTGAGGATGTGATCGGCTCCTAGTTCTCAGCTGGGGTTGTGATCGGTTCCTAGTTCTCAGCTGAGGATGTGATCGGTTCCTAGTTCTCAGCTGGGGATGTGATTGGTTTCCAGTTGTCTGCTGGGGATCTGATCATTTCCCAATTCTTGGCTGGGGATGTGATCAGTTCCCAGCTCTCTGCTGGGATTGTGATCTGTTCCCAGTTCTCATCTGGGGATTTGATCCATTTCTAGTACTCATCTGTGGATCTGATAGGCTCCCAGTTCTCAGCTTTGGAACTGATTGGTTTACAGTTCTTGGCTGGGGATCTGGTTGGTTACCATTTCTCAGCTGGGATCTGATCGGTTAGCAGTTCTTGGCTGGGGATCTGATTGGTTCCCAGTTCTTGGCTGGGAATTTGATTGGTTCCCAGTTCTAGGCTGGGGATCTGATTGATTCCCATTTCTCGGCTGGAGATCTGATTGGTTTCCATTTCTCGGCTGGGGATCTGATTGGTTCCCATTTCTCAGCTGGGGATCTGTTTGATTCCCATTTTTCGGCTGGGGAACTGATTTGGTTCCCATTTCTCAGCTTGGAATCTGATTGATTCCCATTTCTCGGCTGGGATCCGATCGGTTCCCATTTCTCTAAAGGTACCGTCACACGCGGCAATATTGCTTTCAATTTCACTGGCAATTTGCTGGTTGCAGTGAAATCATGAACACATTGTTCTATTTTGTTGCTGTGTACAAATAGAACAATGTATCCATGATTTCACTGCAACCAGCAAATTGCCAGTGAAATTACCAAGCAATATTGCCGCGTGTGACGGTACCTTAAATGTTATGGTAAAATGTGGAAAGGTGGGACCCAGCGCTAACTATATACCAGATTTTAAAAAATCTGCTGCACCCGATTGTTTCCATGCAAAAGAAAATATTTTCTAGTAAAAATACATTTACAATCTCTCCTAAAATTGTCATTATTTACATATGATTGTTTCAGTTACATATCTCTGAGTTTGATATTGAGAACTATAGAATTATAAAATTGGTATAAAACGTATGAACTGTTCACCGCTGGTTCTTCTTTCTTAGTTGTTGTGGATATTGAAGGATGTTACTCGTCTAGGAGCTCACCTTCCTTAGTTGTACGTGCTTTTCACCTGGAAGACGCTACGGATTAGTTTAGTTATTCTTCATGAGTTCGGGTTGTCACTATTTTTTCGAGGTTGAGTTAAGGTGTACCTGTGTGGGTGAATATTTTCTGGTGTTTTGCTGGCTGTTGCTTCTTGTGATGGAAGGTTTGGGTCACATCTATGAGTAAATAAGATTATTGTATGTCGGTTATATTCATGGAGTTAAGGTGTCTGGTTGATTATCCTCCTTTTGAGAGTTAATCACCTGATGATTTTTGTGTGGCAATCCCTTGTTCCATTTCTTGCATAGGTGCTGTTGTTGCTCCTCTGATGGTTTATGGTATGTTCTGTACAGTGGTAAAAGAATGTAGGTCAATGCCTATAATAATGTCCTGTATGCAGGTTTTTCTATATTGGACACTGTACCTTTAAGATCTCTTAGGCTGCTTTCACATTGCGATTTTTGGGGATCCGTGGCTCCCCGTTGTAAAACGGACAGCCACGGATCCGATTCGGCCCCCATGTATCCCTATGGGCACGGATCGGATTTGTCCTTAATGGACGGATCCGATTTTTTTCGGAGACTGCTCCGATTTTGGCCACAGCAGACCAAATCAGACCGAATCGGATCCGACACGATCCACGGCAATTAACATGGGGGCCTATGGAGCACGGGTCCGAGGAAACACAGGATTGTTTCTCAGACTCGATTTTAGTGTACTGAGCATGCTCAATGCACTAAAACTGCTCTGTTCCCCATTAATTTCACTTCCGCAATGTATGTGCATACATTGAGAAAGTGAAATCAACTAACAAAGGGTTAAGAATAAAAAAAAAACATCCTCACCTCTCCGGCATGTGTCCCGCGCCGTCTAGCTCCCGGGGCTTAAGGATCTGGCATTGCATGGCAGCCCGATCAGCTGATGCAGTCATATGACCGATCAGTTGGTCGGGTTGTCACATGACCGTGCAGTTTAAAGCTCCTGCCCACCGATCAATTTTGAAAGTCCAGAAAAAATTGAAAGTCTGGCTACCCTGTATGAGGTGCCTGAGGGAAACAAGTAACTATTATTCTATATAAACCTCTATGTATCCCTTCTCTCCTCCCATTATTCTTACTACTGACTCTGCTATTCTATTTTTTGGTAACCTTATTCTATTATACATGTAGCCAATAGGCGTTTCTTATTTCACTTATTTTTTTCACCCAGAACGCACTCATTGATAACCGTGTGTTCCGGTATCTACTTCCGTGTTTGCCCCTTAAAGCACTTTGTTAGGTATGGAGGTTTGGTATCTTTTATTTTAACCAGAGTTTGGACTCTTCTGTTACATTTGAATTTGATTAATGATACTTGTAATGAAAAGGACGGTATCTTGCTATATTGTTCTGTAATGTCTAGATATACTATATTTTGTAAACCACTTCTGTAATGTAACAAAATTAGTTTTTTTCTATTGTATATAGAATAATACATTGCTGAAGAAGGCTTGTATGCCGAAACGTTCAATATATTGTCTGACCCGTGCTTCTGACTGCTGAACAAATAAAGAGATACTGAAATTCAAAAAATGTATTTTTCATGAGTCTCGTATGAGTGCCGAGGTTTATATAGAATAATAATCACCGATCAATTTTGGCGGGCGTGGAATTTAAACCACCCAGTTGATGCGGTCATGTGACAACCCAATCAGCTGATCGGTCATATGACTGCATCAGCTGATCGGGTTGCCATGCAGCGCCAGGTCCATAAGCCCCGGGAGCAAGATGGCGCAGGACACATGCCGGAGAGGTGAGGATCTTTTTATTTTTTTATTTAACTTTTGGTTCACTCCCGCAATGTGTATTATATATATATATAACTAGAAAAAAATAACTAGAAAAAAATAACTAGAAAAAAAATTCTCTGCAGCACTCAGCTACTACCAATGATGTACAAATGCTACAAGCTATATATATATGAGGAAAAAGTTTAAAAACTTAAGTTTTTTTCCAAAAACTCAAAATCTTAACTTTTTATTTCTGAAGTTCTTGATACATACATTGGCCAATGTCTGTTTGCTCATCAACTGCGACAAAGTGACTTCAGGTCTGATGAGTCCTATCGCTGACATCCCTGTCCTCCTTGTCCACCCCCCACTTCTCAGTGGGCGGACTCCATCTCGACTCTAGATCACCCGTGGTCAATAAGGGTGCAAATTGCAGCATGGAGCCAGCCACTCCATATGATACAAAACAGAAAATAAGTGTTTTTGTTTTCTGTTTTATATATATATATATATACATTGTGAGAGTGGATGTGCTTTCTGCGTTCAGATCCGGGAAAATCAGGGACCTGGACACATAAATGGCATCCGGAGGTCACCTCCGATGCGATTCTTTTCCTGTCCATGGGGTCCTGCAAAAAGTAGGATCCCCACGGACAGGAAAAAAATCACAATGTGAAACCAGCCTTAGTGGTGATTGTCTGGTTTTTCTTCTATTTGTTTTCCTGGATGGGTGTTCTTCAGTTTTTCTCCAGATTGCACACTGCGGTCTGGGGTTCTATAAAAGGACAGGAGGGATTTGTTAGCACTGCTCTTTTAGTGTAGGTCCACACTGATTAGATGTACTATACCTTTGATTTTCCTGTGCGCTAGAGATTCCCATGTTTCATCATTCACCGTAGGTGCCAGCTATCTAGAATCAACCAGGTTAATCCTTTTAGTATTTAGTGTTTTACCATGCTATAGTAGGTCTAGTGAGTGATCTGTACCTTTAAAAGTTCCTTGAGGGATCTTCCCAGGACCTTTTCTGTGGTGGGACTATTGTGGCGCCCCTGCGACCAGGGTGGCCACATGAGGGAACTGCAGCCAGGCAGATAGGAGATGAGTGCTACACACACACCTTCAGCTCATACACACCCACTAGAGCACAACACCCAACCCGGAGCCCGGGACTCTAGGCGGGCAAAGGGTGGTGGGGTTTAGAGGAAAGTGGGTAGGAAGGTAGGTCAGGTGGTAGACCAGTACAAAAAGAGGAAAAGAGGCGGACGGAGTTAGTAGGCCAAGGGTGCTGACCAGTAAAGACAAGACTTGTGACAGAAAGTGACACTTCTCGGAGGGATAGGGCTCCCTGGAGACGCAGAATCCACAGAGACACCGTTCCATGGAGAGGAAGCTCGTCCATAGCCGGAAGCCCAAGAGAAATTGAGGAAAGAGACCGGACAGGTGCCCCGGGGTCCGAGGAGTACGGCAGCGTTGACCAACTACGGGCGGGATAGATTCCTTTGAAGTATCTGGTAATCACACGGGTCGGAAGGAGCCCAATAAGCCCTTGAAAGATAGAGTTACCCAAGACTAAGCTGGGACCAGAGTGTCGGCTCTGGGTGACCGAGGCAACAAGCAGGTACACGAACATACCGGCGGGGAATACTGATTCCAAGTCAGGGTTCCCATTACACAGGTTGGAGACTCAACAACACTATAGAACCCAGCTTGCTGCCAATACACATAGGGGGAAGCCATATAAAGGGACCGAGTTGCTGTCATACAATCCACAAGGAAGAACAGAGGAGAAACAAGCCTGAAAGGTTCAAAAAAGAGTGAAGGGTCTCAGAAAGATAGCCTGGCTGCAGAGGGTTCAGAGTGTCCGGAGTTACCTGTGTAAAGTGACTGTGTGAACTGTACGGTTTAAACTGAAGAACGTGCCAGTAAAACCCGGTGAACCCTGCTTTAGTCTCCCGTGTATGATTCCCGGTATACAGAACTTTTATTACACTTTACACCCTGTCAGGAGCAGCCCCGACCGTGGCGGGCTCATCCATTTTGCTGCAGCATCCATCCATCCTCCTGACAGAAGTACACTGCAGCGGTGGTCCCCTTACTGACCACCCGTGGGTGGCGTCTCGGCAACAATCTCCCTTGTAAATATACCCCTTTTACTTGCGGAACCCGGGACACGGTCCAGACCAAAACCGCTGTGATATTCCCAGTAGTACCCTGGTCCGGTACCGAGCACCCCGTCCCAGTGGGCTCCACACTATGATGTCCTTTTTTAGTACTTTGGGGTATGAAATTTCATAAATGACCCAGTCTTAGTGCTCCTTATTCTAAGTATTCTAAGTGTGGTCGCACTAGTGACTTGTATAGAGGTAAAATTATGTTCTCCTCATGAGCATCTATGCCTCTTTTAATGCATCCCATTATTTTATTTGCCTTTGCAGCAGCTGCCTGACACTGGCCACTCAATGTGAGTTTCTCATCTACCCATACACCCAGGTCTTTTTCAGTGATAGTTTTGCCCAGTGTTTTACAATTAAGAACATAATTATACCTTTTGTTTCCTCTGCCCAAGTGTATGACTTTACATTTATCCCCATTAAAGCACATTTGCCATTTAGCAGCCCAAGCTTCTAGTTTACATAAATCCTCCTGTAATATAAAATTGTCCTCGTCTGTATTGATTACCCTGCAGAGTTTAGTGTCATCTGCAAATATTGAGATTCTACTCTGTATGCCCCCTACAAGGTCATTAATAAATATATTAAATAGAAGCGGGCCCAACACTGACCCCTGTGGTACCCCACTGTTAACTGTGACCCATTCTGAGTGTGTTCCATTAATAACCACCCTTTGTTTCCTATCACTAAGCCAGTTCTTAACCCACTTACACATATTTTCCCCTATCCCCATTGCCCTCATTTTATGTATCAACCTTTTGTGTGGCACCGTATCAAAAGCTTTTGAAAAGTCCATATACACCACATCCACTGCATTTCCTTGGTCCAGTCCAGAACTTACTTCTTCATAGAAGCTTATCAGATTAGTTTGACAGGAACGGTCCCTCATAAAACCATGTTGATAATGGGTCATGAGGTTATTTTTGTTCAGATGCTCCAGTATAGCATCTCTTAGAAAACCCTCTAGGATTTTACCCACAGTAGAGGTTAAGCTTACTGGCCTATAATTTCCAAGTTCAGTTTTTGTCCCCTTTTTGAATATTGGCACCACATTTGCTATACGCCAGTCCTGTGGTACAGACCCTGTTATTATGGAATCTTTAAATATTAAAAATAATGGTCTATCTATGACAGTACTTAATTCCTGCAGCACTCTGGGGTGTATCCCATCCGGGCCCGGTGATTTGTCAATTTTAGTGATTTTTAGACGATGCCGTACTTCCTCTTGGGTTAAGCAGGTGACATTTAATTGAGACTTTTTGTTATCACTGATCATATTGTCTGTCATGGGATTTTCTTGTGTAAATACTGTTGAAAAAAAGTCATTTAGCATATTGGCTTTTTCCTCATCCTCATCCACCATTTCACCCAGACTATTTTTAAAGGGGCCAACACCATCATTTTTTAGTTTATTACTATTTATGTAGTTAAAAAATATTTTGGGATTCTTTTTACTTTCTCTGGCAATGAGTCTCTCTGTTTCAATCTTTGCTGCCTTGATTTGCTTTTTACAAATGTTATTTAATTTTCTGTATTTATTTAATGCTTCATCACTACCTACTTGCTTTAATTCCCTAAATGCTTTCTTTTTGTCACATATTGCACTTCTTACCGCTTTATTTAGCCATAGTGGTTTCCTCCTATTTCTAGCATGCTTATTCCCATAGGGTATATATTGTGCACAGGTCCTATTCAGGATGCTAATAAACATCTCCCATTTGTGTTGTGTACTTTTATGTCTCAGGACATCGTCCCAGTTTATTGCACTAAGATCATCTCTCAACCGTTGGAAATTTGCCTTCCTGAAGTTTAGTGTCCTTGTGGCCCCTCTACTACACATCTTAGTAAAGGATACTTGAAAGCTTATTAAGTTATGATCACTGTTACCCAAGTGACCTCCAACCCGTATATTTGATATGCGGTCCGGCCTGTTGGTTAATATCAGGTCCAGCAGTGCCCCCCTTCTTGTTGGGTCCTGAACCAGTTGTGAAAGGTAATTGTCTCTCATAGTTTTCAAAAACTTATTACCTTTGCTGGAACTGCAGGTTTCTGATCCCCAATGTATTTCAGGGTAGTTGAAGTCCCCCATAATAATGACTTCTCCCTGAGTCGCTGCTTCATCTATTTGCTTTATGAGGATATTCTCCTCCACTTCCATTATTGTTGGGGACTTATAACAAACCCCTATCAGTAATTTATTATTTTTTCCCCCTCCCCTTATCTCCACCCACAGGGACTCTACATTTCCATTAGATTCACCTATATTATCACGCAGGATGGGTTTTAAGGATGATTTTACGTATAAACATACACCTCCTCCTCGCCTATTTGTACGGTCATTTCTGAACAGACAATAGCCCTGTAAATTAACAGCCCAGTCATGGCTCTCGTCCAGCCAAGTCTCCGAAATCCCCACATGTCATAATTATTTTCCAACAAAATCAATTCTAATTCCTCCATTTTGTTGGTGAGGCTTCTGGCATTAGTGAACATGCACTTTATGCATCTCTCTTTACCTCTATTCCTTCCTACTAGATTGACTGTTCTAACCCCACCCCCAATTTTATTACTTGTGCCCAGGTTACTATTTACACTATCTTCCCCTCCTATACAATGAATACCCTCCCCCCCAATCCCTAGTTTAAACACTCCTCCAACCTTCTAGCCATTTTCTCCCCCAGCACAGCTGCACCCTCCTAATTGAGGTGCAGCCCGTCCCTAGCATAGAACCTGTAGCCAACAGAGAAGTCGGCCCAGTTCTCCAGGAACCCAAACCCCTCCTTCCTACACCAATTCCTGAGCCACTTATTTATCTCCCTAATCTCCCATTGCCTCTCTGGTGTGGCACGTGGAACAGGCAGTATTTCAGAGAATACTACCTTGGAGGTCCTTGCCTTAAGCTTGCAGCCTAATTCCCTGAAATCATCTTTAAGGACCTTCCACCTACCTCTAACTTTGTCATTTGTGCCAATGTGCACCATGACCGCTGGGTCCTCACCAGCCCCTCCCAGTAATCTGTCAACCCGATCAGCGATGTGCCGGACTCGAGCGCCAGGTAGGCAGCACACTGTTCGACGATCCCTGTCTTTGTGACAGATTGCCCTATCTATTCCCCTAATAATTGAGTCCCCCACTACCAGCACCTGTCTGGCCTGCCCTACTCTCCTGTTTTCCCCCTTACTGGAGCAGACACTCCTCTGGCTTTCAGAGGTCATGCCCTGCTGCAGCAGTGCTATCCCTGAACTCACACCCCCCTCATCTGCCAACATAGCAAATTTATTGGGGTGTGCCAGATCAGGGCTAGCCTCCCTGGCACCCTTCCCTCTACCCCGCCTTCTAACTGTCACCCAGCTAGCTACCTCACGGTCCTGCAGCTCCATACTACCATCCTCCCCCACATCTATCCCATTGAGCAGCTGTTCAGTGAGCAGCAGACTCCTTTCCATATTGTCTATGGATCTCAGCGTTGTCAGTTGTTCATTTAGATCCAGTATCTGGGCTTCCAAATGCACAACGTACTCACATCTCACACAGCAGTATGCACCCTCGACCGGCTGGTCAAGGAATGCATACATGTGGCAAGATGTACACTGGATGGCATTGCGAATCATGGAGCTCATTTCCTAATGGGATTGCACCAGACAGAATGATAAGTAAAAAGAAATGCAAAGTATTAATAAAATCCTCCCTTCCAAACTCCCTGAATCCAAAGTCACTGAATCACAAGTCACACACTTACTTCTGTCGCACTTGCTCTGTCACACTTAGCTCGCGGTCACACTCGCTAGAAAATCAGATATAAAGAGGTTTTTTTTGTTTTTTTTTTCCCTTAGCAGAAAATCAGCCTGTATCTCAGTGCACTTCCAAAGGCTATTGGCAGCACTATTATTGAGCGACCTAACACTAGACTGCTAATAACAGAACTAACAGACTTAATAGATGCTACCAGCAGCACCAACACAGTGAGACATAAGACTTGACCCACTACCTTACAGAGACCAGCCAGACAAAGGCCTATTTCATACCCCAAAGTAAAATTTTCGTTATTTACATATGATTGTTTCAGTTACATATTGAGTGATTTTAAATGTATTTTTACTAGAAAAGAGAGAAAGAAAAACAAACACAGGCAGAGTAAAAGGTTTAGCAAAAGAGGCCAAACTAGCTATATAGGAAAGACAGGATAGAATACTATTGCGGTCAGTATAAAACACTATAAAAACCAACAACAGCAGATAGTACAAAAATTACCCTGAGTCACTAAGACTCGGCGCCCTTTATATCTGCAGACTTCTATAAATCAAATGCCAGCAGAACTGGAAATAACAGATGATAGTGAATGGTAAAATTCCTAGGAAGAAAACTTCCTATCTGAGAGCAGATATACAAATATACAGACTAAATTGAAAACCCACAGCTCGGAATAAGACAAAACATAAGCAGAACCTTAAGCACACAAAAGTGTGCCACAAAATATCAAAAAAACATTCTCTTATCTTGCAAAGATCTCCACAGAGGAGAAGAAACCAGAGAGATGTGAACTCCTCCAGGGACCAAAGACAACTGGCAAGGATTGATCTACTTCAAACCATTATATGCTCCAAGAACCAGATTGCCAGTCATCACCATCACCTTTGAAGCCCACACAGTCAGCTGCATCACCAGCAACTACCACCGGAGGGAGCTCAAATTAATTCACAACAGGATCTGATCAGTTTCCATTTCTCGGCTGGGATCTGATCGGTTTTCATTTCTCGGTTGGAGATCTGATCGGTTCCCATTTCTTAGCTGGGGTTCTGATTGGTACCCATTTCTCGGCTGGGGATCTGATCGGATTCCAGTTCTTGGCTGGGGATGTTATTGATTCCCATTTTTTGGCTGAGGATCTGATTGATTCCCATTTCTTGAATAGGATCTGATTGGTTAGCAGTTCTTGGCTGGGGATTTGATTGGTTTCCATTTCTCGGCTGGAGATCTGATTGGTTCCCATTTCACGGCTGAGGATCTGATTTGTTAGCAGTTCTCAGCTAGGGATCTGATTGGTTCCCATTTCTCAGCTGGGGATCTGATCGGTTCCCAAGCCTCTGCTGGGGATCTGATCGGTTTCTATTTCTCGCCTGGGGATCTGATTGGTTCCCATTTCTCGGCTGGGGATCTGATTGGTTCCCATTTCTTGGCTGGGGTTCTGATTGGTTCCCATTTCTCGGCTGGGGATCAGATCGGTTCCCATATGTCATCTGGGATCTGATCGGTTAGCAGTTCTTGGCTGGGGATTTTATTGGTTCCCATTTCACGGCTGGATATCTGATTGGTTCCCATTTCTCGGCTGGGGATCTGATTGGTTCCCATTTCTCCGTAGGGGTTCGGATTGGTTCCCACTTCTTGGCTCGGGATCTGATCGGTTTCCAGTTCTCGGCTGGGGATGTGATTGATTACCATTTTTTGGCTGGGATTTGATCGGTTCCCATTTCTCGACTGGGATCTGATCAGTTAGCAGTTCTTGGCAGGGGATTTGATTGGTTCCCATTAGGGATGAGCGAGTACTGAAAAACTCGGACTCGCTAGACTCGTAATGAGTAGGTCCTAATACTCAGGTACTCGTTACGAGTCTAGAGAGTCCAATGTAAGTCAGTGGGGAAGCGAGTATTGCGAGTATTTCCTTTGCTGCTGAACCCTATAAAGAGGTCTGGCAGCAGAGGAAAAACCTGCAATTCCCCACTTCATTGTTTAAAAGCCAGCGGTAAAAAGCCGCCGGCTATTAAACAATGCTGAAGCCCCCTACTGGCTTCCCCGCCGCCTGACAGCAGGATCCTCCGTTCCCCCCACTGCCTACCCACCCTATCCTAACTTAGGATCGGGTGGGGAGGCTGCGGGGGGAGCAGAGGATCCTGCTGTCAGGCAGCTGGGGAGCGCAGAACCGACCACGGCAAGCAGGGAGCTGTCCGCGGTCGTGAACTGAGTTAAAACCTGATTCTCCCGGATTGCCCCGGTCCGGAGCAATCCGGCTCCATAGAGCCCCATGTTATGGGGCACCGGATTGCTCCGGACCGGGGCAAACCGGGAGAATCCGGTTTTCAAACCGATTTTCTCTTTTGGACGCCTTCCTGCCTGTAGTTTCAAATGAACAGCTGACTCAGGTCAGGTATTCATTTGAAGTAGCGATGCTGGCCTGGCAGGGTTCATGTGAGTTCATGCTTGCTTGCATGAACTGACATGAACTTTCACATGCCAGGGTGCACAGCTCTGCTTTATCTCTGGTGGAGGTTCTCTACCAGAGATGTAGCAGAGCTAAAGAAGAACCCTGGATTGGACTACGTCGGACGGAAGAGGTTTTTTTTTTAATAAAATCCCTAAGTGTGGTTGTTTGAACCCTGCTGTCACATCCCGAAGACTGCTGCCGACCGCCGGAGATTGCCGCCCACCGGCAGAGCAATGAATAAACCGGAAGTCATTAACTTCCGGTTTATTCACTGCTCTGCCGGCGCTTGGCAATCTCCGGCGGCCGGCAGCAGCAGTATGGCTGTGACAGCAGGGTTCACCCGCGGTCATAGCCTGAGCTATGACCTGAGGTGAACCCTGACTGTTGTAGTCATTTCTCAGACTGCTCTTGCTCTGCATAGACGTGTGTCTATGCAGAGTGAAGTAGCAGTGCTGAGAATTGCGTTTATGGACTACGTCGGACGGAAGAGGATTTTTTTAAATAAAGATGGAGTCACTAAATGTCTTTTTTGTTTTATTTCTAATAAAAAAAATGTTCTCTGTGTTGTGTTTTTTTACATAATTAACTAGAAATTCATGGCGGTAATGTCTGCTATTAGCGTGACCGCCATGAATTTCGGGTTTAGGGCCAGCTGATAATACAAAGCTGGCCCTAACCCCTTTATTACCCAGTGAGTCACAGCATCAGGGCCCTGGAAGAGTTGGGTTCAGCGCCAGAATATGGCGCTTCAATGAACGCGCCATTTTCTGGTGCAGCTGCGGTCTGCCATTCGCAGCGGGGGTGCCCAGAAAGCTTGGGCCTCCCTGTGCTGCGGATTCCAGACCCCAGCTGCCTAGCTGTACCTGGCTGGACATAGAAATAGCGTGGATCCCATGAAATTCATGAAATAATAAAAAAAAGGGGCTCCCCTATATTGTTGTGTCCGGCCAGGTACAAATAGGCACCTGGGGGTTGGTGGCAGCCCATCGCTGCCTGCTGTATCTGGCTGGATACAAAAATACGGCGAAGCCCACGTCAATTTTTTTCTGAAAAATCCAATAAACAATATGAATGAAAGGGACTGCATCTTTATTAACCCCTCGACCATGGTCGATGGGTTAATAAAGATGCAGTCCCTTTTTATAGGATTGTTTAATGGATTTTTCAGAAAATTTTTGACGTGGGCTTCGCCGTCTTTTTGTATGCCAGCCGGATACAGCAGGCGGCAACGGGCTTCCCCCAACCCCAGCTGACTATTTGGGCCTGCCTGGACACAGAAATATCGGGAAGCCCTTATTTTTTATTATTTCATGAATTTCAAAACCGGATTTTGAAAACTGGATTCTCCCGGATTGTACCGGTCCGGTGCAGTCCGGCGCCCCATAACATGGGGCTCTATGGGCCGGATTGCATCGGACCGGGACAATCCGGGGGAATCTGGTTTTAACTCAGTTCACGACCGCGGACAGCTCCCTGCTTGCTGCGGTCTGTTCTGCGCTCCCCGGCTGCCTGACAGCAAGATCCTCCGCTCCCCCCGCAGCCTCCCCACCCGATCCTAAGTTAGGATAGGTTGGGGAGGCGGTGGGGGGAGCGGAGGATCCTGCTGTCAGGCGGCGGGGAAGCCAGTAGGGGGCTTCAGTATTGTTTAATAGCCGGTGGCTTTTTACCGCTGGCTTTTAAACAATGAAGTGGGGAATTGCAGGTTTTTCCTCTGCTGCTAGACCTCTTTATAGGGTCCAGCAGCACAGGGACTGCATTTCCCATTGATTTGCATTGGGCTCGTTACTCTGCGAGTAATCGCAAGGATACTCGCAGAGTAACGAGTAGCCCGAGTACTCTACTATTCGGCGGGTACCGATTAGTAGCGAGTAGACTCGCTCATCCCTAGTTCCCATTTCTCGGCTGGAGATCTGATGGGTTCCCAGTTCTCAGCTGGGGATCTGATCGGTTCCCATTTCTCAGATGGGGATCTGATCGGTTTCCATTTCTCAGCTGGGGATCTAATTGGTTCTCATTTCTCGGCTGGGGTTCTGATCGGTTTCCGGTTCTCGGCTGGGGATCTAATTGGTTCTCATTTATCGGCTGGGGTTCTGATCGGTTTCCAGTTCTCGGCTGGTGATCTAATTGGTTCTCATTTATCGGCTGGGGTTCTGATCGGTTTCCAGTTCTCGGCTGGTGATCTAATTGGTTCTCATTTCTCGGCTGGGATTCTGATCGGTTTCCAGGTCTCGGCTGGAGATGTAATTGGTTCCCATTTCTCGGCTGGGGATGTAATTGGTTCCCATTTCTTGGCTGAGGATCTGATCGGTTTCCATTTCCCAGGTGGGGACCTGATTGGTTCCTAGTTCTTGGCTGAGGATCTCATCAGTCCCCCTACATTCTGTGGGCAGCAGTGGACTTGTGTGTTGTTCTCGGTACGGATCCTCTCGGCTGATGTGTGGCGCCCCTATGGTCTGGTCACCACAGAGGTACTGCACCTAATCCATAGGTGTGGTATCCCACTCCCAGGTAAGATGGGGACACAATACCAAGACCCACACACCTTGCACCCAACACCCATCCTAAGCCCAGGCCAGGAGATGAAGAGTGGAAGAAACTCTATCTGAGCAGACCCATTCACTGGCTGTAGGAGGAAACAGGTTTAGGGGGTGGGGACAGGAAGTTAGTTGGGGAAGTAGAGTCGGGAAAAGAGCGAGAAATAAGAAGGAGTTTGAGAGCAGACCGAGTAAGACTGAGTTCTAGGGGAACTTTGGCACCTGGGAAGGAGTAGGGACCAGTGGGTAAGTCGCCCATGGAACCCAGGCCAGCATAAACCCTGAATACACCCCGACCCTGAGTAGTGATGGGGGAACTGGTTGCAAAAGGGGACTGGCCCCAATCTGGCCACAGCACTGCAAGTTTAAGCCAGGAAACCGGGGGTCACTTAACTTTATGTACAGTGGTCATTTACCATGGACAATCCCAGGTACAGTGTCTAGGCCTAGAGCCAAGAGGATGTGCTGGCCGTTCTTTAATCACAAGTTTTTCAGGCGAAGTACCGTTGTGTCCGCGCTGCTGCCAGGAAGATATAGACACACCAACGACACTGGACGTCTGGGTACTGGTGATGTAGATTTATTTCCCGACGCGTTTCGGAGCCACGTACCGAGCTCCTTCCTCTGGCAACAACACTGCAAGTTTGAACCAGGAAACCGGGGGTCAATTAACTTTATGTGCAGTGGTGATTTACCATGGACAATCCCAGGCACTGTGGCCAGGCCTAGAGTCAAGAGGACATGGTGGCCGTTACTTGACAGGACTCGCAGCCACCTTCCTTGGGATCCTGTAGCACGAAGGCGCAAAGCAGGAGTAGAGGTGGACCAGCGCAAAGAGAAAGGGCAACCTGGAAAGACATCCAAGAGGGTGTCTCGGTGGAGTGATCCTGGACTGCCTGGGAGTTGACTGGACTGCTGACCTGGAGAACAGAATACCCCGGCTGGGCTGGAATTACTGAGAGCTGTGAGTAAAGGTGAAAAAACTGCACCCTTTGTGTCCTCTGACTTATTTCTGCGCCTTCCTTGCTGCACACAGCACCATAACTACCACCACCATCCCCCCTATAAACGTCCTTAACCCCTGGGGGCTCGCTTCACCTGTGAGAAGTGTTCCATCTCAGCTGCTACAACACCCCCAGGGTTCATACAGCAGCACTGGTCATCTCTGACCAGGCACAACATGTGGCGTCACGTAAAGACTACAAATCCCCTGTAGATACCCCTTCATCTGCTCGGCCAGGGCCAGGGAGCTGGGCCACCGCCACCGTGACCTCCCTGAAGGACTGCCGACCTGACTACCGAGTACCCCAGGCCCTTACGGCTGCTGCAAATGCACATTCCTCTTTTCTGTGTCCGTACCCTTCCTTTTGGTCTGGTCGTCTTCTATCCGCCGCCTTTCACCATTTTAAAGCTTTAATACTTTCGTGGCCTTCATCAGATATTGTAAGTAGGAGGAGGACCGGTTCCTTGCCCGCGATCGCCGGGTTGTGGCTCTGAGATGTGGATTGCATTTAAAACAGAATTTGTGAAATCAATTTTGGCTCAGTAAATTGCTTTGAGATCTATTTCAAGGACGTGTGAGATATGGCAGCTTTCATGCAGTCTGGTGAGGTCTCCGCAAGCCTGAAATGAAATGCAGAGCAGCAATGAGGCCGAGTGCTGGGAAGTCGAATCCAGCACCTGAAATGGTCTCCGGGATCAATAAAGACGGACGCCAACTGCTAATTAAAGTCTGACGGCCACATTTCCCAAACTTAAGAACTTCAGCTGAGATGGCAAATTTGTCTGACAGTGCAGGAATCTGCATCGTCTCATCACCCTCGGGCGGCCAAGACGTGTCTGAGCCAACACCGGCCTCCAACATGGCTGCTAAAAATGGCCGTCAGCAACTAATAATGTTTGTATCCAAGACTTCATAAAATATTCTGACTAACTTATATAGTGGTTATATATTGCTCTGATCATATGTTTTGCTATATATGACATATAGAGGTGAAAGGGAAAGGAGCAGCTGACACCAGATAGTGTCCTCATTGCCTGTAGTGGAGAGGAGCAGCTGTCATCTGATAACAGCCTCATTGTCTGTAGTGGAGAGGAGCAGCTGTCATCTGATAGTGGCCTCATTGTCTGTAGAGGAGAGGAGCAGCTGTCATCTGATAGTGGCCTCATTGTCTGTAGTGGAGAGGAGCAGCTGTTATCTGATAGTGGCCTCATTGTCTGTAGTGGAGAGGAGCAGCTGTCATCTGAGAGTGGCCTCATTGCCTGTAGTGGAGAGGAGCAGCTGTCATCTGATAGTGGCCTCATTGTCTGTAGAGGAGAGGAGCAGCTGTCATCTGAGAGTGGCCTCATTGTCTGTAGAGGAGAGGAGCAGCTGTCATCTGAGAGTGGCCTCATTGTCTGTAGTGGAGAGGAGCAGCTGTCATCTGATAGTGGCCTCATTGTCTGTAGAGGAGAGGATCAGCTGTCATCTGATAGTGGCCTCATTGTCTGTAGTGGAGAGGAGCAGCTGTCATCTGATAGTGGCCTCATTGTCTGTAGTAGAGAGGATCAGCTGTCATCTGATAGTGTCCTCATTGCCTGTAGTGGAGGAGCAGCTGTCATCTGATAGTGGCCTCATTGTCTGTAGTGGAGAGGAGCAGCTGTCATCTGATAGTGGCCTCATTGTCTGTAGTAGAGAGGATCAGCTGTCATCTGATAGTGTCCTCATTGCCTGTAGTGGAGAGGAGCAGCTGTCATCTGATAACAGCCTCATTGTCTGTAGAGGAGAGGAGCAGCTGTCATCTGAGAATGGCCTCATTGTCTGTAGTGGAGAGGAGCAGGAGTCATCTGATAGTGGCCTCATTGCCTGTAGTGGAGAGGAGCAGCTGTCATCTGATAGTGGCCTCATTGTCTGTAGTGGAGAGGAGCAGCAGTCATCTGATAGTGGCCTCATTGTCTGTAGTGGAGAGGAGCAGCAGTCATCTGATAGTGGCCTCATTGCCTGTAGTGGAGAGGAGCAGCTGTCATCTGATAGTGGCCTCATTGTCTGTAGTGGAGAGGAGCAGCTGTCATCTAATAGTTGCCTTATTGTCTGTAGTGGAGAGGAGCAGCTGTCATCTGATAGTGGCCTCATTGTCTGTAGTGGAGAGAAGCAGCTGTCATCTGATAGTGGCCTCATTGCCTGTAGTGGAGAGGAGCAGCTGTCATCTGAGAGTGGCCTCATTGTCTGTAGTGGAGAGGAGCAGCTGTCATCTGATAGTGGTCTCATTGTCTGTAGTGGAGAGGAGCAGCTGTCATCTGATAGTGGCCTCATTGTCTGTAGTGGAGAGGAGCAGCTGTCATCTGATAGTGGCCTCATTGTCTGTAGTGGAGAGGAGCAGCTGTCATCTGATAGTGGCCTCATTGTCTGTAGTGGAGAGGAGCAGCTGTCATCTGATAGTGGCCTCATTGTCTGTAGTGGAGAGGAGCAGCTGTCATCTGATAGTGGCCTCATTGTCTGTAGTGGAGAGGAGCAGCTGTCATCTGATTGTGGCCTCATTGCCTGTAGTGGAGAGGAGCAGCTGTCATCTGATAGTGGCCTCATTGTCTGTAGTGGAGAGGAGCAGCTGTCATCTGATAGTGGCCTCATTGTCTGTAGTGGAGAGGAGCAGCTGTCATCTGATAGTGGCCTCATTGTCTGTAGTGGAGAGGAGCAGCTGTCATCTGATAGTGGCCTCATTGTCTGTATGGAGAGGAGCAGCTGTCATCTGATAGTGGCCTCATTGTCTGTAGTGGAGAGGAGCAGCTGTCATCTGATTGTGGCCTCATTGCCCGTAGTGGAGAGGAGCAGCTGTCATCTGATAGTGGCCTCATTGTCTGTAGTGGAGAGGAGCAGCTGTTATCTGATATTGGCCTCATTGCCTGTAGTGGAGAGGATCAGCTGTCATCTGATAGGGTCTCATTGTCTGTAGTGAGAGGATCAGCTGTCATCTGATAGGGGTCTCATTGTCTGTAGTGGAGAGGAGCAGCTGTTATCTGATAGTGGCCTCATTGTCTGTAGTGGAGAGGAGCAGCTGTCATCTGATAGTGGCCTCATTGTCTGTAGTGGAGAGGAGCAGCTGTCATCTGATAGTGGCCTCATTGTCTGTAGTGGAGAGGAGCAGCTGTCATCTGATAGTGGCCTCATTGTCTGTAGTGGAGAGGAGCAGCTGTCATCTGATAGTGGCCTCATTGTCTGTAGTGGAGAGGGAGCAGCTGTCATCTGATTGTGGCCTCATTGCCTGTAGTGGAGAGGAGCAGCTGTCATCTGATAGTGGCCTCATTGTCTGTAGTGGAGAGGAGCAGCTGTCATCTGATAGTGGCCTCATTGTCTGTATGGAGAGGAGCAGCTGTCATCTGATAGTGGCCTCATTGTCTGTAGTGGAGAGGAGCAGCTGTCATCTGATTGTGGCCTCATTGTCTGTAGTGGAGAGGAGCAGCTGTCATCTGATAGTGGCCTCATTGCCTGTAGTGGAGAGGAGCAGCTGTCATCTGATAGTGGCCTCATTGTCTGTAGTGGAGAGGAGCAGCTGTTATCTGATATTGGCCTCATTGTCTGTAGTGGAGAGGATCAGCTGTCATCTGATAGTGGTCTCATTGTCTGTAGTGGAGAGGAGCAGCTGTATCTGATAGTGGCCTCATTGTCTGTAGTGGAGAGGATCAGCTGTCATCTGATAGTGGCCTCATTGTCTGTAGTGGAGAGGATCAGCTGTCATCTGATAGTGGCCTCATTGTCTGTAGTGGAGAGGGAGAGGATCAGCTTTCATCTGATAGTGGCCTCATTGCCTGTAGTGAGAGGAGCAGCTGTCATCTGATAGTGGCCTCATTGTCTGTAGTGGAGAGGAGCAGCTGTTATCTGATATGGCCTCATTGCCTGTAGTGGAGAGGATCAGCTGTCATCTGATAGTGGCTCATTGTCTGTAGTGGAGAGGGAGCAGCTGTTATCTGATAGTGGCCTCATTGTCTGTAGTGGAGAGGAGCAGCTGTCATCTGATAGTGGCCTCATGTCTGTAGTGGAGAGGACAGTCTGTCATCTGATAGTGGACCTCATTGTCTGTATGTGAGAGGCGCAGCTGTCATCTGATAGTGGCCTCATTGTCTGTAGTGGAGAGGAGCAGCTGTCATCTGATAGTGGCCTCATTGTCTGTAGTGGAGAGGAGCAGCTGTCATCTGATAGTGGCCTCATTGTCTGTAGTGGAGAGGAGCAGCTGTCATCTGATTGAGGCCTCATTGCTGTAGTGGAGAGGAGCAGCTGTCATCTGATAGTGGCCTCATTGCCTGTAGTGGAGAGAAGGCAGCTGTCATCTGATAGTGGCCTCATTGTCTGTAGTGGAGAGGAGCAGCTGTCATCTGATAGTGGCCTCATTGTCTGTAGTGGAGAGGAGCAGCTGTCATCTGATGTGGCCTCATTGTCTGTAGTGGAGAGGAGCAGCTGTCATCTGATTGTGGCCTCATTGTCTGTAGTGGAGAGGAGCAGCTGTCATCTGATAGTGGCCTCATTGTTGTAGTGGAGAGGAGCAGCTGTCATCTGATAGTGGCCTCATTTTCTGTAGTGGAGAGGAGCAGCTGTCATCTGATAGTGGCCTCATTGTCTGTAGTGGAGAAGGAGCAGCTGTCATCTGATAGTGGCCTCATTGTCTGTAGGGAGAGATCAGCTGTCATCTGATAGGGCTCATTGTCTGTAGTGGAGAGGAGAGCTGTCATCTGATAGTGGCCTCATTGTCTGTAGTGGAGAGGAGCAGCTGTCATCTGATAGTGGCCTCATTGTCTGTAGTGGAGAGGATCAGCTGTCATCTGATAGTGGCTCATTGTCTGTAGTGGAGAGGAGCAGCTGTCATCTGATAGTGGCCTCATTGTCTGTAGTGGAGAGGATCAGCTGTCATCTGATAGTGGCCCTCATTGCCTGTAGTGGAGAGGACAGCTGTCATCTGATAGTGGCCTCATTGTCTGTAGTGGAGAGGAGCAGCTGTCATCTGATAGTGGCCTCATTGTCTGTAGTGGAGAGGATCAGCTGTCATCTGATAGTGGCCTCATTGTCTGTAGTGGAGAGGATGCAGCTGTCATCCTGATAGTGGGCCTTCATTGTCCTGTAGTGGAGAGGAGCAGCTGTCATCTGATAGTGGCCTCATTGTCTGTAGTGGAGAGGATCAGCTGTCATCTGATGTGGCCTCATTGTCCCGTAGAGGAGAGGAGCAGCTGTCATCTGATAGTGGCCTCATTGTCTGTAGTGAGAGGATCAGCTGTCATCTGATAGTGGCCTCATTGCCTGTAGTGGAGAGGAGCAGCTGTCATCTGATAGTGGCCTCATTGTCCTGTAGTGGAGAGGAGCAGCTGTCATCTGATAGTGGCCTCATTGTCTGTAGTGGAGAGGAGCAGCTGTCATCTGATAGTGGCCTCATTGCTGTAGTGGAGAGGAGCAGCTGTCATCTGTAGTGGCCTCATTGTCTGTAGTGGAGAGGAGCAGCTGTCATCTGATAGTGGCCTCATTGTCTGTAGTGGAGAGGATCAGCTGTCATCTGATAGTGGCCTCATTGTCTGTAGTGGAGAGGAGCAGCTGTCATCTGATAGTGGCCTCATTGCTGTAGTGGAGAGGACAGCTGTCATCTGATAGTGGCCTCATTGTCTGTAGTGGAGAGGAGAGCTGTCATCTGATAGTGGCCTCATTGTCTGTAGTGGAGAGGACAGCTGTCATCTGATAGTGGCCTCATTGTCTGTAGTGGAGAGGAGAGCTGTCATCTGATAGTGGCCTCATTGCTGTAGTGGAGAGGACAGCTGTCATCTGATAGTGGCCTCATTGCTGTAGTGGAGAGGAGCAGCTGTCATCTGATAGTGGCCTCATTGTCTGTAGTGGAGGGAGCAGCTGTCATCTGATAGTGGCCTATTGTCTGTAGTGGAGAGGAGCAGCTGTCATCTGATAGTGGCCTCATTGTCTGTAGTGGAGAGGAGCAGCTGTTATCTGATATGGCCTCATTGTCTGTAGTGGAGGAGCAGCTGTCATCTGATAGTGGCCTCATTGTCTGTAGTGGAGAGGAGCAGCTGTCATCTGATAGTGCCTTCATTGTCTGTAGTGGAGAGGAGCAGCTGTCATCTGATAGTGGCCTCATTGTCTGTAGTGGAGAGGACAGCTGTCATCTGATAGTGGCCTCATTGTCTGTAGTGGAGAGGAGCAGCTGTCACTGATGTGGCCTCATTGTCTGTAGTGGAGTGGAGCAGCTGTCATCTGATGTGGCCTCATTGCTGTAGTGGAAGGATCACTGTCATCTGATAGTGGCCTCATTGCTGTAGTGAGAGGAGCAGCTGTCATCTGATAGTGGCCTCATTGCTGTAGTGGAGAGGACAGCGTCACTGATAGTGCTTATTGTCTGTAGTGGAGAGGAGCAGCTGTCATCTGATAGTGGCCTCATTGTCTGTAGTGAGAGGAGCAGCTGTATCTGATAGTGGCCTCATTGTCTGTAGTGGAGAGGAGCAGCTGTCATCTGATAGTGGCCTCTATCTCTACTTCTCTTTATTTCTTGCTGTACCATTGGGATCTGTTATATTGGGGTGGACTATCATCAAGGTGCACCTGTCTTAAAGGTCACCTAATTTTGCCTGGCCCCTCCTGTGTGGGCAAATAAGATAAGGAGCCCCCTGCCCATTCTAGGAGGTTACCCTGCCTTAGTCTTACATTTGGGTGCATTTTTTTTCTATTGCCCCATTTGCCCTTCATATCTGGGCTCTTGCTCAGGGGCCTGAGTATTCCTGTACGTTGGCGCGGTGGGTGCAGCGTGGTGGTGGCCGCCGTGTTATGGCTTTCCTGGCACGGCTTCTCCTAACGAGGCCACGCGGTAATGTCCCCTTCACATTTATTAGCAGTTTACGTTCTAACACATCATTAAACCAAGACAAGTTCATGCATCAAAACTGTATATAAAAGTCGCCTTTAATTAAAATCTCCAAATATTCCAGTAACGAGGTAATGTAAAGGTTAATCTGAGGCGAGGACGTGTCCCCCTCCCCCCAATAATATTTAATCATCGGGAGGAACATTAATTACTAAACCGCTCCCCGGAGACTCCATTATTGATTCCTTTCCTCTGAATGGGATTAATATTCCATATAATTGAGATGATTTACAGACGGCGCTCCGCATCTCACTAATCACAATCATAAATTACTGGACGCCATTGACCGGACATCGCGAACCCTAAAACCCCGAGAAGGAGGAGGAACGTCAGCAAATCTGCAGAGCACCTTATACTAATGATCAGAAACATCCTCCACTCACATCCAAAGCTGCAGTCCCAAAACTAAAGGTCCTGGTCACTGAGAACAGTGCATTGTGGGAGCTTAACCGAGAGCTGGGACCCCCAGAATGAAAGAGTAAAAAGCAAGAAATATAGCAAGATTGGGATAAGAAACTAATAGAACCATCATGGATGTCACATAGAAAGCTCCGAACCTAAATGGCCAGTCACCCCCACTTGTTATTGTCTTGTACCCCCAGTTTCATCATCCTGTACCCCCGGTGTCATTCTCCTGTACCCCCAGTGTCATTATCCTGTGCCCCCAGTGTCATTATCCTGTACCTCCAGTTTCATTATCCTGTGCCCCCAGTGTCATTATCCTGTACCTCCAGTATCATTATCCTGTACCCCCAGTGTCATCATCCTGTACACCCAGTGTCAGTGTCATTATCCTGTACCCCCAGTGTCATTATCCTGTACCCCCAGTGTCATTATCCTGTACCCCCAGTGTCATAATCCTGTACCCCCAGTGTCATCATCCTGTACCCCCAGTGTCATAATCCTGTACCCCCAGTGTCATTATCCTGTACCCCAGTGTCATTATCCTGTACCCCAGTGTCATTATCCTGTACCCCCAGTGTCATTATCCTGTACCCCCAGTGTCATTATCCTGTACCCCCAGTGTCATTATCCTGTACCCTCAGTGTCATCATCCTGTACCCCCAGTGTCATCATCCTGTACCCCCAGTATCATTATCCTGTACCCCCAGTGTCATTATCCTGTACCTCCAGTGTCATTATCCTGTACCCCCAGTGTCATTATCCTGTACCCCCAGTGTCATTATCCTGTACCCTCAGTGTCATCATCCTGTACCCCCAGTGTCATTATCCTGTACCCCCAGTGTCATTATCCTGTACCCCCAGTGTCATTATCCTGTACCTCCAGTGTCATTATCCTGTACCCCCAGTGTCATTATCCTGTACCCCCAGTGTCATTATCCTGTACCCCCAGTGTCATTATCCTGTACCCCCCGTGTCATTATCCTGTACCCTCAGTGTCATCATCCTGTACCCCCAGTGTCATTATCCTGCACCCCCAGTATCATTATCCTGTACCCCCAGTGTCATTATCCTGTACCTCCAGTGTCATTATCCTGTACCCCCAGTGTCATTATCCTGTACCCCCAGTGTCATTATCCTGTACCCTCAGTGTCATCATCCTGTACCCCCAGTATCATTATCCTGTACCCCCAGTGTCATTATCCTGTACCCTCAGTGTCATCATCCTGTACCCCCAGTATCATTATCCTGTACCTCCAGTGTCATTATCCTGTACCCTCAGTGTCATCATCCTGTACCCCCAGTATCATTATCCTGTACCCCCAGTGTCATTATCCTGTACCTCCAGTGTCATTATCCTGTACCCCCAGTGTCATTATCCTGTACCCCCAGTGTCATTATCCTGTACCTCCAGTGTCATCATCCTGTACCCCCAGTATCATTATCCTGTACCCCCAGTGTCATTATCCTGTACCCCCAGTGTCATTATCCTGTACCCCAGTGTCATTATCCTGTACCCCCAGTGTCATTATCCTGTACCCCCAGTGTCATCATCCTGTACCTCCAGTGTCATCATCCTGTACCACCAGTGTCCTTATCCTGTACCCCCAGTGTCATTATCCTGTACCCCAGTGTCATTATCCTGTACCCCCATTGTCATCATCCTGTACCACCAGTGTCCTTATCCTGTACCCCCAGTGTCATTATCCTGTACCCCCATTGTCATCATCCTGTACCCCCAGTGTCATTATCCTGTACCTCAGTGTCACTATCCTGTACCCCCAGTGTCATTATCCTGTACCCCCAGTGTCATTATCCTGTACCCCAGTGTCATTATTCTGAACCCCGAGTGTCATTATCCTGTACCCCCAGTGTCATTATCCTGTACCTCCCAGTGTCATTATCCTGTACCTCCAGTGTCATTATCCTGAACCCCCAGTGTCATTATCCTGTACCCCCAGTGTCACTATCCTGTACCCCCAGTGTCATTATCCTGTACCCCAGTGTCATTATCCTGTACCCCCAGTGTCATTATCCTGAACCCCGAGTGTCATTATCCTGTACCCCCAGTGTCATTATCCTGTACCTCCCAGTGTCATTATCCTGTACCTCCAGTGTCATTATCCTGAACCCCCAGTGTCATTATCCTGTACCCCCAGTGTCATTATCCTGTACCCCCAGTGTCACTATCCTGTACCCCCAGTGTCACCATCCTGTACCCCCAGTTTCACTATCCTGTACCCCAGTGTCATTATCCTGTACCCCCAATGTCACTATCCTGTACCACCAGTGTCATTATTCTGTACCCCCAGTGTCATTGTCCTGTACCCCCAGTGTCATTATCCTGTACCCCCAGTGTCATTGCCTGTACCCCCAGTGTCATTGTCCTGTACCCCCAGTGTCATTATCCTGTACCCCCAGTGTCATTATCCTGCACCCCCAGTGTCATTATCCTGTACCCCCAGTGTCATTGTCCTGTACCCCCAGTGTCAGTGTCATTATCCTGTACCCCAGTGACTTCTGACCTCTCTGTACCTGGTGATGGGTGTATGTGTAACCCCTCTTATTCTCCATTGGGTTCATGGATTTCCAGTTTAGTTCTCGTCAGTGAAGAGGATTTTGTCTTATCTATTTTGGCATTAATGTAACATAATCCTGATCTTTATCTTCACTTTTCAGGACATGCTGGGACTTCTAGTTTCCCACAAGCTGGAGAGTTTCACATTACAGACCCCAGATCTACGTGTATTGGTAGGTGAATGACCCTGATGTTGATGTTGTCAATTGCTTTGCACATGTAGCTGTTGCTTACTCTGCGCCTGTAGCTGTCGCTTACTCTGCACCTGTCACTTGCTCTGCGCCTGTAGCTGTCGCTTGCTCTGCGCCTGTCACTTGCTCTGCGCCTGTGGCTGTCACTTGCTCTGTCCCTGTGGCTGTCACTTGCTCTGCCCCTGTGGCTGTCACTTGCTCTGTGCCTGTGGCTATCACTTGTTCTGCACCTGTTGCTGTCGCTTGCTCTGCGCCTGTGGCTGGCGCTTGCTCTGCGCCTCTAGCTGTCGTTTGCTCTGCACCTGTAGCTGTCGCTTGCACTGCGTTTGTAGCTGTCACTTGCACTGCACCTGTAGCTATCACTTGTTATGAACCTGTAGCTGTCACTTGCTGTGCACCTGTAGCTATCGCTAGCTCTGCGCCTGTGGCTGTCGCTTGCTCTGCGCCTGTGGCTGTTGCTTGCGCTGTGCCTGTAGCTATCACTTGTTCTGCACCTGTAGCTGTCACTTGCTCTGCCCCTGGTGCTGTTCCTTGCTCTGTACCTGTCACTTGTTCTGTGCCTGTAGCTGTCAGCTTGCACTGCGCCTGTAGCTGTCACTTGCTCTGCACCTGTAGCTGTCACTTGCTGTGCACATGTAGCTATCGCTAGCTCTGCGCCTGTGGCTGTCGCTTGCTCTGCGCCTGTGGCTGTTGCTTGCGGTGTGCCTGTAGCTATCACTTGTTCTGCACCTGTAGCTGTCACTTGCTCTGCACCTGTGACTGTCGCTTGCTCTGCACCTGTGGCTGTCGCTTGCTCTGTGCCTGTAGCTATCACTTGTTCTGCACCTGTAGCTGTCACTTGCTCTGCGCTTGTAGCTGTTGCTTGCTCTGCGCCAGTAGCTGTGCTTGCTCTGTGCCTGTAGCTGTCGCTTGCGCTGCGCCTGTAGCTGTCGATTGCTCTGCACCTGTCACTTGTTCTGCGCCTGTAGCTGTCACTTGTTCTGCGCCTGTAGCGGTCGCTTGCTCTGCACCTGTAGCTGTCACTTGCTCTGCACCTGTAGCTGTCGCTTGCTCTGCACCTGTCACTTGTTCTGCGCCTGTAGCTGTCGCTTGCTCTGTGCCTGTAGCTGTCACTTGTTCTGCGCCTGTAGCTGTCACTTGCTCTTTGCTGCCTACTGATTGTGACAATATTAGATCTGGAGAGAAGGATGTGATATTTCTGGCAGTGATAAGGAAACATCCGGATATTTCTCCTGCCATATTTTGGAATAATCCATGGTAGATTTACTCTCCGGTTACTTTTCTCTGCTCTGAATAATTTGCCTATTTCTTGGTATGGAGCAGGCGGAGCGGCGAGGCTCGGGGGTAATATCGTGCACCGAGCCGGGTTAATTCACGGGTAATGGTCCAGGGACACCATGTGTGTGAATTGTTTTTGCAGCTTCATTAACCATACGTTACCCAGAGTCGCACCACATTAACTGGGATCTATCGGGAGAGCAGCAAACGCTTAAGAAACAGCATGAGACCATGATGGCAAAGATTGGTATGGCGAATGCAGAGAGACCTGTCATTCATGGAGTCTCTAAATGAGTTTTTAGTTTTTGGGTTTTCTTTTCTTTTTATAAATCCCGTCCATGCACAGCTTATAATGCAGAGCGCGGGTAGAGTTTCCATCCCTCCTATGGGGCGCTGTCTGGAAAATATGAATTATTTTCATTGTTTTAGAAGACACAGCAGAGCTGACGCCCTTCTCCGCCCCATTTTGGTTTGTAGGGAAGCTTTCTCTCTGCTACCCCCTAATCAGGTATTTATGTCCCAGCTGAGTCGTAAAAGCCAGCTAGATGGTGCTGGTTTTCTTTTCTCTCCAAGAATCCTTAAATTTAATAATGTACATTAATGTCCCAAATACAAAAATCATATTTTTGGCATGCTGGAATTTTTGGGGATCAGACAGTACATCTTAATTTTCTGGAAAAGGGTCAGAAACCTGGGAAATGAATTCTGACCACCAGCACATCACAGACATATCATATTTGGACTCAAACAGCACCACAAATCACGAGGGAAAACATGATGTCCATATCGTTGACCTGGGAGCGTCCCGGCCAAAGATATGGAAAAATAGATTTTTTTGAGAATTGTGGAGATGGGTGCTTCTCCAAAAAAACAGCCCATATGAGAGGTCAGCAATTTGGGAGTTCCTGGATTAATGGCTCAAAACATAAAACCAAATGACCATTTTGCTGCCTTATTCCAGCTTAAACCAAGGACATAGCACTACCTTATTGCTGTGAGGCTGGAATCCCAACCCATTTCCAGGGTGCCTTCCCCACTAAATCTGCAACTGTCACTGCTTGGCGCAGGATTAGCCTTTCTTATTTTAATCTCTTTTATTTTAATAACTTTATAAATTGTCTCTTTTATAATATCTTTTTGTAAACACTGTCCATTTCTTTGGCATAAAAACGCCTTGCCCTATCAGCGAGCTGAATACGTTCCTCCCGCAAATTCATGTTACCAAACAGGTTACCGATTCACCTGAAAGAGATCAGTGGGGGCAGCATAGTCTTTGTATTTATGTGATATTGTGGCTTGAGGGTGGCTGGATTGAGGTATATATACGTTCCTGGCAGGAACTGGTGATATATATACATCAAGTCACATCATGTGCCACAATAGACTACATAAAGTAGAGCAGCTACGCACCTTTTCTTGTCTTCTATCAATACTGTGTTTAGCCAGCAGGATAAGAGGGTGCCAGAGAGCTGCAGCTCCTGACTAAGGTCATGGCAGACACAATAAGATGACTAATGAGTTGGGATTGTCGAACATTCATCATCGCCGGCGGATGTTCACCAGAGATTCATCGTTGGCCATTAGTGGACAGTCCCACCCATCCTTATAGGAAATACTGGCGATACATGTGATTGCAATGTGGTGGGTTGTACACAGAAAAATCATCTGTTTATACTACCAGATTCTAGCTGTGCCGATATATGCTACCAAGGATCCTACTTGGTACTGGCCAATTGAAATGGGGCCAGTTACCATATATCTTATGTGGAACTGCTACCAGGCATCCCACTCGGGTCCGCAAACGAGCTTTCCACTCGGTCCACCACCGGGCATCCCACTGGGGTCCATTACCAGGCTTACCACTTGGGCACATTAGCGGGTATCCCACTCAGGTCCACTATCAGGCGTCCTCACTTGGGTCTGCTACCGGGCGTCCCACTTGAATCCGCTACCGGGGCCGTCCCACTTGGATCCACTACCAGGCGTCCCACTCGGGTCTGTAACTGTAAATACATATTACATAGACATATTGACCATCACCCACACTGAGATATTCCCATCCATGTTGAACGATGAACTGATCAAACCAACCCTATTGTATTTATTTCTGATGCTTCACATAGATGAGGTCTTCAGCTATCGACAACATTGAAGGGTGGAGTATATTGTCATTACAGATTGATACCTGATGGATCATGAAAAAAATATCAGAGAAAATCTAATAATTTATTGGACCTGGTCTTCATTGGAAAAGTAAGAAGACTTAGAACACAAGGGGAAGAACAGCAATAGCTTGGAGAAGCTAGTAAAGATCTTATGAAGACTAACCACGAAGATCTAGATGGCAAGAAGAAAAAAAGCATTGGCTCCAAAGAGAGAAATATGAAAACCTGGAGCTAGAAATGGGGATATTTGAGGATGACGAGTTAAACCAAGATAACCTGGAATGATTTTGACTCTTAGAACTTGAATAGTAATGAATGGGACATTGACATAGGGAAAGAGGCAGGAGAGGAGGAACCCATGAATGTCTTCAAGATACTCCATCATGAGGTTATGGCGCTTGCTTGATCTTGAAGTTGAAAACTTCAGCAATTATGAATAAGACCTTGTATTATAGGGCATCTCAAGAAGGAGCAAGCCAGCATGGGGTAGTTCTTTGGATGAGTGTTTTCAAGAATACAACTTTGGAGCTTGGAAGATCATGACTCCGAGAACACGAACTATGAAGAATGAGACAGTGCGGATTGGACATTTGGGAAAAGGAAATAAAAAGAACGAGGTGTTTGTTTAGTATGGGTCTTCAAGAACAATCTTGACTTTGTGAACACGAATGAAGTTGAATAAAACTCGTATAATGGACCATGAAAGAAGGAGCGAGCCAGGAGGAGTTGGCTCTTTATAAGACAATCCATGGCTGTCTTCATGAAAGACCTTGACTTGGATGATCATAACTTTGTGAATATGAATATAACGTACTATGAAAGAAGGAGCGAGCCAGGAGGAGTTGGCTCTTAGACGAGGAACCATGACTATCCTTGAGAAACACCTTGTAGCTTGAGGACTGATCATTAAGTTTATGAACAATGTTGTATAACAACTTGTATAACAGACCTTGAAGGAAGCTGTGAACCAGAAGGGGGTGACTCCTAAGAAGAGGAACCATGGTTGTCCTCAAGAAACACCTTGAGCTTGGATAATCATGACATTATAAACAATGTTAAATAAAACCTTATATAATGGACCATCAAAGAAGTACGAGCTCGGAGGAGTTGGCTCTTTAGAAGAGGAACCATGGCTGTCCTCAAGAAACACTTTGAGCTTGGATAACAATAACTTTATCTTATTCAACATCATCCATGTTCTTAAAGAACCAAGATGATGTGGACCTTTAGAAGGGGAACGGAGTGTCCTCAAGAAAGACCACCATGATGACTTGGACTCTTACAAGAGATACCTTGAGGATCTGGAAGTGAAGAGAATGATTTTCATAGAATAAACCATGAATATGTTGCTTGTCTTTAGTCTCTTTAGGAGGATCCTCATATGAACTCTGCATTTGTTCTTGGCAGCCCTGATCCGTGGATTCACAGTGGTGGTCAATGCATTTGCTGGAATAAGAGCTTCTCTTCATGACCGCCAGCAAGAAGACATGAATGTTTAATGCTCCTGTTGGTTGTGTCTATGTAGAGGAAGCCCAGAGCCACGTCCATCATGTTCCACCAAGCATGATGTGCTTAGTGCAGAATTTATAAACCTCTGCACCATCGTACCTTTATTTAATTACTGCTCGATAATGTTCCTCTGCGTCTGGGTACTGAGGCTTCCCCAACATGACATATTGCGGAAACAGAATTAGCCTGAATTTATCACTGCTCCGACATGAACATCTGTCTGTCAGGAGAGAGCGGCCCGGGCTCTCATCCGTGGGATTTTGTTTTTCCAGGAATAGAAAATGTGGACAGCTGCGAAAGATGAATAATGGAGGAGCTGCCGATACGAGGCCGGGTAACTTCATCCAAACAAGACAATTATGGGCCGATGGGGGATCTACGTGTCCTCGGCAGGGCGGCCAGACCTGCATCTTCCATGAATGGCGTCCATGGATTGTGAACTCTGGACGGCAGTGCGCGTCCTGCGGAGTCTGTGATGTCAAAGCCGATATTTCCTCGTGCAAAGTGAGGTTTATATTGGCTTATTTCTATGCCAGTACAAGGATGATGGTGTGAACGGTGACCTTCAGGGCCAAAGATGTGACCTGCTATGACCCTTGTGTGATTGCTGTACCTCTATATATGTTACCATCCAATTTAAAGAACAATTCCATTCGCGACAGATCTCAACATGACTTTATATTGAATTGGTTTTCAAGACCTGACTCTACAAAGCCTATTCCCGTCACTTCTGTAGGCAGAGACACTGGCGTTATTGGTCTGGTGTCATGGATGGGTAGTTGGGACATCAATATACCCCTCTCCTTAACTGTCTGCTTGCCAAATCAATAATAAGAGATGTCCGCAGACAACACCACACTTGACTCGGGTGCGAGTATAGTAATTCAAGTTTATTGGGAAGCACAAAGTTATACAGACAATCCTCGGGGTAGTAACCGCAGGATAAGAGCATTCATTAATTGGTTACAAAATATTAAACATAACTAATCACTGGTCACTAATAGCTGAGAAGTTGGATTGGATTATGCAAATCCATTCTAAATCTATTCTAAATAGATATGTATCATTGTACTTTTACGTCATTTGATGTTATTGACCCATTGTGCTCCTGGATTACCGTATCTGGTGCTTTTGGAACATCTTCCCTTCTTACCAAAACATGCTAGACATTGACTTCATTCCTAGACTATGTGGCCTTCACCATTTCTCTTAACACAGTCTAACTTGCAGTAAGCAACACTTTATATGAAAACAGTCTATTTATTCCTCTTAAAGGGATATGCTAGATATGCAGGATAATACAGGATATAAGCACAGTGGTAAATCTTTGAATATTTTCATATATTGATTTCCATAACAATGGAAACTCCTAACTTGAAGACTATCTCACTGAGGCATCTGGGCAGGTGCAGATATTTCGGCACCTTACAGAAATGGTCCAAAACTCTTTTATGGAAACTACATTTGCAATCATGAAGAAAAGGAGAAGGGGGTCTGGCAACCCAACCGATAAGGGTGTAGCAAGAAGCAGAGCCCCAAATTGGCAACAGTTGGAGAATCACAGGTTGATTAAGGATTGTGGGAGTTGTAGTACTGTAACAGCTGGTTAGCCATAGTTTGCAGAGAGCATGAAGGTAGTGGTGTAACTTGAAGCCCATTGGCCCCAATGTGAAAGCTTCAACGGGGCTCCCAACTATTGCAAATCTTTAATAGCAATAGTCTTTTTCTATAGGCCAAAAGGACTTTGGTGCCTCCTAAGCTCCAGGGCCCGGGTGTAATTGTGAGCCCTGCATCTATTCTAGCTAAGCCCCTGCATGAAGGGAGTTATAGTTTTGCAACCATGAAAGAGCCGCCAGTTGGGGAGCATGCTGGTAGTGATAGTTCTGCAATACCTGGAGAGCTTCAGGTGGGAGAGAGCATGCTGGGAGTTGTAGATTTGCAATCATGGTAGAGCCTCGGGTTGGAGAGCATGCTGGAAGTGACAGTTCTGCAGTAGCTAGAGAGCTTCAGGTGGGAGAGAGCATGCTGGGAGTTGTAGTTTTGCAACTGCCAGAAAGACCTGGATAGGGTGAATGGCAGGTCAGGCTCCTGCTTCTCTCATCCTGCGGAGTAGTCTGATCTATAAAAGCATTGTACAATTGTTTTTGGAGCTGGAGTCGTGCGGATGTTGGATCCGGCTGCTGCTCATCCGCAAGAATACAGGATGAGTGTTAAAGGCAAAGACCCCATCCGTGACCCCCACCGAGCGACACAGCCGGGACTGAGATGAAGATCCGCATTTAATGTCCATGAAACAGTCAGATCCTTGGGCTCAATGTTCTGAATTCTCCCATTTTCACGCTCTTTTTCTCTTTTTTATCTCCTCCGGCGGACGTATTTCATGTTCAGTTTACAAGTTTCTGGGACACCGGTGAGCGGCTCCTCCAGGGAACGTACTTGGTTAATGTGTAATGGAGCAGGTAATTGAAAAAGTTATAAGGAATCCTGACGGAGTCTCGGAAAGTGGCAAACGCTGGATGCCAACCACAGGGGTGATACTGTTAAAGGGAAATGGTACACTTAAAGCACCACTCCAGTGTTTTGTTCTTCTGAGCACTGGAGTGGTGCTTTTAATCTAAGTCATCTTATCCTGGTTATATACTCACCTTCTGGCATTTTCACTGTTTTTCTGCATTGCTCCAGTCCCAATGACTGAGCACATCTGATGTAATTTCTGACTTCCAGCCAATGACAAAAACAACTTCCACCGAGAATCCAAATCGAGGACAGGGTGAGGCCAGAATGATGTCAGATCAAGGTCAGAAGAAGGTCAGGACGGGGGGGCGTGGCTTGGCGCAGCTAAGGAATGGCCGCCTGATCCCGGAGCTCCGAGGCTCACAGATACTAAAGCGGCTCAACCAGTGCCCAGAACCTTGCTAAAAGCCAGCAAACCGGCCCCGCTGACTCGGGACAGCACAGAGCACACATGGGGAAGACCCGGAGCGGGAAGCCTAATTCCCCGCAGCGTGTGACCGCTTATTTCACCAGCTCTAAGCCTGCCAGCAGCCCACCCAAGATGGCGCCGTCCTCACCGCTCGCTCCCCGCTCTTCCTCCAGACGGAGTTCAGTGGCTTCATCTGTGTCTAACAGAGGAAGAAGGGAGGACTCTCCGGTCACACACAATAGCATGGAAAAAATGCTGTCTTCCATGCTTTCCTCCCTCAGATCTTCACTACAGGAAGATATAAAAGGTATGATGGCTGACATGAGGGGGGAAATAGCTGAAGTGGGAGGCCGGACAGATAGACTAGAAAGAAAAATGGTGGAACTTGTTAAGTCACACAATGACTTAATTGATACACACGAAACCCTGAAAGCTGACATG